>CM061920.1:219995183-220287944 GCA_031002005.1 Vandiemenella viatica
TGCTGTTCTCGTGCCGCTCTTGTTCTTGATATTTCTGTTCACAGACGTTCATCACGGTGTTCTTGAAATTCTTGCATACGATGCTCAGCTGTCCTGATTCTTTGAACTTCCTACTTGCCGCGATTTGTGGTTGCTGATTGATAAGCGCTCTCTCGTCGTGCGTCTTGCCTCTCTGCTGCTGCTACACGCATTGTTGAGGTTAGATTCTTAGCGACATTTCACTGAAATATTGAGTTACAACAAAAAGTGCCTTTCTGAAAGCCTTGAAAATCAAACCTATAATACAGTGGTGAAACAGGAATTTTTGGGTCCATTGAAAAATACAGTAAATGGAAGTTAAGAACTAATGAGGAAATATAAAATAGCATTGAAAAAATACTAACAAAAAGAATGATATTTTTTTGATACATTTATAGCATGGATTACACCAGGATTTCAAGAGGTTTAGAAAGATTTTGAAACGAAAAAATACCAGTGAACCCTATGGAAGAAATTTTTTCGATAGCAGACTTTGATATGGCAGATTCAAAGTAAGAGAGTGCAATAATGAAGGAGTACTGGGGAGGAAGAAGAAAAAACAACAGGAGAGGAATTTAAATTGACACGTGAAGTCTAGCTGACCATAAAAAAAAGACGATGAAAAATGATAAGTTACGAGAATGCTTACACGATTCGAATTTATCGTAACGTTTTTCTTCATGTTATATTCATGTGTTTAATTACTTTGTCGTTAGGTATAAAGACACACAAACGATGAACAATAATACAGTATAGTTATAACACAATACACATCACAATTAAATTGAAGAAACTCAAACATATGGCGTGGAATAGACCGTAATAAATAAATCGAAATACAACGCCATCTACTGGATGGTTCGATAAATTAACACACCCGCCATCTGTTAGGAATAAACTGTAGCATAAATAAATTGAAACAGAACGTGATCTAATGGATGATTACCCAACCTAGCTAACCAAGTGTTGTATATAAGTTAACACATCGCCATCTGTTAGAAACTTATGGAACTATAATAATAATTTCGTGTGGTCGTAATGACCTGGTGGTATGGTTTCTACTGGCTGGGCATTCTGCCCCTGTCGTAGCCGCCTTTACCTAGCCCCCGTCCTGCCTGGCACAGGGGACACATTTTAACGTCGAATCCGAACCACAGTACCGTCCTGGCGTATTCCTCACCTCATACAGTATGCTGCGCCGGGGTTAATGCCGTTTAAGTGTCTATAAAAATCCTCGCCGAGACAGGTACTCGAACCGGGGCCTTTCCATCTCTAGTCAGAAGCCCTAACCACTTAGCCAGCAGACCGCTTAGCCTTAGGGGCTTACAAATAATTACAAACCATTGTCCTATGACAAACATTTAATGAACATTTATTTCGCAAATAATAAATATTGAGGTCTATAATCCAGATAAAAACTATCCTATCTTTTAAGTTGGACTAAATCACACACATTAAGCCAAATTTCATCTAAATCGGTTTATGTAGTTTCGGAGTTCATCCCGGACGAACATCGTGACACGAGATTTTTATATATATAAGATATATACTAGACGACCCGTGCGAAAATTTCGCGAATAAAATGCGATGAATAGTGAGGCTGAATGCTTGTAATATAATGAAAAGTAGAACCGTACTTTTGTAGCAATTTTTGTTTTGTGTGTGTGTGTGTGTGTTTGTGGGTGTAATAGGTACACATCAAAATATTTGCAATATATTACGAAACAGTTAAGAAAATTTAAAACACTCTGTATTTATGACAAACTGTCACTGACCTTAGCAGAATAAATTAAACCTGAACAAAATGCACACAACGTGTCAATATCTCTGAAAATATTTGTTGCTGTGCGAGGAAATAAATACCTGGTGACAGAAAAATGCGTTGTAAAAATACTAATACTTTTGCCCTCTAGGTCAGAATTTTGAAACATTTCTTCTTAAAATGTGGTAACGGAACCGAGACATTACGAAAACCTCAATCTTTAAAATGATACCTCGTTTATCAATTTTGTTTAATTGTTAAGGGAGATAAATGGCTCAGATACAAAAAACGCATTTTAAAAAAATTTACATTTTTACCCTTTAAGGTTCAAATTACAAAAAATTCCTTTCTTAAAATATAATGTTACCACGGCGGTGACCTTATTCTTTTATATAATACTTCATTTATCTATATCTGTTAGATATTAAGGGAGATAAATCGCTTGAGACACAAAAAATACGTTATAGAAAAATTTATACTTTTCCCCTTTATGGGATGAATTCAAAAACATTCTTTCTTAAATATGATGTCACAAATCTGAAACATTACTCCTTATAATCCTTCTTCATTTATCGATTTTGGTTAGATATCCAGGGAGATAAATGGCTCGAGATACAAAAAACGCATTTTAGAAAAATTGACATTTTTGCCCTTTAAGGGTCGAATTACGAAACATTACTTTCTAAAATAATAATGTTTACCACGGTGGATACCTTATCCTATAAAATGATACCATTTATCTCTATATCTGTTAGATATTAAGGGAGATAAATCGCTCGTGACACAAAAATGCGTTATAGAAAAAATTATACTTTTTCCTTTAAGGGTTGAATTCTAAAAACGTTCTTTCTTAAAATATGATGTCATAAGGCTGAGGCAATATTTTTCATAATCTTACTTGATTTATCGATTTTGGATAGATATCCAGGGAGATAAGTGGCGCGAGACACAAAAACCTATTTTAGAAAAATTGTCACTTTTGGCCTTTAAGTGTCGAATTACGAAAAATTCCTTCCTTAAAATATAATGTTACCACGGCGCTGACCTTATTCTTTAATGTGATACCTCATTTATCTATATCTGTTAGATATTAAGGGAGATAAATCGCTCGTGACACAAAAATGTGTTATAGAAAAATTTATACTTTTTCCCTTTATGGGATGAATTAAAAAAACATTCTTTCTTAAAATATGATGTCACCAAAGCTGAGACAATGTTCCTCATAATCCTACGTCGTTTATCGATTTTGGTTAGATATCCAGGGAGAAAAATGGCTCGAGATACAAAAAAAGCATTTTAGAAAATTGACATTTTTGCCTTTTAAGGGTCGAATTACGAAAAATTCCTTTCTTCAATATAATGTTACCACGGCGGAGACTTCAGTATTTATATATGATACCTAATTTATCTATATCGGTTAGATGTTAAGGGAGATAAATCGCTCGTGACACAGAAACGCATTTAAAAAATATTGATACCTTTGCCCTTTAAGGGTCGAATTCCGAAAAATTTCCGTCTTAGTATATGACTTCACTAAATCGGAGATATTAATCTTTAAAATGATACTTCATAAACGATTTCAGGTAGGTATCAAGGGAGATAATGATTCATAATACAGAAAACAGAATTTTAGAAATATTGACATTTTTGCCCTTAAAGGGTCTAATTCAGAAAACTTTATTTCTTAAAATATGATGTAACCAAAGTGGAGACCATATGATTTAAAATGACACTTCATTCATTGATTTCGGTTAAGTAGAAGGAAGATACAGGCTTGTGACAAAAAAATACCTTATAGATAATATATACTAGACGACCCGTGCGAAAATTTCGCGAATAAAATGCGATGAATAGTGAGGTTGAATATAATGTCACCAAGTTCAGTCATTACTCTTCATACTCCTACTTCATTTATCGATTTTAATTAGAAATCCAGGGAGATAAATGGCTCGAAACACAAAAAACGTATTTTAGAAATATTGAAATTTTGCGCTTTTTGGGTCGAATTACGAAAAATTCCTTTCTTAGAATATGATGTTACCAAGGCGGAAACCTTACTCTTTAGTACGATATGTCATTTATCTATATCGATTAGATATCAAGGGAAATATAAGGCTCGTGACACAAAATACGTTGTAGAACAATTTATACTTTTTCCCTTTAATAGTTGAATTCCAAACACTTCTTTCTTAAAATATGATGTCAGCAAAGCTGAGACATTATGCCTCACAATCGTACTTGATTTATCGATTTTGGATAGATATCAAGGGAGATAAGTGGCTCGAGGCACAAAAAACGCATTTTTTGAAAAATTGACTTTTTGCCTTTTTATGGGTCGAATTACAAAAAAATTCTGTCTTAAATATAATGTTACCACAGCGGAAACCTTATTCTTTAATATGATACCTCATTATCTATATCGTTAGATATCAAGGAAGATAAATCGCTCGTAACACAAAATCGGTTATAGAAAATTTATACTTTTTCCTTTAGGGTTGGAATTCCAAAAACATTCTTCTTAAAATATGATTTCACAAAGCTGATACATTACTCCTTATATTCCTACTTCATTTATCGATTTTGGTTAATATCCAGGGAGATAAATGGCTCGAGATACAAAAAACGCATTTTAGAAAAATTGACTATTTTGCCCTTTAGGTCGAATTAGGAAAAATTACTTTTTAAAATATAATTTTACCCGGCGGAGACCTTATTATTTAATATGTTAACTTATTTATCTATAACGGTTAGATATTAATGGAGATAAACCGTTCGTCACACAAAAATGCGTTATAAAAAATTTATACTTTTTCCCTTTAAGGGCTGAATTCCAAAACATTCCTCCTTAAAATATGATGTCACAAAGCTAGACATTACTCCTCATAATTCTACTTCATTTATCGATTTTGGTTAGATATCCAGGGAGATAAATGGTTATAAATACAAAAAACGCATTTTAGAAAAATAACATTTTTGCCCTTTAAGGGTCGAATTACAAAAAATATAACGTTACCACGGCGGAGACCTTAGTCTTTAATATGATACCTCATTTACAATATCGGTTAGATATTAAGGAAGATAAATCACTCGTGACACAAAAACGAATTTCAAAATATTGGTACTTTTATCCTTTAAGGGGTGTGTAAGGGTTTGGGAGAGGCTATACTAGCCTTTTCCAACCAAATGTCAACCTCTCCTTCACGTGGTGCACCCTGTTTGCACGGACGAGGCTCTGGCGACTGAAAGATTCCCGGTATAAGGAATCACCCACTGCTTGCCAACGGCCTCCGAAAGGAGGGCGGAAGAGCGGGGAGCGGTTTCAGGGCACCCTCTTGCCCTTGGGGTTGGAAACGGCCCCTAAAGGCGGATGAATCAGAAATGATCAACGGCATGGGGATGCAGAAGGCAACGGGAAACCACTGCATTAAAGACCCAAAGGGTATCCCGAGGACATGTAATCCTCTCAAATTACATATATCATGATGGCTTCTTCCTGGGTAAAATATTCCGGAGGTAAAATAGTCCCCCAATCGGATCTCCGGGTGGGGACTGCTCAGGGAGGAGTCATCAGAATGGATAGAAACATTCTACGAGTCGGAGCGTGGAATGTTAGAAGTCTGAATAGGGCAGGTAGGTTAGAAAACTTAAAAAGGGAGATGGAACAACTTAAGTTAGATGTTGTTGGGATTAGTGAGATTAAATGGAAGGACGCACAGGATTTCTGGTCTGGGGAACACAGGATAATTAGCACACAAGCTGTCAATGGAGTTACTGGTGTAGGATTTGTAATGAACAAGAAAGTAGGAAAACGGGTGAGTTATTATGAGCAGTTTAGTGACAGGATTATTTTGATGAGGTTAGAAACTAAGCCCGTCCCAACCACATTAGTACAAGTGTATATGCCAACGTCACAGGAAGATGATGAAGAAATAGAAAAAATATACGCTGAAATTGAAGAATTAATTCAATATGTGAAGGGGGAGGAAAATCTAATAGTCATGGGTGATTGGAATGCAATAGTGGGAGAAGGAAAAGATGGGAATACTGTAGGAAGTTTTGGTCTAGGAGAAAGAAATGAACGAGGAAGCAGGTTGCTAGAATTTTGTGAAAGATATAGGCTAGTAGTGGCGAACACACTGTTTAAGAACCATGCAAGAAGAATTTACACGTGGAAACGTCCTGGGGATACAGGCAGATATCAGCTAGATTATATCATGGTCAAACAGAGATTCAGGAATCAAGTTCTAGATTGTAAAGCGTACCCAGGAGCAGACATAGACTCTGACCATAATTTGATAATAATGGAGTGCAGGCTGAAATTTAAGCGAATAAGGAAGCAGTATAAGCAGAACAGACTGGAAGTGAATAAGCTGAAACAATCTAGCACTAGAGAAAAATTTGCATTAATAGTAGACTTGGGTCTAAAAAGTATCTCTGAAAGGAGCTCAACCGAGGACGAATGGAATGCATTAAAGACCGAAATAATGAAAGCGGGTAAAGAAACATTAGGCTTTAGGGAACAATCTGCCCGAAAACCTTGGATCACAGAAGAAATTTTGGAGCTGATGGATCAGAGGAGAAGGTACAAAAATGCTCAGGATGAAGCAGGGAGAGAGCAGTACTGGCAATTTAGAAATCAAATAAATAGGAAATGCAAAATAGCAAAAGAAAAATGGCTACAACAAAAGTGTGAAGAAGTAGAAAAGGAAATGGTCGTAGGTAAAGTAGATGTTACCTACAGAAAGATCAAACAGAATTTTGGAGAAATGAAGAAAAGAGGTATGAACATTAAAGCTGCCGATGGGAAACCTCTTTTAAGCTCAGAAGATAGAGCTAACCGATGGAAAGAATACATTGAGAAACTTTATGATGGGGACGACTTGAACAATAGTGTAATGGAATAGGAAGATGATGTTGACATTGATGACTTAGGGGATCCTGTTTTGAGGACAGAATTTAATAAAGCTCTGAATGACTTGAAAGCAAATAAGGCAGTTGGAATTGATGAGATCCCTGCAGAACTTCTTAAATCCCTAGGAGAGGAAGGAATCGAAAGATTATTCAAGCTGATATCAAAAAGTTATGAAACAGGAGAAATTCCAACTGATTTTAATAAAAATATCATGTTCACACTTCCAAAGAAAGCACAAGCCGACAAATGTGAGAATTATCGCACCATTAGTCTAACATCACATGCTTCAAAATTACTGACCAGAATAATATACAGAAGGATGGAAAGGGTAGTAGAAGAGATAGTAGGTGAAGATCAGTTTGGGTTTAGGAAAAATCGCGGTACAAGGGAAGCAATTCTGTCTTTAAGATTAATACTTGAAGGGCGGATCAAGAAAAACAAAGATACTTTTATGGCATTTTTTGATTTAGAAAAAGCTTTTGATAATGTTAGGTGGGACAAGATGTTCAAAATTTTAAAGAAGTCAGGTTTAAAGTATCGAGATAGAAGAATACTCTATAAACTATATAAGAATCAAGTGGCGGTAATAAAAGTAGAGAATCACGAGAAACATGCATCAGTTAAAAAGGGTGTGAGACAAGGTTGTAGTCTATCCCCGTTAATATTCAACTTGTATGTAGAGGCAGCAATGAAGAAAGTCAAAGAAAAATTTCCATGTGGCATAAGTTTTCAGGGAGAAAAAATCAGTATGCTACGTTTTGCTGATGACATTGTCTTGTTAGCAGAGAGGGCTGAGGATATTGAGAAGTTACTGAATGGCATGAACGAAATACTGAAGGAAGATTTTGGACTGAATATAAATCAAAGCAAGACAAAAGTGATGAAATGTAGCAGAAATGATACCAATACTAGATTAAATATAAAAATAGGATCGGATGCAATAGGAGAAGTAAGCGAATTCTGTTACTTGGGAAGTAAAATTACAACCGATGGCCGAAGCAAGAATGATGTCAAAAGCAGAATAGCACTAGCAAAAAGAGCTTTCATGAAAAAGAGAAACCTTTTAGTTTCAAATATTGATCTAGGAATTAGAAAGAACTTTTTGAAACTCTTTGTGTGGAGCACAGCTCTTTATGGTAGCGAAACATGGACTTTAGGAATACCGGAAAGAAAGAAAATTGAAGCATTTGAAATGTGGTGTTACAGAAGAATGCTGAAAATTAAGTGGACAGACAAAGTAAGAAATGAACGAGTTTTGGAAATGATGGCTGAGAAAAGAAGTTTATGGAAGAAGCTTACAGAAAGAAGAGACAGGCTGGTAGGTCATATTTTGAGACATGGGGGATTGGTTAACTTGTTAGTGGAGGGAACAGTCGAAGGTAAGAACTGTAGAGGAAGACAGAGATTAGAATATATGAAACAGATAATTGATGACGTGGGCTGTAAGGGGTATGTAGAAATGAAGAGGTTAGCACAGGATAGGAAAGGATGGAGGATTGCATCAAACCAGTCGAAAGACTGACGACAGCAAAAAAAAAAAAAAAAATTCTATCAGATTCCTACACAAGTCCCCGAGATCGGTGTCTTCAACTCCGTCATTATCCAAGCTTGCTTCCTTCGCGACCAGGAAATTCCATTCAACGTAAGTACCAGGCGTCGCGTCTCTTTTCCTTCATGATATGAGTGGATAGACATGTGAACAAATGTAACAACAATTAATTTATTGTTACAAAAACAATTTTCTTAGTTACTAAAGCTTTCACGTCCTCTCGTTACGCAGTTTCTGTACACCATACTGGAGGATTCGATCTCCCTTCACATGACTAGTTCGTAGAAATAACTTCATCGGCTCTGTTTCCCACACTTCTCTTTTACTTGCGAAAATAAGATGTGTGCTGTTGTTGTAGATTTCCTTAAGTCTCAAAAATCCATTTATCTTACGTGTATTTGTTCCGCAAGTCACGTGTCACAATCCACAGTGGCCTTCTCTCATCCCAATAGTCTTACGTATAGTGGCCATCTGGAGTTAGAACATGTCTCCATTCATTAACAGTGGTTTACCTGTGGGGAGCGAAGGTTTCCTTGTCAATAGCCAGAAAGACAGACAGTCCCCACTCCACTCTTAAGAACACTGAGCTGCCACTCGCTTACAGACGAGGACACGGAGAAGAATAGAATGAATTCTAATCTCATAAAAGCATTTTATAATGCGTCACCGATGATTAATTTAATTCATATTAATTAACTTGCTTCGGAATAGTATTGCTCTTACAATTCTGTTAAGAAATATGTCGACTACAATTGAGTGTTTAACGGAATAGATAAAAATTCGCTTTGAGTGTATGCATGTAATTAAGAAGTACAGATCTTCAAATGTAGCTTCTCTTTCAAATTTTGTTGTAATACATATTAAGGCATCTATATTAGCATACAAGACTCTGTGCTGTTATTTTCACACAGTAAAACAACAGTATGTGCTATACTAAATATGGAAATATTCAAATTTTATTCGTATTCCGTTATTTACTCAAAAGTGCCATAAAATACATTTAAAAAATTTATTACCTCTCTCCTTTTCAGTACACCTCATCTGCATCTGCAAATACATTTAAAGCATGTGTTTCACCCAGTTGTGAGTGGTAGAGGGTGCTCTTCGACAACATTAATTTCTCGTCTGTGTATTTCAATACCAAAAGCCAAAAGGGTAGAAAGAATACGTTTAAGAATCATTGCTAATCTTGTTTCCCTTATCTTTGATTTCCTACCAAACACATTGGCCGGAGTAATATTAGTTTATCAGTTTAAATGAGTTGAAACAATTCGTTTTTTATTTATTTCATAATGACTGGTTTTAATAATAATATGACATACTAGGATCTGAAAGTTAAGCGAAATGGTCATGATATGTATATATCTTTTTCCAGATTTGTACAGAACAAAGGAACGCCCTTTAAAGAAAGAACTGATTGCGCTGGGATTAGAATACAAAACTCTATACTTTGTTAACTATAAAGTAAGCAGTATACCAAATTATGGTCCTTCTGCGATCTTCATTCTGTTATCATCTCTTCCTGAAGTCAGAATTGCGATACCACTTTTCTCTAATTATCGATTGAGCTTAGGTTTGTTTTAATAATTCGACCTTTGGAATCCGTTTGTAATAATTTTCTGTTAATATTGCATTACTCTTACCGAGCTTGGTGGGCGCATTAGGGATGTTCGAATCCCGGTCCAGTTCCTTCAAAAGGTCATGGTCGAATTGTTTCTCATTCCTTACCCCTTTCTTTCCCCGCCTCTAATGATCTCGACGTCGACAAGGCATAAAGCTAGAATAATAAAAAAATATTGACTTTTTTTTTATTTTTTTAAATAACGGACATTCAATTTGCTCATTGTATAGAAATGACAAAGTTGCAGATGCTCAATTTCGTTCGTTGTGACTGATGCCACTCGGTCACTCACCCTCGAACTTTGTTTTGTTTAACGGCAGAATGTGCTGAACGGAGAAAACGTAAGAGCTGCATCCTCAAAGTCACTACGTTCTCATCGCTATATGCTTCCTCAACGAATTATCCCTGCAATATTTCTCAAGTTTCGCTTTATCGTTTGTACGAAATTAACAAGTTCTTAGTTTAGATGTTCCTGTAATTCACTTCTAACTGTCAAATGATAAGTTCAACATACTGCTTGATGAACGACTAAAAAGGTTAACAGTTTTTATTTCGCATCAAGCATTTATACACTCTGAGTAACGGTAAATTTGAATGCTCGTACTGCTTCGCAGCAAATGTGGATGGTCGGATACTGTGATCTTTTTTTGGTGTGCGACAAGTGGTACAAAAAAAGCCAGGTATAGGTAACGTAATTATCTATTTTCAAACTCCGTGCCGCTGTTGAGATCGTATGCAGACAGCCGGAGGCAAAGCGAAATTGGATGACCGTGCCGCTGCGTGGGAGATGTCAGTGGGCCAATCCCCGCTTTAATTAGAGCCGCGACACTGCGGGGGTGGGGGGTGAGCTAGCAGCGGTATCCACTTTCAGCATAGAAGGCAGGGTGTTGTTCTCAACGTGGCTGGTATTTCCGCTGCCCTTATTGATCTCGTGCGTGTAGCGTTGGAAATTACAAACCTAGGTCTAAAACATAAATGCTGAATATCTTCGGCACTTTATATCAATGCAGAACAAAACGATAGATATAAAAAGAGAATAAGTAATACAAGTCAAGAAATTTTAGTTTTTGATGCAATTTTTCACTACTCAGTCACTTTCAATGGAAACTAACTTGCCTCAGACATTATATTGTATGACGCAGTTCATTTGCGACTATCTTTATGATTTAACATAAAAATTAAAAAATAAACTTTTAAAATTTAAAGTTCTTTATTGCCTTGCAAAAGGAGTGTACCTACTCTCTGAGAATTTCACCCGTGATTCAATAATAAATGAGAGACCTCACGACCTAGTACAGTTTTTTTATGTGTTTCGGATCAAGTTATTTTTTTCTAAAATCGCGTTGGAAACAGTTTTCAAATATTTTCTGTTCATCCTCCGCTTTTACTAGAAGAAGATAGTTCACTTTTGTAACTGTTAATGTTATAACATTGTGTCTGTTAATTTTTTGAGTATAAGCAACTGGTTTTATATATCCACGAACGTTAGCCTTCTAGTAGCCCAGATCTCGCTATCATACAAGCAAAGTCATACTAAATCCTTACTTTTTTATTTTCGATCTGACTGATCTTTCTAATAAGTATATGATGAAATTTAACAAAATGTGTCGAAATTGTTTAGATAGTTTACATTTTCAAATGACTGTATTTGCAGTACTAATTTTTTGTTTGTTCTGTAATTTTGAATTTTGTTTACAACGATATTTCAGATTAATGCATCATTAATTGCGGAAAACTTTTGCATTGCATTTAATCTACGAACAGAAAATTTTATATTATTTTGATTTACCATAGTAAGTGTTATGAGAGATAAGAAAATTTATGATATTTTTTCTTATAATATATATTTAAATTGATTGAAAAGTTCCCTGTACGTAGAAACGCGCAAACTAAAAGAAATATTTTTCTGCACCTTCGAGACATAAATGAATGGTGTATTAGCAAACTGCCCGCCTGTTGATCTAATTAGCTGATGCTTCATACAGTTGTTGGTGTTAGCAGGTTCGACTCCCAGAGGAGTAGAAAATTTACTAGTCAGTAATTGGTAAACAAGTGCGCCAAACAGCTGGCCTGAATCCGAAACGTCCTTACATTTTGCATGGTGTACAGCGTAGTGTGGCTCTTTTTGATGATGGGTCACCCGTGAGGCCAGATCATTAAATCTGACGGTACCTTCGAACCATTTACAAGAAGCCGGGCTTCTGCCTCTCCTGTGGATAGCTTCAACGCCCAACATCCTGTTCATTGCACAGTTGCATCACAGTCATTAGACGTGCATACAAAAACACTGATTCAGACGGACTCAAGAAGGAATGAAATTAGTGGCAAAAGACATAACTGCCTTCAGCAGGAAATGACAGATCAATCAATAAACTTTGGGGAAAAAGTAGATGGTTCATTAAATATGAGTCACATACATGACATCAAGTGAAATAAAACAATTCTAAAACCAAAACTGTTTCTCGAAGTTTGATACGCTCAGACCTGAAATAATACAGTATGCACTTGATGATACAGGTAAATATAACTGTACGCTCCTCCTTAATGTAGTTAGCATGGCATTCAGTATTGACCTACAACATACTTATTCCATGAAAGAATTAAGTCTTTCCCGGTGTATCAACAGTGTGGAAAGTTCTCGGGCCTCCCATCGGAGGAGCGAGTCAATCTGAAACGTCGCAGAACTTATTCCAAGTTCCGATTTATCCAGCAATGTGTTTTGTCACATCTCTTTTTGAGTCCGGTTCGTTCTATATCAGTTCATACCGAAAATGTAAACTACTGATGAGATTTTAATTCTACGTGATTCAGGTTTTTGTGACCTTCTTTAATGTTTTTTATTTTTTCTTCTGCCTATTATATCCCCTGATAGAACAAAGAACTTTGTAACAGTCATACAGGCATCCTCTTGCAGTTGTTTAGGGAAAATTTGGAAAACAGAAATCTGGAATTCCAAATGGGGAGTTGAACCCACGTCCTCCAGGATTCCAGGACCGAGCGATACTACTCACGCAAGTGTCGCGCCGTCCTTCCAGATAGGAGGTTGACTACTCCGACATGAAAACTCTTATATTATCTACGGAGTAAATTGTGTATACCGCAATACGGGATCAAAACATTACAGTAATAAATCATACTACGTCCATGGAAAGACTGTGAAAGGTGAATCACACATTTGGAACCAACGCCCCGTAAAGATTTGAACGTTGTGCGTTCTTCAGATACGCAGGAAATCGTTGCTGTAAAACTTCGGAGGATAAGGCATTGCTGTAAGAAGCGGGAAAACTGCCATGCTTTTCATAAATCTCACGTTACTGCGGCTTGACCGGTGGCTTAACGGCCGCTACATGGTGAAACCTTCTGCTTCCTCAATAATGCGATCGCTATAAAGAAGCACTACCGATGACTGAAGATCGTTCAACTTGTCCCGGGTAGCATATGTAGCTCTCTGATATATGTGTGGTTCAGAGTTTCATGATGAATGTGGCTGCACCAGGTCAGGGACCAAATTGTACCTTGAAATTGGATGCAAGTTTACTAATAGACAGGGTAAAATATGTCGTACAAATATCATGCACGGAAAACAAGTACTGAAAAACAAAAATACAATATTGAAATCGAATTAATGAATGAATGGGTGATGCAATCAGATTTATTGTATGAAAAAATTAACTGTGAAGTATTGTATACATAGTTTTATTTACGATGCTGCCAATTTATGATGTTGATACATAATAAATATAAACTCTCAATTACATGATACTATAGTAACATCTAAAACGCTGGTCGCAAAGATTCAACATTAGTTTCTTTTTGGAGCAGTTAATACGGCATGCTAGGAAATATGTAGCGTTGTGATGGGTGAGTGAGGTTGAAGATGGAGGAGTACAGTAGCAAAGTGTTGACCATGTAGGAGATACTCTTAAAAGGACATTAACTGGGTCGAAAACAGACGTGATACTGCCACTGACGTGATACTGGCAGAACTTAACTCGAAATCATATCCATTTACACAGTTCTGTCTTCCAATGTGTTATCCCGTATCTCGAATTCCACATTTTTCCTGTCAACATCAGCGTGGGGGTTTTGGCCGAAAAACTGGGACATACCTTGTAACGCCACAAAGGATTTAATTCGTTCAGTCAAATACATTCATATGTGTGAACGATAGTTTCCGTGAAAGTATTAGGATATTTTAAGAATGGACAAAGATGGCGAAAGTGAAACTTTCCATTTATTACCGCTTATTAATTGCCACTAAAGTCGTTTATTGGACTGTAGAATGCAAGGGGATTCATGTACGAAACAGTATAACCTCAGCATTTAATAGATTAATGTTATATTAAGTACATGTAAAATCGGTGCCAAAGAAAAAGGTGATTTAATAATTATATTTGTTCCCGATGTACCTTAAGCGATTGATTCCACTTTAGGCTTTGTAGAAATCAACTAGTCTTCGTGGGGAGATGCAGAAAGAAGTAGCACGCAAAAACGCGCGGAAGAGTTTTTTTCCGAGACGCACGGAGACTATATCAGTATTTCTGAAAGTGTGTTGTAGAGCAAAATCACTACAGTTTCATTTCCATTTCACATTAAGAACCTAGCATCTTCGAATAATAACTATTAATTATAATAGGTTGATTACAGTTATCTAGAGTGTAACTATCTAGTAAAATAAACCTTCTATGTGAAGAATAAACCAGACGGCGTATCGGGACAGAGTTATAATTTTTTTGAAGTTTAAACGGAAGTAAGATTCCAGACACGTACATGCCATGCCATTTTTTGCGTGAATTAAGTCTCCGCCCTTCAGTATACATTTTGCCTATGACACTAACGATAAAAACTCAACGTGCCTTAAGAACCTACTATTTCCAACATACTTGGAAACGTCATAAGGCACCTACAGCGGATTGTCTCAACATAATACATAAATCAATACGTGGGCTGTGTCTTTCCTTCCCTTTATTACCACATCACGCAAACAAAAATACACTTTGAATTATGTCAGTGTTACGTGGAGGTGAACAGAACTCAATGCTTATATACGTTTTCTCTGATACCAAGTGAGAGAATAGTAAGATGTTGAACTGAACTTTACCTGATTTCAAGTAACATTAAATCCAATAAATGAGGACTGTGTGGTACAATCATGTTCGCATTTTAACGACACATATGAAACCGCAGATATTAATTACAACTTTGTGGGACGTAATTACAAAAGCAGCTTAAGTGTATTACTAATTATAAACGATTTTTCACTTCCTTTTTTTTATAAAGTGTCTTATATCAATATCTTACTCTCATTTTATTTCAGAAGCCTATTTTTTTTAATTGAGTTATAATAGATAGTGCCTTTGAAGTTCTAACTAAGCTGGTTTGGACGTTTTCCTTCGATCTTAAAGCACAGAAGGCACACAAAATTTTATGTCTTCCTGCTCGATAGTCAGTGATAGGAGCTTTGTGTACAGGAATTACATTCATTGTTCATAGTTCGACTATGATCTTCTAGAAAATAACTGGATTTTCACCTGCACTTGATAAAAATAAGCAGTGCACGTTGTGTGGTGGAAATAAACATAAATCAAAAAAAGGTTTTTCAAGAAACTTCCTTATTATCATTGCTTGCATAGGTATGATTGAGATTTTTAGCCCAAATACCTTTTATGCTTGAATTTTTCCTTAATCTGATAATATAACAACTTAGAGGATTAAATAATGGAAAATATACTAGCTGTTCCTAACAAAGTTCTTAGTGGTAATGTTTGAGATAAATTTATGAGTTATTTCTCAGAACTGCGCTGATGTCACTGCTCGGAGACAGCAGAGTTGTGTATGAAGTGTTTTAGAATTCTATTCTCTACACCCGCTCCAGGAGACAGGCTGCGGTGATAAATGGATGCTGCTACAAGAAGGCAGCCGGCAACTTCTCATTCCTGCGCCGTATGAAGCTTCGTTTGAGATATCTGCGGCGGAAGTTCACAGCACCAAGCGAGTCAGTATTAGAGGTGGCAGATCAGGCTAAGTTCAAGGCTACTGGGCAACATGAGAAACTGAGCAATTTAAAACCATCACAGCAAATATAGAAAATTACTGTC
This sequence comes from Vandiemenella viatica, assembly GCA_031002005.1. Classification (NCBI taxonomy): domain Eukaryota; kingdom Metazoa; phylum Arthropoda; class Insecta; order Orthoptera; family Morabidae; genus Vandiemenella; species Vandiemenella viatica. Next base: position 220,011,144 of record CM061920.1, read on the forward strand.
AGGCCTACACGTGGACACCATGCAGATTATTATTATTTATATTATTATTTTTTTACATCTGATAGACAAGCTTAACCGATCTCAAACCATCCCTTATTCCGCGATATGAGCATTTATTTCAACAAAAGGTGGGATACTGAAAGTTAGAGTAAAGTCACGATAGAGGTTTCTCAATCTGGATGCATCATTTTTGCATGCACCGATACTAGGTTTTTGGTTTTACAAACTGCTGCTGTAAGGGTACGCTGTTTTTAAGCGTTAATTTTTAAGTTCTATCTTTTACTGACGACAATTTTTTAACATTTATTCTGCATCTAAGATCAAAAAAGGTTAAATATTCGAAGCTAGTTGTTCGCAAGATTTGAGCTACGTAAGACCAAAGTGGTGAAAGTACAGCTACGAATCCGTTCCATGCCCTAGTGAGTACTGTGGTCTCCTAGGCTTTTACCTTCACTACTTACTGGAAGGCTGTTATAAATGTTCAGCCTTGGAGAAGATATTCTGGACTATAGCGGGATTTGAGCTCCCAGATCGCATATAACCTCTCCATTGACTAAATAGAACGGGTGTTAGAGACGGCGGAGACAGACCTTAAATGGACAGATAACTACTTATCAATTTACACATCAAACCAATTCGAGTCCTTGCGTTCAGCAGATCGTGAACGATAGCTGAAGCATTTTTTTTTTTTAAATTGATCATGTGTCCCCATTTTCAGACAAATTTAAATGGAAACCTCTTTATTTATGCCAAATAGTAGCACAGTTTTAAGAGTAATCTAGGCATGAAATTTTACCTGGTGATGTGCTAGGTAAAGATGTAGGACCTGTTCTTCGACCTATTTTAACAGTATCTTTCACTGATAACTCCTTTCTAGCTCAATTATAACACTCAAGCTGCATTACGCAATACTTCCTATCCTCTCGTAGCAGGTTTCCACTTGTACACACTCGCTTGTAACTGCTGTCTAAAATCAGATATTACAATATAGCTGCCATAGCCTGATGGTTTAGTAGTTAAGGCATCTGACTAGTTATCGATAGGTCCCCGGTTCGAATCCCTCTCTTGGCGTGGATTTTCATAAGCCCTTAACCCAACCCGTACCTCTGGCACAACTTACTGTTGTGTTATTAGGGGTTTTCTGCCGGGGGATTTTGTTTGGGCATTGCCCGCTTACCTTTCTATTATTTTTAACATTAATTATTTTACTGCGTTTATCAATGTAATATTTTGATTTGTTAAATAGGAAGTGGGAGCAAAGCGATGTTCTATCTTTTATCACTAAGAAAGTCATAACCTGACATACTTATTTAAATTAAACAGGCCTACAGACGTCGATGTATTTACAATTATTTTTAATACATAAATAATCAAGGGTTCAACCAAAATCAACAACAAGTCTTACAATATGAGCCATAAAACGTTAATACTAAACAACACAAAATGACATATTTACGTGAACTTTAAGCACGATGTGAAGATTGAATTTAGCTAACATGAAAAATTGGACACAGGAAGTTAACATGAAAAATCTAATAGTTTATAAAGCTGCTCACAATTACAAGCTTGCGGAAATAAATATCTGCATTTTAATTCAACTTTAGATCCATTAAGTCTTTGACTTAAAGAAAATACTACTTTCTGATCAATACGAAAATTATGACATAGTCTTCCAGCATCGAATCAGATTGCTCGCGGCTATTAACACGCTCAGAACGATTGTCGGAGAGTGATACTCTGCTCAGAGGCATTGACGGGTCAAGGAACGCGCAACATTGAGTTCTTTTTATTGGCAGAATGTCTTTACCGTTTTTGCAGCAGCGATAGCGACGGCGTTGCGTCTGCACCTAAGGTAACGCGCGCGCTTCCTTCAGACAGCAGTAACAGTACCGCAAGTCCAGAGGTGGCTCAAACAGTACTCTAACAAGTCTGGTGGTAATCGAAACTACGACACCTCAGTAACTCACAGGCGACGGCGTGACGTCTCTCTAAGAATGTCACCAACGCTAGATCTAATTAAGTCGTTTCTTTATCCCGATGTCGTATCGGAATCCCCTCCAGCTTCGTCAAACTCCAATCCGTGGGGTCGTAAGATATGTGGACACAGAGTATACTAAACAGCTACTTATCATTTTGTAGCAGTAACGTTGATTGACGTTTTTCAGGGGAGTTCACAGCCACGTGTTTCATGCTTTGATCTGCCATAACTGCCTTGCCTCGGAAACACCCGACCGTCTTCAGGTACTTCGGCTACCTAATTATCCATTTGCGTGTGGGGATTTCTAATCTGACGGCAATAAAGGATCGTCCAGCCAAATTATTCACTTGAGTTGAGAAAGGATGGTTAGGCCGCACCTGCTAGAGATGAGCGCGCCTTCCCACTTCTATTGTGAAGGACGTTGACACTCAACTCCGGTGTTCAGGTGTCCCGTACTACCGTTACAGGTTGCCTCCCTCGAAACTTACGCAACAATACCGTTCTGCATTACACATTCTCAAGCAAAATATTCCAATCCTTTTTAAATATTAATTATTATTACTATTTAAAGATTTTACTAGTCTGACACAGCAGTCTTGATACACTGTGTAATGTGAAGTACGTCAGAAAGATACGTGGTTCGGATTACACGTTAAACTGTAGGTCCCCTCTAATGTTAACCACCCTATATGAAACACTGAAGTGTACACATCCACAGCAAAACTAAGGTTTAAAGTGGTCCTAGTTGGCCCAAACGAACACAGCTGCTAAACAAGCACATATGTGGACGCTTTCCCGACATGTCATTTAAATGTAATCTTTGCGAGTTTACTGCCGGACGATGCTGAAAGAACGGCGTACTCTGCCGTCATCCTCAGGCGCTGCGAGTGTGTTGCGACAACCAGTGCCGCAATGCTGGGTCCCGCCGCCGACGTGCTTACGGTATACAACATCGCGTGGAATGGTTACCTTTGAATTGAACTGTATGCTTTTCATTCTTTGATCATTTTCATTATTCTTCTGCTGGCAAGTTTTGGCGAATTGTGCTATCTCAAGACATTTACTTCAAGCTTGTTAAACTATTAGCTTCTCTTGAGGTGTGACTTCATTACTTGCTGGCTTCTTTCTTTAATGTTTTCTAGCTAACGGCCGTCTGTGGCACTCAAGGATGGCTTATACATCTTACGAACCATAGTGAGCGCGTTGGGTGATCCAAGGACTTTCTTGTAAAAGAATTTGGCCAATGTTTTAATTCTCTCCAGGAGAAGTGGGATGACTGCATATATCTTAACGGAAACCGCCGATAGATGTGAACTCTGTTCCACTCGGTTCTACTTGGTTTGCAGTCTGGCGGTTTATTTTTCACCTGTTGCCCCTATGAACGGAACGCTTATTGAGTATAGCTTGCATCAGGCTGCAGTACACCATTACCCCGATTTGACGGATTGCTGAGTACCGACTACACAGTTTGTGCAAATGGTGAAGTACTTCATTACGATCTGAAGCCTCCAAGTGGCTGTTCAGAGGGACTCCGAGATATTTTTCAGTGTTTTTAATGTAATCTTATATGTTTAATTGATGTTTGAATGGTGAGAATTTTCATTCGATTCTCTTTATGTTCATTGTTTTCTTGGCTTCTCGTATCCAGTTCGTTATTGTTTGCACTATTTTACTGCGTTCTGGTGGCACCAACTCCTTTAATCTTTTTGGTCAGCGGGTTTAATATTTTAACATTGTCTATCAAAACCATATCATATTATTTCCACATCATCGCTATCCCCAGCTTTGTATTATAATTTAGTAACACATCATCAATTGATGGTCATTTACAATTATTTCATAGGATGTACACTTCTGTTGCTAAAAGTTTCCTTCTATTTATTTTGCACAGATATGTCATTTTAACAATAGCATTTTATTGGTGTCAGTAGGCCTAACTCTGGAAAGGATATAATTATTTCTTTCTTCCTGCCCCTTTGAACGAAGTACTTTGGTTGTTCTATTTCCTTTGTTTAAATTTAGCTGTATTTAATTCTTAAGGCCCTTTTGAGAACGGTTATTCCACACTTCACGTTTTCTTTTTAGTCTTGAAGCTCGTGAATCCTTAGAGTCTACTTTTTTAATGCACTGGGGATTGGAACATTCACTTGATTCACATACTTGCTGCTGTTTAATGATGGGTAACAGGCTAAAAGCTTTGATGAGTAGTAGGTAGCTGAGTGGATAAAACGCTTACTTTAAAAATTCAAAATACGGGATTCGTATTCCGATGAGGCCATGAATTTTCAGTCCTCTTAATTAATCGACATTAGCTACCCCGAGAGGCTCGGTAGCTCAAATTCGTTTTAAACTGTAGTAACCAGAAGAGACTAGCTAACCGTCCTACCTCGGACAGACCAGCTTTGTACGCCTTCTTAGGGCGGATCCCACCAACTTTCTCCTTGTAGACTAAGAAAAGTTTTAGTTGTTGTGATGCTAAGCTGAAATATTTATTGGTTAAGGTTTATGGAATAGGAAATAACTGAAGCCTATTAAAAAATCACCAATTTTATTTGATTGCTTTCATTGCCGGAGTAAGTAACTAGAACGTAATGCGTTTTTTATTTATTGTCCTTGATTTATGAGATACAAGACACTAGAGGTTAAAATTTACAATGTCTCTTTCTTTTATGCACGAAGTAATCATTTTTTAATAACTGCCCATTGGTATACTGAATGCTGTGCAGTGAGTGATGTTTTGTCAGGAACGAAGGTACCGGGTGTTTACAGCCTAAACTACATTTGTTCTAAGGGTCCTGAAGACACCGTACGGCTGTGATATTGGTTCTTTATATTTATGACGATGTTCATAACGAGGATTCTTTCTCGGAAATCAAAAGGATAAACTGTGAATTCGTTGCTTCTGGGGCAGTCGATTGACAACTATTTCTGTTTCCATTTTTCTTGTACTATTTTCTCCATAACAATGTTACTTTTGTACATTGGGTAGAAGAACTGTTTTGGTGATAAGTAAAGCATTTGGAACATAGTTTATCTACTCCATGAAGCCATGTGTTACACCTTGAATGATGAAAAAAGGAATACATTTAGTTTTCTCTGACTCTTTTGCTTTGGTTTTATTCTGTGAACTTATATTTATGCATAGGACCGTATTGATTAAAAAAAAGATCTAGGCGAACTTTGATCTCACTGTCTGTGTTATTGTAGTATAACATTGTTTGCTCAAATGGAAACGTTGGAAGAGTTTTTATTCCAATTGAGTGCTTCGAACTGCCTGGGATAAATAAGCGGACACCCCTTCAAAACGAGTGGATCAAGCGAGACGTCACTGCTAGCTGTTGCCATGGCAACCACTAACCGCTGTGTTATAATGAGGTCGCAGCATGCCACAAGCAGGGAGATGGGCAATTTTTCTTCGTCAGATAAACAAAGTTTGCAGCCCTGGAGGTCAAGAACCCACATCACATTTATTTTGGTGAAATGTTCGAATATTAGTAATTTTCCTAAATACTTACAGATATAATGTCACACTGAACGTTTTTAAAGACTCATCTAACGTCAAAATCATTTTATTTTTAATTCATAACTATTAAGGCAAATATATTTTGTGGAGATGTAATCTTAAAGCAATTATTAATTATCAAAACTTCTAATTTAAACAATTAAGATAGGTTGCATATGATCCTTAAAGCTGACTATTTCTTGATTTATTCTTTTATAAAAAATGTTAAATGACAGTAAGCAGCTGACTGTATTCCTGTGATCGTCACATAGTTAGTACGGGGCGAAAAACATTTATGATCATTAAAATAAACACCATTTGTTTGCATTAATCAGACCCTTTCTTGGTAGAATTGAAATATTTTTAATTTTGTTTCCTCTTGAGTACAGTTTTGTGATAACGTAAGCCCTTGCTATTCTTACCACGAAAATGGTTAACTCGTGGTTTACGTGTGGATGTTGAATCACTTAACTTTAACATACGCACAAGGGAGACTAAAAAGAGTTATGTGACTAAAATCTTAGGATTTAATTTGATGTTGAGATTAATGAAATTTATGAAAATCTTCATTGATATCTTGTGTAATGCATTACAAAGCTTCGGCATTACTGATTCGTTGTCTACTAATTGTATTGATGTTTTTGCATATAAAACAATATATCTTAGTCCCATATTAGTAGCCTCTTAGTGTCCCTTAACAGATTAATTGTTTCAACAAAGAAAACAAGCTTTATTGGAACATTTATTTGGGAAACTATGCAACATCAGCAAATGGTTCTTAATGGTAACACTTTTTTCAAGAAGCAAAATTTCGTAAAATATTTTAATTCTGGAAGCAGAATAAGGTAACTGCAGCTAAGTTAGGTAGGCAAACAAGCTACATTCTAACCTTTCTTAGCAGTAAGAACTGACTGGTAGAAAATTATTGGTCCTGGAGGTACATAAATTGATTTCATCTAGTTAATGAGTTAATTGTTGCTCTTCAACTTGGAGTACAGTCTGTCTTAAGATCTGTCGATTTTTCGCCAAGTGCGAACGCAAGCTTAAATATTTGTTAAAAATAATACTGAAATATATTCTTTTAGAACAGAAAATAAATACTTTTCACTCTAAACATCAGATATGCGTACAAAATTTAACTATTTAATATGTCAGACAAAAATAGTTTTACATACAATAGTTGGTCAAGTCTGCATCATTTACTACCCGTTGAACTTTTGTCACCCCGTATTTCTATTGTTAGCTCGTAAACAAAATAAGTTTGACACTTGAAATATGAACATATTTGACTTAAAATTAAATATGGTATTTAAGTAATATTATTCTAGTGTGTTACGTACTAGAAATGGTGTTGAAAAAAGTTTCGATTCTTTTTTTGTTGGAAAATACGTGATTGGGCGTCAAAGTTGTCAGTAATATACCATGTTTCTTACCAAATCTAGCTAAAATATGTTATTACCTAAGAACGTTAAATTTCTTTCCAATACCAACTGGTTAAAAGACAAATAATAAAACAATTTGATTTAACATACTTTGTAAATGTTGAGTGAAACAAGCAGAAGTTTTTATTTTAATGCTACTTTGCGACATATTAATTTAATATGGTTAAAAGTGTTCTTAATTCAGGGTGCATTCCATCCATAAATTCGATTTGAGAGCATTATTAATATTAGCGGTACGAATGGCAACATACGCGTAGCATAGTGTTCAACAACCATAGAGTTGAACCCATTTAAATGACAAATTGGATGACACGTTATTAGTTTAAATCCCCGTGATCTTTGCATTATGCTCCCCTTATCCGCAAAAGAGTTTTAGTTAACACCAAAAGGGATTGGTTTGTAGATACATAGTTTTTTATGTTTATGAAGAAACTCGAATGTAGAAATAAAATAATCTTTATGAAATTAATCCTTTGAAATTTTTATTTGAAGTTACTGTTCGTCAACGTTGTAGACCAACATACAGATTAATTTTAGAGACGAGCATAGAGATGATGAATAATATGACTCACAAAACTCGAAAACCATATTATTAAAATAATAATGACAGAAAGAAAATTGGAGGCGAAGTGTAGAACAGTATTTAGCCCTTCATTCCTATGAAGAGAACAGAGTGACTGGCTTCTCAACATACTCCCCTCTGTATTTCGTGAATGTTGTTCACCTTTGAATTCGACGTCCTTTTTTTCTATTTCTTTACCTATACATTTTACATGGTGAAAATTACGTAGCATTTGCTCAACGTGAGTATTCTGCAGCAGTTTCTTCTAGTGCGCGTTTTGAGAAATAGATTTTTAAAGTGTCTCTTGACTGATTTGATACTTATCTTGAGCGTAAAGCAATTTTATGCGATTACGTTCTTACGAGACACTTTTATGGACTTTAACGCACTTTTTTGTGATTGCCTCGTTCATTCGCGAATCGTTTATTATAGTTAACTGATTCGGATTCGCTATAATATTTGGTGCAAAAAGAGTAGGAAATCATTCCTGACCACGAAGAATTTAAGTATTCATCCCGCCAGTATCCAGTCAAAGTGTCTCCTAAAGCTAAGTAGTTAAATTACAAACGACACTACGGCTTATTTAGACATCAAGTTTTGCCAAGATAAGTTTTTTTTTTTTTTTTTTTTTTTTTTGGGGGGGGGGGGGGGGAAAGTGCGGTAAGTAACACAATGAAGAACCAAAGAAACTGGTACACCTACCTAATATCGTGTAGGGCCCCTGTGAGCACGCAGCAGTGCCGCATCACGACGTGGCATGCACTCGACTAATGTCTGAAGTAGTACTGGAGGGAACTGACACCATGCGTCGTGCAGGGCTGTCCAGAAATCCGTAAGAGTACGAGGGGGGGGGGGGGGGGGAAGATCTCTTCCGAACGCCACGTTGCAATGCATCCCAGATATGCTCCATAATGTTCATGTCTGGGGAGTTTAGTGGTGAGCTGAGGGGTTTAAATTCAGAAGAGTGTTCCTGGAGCCACTCTATAGCAATCCTGGACGTGTGGTGTGTCGCACTGTCCTGCTGGAAATGCTTAAGTCCGTCGGAATGCACAATGGACATGAATGGATGCAGATGATCAGCCAGGATGCCTACATACGTTTCACCTGACAGAGTCGTATCTAGATGTATCACGGGTCCCATGTCACTCCAAATGCACACGTCCCAAACCATTACAGAGCCTCCACCAGCTTGAACAATCCATTGCGGACATGTAGGGTCCACAAATTCATGAGGTTGTCTCCATACCCGTGTACGTCCATCCACTAGATGCAATTGTAAACAAGACTCGTCAGACCAGGCAACAGGTTTCCATTCATCAACAGTCCAATGTCGGTGTTGACGGGCCCAGGCGAGGCGTAAAGCTATGTATTGTAGCGAGAGTACACGTGTGGACCTTCGGTTGAATGGTTCGCACGCTGACACTTATTAATGGCCCAGAAATTTGCGGAAGGGTCGCACTTCTGTCACGTTGAACAATTCTCTCTGGTCGTCGTTGGTCCCGCAGCGATGCCGGAGATTTGATGTTTTACCGGATTCCCGATATTCACGGTGCACTCGTTAAATAGTCGTACGGGAAAATCCCAACCTCATCGCTACCTCGCAGATGCTGTGTCCCATCTCTCTTGCGCCGACTATAACACCACGTTCAAACTCACTTAAATCATGATAACCTGCCATTGTAGCAGCAGTAACCGATCTAACGCTTATCTTATTACTGTTACTACTATCACTATTACTATTACTCCGCGATTCACTAAAAGTGTGTGGTGGAGGGTGCATTGCACCTATCCGGGAAGGTAATGGGTTGGAAGGGATATATGGGATATGGCAGGAGGCGCCCATGGGCTATTGTGAGGAACCATCCCAGCATTCGCATGGAGCGATCTGGAGAAACCATGGAAAACCCAGATCAGGATGGCCGGAGTGCTTTATCGAAAGCTACTCCTGTAGGATTTTATGTTTAGTCGCCTGGTAAATCCTTTCTATTCCACTCCCTAATCGCTCGTGGAAAAAATGAGTACAGAAATGAATCGGTTCTGGCCCTGATTTCTCTTATCTCATTTTCGCGATCATTCAAGGATATGAATGTTGCTGGTAGCAATATTTGTTTACTGTCATTCCGAAATTCATCAGTCGAGAATTTTTCAATTAGCTTCTGTTGAGAGCAACGCCTTCGGTGCTCCAGGTCTTCCTAACCTAACTCCTTCAACATGGCACTTGCGCTTTCCCTCCAACTATATATACCTGTCACGAATCGGGCGGCTCTTCTTTGGACCATCTCTAATGGCTCCATTAATCCCTTTTGATGGGCACCCCATACAGAGCAACAATATTCTAAGTGAGGTCGCACTAGTGACTTGTATGCAATCGATTTAACTTCCGGAGTGCATTGTTTTAAATTACGACCTAGAAATCAAAGCATACGATTTGCTTTTCCATTTACATTCTCGATATGCTCATTCCACGACAAATTATTACGAATTGTTACCCCTAGGTATTTAGCGGAATCTACCGTTCTAAGGACAGTGGCATTAATTGTATATTCAATGTTAAATGGTGTCACCTTTTTACTTACACGCATGACTTGGCACTTTTTAGCGTTTAACTCCAACTGCCAATCTTTACAACACGCAATTATTTTCATAATATCGTCTTGTAACAAAGCGCAGTCGTCCTGAGTTGTGATTTCACGATAAATAATAGCATCATCGGCAAATAATCTTTTCATCCCCCTTATTATGTCGCACAAATCATTAATGTATATGAGAAACAACAGAGGCCCTATCACGCTTCCCTGAGGAACCCCGGACCTCACTTCAGTAAGTGATGAACGTTCACCATCGAGAACTACACACTGTGTTCTGCCCTCCAGAAAGTATTCAACCCAGTCGCATATTTGTCTAGATGTGCCGTAACCGTGAAGTTTCATAAGTAACCTAGTGTGAGGCACAGTGTCGAAAGCTTTTTTAAAGTCTAATAGAACTAAATCAACCTGGGATTGCTCATCTACAATACGGCTCAAGTCGTGAATTAAAAGAGCAAGTTGTGTTTTGCAGCATCGGCCTTTTCTGGACCCATGTTGATTTGGGTTTAAAAGCTCACCTTCATCCAAAAACCGCATGAAAATTGAATAGATGATATGTTCTAAAATCCTGCAAAATATTGAGGTTAACGAGATCAGCCTATAATTTTGAGGATCATTAACATTCCCATTTTTAAACACTGGACTTACGATGGCGGTCTTCCATTCGGCTGGTATTTTTCCTTGATCCAAAGAGGCGGTATATAATTTCATTAAATAGGGCGTAATTTCCTTTGCGTACCTAGAGTAGAATCTTTTAGGAATACCGTCTGGTCCGGGAGCCTTATTGGGATTTACATTCATAAGCAGTTTAGTTATTCCCTCGACATCGAGATCATTCATAATTTTGTTGGTACGATTGTTAAATATCGGAATTTCCTCCGAGTTTTCTGTCGTGAAAGCTTTTTTAAATACATTATTCAAAATTTCTGCTTTCTCTACGCTAGTTTCTGATAATTCCCCATTTTCCTTAATCAACGACAGCATGACCTTACGAGAGACTCTTATTAATTTGACATATGACCAGAACTTTTTTGGATTAGTAATCAGATCTTCGGGTAAATTTCTGACTTGGAATTCTTTAAACGCATCATCGGCAAATAATCTTTTCATCCCCCTTATTATGTCGCACTTCCGTTCGAAACTGGACTAATTTAACGCGATTAGACGAGTCCCCCGATTTCTTTACCGTGGCATGTAAACGCCTTTGCCTCATGAGCAAACGTTTCACTTCCCTATTGAACCACGGGAAGTTCTTACTAACCTTAATAAACTTCGTGGGAACAACTTGATTTAAGCCGGTCGATATTATTTTTTAAAATCAAACCAAACTTATATAGGCGTGGCCGACCGCAGCGCCATTCTCTGAGTGTTTAACTATCTCTGTGTTTGCATACGCATGCCTATACCAGTTTTTTTTTGTCTCTTCAGTGTAAATTTCTGAAATTTTTATTTTCAGTGTAGTATGGAGGAAAATGAAGCTTCAGCTGGATTTTACCTTGAAATACTTACTTGTGATTCTTCGTACAACATTCAGAAAAAAATGTTTCTTTTATATATTTTAAAGTTTTCAAGACTGTCGAAAATACGACTGGTCAAATAATATAAATAAGAAACCGTTAATTACGTTTTCCTACATAGTGTTAAAGAAGTAAATTTAATAATTTAATAAGGTATCAAAATATTTTTTCTTGAAAAATATTCAAATTTCAACACAAAATAGATGTAAAGTTATTACTATTAAATGTTTTCCTCCTAAGTTCTTACCAGTTTTGTATGTTGAAATTCGTATCTAGAAGATTGACGACTGTGGGTTCCTTCAACAAGCAGTTTTAAAACTAAATAGGTAACAAGCAAACAAGCAATTAAGGTGATTATCTGAACGGGATAACTCATCGATCCAAAGTAGAACAGCTTATCACACGCTGGAAACATGTGGTAATAAACTTAACATAGAAACGGAGTTGTTGTAAATTTATAAACTTGTCGAAAATATTTTTTTTTTTTACAACCATCACACATAAATGACACTTGCTAAGAGAAAATAAAAAGCATGGAAGTGGGTGTGTGCGTGTGTGTGTATGTGTGTGTTTGCGTGAGATAGAGAAACGAGATGATGAAAGTCAGTGTTTCACCCTACCAAGAACGAAATACTTAGGTGTATATCCAAGTTTAGGGACCTCAGGGGCTGGAAGGAACGACGAGTTGGCTGACTTCTTGCGCGACGCCACGGTGCTCTTCTGACGTGCACGTGGCACTGCAGTACTAAACTGGGGCAATAAAGGCGGCAGCAAGGCCCCAGCCTGAATAATGCATGTCCCAACTTGTTGATGTGCGAGGTGTGAGCCGAGAAGCTACTCCGGAGGCCATCTGCCTAACAAGAGCACCCACTCTGCGCAGGCTGTGAGGGCCCTAACGACTTCAAAGGAAATCACCGGAACCGGTCTGAGAAGCCGGCTCAAACACCTACTTTGCAGTTCTCCTCGACACGTCTAATTTGAACATCAAATTGTCGCGTACAGTAAGGCTAAAGGAGATTTGTTTATCTGTGTGTGAATTGTTTAGTTTTAACAATGCGGTAGCCTATTCCATCGTAGAAATTCACTATACAGTAGAACAAAAGTAAACTTCTGAGGTAATTATGCACCGAAAGTATTTCCAATTAGAACAATTGTATACGTCCATGTGGAAAATAAAAAGATCTATGCTAGTAGGCCAAGGGCTATGAGAGAATGTTTCTGAAGCCATATAATTTGGAATCATAGTGGCTCTACCTGCACAAGTTAATCACAGAGTTACTATTACTTAGAATACAGTTCTTGTGAATTCTGTCAAAACACAATTTACGTATCACGTCACAGCGGAGAGTAGAAGTGGACTTGTTTCTATTTCCCTATTACTAAATTTCTAAATCTTTTTCATGCCATTCTTAAGAAAATTTTTACATATGTTCGAGGTTGTTATACAAAATGATTGTTGACTGGTGTTTAATTCTCTTTAAACAAAAACTTATTTGGGAGAAATAACTCTGATTTAGTTTGAACATTGAAAACTATGCGTTAAATTGTTGGAAATCACAATCTCGACGTAAGTAAGATACTAGTTTCCTTTCTACAAAGCAGAAAAACTTGCAGAATTTGAAATTGCTTATGTTATGGTTTCGTTGGACCGAAAACCAAATACTGTATTCAAAATTATGTAAAGTTATATTGTTATGGTTGCCAGGAAATTAAAGGGGAGCGAGCGTGATGGGTGAGTGGTAACGGACTGACTTCTCATTTGGCCATTTAGATTTAGGTTTTCCATGGTTTCCCGAAATCACTGCAGCCGAATGCCGGTATGAATCCTTCAAAAAGCCATCGCAAAATTCCTTCCATTTCCTTGTCCCCAGTTCTTCCCCGCCTTTAATGACTTGCAGACTTCGACGTCTGTGAGGCGTAGACCAAAAAGAAAAAAAATGGTAGTTTAGACCTCTTCAAATAGAGGACTAGGATCTTGTTTTTTTTTTTTTTAATTGTTTTCACTGGAATATAAACATTACTGCCGTTAAATTTACAGATTTTATCATATTTTTGTAACCAATCTATCTCAGAATGGCTATTACATAGGAATTTGAATTTTCACAGTTATATGTAACACATCTGCATTTTTTTTTTAAAAAAACATCTAAATTTCGTAGGTTACAAGCAAAATTAGGAAACGTTTTTTATGTTTGGTTACTTGGTACAGTAACCTGATCAATATAGGGAAGTTAGCTGTTAGTACGCACTACCGGTTTAACATTTATCAGCTATGTAAACGCCGAAATCGTCTGAGCCTAATGGTGTAAAGTATATTGCTCGTATAATGGTATAAATTTAAAGTCAAAGCTCAAGCTGGACTGCATGGAGTGTTTCATATACCCTCTCCAGCATGCTGTCAAGTTTAATATCCTCCTCACTTGGTATCTATCGACAATCATCATGTATCATAGCTCCCGTCAACTTGATTTTATCTCATTATTTTGATACATTACGATTGATGTGATCTAATTAGAAAATATTACAACATAACATATAGTTATATTTTCGATTCCAGGCGCGGCATCAAACGTCTTTAGCGTGTGCCTGTAATACGAATAAAGTACACATCTATCATCACCTAACAAGTACCCAGGTAACACTGTTCTAGCTGTGGACGTCTAATAATAAGGCGCACCGTGATCCGAGGGCTTTGTGAGAGCCACCGCTCACCATGTCCTTGGTTACTTACGATGTTGTAGGCGGACTGGCTTTACGGCCCCTAGCAGGCAGACAGCCATCGGCGCAAAAGCGCCTTGATGGCCGACGTGCCCGCCATACAAGTTGCTACAAATTTAGTGGCGCTGGCGGTCTGTCTGCTCAGATCTCTGTCAACAAATCTCCTCATCGCATCACTTCTGACAACTCTGCAGCCACAAGCACAACAGTTTTCCGATATTCCTTCTGGTCTATTTATTTTTATACGTGTTTCTCATTTTCGATTATCATATGAAATCTGGTGGATACAAAAAAGCTACTTCAAACGGAGGGTCCGGAGCAAAGCAAATTTCTTTTGTTTTTAGAATAAATCGAATCTTAAGACATTTCTGTTTCTTCTTCGAAAACTGTGTATAAACTCTGCTGAATAATACAGCTGTGTGTTTGCCGTAGAATGCAGTTTCTTATCTTAGTACCTGAATCTTCAAAGATTACATTTAAATACACTAATGAATAGTAAATCGCAAGTAGCTCTTAAGTATTGCTCCAACACAAAATAAAATTCAACAACAAACATAACACGTTTACTTTTAAAGTTGATTTACTCAATATAAATTTAGAAAAGTCTATACATTTACGCCAAAGAAGAAATGCTGAAATGTACAGTTTTTGTCAGCAGCATCATTAATTTTAAAATCTTTACTGTCAGTGGTTGTTCTTTATTATCTTCTTGCACGCCAACTCCAAAATTACCATGTTTCAAATGCCATTAAACATGAATTTAGTTTGTATTTTGTTAAGTCTTAGCGGCTCAGTTGCACTCGAAATTCTTTTACACTTCTACTGAGAACGTGTCTGACCTTAGCATGATTTACATCAAATTTATATTATCATAAACTTATCTCCTCGTTCAGTTGTAGTTAGTCTGCTGCCAGCTAAATTCAGTGTATGTCTCACCTAAGAAAATAACCCTACCGGCTACAAGACTCGTAGTAGGACATGCCACTTTAAATTATTGTTTCAAACTTCACAGTTCTTAAATTTCTGCTCGACCAAAACCACCATTAAATTTCCCTTTACATTTCACTAGTGTAGTTCAATTTAAGCCAGAAATTAGGCAGTGAAAGTTATAGTGCCTTTAAAATGGGCATGGTGAGGTAAAATTTGACTTGGTTCAAACCTCGTGCATCGACTACTGGTTAGGCGCCTTTACATAATCCTATTAGCAAATTGTGTTTCCCAATTTCTGCCCAAAAATTACTTATTTTGTAACGAAGTTACCGTTTTACACATAGAACACTGATTGAATCCCTCACCAATGGATGGCAACTGATAAAGAACTCGCTGCTTAGTTGTCGTAGACAGAAGATCGATGTTAATTTATTTAGTATGTTTGTAGATGTACAGGATTTTATTTTCAGGTTGCAATACAAAATATAATACTTAATTCAATGCAATTGGTTCCTGGAGTAACAAAACCGACAATACAAATTTTATTTGACTTTTCTATTCCGCCGAAATCTCATAAACATTCATGAACAACGCGTCATATGTTTTCCAAAGATTTTAAGCACATTATTAACACAACAGACACAGCGTTCCGCTTGCTTTGTTTCAAGCAAATTCGTCTTCTCACGATCTCTGGAGCTTAAATAGACAGTACGAAACAGTCATGAGTATCTTATAGAACGCGAACAATCGCTGCAACAATAGAAAAGAAAAAACAATCAGAACAAAATTTCTTAGAATAATGAGAATATTTTGAATAAAAAAAATTAGGCGTAAAGGCATTTAAATATAAAATTGCCAAAATTAAACATTCAGAATAGCCTAAAATTACACTTAAAACATTATAGATTATAAAACCTTCATATTTACAGTCCCTTACCGAACACTTCAAACACTGTACTGCTTCTAATCAAATTACACTTCGTTTAAATAGTAAACATTACTAATTCATACGAAAAATATTCGATAGGTGACCAGAAACTATGGTTACAAAGTCTCCAATGAAACCTGTAAATTTTATTTCATACAACAAATGCACGGTGTCCATATTGGCATAGGCACTTGTCGCTTAGTGTGATGAGTAGGAATATCCCTGTCCTTGCGTATTTAACCTCGTTGTCGTGAAATGTTTCACCTCCTCGTCTGAAGCGAATCGTCGGCTTCCCAGGTGCTTCTTCAAGTGTGGAAAAAAGTGAAAGTCACTTGGAGCACCGTCCAGGCTGTAGGGAGGGTGGTCAATTATGACCCAGTGAAACATCGTCGGTAACATTTTTTCGACCGGCCGCAAACTTTCGATATCATTCTGCGACATGCTGACGATATATTACAGTCTCTGCGTAAACTTATACCAGTTCCCGGTGAATTACCGCTACGGTTATATGTTTCGTCCACAGAAATCAAATAACAGAGGGGATTTCTTTTTGAGACCAGTTTTACATATGAGTCGCCATTTTTGTTTGCCTTCAACTAGAGCTGTAGTTGGCTTGTGGCTGAAACTCTGCACAGTTTCCAACCGCTCGTCTTAGAATTAACGCACGTTACTAATTTCTCTGAAACGGACGACACCCCATAAATATCGGCGTTGTAAACTTAAATTCAAATCACCACCCGTAAAAATTGACAATTAATTACTGTGTATCCTACTCCGTCACAAATGTACTCAAGAAATAAGATTGAAATTAATAGGAAGCTGGATCTGAGGACTGTCGTACAATACTTACGCTCATTCTTTTGTATTAAAATACTCCCAGGCCGGAGTGATTTACCATTAAACAGCGAACCCGTCATTATAAACAGATGGAAGAATCCTTAAGAGGATTGAATGGATAAGAAAAAGAATTACAAGTCAAACAGACGCTCCATGGTCTAATAATGTTACTATCAGACTTTGTAAAAACTATTTCGGTCTCCCGAACATATGCTGAATTGTTTCTCAATCCACTGCACGGTCGTTCCGTTAATCGGCCCTTAGTATCAGAGATATTCGATTACGAATATTCATTAACACGTTAAGTCCCTGAGACAGTTTACACTAATCAGAGAGCTTCATCAGGTTCCAGTTGGCAAGACTACGTATAGTTCAGCGATGTCCTATTGTTATTCTTTCGAACTAGTAATTATTTTACTTTTTTAACAAATTAATTTTAAAGGAGGATCCTTTCTTATTTTCTTTCATATAATTTCTTACTCCTGAAATAATATTTAAAAAACACGTGACTTATAACATCTATAATACCAAAAAAATTCTAATTTATGGATGTAATTCGGTGAATTTTTGCATTCTTCGCCTGGAAAATTTTCTGATGGCACTCGTTATAAAAATACCTATGGTGGCCAGACTAGAATCGGAACCGGTGAATTATAAAACGGCTGTCTTGCTAACTCAACTTTGATACTGTTCGCTGATCCCTAAACGTCATCTCTAGCATGTAACAAGTATGAAGATTTTCGTACATTAATACCCCAGAAAACAAGGCCCACTTAATGGAACAACTGTGCCATTGAAATATGAATGAAAAGGAGAGTAACGTCTTCTACATATATACGAGAGATCAAAATAAGTTTTTACTTCAGTATGAATATCTACTTGTATTTCACTTATTTTATGTTTTATGTTCTATACATATTCTTCATTTTGCACTGAACTCCAAAAACCTTTTTCCTCAGACTGCTTTCTATTCTATTAGTTGAATATCATCATCTCGTTATTTCTTATCTCAGTTCGGTTCACAACCTCCTCAGCTGTGACTTCAATATTGGAAGAAACAGTTTCTTTCGTGTTATTTTCCTCTCTTTGTTCGTTGTTACTATCTTTACTTTCTTAATCCATCTGTCTCTGTTCACCCACATGGCCTCGTTCCAATTCAACGCACAATAAATCTCAAATAAGATCGTCTCTCACGTTTTCAGAGACATTTCAACTCCTTCTCTCTCCCCACCCCCATTTTAATGTGCAAACTCTTGAATCATTCATAACATCCGTTGTAACATTGGCAGAATACTGTTCATCACTGCACTTCCAGAGAATTTTTTCAGATTTTCAGTAGACCTTTCAAATTCTGACATTACCGAGCTTTCGCGTAGAAGTATTCTTCGTTCCGTATTGCTTTTTTTAATTTCCAATATTCTATAACAGACTGTTACTACGCTCATTATACTGCAACATGGCATTTGGAAACTACGATTAGAGAAGCCGAAGCAAGGTATTAAAAAGAAAAGCTCGTTTCTCCTTTCACACAAGGCTAACTCAATATCTTACCACCTCTAACGTATAAAGGTAAATAAAATACTATAGATATGAGATTACATAAAATATTTTAATAAAATCAATCAAGCGAAAAGAAATATAGAAATATTTCACGAAATCATAGAATACAAGTAAAAATTGGCGAAAGTGCAAAGAAACACAAGAGAAATTTTATTAGTATAGAAGAGTGTTTTTCAATCCGTGGACTGCGAAGCATTAGGCGTCAAAAAATGTATGTGAGACTATAAGCGAGTATAAGGTATAATCACAACTTTTTAAACGATGTGTATATTTCAATGACCAGGAACAAATCTGGCATTTCCAGAATATGAGAATAGGACAGTATTACTCCTACAGTAGGCTGCCTGTTCACTAAATAAGTGGCCAGCCGGCGACAAAGAGAGCGCAGTTCGTTGAAGGATTATGGTAAAGACTGGTTTCTGAAGGTCTTGCAATAAGGGTAAGGGACGGCGTTGCACGACAGGGTTGATAGCATAAGAATGGAGGAATAAACAACAATAGGAGGTGCCAGGTCTTCTTTCGTTTATTTGGAATTTGTACATATAGATCGGTAGTATAACGTAGCATCCAGCCTACAGTAACATAATTATTTATTTGGTTTTTAAATATCAAGAGTCTGGTAGTATGTAATTGATTTTAAATAGTTCATTTCTATTTTCATAACTGTGATTCCGTAGGAATTCAAAAAATGCTTTTAGATTTATTATGTTATTATGATAAAACACAATATGTCCCTGTAGTTAATAATATAGGAATAGATAAAAAATCGGGCCTGTATAAGTTAGTGGTCCGCTACATTATTTTTATCAATTTACTGACCCTCGGATTGAAAAGTTTGAGAAACGCTGTTATATAACATGCACAGGAACTAGAGAATAAATAAAATATACAGTTAATACAATTCTGGGAAACTTAAAATTAGTATGAAATTGGTTACTGTAAAAAAATAAAATTATAAAATAATAATAATACAAATAATAATTGATGCCACCGTGATGATTCTTGACTTGTTTAAATTAATGCAATAATTTAAATTTTCATCTTTTAGAATAGTCTCACAGACAGCAAAACAAATTAGTGAACAAAATACAGCTTTTATTTTATAGTCATTAGAAAATACATCTGTTAGACATATTTTACATGGGTATCTGGTAAAATATGCTACTGTTTGTGCAAATTGCGACACCAAGAATGATTGCAATGAAACTTATTCCACCGATTAAGGACATGACTATACACAAATGATTTGAAATGCAGAACAGCACATGCACTTAGACCGTGAGAATTCGGTACGATATGAAGCCACCACATGTAGCAATCAGAGCGTATAGACATCGTGACATGGAATCAAAGAAAGTCTGGATAAGCTGCTGGAGAACACCCTGCCAGGTGTCTAGAAAGCATCGACAGTGGTTGCAGGAGGACCAGAATGAACAAGTTGGCGCACGGTCATATACCAGACATGTTCGACGGACGACATGTGAGGAAAACGTTCAAGGCAGTGAAGCAGTAGTATCCGTAGTTCTTCGGAGAACGCTTACGCATTCCTCGCCACATGTGGCTGGGGATTTTGCTGCTGAAATATAGCATGTAGAGCTGCCTTTAGGATGGGCAGTGACTCTGGCTCTAAGACCTCCCTGGTGTAGTTATTTATCATATTAATTAAACCACAAACAATCTAATACTCTTCATAGCTTCCTTACGCCGTCAAAATTTTATTTAGTGCAGGTGTGAAAATAATCTATTAGTAATCCAGGCATAATTGTCAACTTTGCTCACTGGACTACTTAAGCATCTGATGGTTCCATAAAAGCATTTTAAGTACTCATATTTTTAACATCACTTGGGCCTGTTCATTACTTTTCTTAAGTTTCAACAGCCTTTCCTATCAGCGTAGGGGTTAGCGAGTCGACATCGAGTTGCTGTGGTCGCCGGTTCAAATCCGGCCTTGAGCGTGGGTTTCGTATCTCTTGTGCTTTTCCGTACTATGGTGATCAAAAATTCTTTGGTAATAAAACATGTACAGTTGCAAAAATGATGTAGACTGAAGAATCAAGGTGCACTGCTAGATTCAGTATCTAACGTTGTGATTCTTCCTTTGGCATTTACTGAACAACACTTTGCGCTTTCCTCACCACTTAATTCACAATAAACATGGATGGTCTGAAAACTTTCAGACCACAAATGTTGATGCAGACAACAAACATTGAAACATTAAAATATACGAACAGACCTTTTATATTTGAAGATAGTTTCGAACAACAAATAGTCGTGAATTACGTGGAGAGAAAAGCGCAAAGTGACGATCACCCGCAGCAAGTGAGGTGAAAGTGATTCATTGTTTACCAAGCATGGAGTGAAGATGTAACCGAACACAATGGTTCAGGGAAAATTATTTGATGTTGTTGTTAGTCGTTTATATTTCTTTATAGTAATTATGTTTTGTTTTTATTAAACTATGGCGTAAAATTAACTTAAAATATGATCGTATTCTGCTTGGAATTTTTATGACAGAATCTCTTGAATACATGGAAGGGATCTTCAGAGTAAAGCACGCAGTGAGATCGGTCGTTTGGTCTTCACATGGCAGAACTGTTGCTGTTATTGCAACCTCCAGACGAGCATCAGCTGTTTTCAGATTCATGAGATGCTGCCTGGTCCCACACGGAGAAAATGTTGCTCCATCCATATGTGGCGGGTGCCATCTCCACTTCTTCTCCTGCGTCGCGTCTTTCGTCGCCAGTCATCTCCTGAAACCTCCAGCCAACGTGTTTCTGCGCTGAGAAAAGGAGTGAGAAATTGTTTTTAAATGTTGCCATTATACTTTCTTTTAAATATAAATGAATCACGTTTGAAATAACTCCGTCTATAAAGTATGGAAATTATGAATAATTTTTACCGAAATCACTTACAACAGTGGAACTAATATCATTCTGTCTATAGAAAAAGTTAAGCAAAGCACTATTTATGGAATATTGGTATTTTCAAGTGAAATTAATGTTATTTCCTCTCCTCTTACTTACGACGGTTACTATTGAAATAAAAAATTATGAGTATCTTATTATTATTTCATTTCATTTCGGAACCATCCCTAAGAAGCGTAAAATTAATGCAATCCATACACTTACTGTAAATGCAGAAAATACTGTTGCAAAATGACTTGCTTTATTTACCAATAAATGTGACAATAACCAATGAACATATTAATTTATTTATTTTAATGGCTTTTAGTCCTATCATCTACACAGCAAGCCTTTTACAAATGTTTCCACTGGTGCGTACAATTTAGTATTGAACAAACTAATAGTTTAACAGTCTGTTTTGTAATGCACGAGTGAAACATTAATCAACCAATAACACATATAGTCCAAGTTAAAGCACATGTTCTAACGTTACATTTTTTTAAAAAGTTCTTCTTAATGAACACAACCGATAACAGAAATCAATTTGAATTATACAGTTCAGCAAAAGGCTACATGCTGATCTGACTGAAATACTTTCAAGTTTCCGGTTAACTGTATAATCGATTTCGTGTAGACTACGCATTATCCAGGACAAACTGAGGTTAACACTGTGTTATAGTAGTTTCGATCGAACTGAATCGTCACAGTATTTCAATTAAGTGAGAGAAAGAAATGGAAATGTACTAAAATCTTATTTCAGACCGTGACACTGTACAGTATCCTGCTCACTACTTGGGCTGAGATGTTACTTCTCAATTACAGTAACTTAGAAGCAACGACGCAATCATATTACCAGCGCGGAAGATCAATAGCTGTTGGTATTGCTGGAAGTCTATGAGCATCAATAGGACAAAGCAAGTCTGAGAACATTAAATCAAATTTCAAGATTATTATTTATTATCATTATTAATTTAAATGAGATGGAACACACGCTAAGGTGACAATTCCTTTTAGTCATCTAATTACCCCATTTTTATTTTATTTTTTAATTATATTATATAATTTGACCGTTAAATTCCTCCCTCATTTACAAATTCCTTCAACGTTATGATAAATTATTCATCACTTCACTTAGTAATCGGTTCCATCCCTGACACCCTTATCCACAAAAGAAAATTTTCCCACTCCCTTATGCATCAAATCGAGTGCCAGTTTGCGGTCATGGTGATGTTTACCCTTCCATGTACTACTCTTAATTCTTAAAATAAAAAGTGCCCTGACAACCTTCAATAATTTATTTAATAATCTGCTAAGAGCCTGCTTTTGCTCATTGTTATTGTTATTGTTAAACTAAAACAGTCAGGATTTATGTTAATACAATTGTAAATTCAGCGGAATTCCCATTTATGCAAAATAACATCTCGCTCCCTCCTGTCATTATTAACTCAACCATTTACGATTTTGTTCAATTGTTCACCATGAATATCCAGATCTGAGTAATAAAATTAGAAACCTCAGCATGCTGAACTACTCAAGTGGAACATGTAAGCACCGCACTGTGCGGAAGCAAAAGGAGTAATCGCTTGTACCTGCAGCTCCGCCACTTATTCTATACATCACATGAAGAAACTGACAATGCAATTACAGCAAAAAAATCAGTATTAATATCTCATGCGATAGGTACTCCATGTGAGCCAAGTTTAAATTAACTGAAAAAACTATGTCGGAAACGCGAGAGTGTTTTCAGTCACAAATTTTAAACGTTTTTAGACAGAAGTAAATGAAACAAAAAGTATGTGGTAAATAACATTTCCTTTAACACGTAAAGCATATATGAGTCATCATCCGCTGTAAAACAAATATTTTATTAAGTGCGTAGACCACACAGAAATTATAATCTGATATAGAACGACTTAATATATCCTCCTGTCTCCAAACACCACGATATAGGTTTCCTGGGACGACATAATCTCTACATGTATTTTAATAATACAAATTTCTTGATAGAACTTTACATTCCGTTGTTTTCATAGTTTCCTTCTTCTTCCCTTATTAATAAATTTTTGACTGTCATTATTTTGCTGTGTCTTTCACTTTACTTTGCGTCGTGCGTGTAAAGTTTGGTGAAGAGAGAAGTTTGACAAGTATGAGGAATGATTCCTTAGAGAACCAATCATATACTTCCCTGAAGTCACTTCCAGAATCTAAATCATGGAAAATGTTTTAAATTTGAATCATTGTTTTTAGTCACCAGCTAATTCTCTATACTAAGATTGATTTCGGTGACGAGGAAGTTTCTCAGTTCTGAACTGTTTTTCAATGTTTACTGTAAGTTTAGAAATGTTTAGGTGGTACCCTTTAATCAGTAGTTTAATTCCAGTGAAATTACCTCATACGGCATGCCAATAGTTGAATCATGATTGTTGAGCCGACAGTCTTAAAATGTAGATAGTTTAAAAACTTCCAATATGGCTGTCGCATGAGGTCATCGACATCATATATTTTAATTTTTAAAATTCGTTTTATAATTATCTTACCTTAATTTTATTCTTCGGATGTTGTTCCAAATAATAATTCAGTGCATATGAAAATCTTCTTCCCCAGCTGTTATTACAGATTCGAGAAGTATAAAAGCAAAATCAAGTTGTTCAATAGATTGGAACTAAGTACGCGAAATACGTAACGTAAACACATTGAATTTCACCTCTTTGTCAGTATCTCATGTTTTTGAAAGCAACTGTTTAAATGAATCACGTGTGAATGGGTGTGTAAAAGATGAATGATAGCGGTAGAGTCACCCGCTAGTTCTTGTTTGACGTTATTGACTGAGATGTTCCACCGCAACACAGGTAATCGCTGCAATCGAAACATACGACAAACTTATTACAAATAATTTTAGTGCGACTATCTTAGCATTTATAAAAGTTGTTAAACAAACAGCAAACACGGGATGACAAAAAATTAAAAATAATAAGGTAGCTATATAAATGGATATAACATTAACCAAATCTGTATATACCTAGGTGTCGAAAACTTGAGGAGAACTGTTAAATAAGAAATTTCGTAGTTTAATAGGTTGCTAGGGTCGTTAAAGACGGTTTTTGTGAAAGTACGTATATCAGTGTTGGTTTCTTTCCACTAGCTGCGATATTCTGCTTACGAAACATGTATTTTTACCGTGGAAATTTGGATCCATCTGCAACCGAAATTAGAATGGTCGTAATACCCTCCAGTAATAGAGTGATGCTCAAGCTCATTACTGTTAACCAAACAGATGGGACAAATGATCATCACATACACATCTGTGTTCAAGAAAAAAATGTCAACACTAGAAGTTCGCCTGCCACAACCGTTATAAAAATTGTAATCGTTATCCCTACCAATTAGCCAGTTTCGTACAAGTCAGCTTTCGTTAGCGCGGTTGTTAAAGGGGAGCTTTTAAAATAAAAGGGGTAGATAAAGTATATTACAGTCGAACAAATTTTAGAATACAATGAGAAAATGTTAAAAACATGTTAATAATTAATACAAGCCTAAATTATTGGAATGAAGTAATTAAAATTTTCCACGAATTCGGTACATTATCTTTGTTGCCACACTAAATTATAGTTTACTTGATCACGTAGACAGTAACGGAGTGTGGGCTAGATGGTCGATGTGTCGGCAGGGTATGTGTCGACTCCACAATATCGACCAGGACGCCGGCTGCTTGTTGACAAGTAACGCAGAGCTGCCTAGCCTGCCGGGGCTCAGCCCGTATCCCACAGATATCGACTGCGGGCCTCTCTACCTGTTGACAAACAGCCCAGGTCTCTGTGGCGCCTCACCGCTGCCTTCTCCACTTCAACTAGTTCTCTTACTTTCTAGCTTAACACCGACCGTAGCCGTAAAATTGTAATACTATTTTCGTTGGGCACTAAAGCATGCTTTTTCAAACTGCTGATATTCAAGTTTCGGTGTGAATTGAAAGTTATATAAATTGGAAAAAGGAATGGTGTATAGTAATTGTAAATTATAGACAGCGGAGTATGCGAACGACATCCGAGGAACTCATGCTGCTAAAGATGCTCCCAGTGAACTTTTTTTTATGGAACTATAGCAAAGTGTCTGGAAAGGCAGAACTTTACATTGTGGATTATAAGCTATTATTACATTAGTCACGTTGACGTACAACAAAAGACCCCACCATTATTTTTACCCAGATTTGGTAGAATGTGAGAGATGTTTGGACAAAGATAACTTTTTCAGAATACGAAAATAAACCATTCAAAACCTGTTACCAGAGTGTATGTATACTATGTATAAGAAATAAACATTTCCGTGGTAAATAATACAAAGATAATTTTTATTTCTGATTGTCCTGTTCAATAGCAGTTAACTTATTACCGTATAATTTTAATTAATTGTTTTATTTACGGCATGGAGCACATTATAATGTGAAAAAGACCCGGAACGAAGTAATAAACAATTTTAAAAAAAAATAGTCTTAGGATTTTACAATACTTGCAATGTTCATGTCGACCCCACAAGTATATATATGTTGTTTTAAGTTTATATCAATTATGTGAGTGTGGAAGTGTCATCTCAAGCATTTGTATTCACAACTGAGACCATGATCCCTGCAATTCACGGTCAACGCATTACTACCGCACAAAATTTCCGCATTTTCTACTGTAAATTATTGTAAACTGTATATAAATCTAATTTTGTAAACATTCGTTCCGATCGGGGCAAGTTGTTTTGCCATGTGAGTAAATTTGTGTTACCTTTGATATGTTAGTAATAAAAATATGATAAGAACCTCTTTGCCATAATATTAGTTGCGGGTGGTTGTTTTAAAAGGCTCGCCTACAATCATTGAAGATATTGTTTAATATTATGCTTCGTAAAATAAAGGCAGGTTAATTACTTTTGAAGTTTGAAGCATGTGATACTGATTCTGATAGCCATTTCCTTATTTAACTGAGAGCGTATAAAATGTAGGGGGTACACGGAACATGCTGTAGTCCCATAGGACCGACAATACAGCAAGTAGAAATCCTAGTATGAACACCGCAATAAAAGTTTGTTATTTTGTTAGTTCAGTAAAATATGGTACAGATGCGCAGAAAGATATCAAGTGCAAAATGACTTTATAGAGACTCATAATAAAAGATAAATGTGTATCTCGTATTTTAAGATTTCGATAATCATATTCTTAGCGTGGAGAGATTAATAATTGTAAGAGTTATGACTTTTCAATTTGTTGCGTAGTATAGCACTTATAATGCAAAGAGACTAAAATAATATTGAAAAATTCTATTTCCATTGAACTGATATGTTCCATTTTTTACTTGATGCGACCACCTGCTGTTCATCCGATATATCGACTCGTTCGCCGCCTGTGTCGGTATCGATGTTGGCCTGCCCTTTAATCGGTAGTGCCGCTCGTGTTGACTCTGTCCCTGGTGAGCCGGCCACGAAAACACGCTCTGCCGACAGACACGTGTCCATTAGGACAACCTGTCCGCCGCACAAAAAGACGGCCACTGTTCATCAGACACAACTGTTGCTTCTCCCTCAGTCAACCGACTGCCACGGGAAATAATCCTCAACGCTTTATGATACCTACTGAAAAGCAGATTCTAACACTGAAAGTATACAAACACTTGAAATATTGATTGAAGATTAAAGCACTATTAAAAGTTATTAATGCCCAGTAACTCTAAGTACAAATTTAAGGAAATATGAAACACCAATTTGGAGTCGGCGGAATAAAATATTAAAATTTCAGTTTCCTGGCAGTGTGTTTATTTTAATATCAATCAAAAAGCTAAGGATGCATTATACGAAAAGTATTTTCCGTTTTCCGAATCTTACCGATTTATACCGAATTTAGCATCATTATTCACGTTTGTCAGATACAAATTTTTGAAATATAAAATTTAAAGAAATAGATAAAATTAATTCAGTGTTAGAGATTTTTTAAAAAAATGGAAAATGGAAAGAAACTATAAAGAAATAAAATTAAAACTAAACAAAATTTAAACCTCTATTTTAGTACTACTTTTTTGAGACCATTTCCCATAAAACTCTGCCCAAAACTCTATCTCTGAAGAAACATTTTAACCTATCATTAATACAAGAAAAAAGGTTAGATTTGTTTGGTTCGACCATTGAAAAAGACGTTAGGTTTTCTATTATGCTAAAGTAAAATAATTGTACTTCTTCTCAAACAGAATATCGTTGTACTACAGACTTTAATATTAAACAGTAACAGTCATGTTTCCTGACAGATTGTGCGTAGCCGTAGAAACTTAATCTGTTCGTTACCAACAATTTTCTATCATGTATTCGATTGCTATGGTTGCAGTTTAAATTACATAACGTTCGACTTTCGTCGTAGAGTAAACGTGGTGTACAAATATAATTTATTAGCTTCTGAAAGCAAAAAGGTAAAAAAAAATGTTCATAGTCAGATATTGGTATGTACGACGATTGCCTAGTTATTTTCATTAGAGTTAGCAGTTTTATGAGTATAATCATAAAATTAGTGTTATGATTAAAAATATGCGATTTTTATTTATAAAATGAAAGAATAGTAAATTATTCAGCCACAGATAATTTATTTTCTATCACAAATCTAACTAAATTTTATTTACGGCTTATTTATACTACAAAGTTATCTTTGCCGCAATGTTACTCTAACAGATTAGTCTTGTAGTAATCCGTTTTTTTTTTTGTTTTTTTTTTTTTCGTTTTTTCGTTATTTCGTTTTTTCGTTTTTTTTTGTTTTTTTTGGTTGTTTGTGGCTTTACACCTCGTCGAGTCGACATCCTTATAGGTGGGAAAGGCGTGAGAACTAGGAACGGGAAGGAATTTATTTATTTCCTTTTGAAAGAAAAACTATGGAAAACCGAAAACAGGATGGCCGCTCGTGGATTCAAACCCACGTCCTCCCGAATACAAGGCAGTAATCTGTATCATTAAAGGAGAAGATATCTTCAGTACTGATCCAATTAATAGTTACAATGACTGAAGAGAAACGGCCACTGAGTGCTATACGTTTATTTGCTTGTGCCTTGTTCTTCGACTGCTCTAGGATCCTCCTTATATGTTCTACTTATATCGCCACATTGGACGAGGTAAGCGGTAAGGTGAATGTGTCCGAGTGACGCCATCTCCTTGCTGACGTCACGCCGTCGGCTCACATACTGTACTAATCTATCTGCGCCAAGGTCACCGCAGTCGAAATGACTTCCGTCACAGCTGTGTGTACCGACCTTGTGCGACATTGTGGGCTCGCCGCCTTAAACGCTTCTGTAACTCGATACGTAGTGGCTAATGATACAAACCATTCAAAATAAGAATATTGTGTTTCAATGTCACAGTATGCAAATGATTCTAAACGTTCAGTAATTACTAACTGTTTGTCTCCTTGTTATTAATCATTATATATATAAAAATTTCCAGCAGATAAGAAATGAAAAATATATGTAGGTGTTATGATTCTTAACGATCTTTGGGATATCGATTGAAAAACAATAATAATTAAAAGCTATAGAAAAATTATAAAATTTCGTGAATATTATAAGGTTATGACACTTTGCAAGCCGAAATACGTTTCTCAAAATATTCTGAATATTTGTCCGTTTATAATCGTCTTTTTGCCAATTCTCACACGAAAAGCTTTTTTTTTCTTTGAAAAAAAAAAAAAATGAAACATGTGCTTCATGACTGTTGATTAAACTACGTCATATACTACTTACTATATTATACACTAACTGTACCTTAGTAGACAGATTCGACGTTTCAGCGTTTTTATTGCAAATGCTGGAAAATCGGTTGAACCTGTCTTTCTCATTTCGTCTATCGATAGCCATAAAGACATTATTTTTTCTTTATGAATGTTTCTCGAGAAATCAAACGAGTAATTGTATTACTTATACACAATATTTCGGTGACATGAAACTCCGTCGCCATCTTCAGGTGTAGCCGTAAGTCTTGACGTTTGCCTAGAGCGCGTTACTGAAACACTGGCATGGCAACGATAGACGCTGTTACGTTGTCTAGCAGCATCTCGACTTCATTAGACACCCGCGGAGCACAAAAAACAGGGCGTGGCTGACGAGCAGCCTAATAACAGGAATCCACGCACCACTTAGTTGGAAACCACAATCTCGGTTAGCCAGATCAAACGCAAGATTTATGTCACAGAAATATTGTGTATAAATACTCGGTTGATTATTCCATTGATTTACCGAGAAACTTTCATAAATATACAACGTCCAAAAATTCGTTCATTTATACATTTTTTCTGGTTTTGTTGATATAAATCCAGAAATTAATACTCGGAGGAAAGGAACAGGCTCTCACAGCTTTGCATCAAAAACTATTACACCTCGTATGAGACGGTCCAAGCAAACTACAAGTACTGCACAGAAGACGGAAAAGAGTGAAGATAGATTGTAAACAATTTTTACAAATAAACAGTTCCTCTTACATTTCTTTCTAAGAACCTCAGCGTTTTGTAATAGAAAATTGGTAAATAGGTTTACTTTTCGGCTTTGAATTTCGTCCTTCAGAAAGAAACTGACAGTAACTGTTGCCGTGCCACGTTACCGTATGGTATTTAAATTTTGCTTTTAGCATTTGTCAGTCTGTTCGCGGACAATGTTTCAAAACTTTACTCATATCTCATAAGTCACAGCTTACTCTGGGCTTTTCGCAGGTAACATGCGACAAAGTGTTAGAAAAACAGTGCAGAGAGGTGTTAAAATAAAAAACTGCTTGTAAACGTTCGGTATGATGATATTTTAACAGACGTAAACAAGGCTGTAATATTTCTTAAAAATTTATCCTTGCGCGTTGTTGGTTGACAATGCAAACAGTGAATGCAGGAGGTATTAAATAGGATAAATAAAATCTAGGGTTTGGATAGGCTTTTGTGCTTTTTCATTTTCCAAATTTGCTAAAAGCATACTTATCTGTTTTAAATTAAGCTCTTTTAGCCACATTTCGTATTTAAAAGAGCTGGAAATAACGCTTGATCTAATAATAATAATCAGTCAGCAGTCGCTTTTATAACAGCATTCCTTCACCGTCTAGTTGAATTAAATATATTCTTGTTTAGAGGAATTCAATCATTTGAAATTGCAACTCATTGGAAGTAATTCCAGATCCTCATCAGTTTTGCCTGCCATGAATTAAACACATATCTAAGGATCTACCTAGTTTCTATAATTGTTTCTCTTCAAAACAGCAAAAATCGTATATATAGATTGAAAAGTCATATTAGCACCACAGAAGGGGAAAGGTCATATGCCGGCTATATCTCGTCTGCTTTCAAGTTATAATGGCATTATGGATACGGATGGGAATTAATTTTCCCTCAAAAGAGCGTGGAGGCGGCTCGCTATTGTTCCATATCGAACGAAAATGCTGGCTCGTTGTAGTCTGCATAGTGAAAGACAGCACACGGTGAGGGCTTTGTAACCGAAGCTGCGTTCGTATACAGAGTGAATGCGCTCAATAACCCAGAATCGTCCGATGCCCTGAAAGGGATCCGATAGCAGCCTTTGTCAGGATTTCTCTTCGTCATTTCCTCTTGGGTTAACAGACAGCAGTGAACTACAATCACGTCCTACACATCACGGTGGTTAGAGAAAACAGACACACGTCACCCAACATGTCGGTGAACGTCGGGAACAATTTGTTTCCGCGCTTTTCCCCAATGCTAAACTACAACGGTCTGACACTGGTCACATCCTTCCCGCAACCTATATGATCTCATGTTGTTACATCGCACACTCAATTCATTTGTGTTGAGCTACAATATGAATAAAGTAACATTGGAAAGAAGGTAGGACAGCCACAAACTTGAGGGAGGGAAAATGTAATTTGAAGAGTCAAATTTTGATATAAATACGGTTATAAGCGCGGAAGAGGATTTATTCATTATAAGCTGAATTTAGCAGAGACGAAAATTAATTAGGTAACATTGTAGCAGGTTAATCATTCACGAGAAGCAGCTATTTATACGTGTGTGTGCATTTCTATGTGAGAACACAGTTGCTTGTTTCCATTTTCACATAAGTCCAATAAGGAACAGAGAGAGTATCAAAGCATTTATTGTTGACATCGCTACTTCAAACATTGCGTATTTCAGTATAAAGGCAAGCATTCGAAATAACTTTAAAGCTACATTTAACAAAAATATATATATATATATTGAATTTTATTCGTTCCATAGAGCTAATTCTGTTTCTTAATTTACCATCAAATATTTCAGGTAACTTAAATCCGCTTTGATCCATGCTAAGGCTACTATGGGAAGAAGCCATGATGACCACATCTCTAGAATAATCACAACTATCAGCTAATATTTCCAGGGCGAAATTTTCATCAGTCTGTTAAGTTTCTGCTGTTTACGAAAAACAAAGATAGCCCAAATCAGCGATACTTATACTCATCAGAGAGTTTAGAGAAGACTTAACAATACTTTTATATTGGATGAAATGGCTACTAATATCGTAGCTCTGTGATCCCAAACTTAATCTGCGGTTAAAATTAATTAAATGCCTCGTGTCGTCTATTCTGCTTTGTGAAGTAGAATATTCCACACTCAAAACAGTCATGGAAAAGAAGTTTTAATCAGAGTTTACATCGACGTGTGCTAAACAATCTTGCAAATCGCGGATAACCAATTAGGAAGTTGAGAAGAAATTGTAATTAAAAGAAGATTATTGTTACTCATAGTGTTGACATATTTTTTGTAACTAGTTGCTTGTCAGAACGATTAATTAGGTATCAGCACCCTTTGTTGAAATTAGTGGCTCAAGAAATATATATACAGCTGACAGAAAATGTGTGCTTGGAAACTCTTTTTTAGCACCATAACTGGGAAGCTAAATGAGATTATTAACCATAATATTGGATCCCGGAATGGATTACTATTATAAACGATCGTGTTAAGCTATTCCAGAAATGAAGTTAAATTTTCTACATAAACAGATTCGTTACGACATCTGTTAAAAATGTGTCATACCTTTCTGTGGGAGAATACATTCACGTAATACGGGAACTCAAATCGTAGTACACTTTAAAGTGACTTCTGATTTCAGTATTGTCATCGTTGGAAGAATCAGAACATTTCAACTTGTACACTGTTCAAATAGTTTGCTTCCAAATTACGAAATATTTCGTAATTGCTTCTTATTTATCGTTGAAACGTATTTGTATATACATTTAATGTGAATACAATGTAAGAAAACAATTTATGTTGTATGATCCTGCCATAGCATTTAAGCCATACTAATCTGAAAAATTTCGTGTAATCTTTGTTACAGATCATTCCGAAAGGTTCAGTGCTAGAAGAGATAATGAATGAAACTGGTGAGTGCAGCCTCATCCTTACAATATTTTGTAACGCTTCGATTGTTTCACTTGGTTATTATCACACTTCTTTGATTAATATTAAACTTATTTTATACATAAGAGAAATATAGAGAGACAGAGGATGAATTAATATGGTTATTTTTGAGTTACTGATTTCAAATAATGGCAATCGAAAACTTTTAAATCTTAAAATAAAATTATCGAGTGAACCTTTCCGTTGCATGGCATTAGCTTTAGCAAACATTCTTCGAGGACAGATTTTTCTTCTAGTTTGTACTACCGAATGATGTTTGAAATGTTTTTTATGTATTTCTATGAATTTTCAGGATGCGAAAAGGAGAATGGTCAATACATGTAATTTAATTTCTCAGTATAAGCGCAGAATTTCTACATCCTAGACACTTGAGGTAAACACAAAAAGTAGGCAGGGCTACATTTACTTTAAATCTGGATTCCCTATTTCCGTCACTTATAATGTAACATTCTTAATACTAATGGTAGCGAGGCACATCTCAGTGTTTTTAGTACCATTCATATTATTTGCTTATTCAGTCCCATTACCACACATTAGATTATTTAAATGTGGAACTCAACGCTCATGAATTTCTCCACTTTAATCTGAACAAGTGCGTAACCTTGAAGGAGAATAATCAGGTTTTCGGTTGCTAAGCATTACAGATAGTAAGAGCACCATAACATATTTTTTTTCAACGTCGAGGTAATTAGTGGCGTGAAGGTTATAACTGGGCTATATTCTTTACAACCTTACCAGGAAAGCCAGGTTATAAACTGCCGATGATTCCTTCTATTTGATTCGGCAGTTGTGCATATTAATGCAATGCATTTAAGTGAAAATAATATTTAATTAAACAAGAAAAACCACACATATATGGAACACCAATAACATGAGACGTTTATTTAAAATCAGGTATCCAAAAAACCAAAACCTCTCGCAAGCTTAACACAATCCGTGCTCTCTTTTGTCTCACAGCGATTACACACCTCTCTCTTACTAGTTGTATTATTCTTTGGCAGCGCCCGCTGACCAAAGATTATTGTCACTTACAGTCAATACTCAGAAGCTAGTCTTAGCGTATATGCTACACCTGCCCCCAATTCGAGGCAGATTAATAAATTTGAAACAATTTTTAATTTGCCGAGAAGTTATTGAAATACAGGATGGATTGACATTGTGGACTTGCCCACAAACTTTAATAAACTAGGAGGCTACAAATTAACATATTTGGATTTCAGTGAACTTGGATTTACAATCCTAAAATCAATTAAGAAATCAAGTTACAAAGCAGGATTTTCCGACTTCCATGACCGTATATATGCTATAGTTATCCATTCAATGAGGTACAGCAGGTACAGCCAGCAAGTAATACAAAATAGCATAAAGTTTAATAGTGACTTATTTTAGTGTCCTGATAAGCAAAACCTTTAAATCAATTTTTAATATCTGGCAATGAGGAAGTTACCACCATAAGAGGTTACACAGAAACAGTTAACTGAAATTATTGTAAGCTGAGAATATGTTTTAAATTTTTTTGCTTCCACAGACAACTATATTATCCTGTATACTTTCAGTATAAACATCAGCAAACTTTAATAATAACAGTGTTTGGCATCCAAATCACACAAGAATTTACTGTGAAAAATTGGAAACATATTGAATGAGCTAAGGTTCCAGACATTTGCCCCCATGAGTACCATTTAAGGTTCTTGCATACACATCGTTCTACCGTAGCTTTTTCTTTCTTCTCTTCCAATTCCTTTCTGCCACTTTTTCATATTCTTCCAATCCTTCATGTAATTTCTTTCTTGTTTTCCAGTTCACATTTTTATGAGACCATTCAACTACTTCTCTTGTACTTATATCAGGTCGGTACTCTTTTCTCAAATAATTTGAAGCAATTCGGTGTCGGCCGTCATCGATTGTGTCCTGCAACAATATTTTCATCGCTCCCTTTTCATCTTTCCCGTCAAAAGAAACATAAGTAGTGGCGTCTGTATTACCGTGCCGGAAAAGTACATTCGTTCTTTTATAGCAACCTGGTACAATATTCTTTTCTTCGGTTCCCATCTGCGATACATTTTCATCTTCTTATTCGTCATAACTCCTTATGAAAATCATTATTATTCCACTTTCATCATTTTCTTAATATTCATTCTCGCTACTTCTGCATTCGTATCTTCCCCATCGCTGCTAGGAACATTTTCAATTTCTTCACTTTCGTTAATACTTATAGGTAGCTCGCTATCATTATCTGCTAATTCTTCTTCCTAGAATGTATCTTTTAACGACTCGTTTCGTGCTTCCGCTATACTCATTTTTTCTTCAACAGCTTCTTCATGACTTCATTCTTGGCCTTCCAAAATTTCTTGCATTTTATTTTCCAAATTTTTCTGACTTTCTTCTATTTTTTGATTTAGTGACATTTTTACAGTTTCGACAATAATTTTCTCCTTTTCTTCCATATAGTGATCCATTAAAACAACGACATCTTGATCCATAACTTGCTTGATTTCAATAGTATCTTCCCCAGTTATTTTCAGTTCTTTTTCTGTCTCCTTCTCCACCTTCAAATTTCTTTCAGACACACTTGCTACCATTTCTTCTGTCCTTTTAATACTATGATCATTACTTTCAGAAATCCTTTTCTCAAATTCTTGATTCCTCTGTTGCAATCCTCGGATGTCTTGTCTCATTTGCATTATGGCATTTAATATCAATTCAAGGTCCGTACTCTTTAGGTCTGTACTCTTTTCGGCACTCATTCTAGCAAATTTCATACAATTATTATACATAATACATATATTACAAGCAACACAAAAGTTTTACTACTCAAGAGAGCCAATCCCCACAGCAAAAATCACTGCTTCATATTTAACTTCTTTACTATACACTAGTCAATCCTTATCAAAAAATAAATGATTTACTACTGAAGAAAGACAGTCTCAATAACAACCACTGCTTCAGTTTCAAGTTCTTTACTGTACGCCATTCACTCAATGTTCAAATTTTAATTACTTTTTTTTCTTTTTTCTTTATATGACTGATGATTACTGCCACCTCAGAACTTATAAATGGAATGTTCTCTACTTGCCGCGCTGCGTAGAATGAAAATCTGGAACTCGCCGCTTCCACTGCGTCATCAGAAGTCCAGTCGTTTAGGATGCTATGCTCATTAGAAGTAATTAATACCCGTAAATTCTGGTCCAGGGTCGCCAAATATATCAGGGCTATATTCTTTACAACCTTACCAGGAAAGCCAGGTTATTAACTGCCGATGATTCCTTCTATTTTATTCGGCAGTTGTGCATATTAATGCAATGCATTTAAGTGAAAATAATATTTAATTAAACAAGAAAAACCACACATATATGGAACACCAATAACATGAGACGTTTATTAAAAATCAGAAATCCAAAAAACTAAAACCTCTCGCAAGCTTAACACAATCCGTGCTCTCTTTTGTCTCACAGCGATTACACACCTCTCTCTTACTAGTTGTATTATTCTTTGGCAGCGCCCGCTGACCAAAGATTATTGTCACTTACAGTCAATACTCAGAAGCTAGTCTTAGCGTATATGCTACAAGGTACTGGGGGCAAGGAACGGGAAGGGATTTGACAATCGCATTTTGAAGCGCCAGTGTTACCGCTCACCTACCACGCTCGGTAACATTTTGCTGTGGTTTAATCCAGACATTATGCCCCACTTAATGAAACTTTTTCTATCGACTACAGCGGATTGGACCGAGCCTGGTGAGTGAGCGGTTAACGTTTTGGCCTCGCATACAGGAGGACGCTGGTTCGAATCGCCGTCAGGGCATCTAGACTTGGTTTTTCCATTATTTCCCCAAATCACTTCAGGCGAATGGCAGCCAGGATGCTTCCTTCAAAAAGACCATGACCGAATTCCTTTCTATTCCTTGTCGCCAGTTCCATCCCGCCTCTAATGACCTTTATGTCTATGAGGCGTAAAGTCATAAGAAAAAAAAGGGGGGCTCCCTGACTGGAAATGCTGGGACCCAGCAATACAGTCTGTGTGTTTTATACTGTAAATTTCAATATGGTGTTATAAGCTATTATATGGTGGGAACTCGAAGAAAAGAGGGTCAATTAGCAATTAATATTTGATAGCTTATATAATGTCACTTATGGAGGAAAATAGAGGTTTTTTACTTGGTCGTTTCAACCTTACAGCCAAAGCAATCATGTTTCTATATCTCCCATACGATATCATATATAGTAGTGCGTAATTTATAGTATGGACAACGACAACGAACTCCGAATAACAGACTCAGTAAAATATGAAAAGCCCTTACCGGAATCAAACCGGCGACCCTCAGGACACGAAGCTAACACTATACGCCCTACGGCGCCGGCAAAAATAAAATCGACTTTCGAATAGTACATTCTTCCTAATTGTGTATGGGTTGCATGAAAGATAATGGTTCATCATCATTATCAGTACATGTTCAGAAAGTATGGCACTTTTCCACCTTTCTGGCGCTAATATACACTAATCCCCACTCATCCTACAGAACCGTATTACGGGCCTCATTTTTTTATCACTACTGTTCTATACAGAATGCATCTTTCCCTAGGTCTGCCTCTCGACCCCTTTTCTTCGGTCCTATCTTCAGTCGTCTATCTTAGTCGTCTATCTTATCATGTCTCCTCCTCCATTCATCCTAATTTTATCTGGTCGCAGTTCTCATTAAATCTCTTATCTCCAGTCTCCCTTCTAACATATCGTTTTTCACTCTGTCTCGCCTCACAGAAACTTCACATTATAGGCTTGTGTTTTACACTGATCTCTCTTCTTTATATGGACTATAAGATCCGAGACGTCTATTTGAAGTAAATTTATAAGCTCTCTAACAAGTGATAAGTCCTAATGGTAACGCGCTGGCCTCGCAATCGGAAAGACGCAGGTTCGAATCCCCGTCCGGCCATCCAGACTTCGGCTCTGAATGGTTTGTCTAAACGACTCAGGGTAAATGACAGAGTGGTTCCTTCAAAAGACTATGGCCGAATTCCTTCCCATCATTCTGTGGCTTTCATCAGAGAACTGTCATGGCTAAAAAAAACGCTGCCGCCTATATATAGCTCCCGAAGAGCGCGCTAACCATTCGGAGTGACGTCATTGAAGCTCCTGCCGTCAGCGTGGCCGGTCTGATGGGGGCTTGCGTCCCATGCTTTACCAAGCAATGATGACCATACTTGGTAAAGTTGCAGCCAACTGTCCGCATTCATATTATCTGGTCTTTTTTATTTCCAAAAATTTTCTGACTCACCTGGGACACCATCTGCTTTCATGAACCAGTACACTAGTGTCACTGAACAAAATAGCGTGTCCAGTCAGCTGATCGATGGCTGAAACGTTACGTTTCAATAAATTGAGACGGTTCCATCAGGACAACCAAGATGACAACGACCTTGTAGGTCTGTGCACCTAGTTATGATTGTCAAGATTATTTCAAAGTCACTCCCTGAGAAAAAGCATTATCGCGCGTGAGTAGTGTTTAACGAGAAGCTGTGGAGTACCAGCCGCAGGTTTTTCTTGGACCACTGCACGACAGGCGTGACAGTGCGGAACCCACACCGTCAGCCCGTTTCTGAGAACTACTTTGCAGACGCTCTCAGATGAAGCCACTTGTGGTTGCGAGTGGACGAGGCCGCAGATAGCGGGACGAACCAGTCGGAAGCCCCGCCGACCGACGGACTAGGGAGTAATTAAGCGAGCGGCCTCGCTCGCCTCGCCTGCTCTTAATTAAAACGGAGCACAATCAACCCCGGACCCTCACAGCTTCGGCAGCTTTCTCAGCGATTGGACAGCCAGCAAATTAGAACCGCGTGTCTTCCACTGTGCATCCTAACCACCTTCCATCCGTTTCCAACACCTTAGTGGCAATACAAAGATAACAACATGGTTTTAATGGACTTTAAAGCATTTCTTACCATTTTATTTATTATGCCAATGTATCATAGCGGAGCTAGAAAGGCAATTCTGCTAACTTACTGATGCGACATTATTGTTCACGTACAAAACTAACTTACAAGGGGAGGCCACCAATTGTATAATTGAGATTCCATTTATTCTGTCTGTTATAAAAGCTCATGGCCGAAGGTGTACTGTGAATACAGATAATTCCCGGCAATCAGTTTCAACAATTATGAATGTAATAAGTTTTTTAAATGCCAGTTGTTGTGAGGAAAAAAGACGCTTTTTAACTTCTTTACGTTGTTTTCAAACAACGTTATTTTTCAAAAATGAAAATATTTACTGCGGCGAGTATGAAATAAAAATATCGTTACTTTACAGATACAGTTGTTGAAGGACAGATGTTCATTCCCGCACGAGGGGACTGGAGGTTCGACACGAGACGCCGTCGGTTTTTACACAACAAAGGGCATTTAAAAAACTTGTTAACTGCACAGTTGTTGAAACTGATTGCTGGGAATTATGTGTGTACATATTTGAATAAATAAATAAAAAATGTTGCCTGCAATGAGATTTGATCCTGCGACGGCGTGCTTATGAGGCAGAGAGCTTGCTCGCTGCACCACGCACCGCTTGAAACTTATCTAATGCAGAAAGTATTTGAACGCAACTGAATATTTCAATGGCTATTTTCTCAACAATTGCGAAAAAGCGTACGTTACTGCTTTGTCACATTACACCTCTGCCCATGAGATTTTATTTCACACAGACTGAACTGAATCTTAATTTTACAATTGGCGGCCTCTCCTTGTTATCCCATAACCCAAAGTTGTTTAGAGACTTACTAAGCAATTGTATCAGATGTAAGACCGCCACTTCCTTTCCTTTGTGGTCTACAATTTAACGTGGAATCCGAACAACGGAAAATCCTGATGTGGCTTATATGATCAACCACAACTCTAGCGCTGCTGGGATTTGAGCGCGGGACCAGACCACGAACCTTTTAAAACAAGCGTCTTAACCACTGAGCTACCACACCGCTCGATGTTTATGTAGTCATTAAAATTAGAACTATAATCAAATGCTCTGTAAGATCCGATTGAACCAAAAGATTTCTATTCTCTCTCTCCAATTGAAAGTTAGTCTAACGCAGTTTTTCTCAATCTTTTTCAACCCGAGGACCAGTAAATCGTTAAAAATAATTTTTGCGTGCCACTAATTTTCAGGGATCTAATTTTCCGCCTATGTGTATATTATTAACATCTTTTTTTAATTCCTACTTAAACACAGTTATGAAATTGGAAGTGAACTATTAGAAGTTAATCACATACTGACCAGAATCTTAATATTTAGTAACTAAATTAATGATAATATTGCTGCCGGATGATGCTACGCTATTCCAATGATCTACATGCACAAAATAAAATAAAAGACACTGCACCTAATATTTGTTTACTTCGCCACTCTTACCAACCCTGCCACGACCCGCGGGCCCTGACACCTATTGCAAGACCCACAGAAAATTGTCACCACCTTAGTCCTTAAGACGAACGGCGCTGATGTTGATGACAACTGGGAATAGTAGACTTTTGTAGAAACACTGCTGTCCTATCCTCATCGAGTAAATGACATATTTTTTCCTCTTTATTGAAATATCTGTGTCTTTTAAAAATTTGGACTTACAGCCTATATACGCCAAAGTACCAATACGGTATTTAAATTTATAGTATTCTGCTGCGGATGACCTGAACCACCGCAGGTTGAGAAACACTGGTCTAACATATTCCGCTACAAAGTAACATACTACCAACATGGCAACACAGTATGCATTTAACAGGCATATCAAAATCTTTCCTTGCGAATGCTCTGGCTCTTCTGAGACATATGCTCTTTTAAAACTCACAACCAATTCTGTATTAAAAAATTATATGATGCACAATCCATATATAAAATATATAAGAGGAAAGCATATATTTGAAAGTGCAACTTACGACGAATTTTGGAAGACTCAACCAAAGATATGAAAAAAGAGCCGTATGATACATTTACGAGGCAGCGAGGAATATAGTGTAATGCTGCATGGGAGATCTAACAGAAACGATCAACTGAAAAAGTGGAACTGGCTGGAAGACGGTCTTTGGGTATTTCTGTTGTTTGCTGTAGCTCATACCAGAGATTGATTATTTTTTTTATTAATTTTTATTTAGCTTTAAGCGCCTAGGCACTATACAACCATCATCCATTTGTACATAAATATATAAACATTTTACATTTAGGTAAGAGAGCAAGACTTGACATGATTAGTAAAATATAAACGATAGGACTAGGTAAACTGATTAATCAGAAAGGAACATTTTTGTATATCCCCTAAAGGGGTTTGACACATTATGTTTAAATACAATTGCTCACACATAATTACAAATGATACAGTGAAATATACAGATATATAAATTATTGTTAGTTCCCTATAGTTCTTTTTTTTTTTTGACATTACAATGATTAAAATCCTTACAATTAACTAGTTTTTCACATCAAAATTTTTACATTAGTTGACTTTACAAAGTTACTTAGCAACTTGTATATTGTCACGTTGTTACCGTGCAATAGACAGCTAATGCTTGTTGGGAGAGGTATTCCATAGTTGACGAGTTGTTTTATAAATCTTTGTCGATGTTGTTTATATTTAGGGCATGAAAACGCTACGTGATTAATATCCCCTATTTCTGCTCTATCGCAATCACAAATATCAGTATTTAGGATGTGTATCCGATGTAAATGCTGGGGGAATAAACCATGGTTAAAGCGCATTCTAATTATAGTGGAAATGACGCCTCTATGATCCGGAAAGTTGAAGAACCATGGGCGGGATGGTATTCGGGGTTGAATCGATCCATAATGATGTCCCTTCCTGCTTTTGCTGGAGTCCCATTCAGTTTGCCATTTGTTCAGAGCCTTTGTTTTTATTTTGAAGAGGTAGTCAGTGTACGGAAGCTGGATATCTAAGGTGTCTCCTATTCTAGCGGCTGTCTTTGCCATTTGATCAACTGTTTCGTTATCCGGAACCCCTGCATGTGCTTTTAGCCAAAGGAAGTTTATGGATTTATTTCTTCTGGACAATTCTAGATATTTCTCCACAATCTTAACTATAAATTGATTGGTTTTCTTACCCAAAAATTTTCTTTGGATGGAGTTCAGTACGCTAAGCGAGTCAGAGATTATTAAAATACTCATCTCAGTCAATGTCAAGCTGTGCTCAAGTGCTCTTAATATAGCGATGGCTTCTGCCGTATAAATTGATGTATTCGATGGTAATTTGTACTTTTCTTGATACTTGGTCCTCGGGCAATAAAAGGCGCAGCCTACTCCATCCCCTGAGTCTATTTTGGATCCGTCCGTATATATAAAAAAAACGAATAATTCCAATTGTCCTCCAGGTATTTCCTTACTGCTTGTTTGTAGGTGACATGTTGGTTGGTCTCAGGAGTTATGTAGTATATTGGTATCTGTACCATGCTAGTGCTGGAATAATACTCATATGGGGGAAATATCTTCGTTGGAATAATTCTGTCTGCCAATTTTTCCCACTCTCTGTAACTGTGGAGGACTTCAGCCAGTCTATGACGTTCTGTGATGTATCCATGGTTATACAGAGCTTTGCATTTCGAGATAATTGGATGATTCCTGTATGCTAGCCTTTCCAGAATATATTCACTAGCCAGCCAGTTTCGTCTGATATTCAGGGGCATCTCCCGAGCTTCAATCAGTAGGGCGTTAGTGGGAGTCGATCTCATGGCTCCCAGACAGGTTCGTATATAGCTGTATTGGAGTTTTTCCAGCATGGAAAGGGTTCGAGTATTTGCGTTGCTGTATAGAATGCTTCCATAATCTATTTTAGATCGAATTAAGGCTCTGTATATTGTTAAGAGGGTGTTCTGATTTGCACCCCACCATACCCGTGTTACGCTTCGTATAATGTTCAGAGCTGGGTTACAGGAATTAACTATTTAAGTAATGTGAGGAATCCAACTGAGTTTGGAGTCCAGCACTAGACCCAGGAAACGAACATTGGACTTAACTGTAAATGAGTAGATTCCTATTCTGACTGTTCTGATTTCGTTAAGATCTAATCGATTTCTGGTGAATATTATCACTGAGGACTTTTCAGTTGAGATTTGTAGCCCATTCCGTTTAAACCATTTCTCCATGTTCATCATCGTAATTGTTAGGTTGGATAACGCTTCCTCCATTGTAGCCGCCATACAATATATACAGATGTCATCCGCATATTGGAGAATTCGGATGTTTGGATTAACTAATCTTTCCAAATCCCATGCGTATAGAATACATAATAGTGGTCTCAGAATAGCCCCTTGAGGTAGTCCTGTATAGAGTTTTCTTGGTCCTATGGTATGATCCCTGTATCGTATGGAGATTGTTCTTTTCCCCAACAGGGTGTTAATGCCATACACTAGCCTCTCTGGAAGCCCCAATCTTTTTAATTTTTCCATTAGGATAGGGATTTGCACATGATCATAAGCCGAACAAATGTCTAAAAACAGAGAGACCGTACAGTTTTTTCTTTTAAAAGAATCAGTGATATCCGTTGTCAAAATAGTTAAATTATCTATTGTTCCTCTGCCTTTGCGAAATCCAAATTGTGATTGAGGGAGTAAATCGTTCGCCTCTAACCACCATTCCAAGCGGTTCTTAATCATTCTCTCTAGAGTCTTCCCTACGCACGATTATATAGCTATTGGCCTATACGAAGCCTGTAGTAGTGGATTTTTTCCAGGTTTTAAGACCGGTAAAATCACCTATGTTGTCCAATCCTCCATTAACTCATTTTTTGTCCATGTTTCATTGAAAATATGGAGAAGTAAATCTCTGGCTTCTGACGGCAAATTTGTAAACATTGGGTAATGGATATTATCAATTCCCGGGGATGTGTTCTGGTTTGTTGATAACGCTTTTTCTAGTTCTATTCTAGAGAAAGGGGTCATCATTGGATGAGAGTGTT
This sequence comes from Vandiemenella viatica, assembly GCA_031002005.1. Classification (NCBI taxonomy): domain Eukaryota; kingdom Metazoa; phylum Arthropoda; class Insecta; order Orthoptera; family Morabidae; genus Vandiemenella; species Vandiemenella viatica. The sequence goes on from CM061920.1 coordinate 220,054,955, forward strand.
CCTCTTCCGATTCAGGTATGCTCATCGGAGCTGTAATGCATGAGGATGGTGTTATCCTATCTGCAAATTCTTCCAACCAGACCGGGTCAGTTTCTACAGGTCGATTTGAGTTTATTTTTTTTTAATGCTCTAATTTTCTTCCAAACGTCTGAAATGCTTGTATCCTTATTTATGCCGTTGCAGTATTTAATCCATTCCTCTTTCTTCCGCCGTTTTAGATTTTTTTTTTGTCTGAGCATCCACCCGCTTATATTCCAAATAACTTTCGAGCGTCTGTACTTTACGATAACTACTCAGGGCCAACCTACGTTTTGCTACTGTTTTGGAGCATTTTGAATCCCACCAGAACACTATATTTTTGCAATTTTCAGTAGTTTTACGGCGAGGAAGTCGATTCATCGCCGCCCTATTTATAATTGATATCAGAGCGTCGTAAGAATCCTTTACAGATAGATTAGGATTAAGATTGGCTAATTCCTCTGAGATGACCTTTCTGTACGTAGACCACGAGGCTTCCTGGATACGCCAGGGACTACTAGCATGATATCTAGTTCGCGGGTTTAATTCCATTCCTATTGTTATGTAAATTGGGAAATGATCCGATCCCAATGTATATCTTTTTGTTTCCCATTTATCTACCGCGTGGAAATTTGGTGAGGCTATAGAAATGTCTACCGATGTTGGGCGTCTGTAGGGAGTCGGAATTAGTGTGGGTGAGCCATCATTTAAAATGACTAGATTATAGTCTTCTATAGAATTTAATAATGATCTTCCGTCTGCGTCCGATGTGTCATTGCCCCAAGCAGTATGGTGGGCGTTAAAATCACCACAGATCAGAAACGGGGTACGAAGTGACGCCCACAATTGGTTCCATTCGTTACAGCTGACCCTCACATGTGGTGGTTTATATAGTGATAATATAGTGTAGGCACCCGTAGGTGTTACTATTTCCGCGGCTACAGCCTGTACTTCTTTTACGCCCCATTTTATCTGTATTTGTTGGAAAGAAATGTTTTCCTTTATTAAGAGTGCCGCGCCTCCCTTTCCGTCAGTTCTATCTTCCCTGATGATGTGATATCCCCTGAAATGGATAGTTGATTCCTTCTAGGTTGGTAAGAAGGTGACGAAGTGGGTCGAGTTGGGAGGTATCAGATGGAGCTGCTTGACATTCTTGAATCATGTTCAGGATAATTTGCAATATCTTCTCTATGAGTGCTACTTTTTCGGGTAAGGGGGACTTTTCCTTATACTGGAGTTGAGGAGGGTAAGGATTCTGTGTGATAGGTGTTATTGGTATATGATGGGGTACATACATTCTTTGGTAAACAGGAGGGTAATTGGAATTTTGTGCTTTTGGGGTTGCTGGCCTTTGCTTGTTGCGGCCGACGGTAGTAGTAGTATATATCGGTTGGTTTGGAGAGAGCACTTTACTTTGGTGACGAGACTCTTGTTTTTGTTGGATAAGGATCATAGGACAGTTATGGAAAGCATTTGTTGAGGCTAAACTAGGTGGCTGCACTGCAATTGGAGAGAGCGGGGGGAATTGCTTTTCGTCGTAATAGAGCGGTGCGGCGCTGGCTGCCTGCGAATATGTCTGACGATGGGTGGGATACCAATTCGGCATGGGAGAGGCTTTATTATGGGCCGCTGCCTCACGTGCTTTCTGTTGTTGAATAATTATAGGACATATTCTGTCATTGGAAAATGAGGACCGTGACAATGCACACATTGTGGATCAGCTGTGCTGGCACACGTCTCCATGGTATGTGGGCCTCCGCACTTATTGCAGCGGGGAGCGCTGCGGCATTGAGTTATACGATGGCCAAATCGTAAACAATTATCACAGACGAGAATTCGTGGGACATGAGGTTCGACTGGGCAACGTGCTCCAAAGATTGCTATGTGGTCCGGAAGGGATTGTGATCTAAAGGTGATCATGCATATTGGTATCGGTATTCTCCTATCACTATTTTGGTATGAGTTCTTCTTGGTAAATCGTTTAACTGCGATAACTGGGTACGGGCTTTCTATCGCCTGTAGGATTTCTTCTTCTGACAGGGAGGTGTCTACGTCCCTGATAATACCTTGTTTGTTTATCAAAAAATTTGGAATGAATGCTTCTAAGTTTCTGTCCTTGAAAACTGTAGATTGAACCAACAAGTTAGCAGAGGCTGCTGAATTGGTTTCGATTTTTAACCTATTTCTCCCGGCCGCTACGATATTGATGATGTCATGCTTCTGTGCTGGACTATGTGTATAAGGAAGTTTCCCTATTGACATGGGGTGAAGTCTACCAATATTTTTATCCACACTTTCCACAAAGACTAAGTATGGACCCGTGTCTGTGCGGCTATATCGGTTATTCTTACTTCTGTCTTTATTGGAATTTAAGTTGGGGCTTGGCAACTGGGGGACACTATTTTGGTTAGTAGAGTTCCGATTGTTCGATACTATACTTTGAACTCCTTTACAATCCGCGGGAATGCTTGTGATATCCATGCCCGTACCCTCGTTTGATGTGGTTTGGGTTGGATCACGGCTATCATATTGATGATCTAATTCTGCGGCTGAAGTAGTTGGGTAGAACACCACTGATAACATGGTAGCTAACTCCTGGGGCACACTCACTGGATTGTTTACTGTTTCAGTGGACATTTCCTCGTTCGGTAGCTCAGTAGGGTTTCCCTCTATGCGAGAACGTTTAGCAGTTCTTTCTTCCGAATTTACATTGTTCAACACTGCGATCGAGGGACAACTTGCAGAAGCAGCGTCGTTACCTGGGAAGTTGAGCGGCTGAAGATGAGATGGCTGTGGCTGGATTCCTTGTTGGAAGTGCATCATCAGCGGGGCTGAAGAGGCTGTTTCTGGGAAATAACACGGCTGCAGTGCCGCGTTGATTATTTGCCCCGTGTCTGGACGCTCTTCCATGTTAGGGCACGGCCCAGGCACTCAGTGGATGCTAAGTATTGAAGCCTAGTTTTGTATAACTTTAGGCAATTCAAATTTTATACACACTTCACTGCACTGACGGACTGTAAGTTCACTTGACTGTTTACGAGACTGACTAAGCTCCGGAACACGGAAGTGATCGCTATGAGCGCATCAGCTAGACTGCAGAGATTTATTAGTTTAATAGTGTGAGTGGCACAACGTGGCAAGAACACGACGCTAAATTATTGAACACGATTTGACTCTCGACGCTCAGTTCATTCTGTACTATACCCCTTTTCCTTATTTTCCCGCATGGATGGTCAGTTGAAACAACGCCATGAGCGTAAACATTTATCCGCCGACCCCGGCAGCGTAGGGGTAGCGTGCTTGCTTCTCGCTGCAGGGGTCGCCGGTTCGAGTCCGGCCTAGGGCATGGGTGGTTTTAATTAAGTGTTGTGTTTGTCTTGTGTCGTCCGTACACATTAGAGAAAATAATAATACTTATAAGAAATCTGTACATTGTAAGAGATGAAAACACATTGAGCTGGCTGAATGGCTAACACGGCCGAATGCCATTAAAAAAAAAAAAAAAATATATATCCAAACCGTTCTCTACCGGCCTCGGTAGCGTAGGGGCTAGAGTACTAGCTCCACGTGCCAAAGGTCGCCCATTCGAGTCCGGCCGAGGGCACGGGTGCTTAAGTGCTGTGAGTGTTAGTGTCGTGCCCGTCCTGTGGTTTCAATACTTAGAAGCTACTACAACCTGCTTGAGAAACTGATACAACGGAAGAGTCATGATAATCACATTGAGCTGGCTGTATGGCCTTATTTTCCGGGTGCCATTGAACAAAAAAAAGCCCTCTGTCATCTACAATATCTCACTGAAGTGCAAATTAACGGCGTAGGCCTAGAAGTACTGTATATCTATAAATAACTTATCCGATAATTCCGTAAATTTGATTTAATCATTAATGTTAGCTTATGGTAAATTTATTAAGGCAAAGTAATTCAGACAAAAAAAAAATATTTTCATCAATTAACAATATGATCTTAATGGGTTGAGTATTCTAGTATTTGGTAGTATAATTTAACCTTAAGACATTTTTAACACTAGAGGAAGAATTCCGAAATATTAAAATTAGAAACAACTAATTCGGAACATTGCTAATGCCTTCCACAAGGTATCATACTAGAAACTTCAAACAAAATAAGAGGTTTGTAGGTTATTTTTAAATTTGCCATCCATTTAGCTCACGCCCATCTAAACTTGGATGTTAGCATTTTCACTGCAGGAAGTGTTTTTTAGACAAATATTCAGTCTGCACAGTGCTAAAGATTAAAATACTTTATACAGAAATAATGTTTACTAGATTAGTTAAAGTAATGTTATTAAAGGCGTTTTTTTTATCTTTGTATACTTTCTATTGTAATCCAATAATGGTGAATTAGTGTTTATTTAAACGAATGTCTGACAAAGGTTGTTTGTAATTTATACGTAATGTTGTTGGCCCCCGCTGCGTTACTCAGTTATCCAATTATTCGTTGTTTGTTCAAATAAAGCACACTAAAACTGTTAGGGCTGTTAGGGCTGTTATAGTTTTTTTCAATCATTCATTCAGTTTTAAGAGATTCTCTTTAATAGTTAGGTATATGTCAAATTAATCAGCTGGTTGTGGTAATATTTGTATAATGAGACATGCAGAAAGTACTTTGAAGGCTGTTATATGTATTAACAGCAAAATACAGTTTCACGAATCACTGGGAAACATGAAATTGTTTGGACCGAGCGTGGTGGTGTAACGGATAGCGTTCTGGCCTCGCATTCGGGAGGACGGCGGTTCGAATCCCCGTCCGGGCATCCAGATTTGGGTTTTCCATGGTTTCCCCAAATCACTCCAGGTGAATGCCGGGATGCTTCCTTCAAAAAGGCCATGGCCGAATTCCTTCCCATTCCTTGCCCCCATCCTTTCCCGTCTCTAAAGACCACGTTGTTAAAAAGGGACGTTAAACTGTTACAAAAAAAAAAAATGAAATTGTTTGAAGCGCAATATCTTTAATGCTGCTCACAACGTCACTAAGATTTAATAGAAAATGTTTTCTGTAGTGTGCTTCGCTCCAAATAATACTTTCTTAAAACCAATTATTCTGGTAACGGTAAATTTCTGTACATAATGTTTCACATTCAAACTTGTCGTTAGGCGCATCCTATTCGGTTAGAGTTTGGTTTTTAAACTTCCTCAATAAATGACATAATTTATTGTGTTTTATTCTGGCCTCCTTGTAGCCTATCAGACACACACACACATACAATAAATATGAATTGACACTCAGTTTTGCAATAACATCAAAGAACTTAATCACCAGTACTTTAAACGACAGACCAGAAATTCAAGGGTTATTCAACATCAGCAAACACCAGCCATTTAGTTGCAGAGGTATTCCTATCAAACGTGTGCTGCAATTACGTATCGATTTAGGCTCAGAATATAGATATAAAATTAAAAGTGAATGTGGTTTATGCAAAAATAAAATTAATTTCGTATTGTGAAGAAAATGAAATCTAGCATTCTACAAGCTTATTTGTAATATATTAATGTAAATTGTATTTTCATATCAAATTGTTAATACAGTAAAAATAAGCGCGTTAAATATTCATAAAATATCCTCTGATATTAACTAAGAAAAGATCTGTGGAGCTTAAAATCTGAAAGGCGTAACGTTTGGTTGTACTATGGAATATTATTATTGTCTTGGTATATGTCGACTGATTTTAGTTGGTCAACCTTTACATGAATTTTGCTGCCCGTCATTTAGCCATCAATCGACTGGCTCTCGAAGTTAGCAGCATTCATCAAAACATACGATTATATTTGCCAACCCGGAATAGAGCAAACTACACATACATTGAATAATGTGAACTTTGTATTAATAAGTCATACAATTTATTCTGTCTTAGCCATACGTGACATTATTTATTCTCTTAACTTGATATCTGATACATTCGTCTGTCTTACAATAATAACAGAGAGTCTCGTCTTTATTTTCATCAGCCATCGTTCATAATTAACGGAGAAGTAACATAATTTATCAAGAATCGAAAAAAAGAAATAATACGGATACTACTTATCACATTAACCGTTCGGTAACTATTCCGATAACATTTAAATCTGGTGTGTAGTCTGTAAACTTACAAATGGAACGCCTTTGGATCTGAATGTATGAACTTCAACAATAAGATATCGCTAACGCATTAGCATTAGCAAAGATTATTTATTTAGTCATATAAATATTAGATTTTTGCTAGATATTTGTTCATAGAGTACATAAAAAATCTGCGATCAAACATGGATATGTCAAGCAGAAAATGTTTATTATTATAAAGCTGTTAACACAATGGATCGGGTAGGTATAACGGGACCGGACACGTGCCCTGTTTTGGCCGTCCTGATTGCGGTCTTAGGCGGTTTCCCGCAATCATTTAGGCGAATGCTGGGACTCACCAAACTCCGACTCATACACTACATATTTCACAAACAAAAAACCAGTTGTCATACAGAACACACAAAGTTACACGTTTGACAGACAGATGGCAACACAAGACTTTCCTCCAGTAAAGTACGCCGATCCTAACAGCCCCTTTCGGGAACGAATCAGTTCCTCCCCCCCCACCCCCCAATTATTAACACTGGCCACATAACCCGAATAATTTTTATGTTTAGAAATAAGCTTTATTAGTAATCGAGAAATAGGTATTTTTATTAGTGTTTATTTTCATGCTATCTCAAAAATTACAATTACTTATTATTAACTCAGAAGATGAATTTTTTTATGAAATCGAATATATGGAATAAAGCACCAGACGTGGATTAATCTTCGAATTTTGGTAGGCTACGAAGAAAATAAGATACAGTTATCTGAAATGTGGCATTGCGGAAACACTTTGGAAAATTAGGTGAATACATCAGGTGAAGAACAAACACGCTTACGCTGAAGAAAAAAAGTTTGTCAGGAGTAGTAAGGAAAAAAGTGGTATTTGACACTGGTTCACGTTTCAGAGCTCACGAGAGTTGCTAGTTTTGCTAGTAAATGAAACAGGTCTAGGACGAAAAACAAAAATATGTAGATATATTACTTACGGTATAGGTTGTAACACGTTTCTGATGATATAGAAATTAAAACAGTATTTGATTTGCACAAACTAACAAAATGTGTTACTTATACTTTACTAAGAAAACGTCCGTATCATGCAACAAAACATGTACGTAATAATTAAATGCTAATCCTGTGCAGCATAGTTGGTGCCAGCCATTTTCGGAGAATACCATTTGCGTTATTTGGAAGTTAGCTAACAATCACGTTAGCATCGACTTGCAGAAATTACGCTCCCCACAGTGGGTTTCCCATTTGTAATGTAAACTGAGTTCTCTGTGGAGAAGTTCCTCAACTAACTGTAAGTAAATGTAATCTTGGAGTGAACAGTAATGAAGGTGCTGTCAGAGAAACCGTAGTTATAATTTGTTCTCCAATAGTCATGACCTTTAATTATAAATACGACACGAAACTGGGTTCATCGCACAACTTTCTCCATCGTAAGTAACTTACAAGAATTTAATAACTCCCAAAACATTGTTAGCTTTTTTTTAGCAACAAATCCGTATGACCTGGCAGCAGAGTTTCGATTTGCCTCGCATTCCTCCTCTGTCGTTGCTGGATACGCGGTGTGACGTGTAATCCGGAACGTGGACCGTCCTAGCGTACTAGTATGAACGAAGCAAAGACCGTAACAATTTCTACCTACAAAGTGGACCGCGAATGCTGGATGCGAGAGCCTTATTATACACACAGCTACCAGACAGTTCTGAAAACTGCAGTAAAATCACAAGCAAAAGAAAGTATTCAGTTGATGGCGATATATCAAGCTATTCATAGGTCCACTTTAAATTGACGTATTGTAGCAACTGACTTGGTTCAGACGAAATCTAATACATATAATTTATCGCAATCTTTGAAAAATAAACCACTCATAGATATATTCAGGCAAAAAAACTAACAAATTATGACCATAATTTTATAAGTTGGTTAAAATTTTCGTAATTACTGAACGTATTGTCTTCGCAGTAAAATGCTTCACTCGTATTTAACATTCACAGTGTCAACATTTACACTAACAGTTAACTTCATGTAGCTTTGCACTGTTCATAATACCACTCCTGAACTCATCTGTATCATCTTTTAGAAACCTCTGCCGATGTTTCCACCATTAAGGCAAGAAACGCATATTATATTACAAAGTTAGGTAAAATGGCTGGTAGTCGATTCTTTTATGTTGTAGGTCGATTTATGTTTAAATAGCGAGTTTTAAATTTCAAAATAATCTTTCTTCAGATGAATATTTTCATATATCTTCCAGTAGCATTGTTTCGCTGAAATTATTTTTGGAAGTTTTAGAATTATAATTACGTTTAATTTCTTCTGTTTCATGGTCACAAAATATTTTTATTAAGTTTACATTTTTTCAAGGAGACAAGCATCATTTTCGGGTTACCTTGTTCATTACTGTTTCTATTTCATCTGTTATGCTGGAATTTGCGTACCCATAACAAGTCTTAACGATACGAAAATGTATCCCTGTGTACATGAGCTTGCTTTCGAAATAGTGGCCACGACACTTTTTAAATTCTTTTTTTTTTAATCCCTATAAGGATATGTATCCATCATTATGCAATCTCATTGATAAACTACATTTTAACATAAAGTATAAACTTACAAGACTATGTCAAAACTCCACAACTGCATTTAAATCAGTGCTAGACTGTTCCATTATGAAAATTATAAGTTAGTTTTTCTGGTACTTGTTTGTTCCTTTTACAACGATGTATACTGACTTTAGCTCTTCTAAATGGCTCCACTCCGTATGAAATTCTGGAAAATGTGGCTTGAGGGAATAACAGGATAGGCTTGATTCAGACTCTAAATTAAGGTTCCTTTTATGACTGACTGAATGGTTTATTCCTATGTTTATTGAATTAAATAGGCGACTATTCACAAGTCATTGATCATCGTTGTGCGTTACTGTACACGCACAAACCAACAAAATACTCCACACGTATTTAAAATTCACAGTGTTAACATTTACATTAACAGTTTACTTCATGTAGCTTTGCACTGTTCATAATACCACTCCTGAAGTTATAAATACTCATATATATTATTTCTCACCGTGTTCTGTCGGTACAACGTTTTTATATGCTTAACACAATCCTGACAGCTTACAAAAATTTTCCAGCACTTACACAACACGCAATCTGACTCATTTCAAAGCTGCTCACACATCTGATACACGCATTCAGGATACCACCATAATAAGCTACCATTCCAAAATAGCCAAATACATACATTCGTACATTTCTTTATTCGTACGTTCATAATAAAACTACTATCAGAATGGTATAAAAATAAGGATAACTAAAGCTGACAACAACTGTTTCCTTAAAAAGCGATGCTACTACTTTGAGCTCGCATTCCAAGGTACGCAGGTAATCACTCATGACCAAATGTTCTGTAAAACAGCTTATTACGTTAGCTAAACCTATTGCAGTATTATGAGAATATTAAAAATCACCATAAAAATTATGCAAAACAATCTTCTTTTATCCATAAGCTTTACAACAACCCAGAGATGACAAATATTAATTAAAACGGCAGGAAAATAGATTTTAACGCATTAATAGAAACAGAACCTAATATCTTGCCCATAACAGCGTCAAATACATTCAAAACACTGTGAATGTTACTGAAGATATAGTATACATTATAAACTGAAATAGTTTCTTGATTACAGTAATATCGTTTGTTTCGAAAACGCGCAAAGGCGTAAATATCTGAGTTCCCAAAAGACACAGTTAAATTTCCTTAATTTTTTCCTTCCTTTAAACAGCTGTTATCATCAACAATTATTTCCTTTTTACTTTGGAAACAGACTAAATTCTTTTGAACAGCCGACTCATCCACTTTTCTGACTCTTGTTCCGATTCTGATGTGAAATGGTGGCTCCAAGTCGTATATATAGTTATGAATAGACACTCAAAATAGGATTTATACATGTTGATTCTATTCAAGTTTTCATATTCTGTTAAAAATGTGACACACATGATGCACAACAATACTTCCTGCACAATTCTTCGTTAAAAGTGTATGTATCACATTGTTTTCAAACACTAATAACCGTAACAATTTCATTCACTGTATTTCGCTGTAATGTTACATAACTTACCTGTTCAATGTTTATTGCTGTTTCTTCCATGTGTATCTTTTGCCAATGCAAAGAGTTTATTAAATTTCAATGCAATTAGCGGCTGTAATTTCGATCATGCAGGTGTTTCACTGTTTTCCCACAAAGTTTTCACTGGCAGTACATAACCGGCTTACTACCTTGTTTTAGAGGCATGAGAATACTGGCTGTTATTTTAAAAATACACCGCGAACTATAAGCAATCTTTCAGTAGCATTGCCAGAGTAATGCTAGATTAACTAATGTTCACCCCTAATTTTCCTTTACTCGTTTTTCGTACAAATCGGAACTTACCTCCAATTTGTATCACATGCGGATAAATCAAACATATTTTTCTCTCTAGCATGCGTGATTTAGGTCTAACTTAACGCAACTAAACACGATTGGCTGGTATTATTGTTTCCAACAATTCTTCCGCTTTTCTTGGCCATCAGATTCAAGCATACGTACTGGTGATCAGACTCCGAAAGTAACAACGAACAAGAACATTCAAACACCTAGAGCCCCACATACTCAAAATCAAACAATAAAAATATTACACACATTACTGTATATTCAACGAATCCATGTGTCATATAAATCCTGCTTCATTACTGAAGAACATGTAATATTTCTTCAATATACCGTGTGTTAACAGTATTAAATTTAAGCTCAGGGTAAGAAGAAGAAATGATACTATAAAGAAAACAAAATTAATCGGTGTTAACTGTAATGCAATACAACGCCTGCGATTTATTATTTAAATCGCACCCGAGCTGTTTCGAATTGCATTATCAGTAGCAATACTTTTCGGAGAAGCTAGATTTTGATCGCAAATAATTATGCTTCCCCTTAACTTGAATCCTAGTCTTAAGTTCTTAAACATATCAGAAACAAAGTATTTATCCTTTATTCAGAACGATTATGACAGTATTTCAATCTGATTTCTCTCAGAAGTAGCCAGAGCCCATACAAAAACTATTTACTGGAAAAAATGATCGACTTCCCTCTAATACGTGGCCAAATACGCTCTGTTCTCATAGAGAAATGTTATATACGCGCATAACCAATCCTCTGGAAGCTTTCATAGGTGGAATCCAGCCGACTAGTTGCTGCTTCACCAAGCATGGTGGGTGAGAAGTAACGGTCGAGTCTAACTTTCGGGATGTCGGGGTTTCAAATTTCCATTCGGTCATATAGATTTCGGTTTTCCTAAGGGTTCACCAATTCAGTCCAAGAACCGTTTCTTCAAAGTTCCATGGCCGAATTCCTCCCCGTTCCTTGCCACCCCCGCTCCAATCCTCGCCCGACTAAACTTGAACAATCTTGAGATTCCTTACTTTGATCCAAATTATATGATAAGTTTTTACACAATAATACATACAATTGAAGGTTCTGAACATTAATAACAGGCCGACTTTGAGGTTTAAAAACGAGCCAGACTAATTAGTCACCACTGGTTCATCTAGTACATGCATAGATAACCAATATTAAAAGAGATTAATCATTACTAAAACCAGTCGTAATGACTTTAAACATTTTACGTCATATTCAAAACATTTTATGACATCTAAACAAGGAAATCTTCCATAAACGAAAGTATTGTCTTTATAAACAAAAATTGATTACGTTACAAATTGCGAATTGTTGGAGACAATTTCCGATTTAAAGGTAGACATGACGCATAAAATAATACATAAATACAATACGAAAACACTAGTAGAAAATGTAGTAACTTTTTTTTAAAGTCTGCTGGTCGCTTGCTTGAAGTTAAACTGAGGAGTCCTCTGAGTGGAAGCAGACAGTAATTCAGGACTGTACATCTAGTCGCCACGTGTTTATCAAGAAGTCGCACGAGTAAATTTCGTTGGCTGCTTTCGCCTACTGGAACGTTTCCAGGACACGTTTAGAGCCCCGCAGGACACATCAGGTGTTGTAAGAGAGCAGTTTTATTCCCAGGCGGCCTGGTATGGCATGATTTATCATCTCGCTGCTGACGCCGAGTGCTGCTCCAGACACTCGCCCCACACTCCTCGACGGTAACAGCTCCCGGAAGAGCTGCATCAGCAGACAATAGCGATTGCCTTCCCTACCAGGCGCTGCGTGTATCGGAAGGCCACGACCTCAACTAAACATGCTGTGTATGGAAAAATATAAACCATTTCATTATTACCTGTACTCTGGTATGAATGTTTGGGACTCTTAAATCTGTTAACTAAGGCAATCTGGCGTAAGTATCCTGTAAAGTTTCAGTGGTCACTGTGCGCGATCTCCACAGCAGAATCCCGGGGATATCCGAGGGGGGTGGTTTCCTGTTACCTTCCTCAATATTTTATATGATAAACCAATTTACAGTGAAATTAATATTTATTTCCTTCCAGATAGTGATGATCAGTAACGTTTCATATACTTTCAAGTTTTACATTATGTTTATTAAACTTTATCTGTTAGCAAGAATTAGTACTTTTCAAACAACTTTCGAATTTATTTCTCTACTTCCGAAATCTGCCGTAAGGCAGTCAGTTGATATGCACCTCATATATATATATATATATTGTAACGATACCATCGAACTAACACAGATCGAGAGGAGTATCTGTGAGTGGGGATATCTTTGACGGAGTATAAACAATATGGCGACAGTCGACAGTACGCGCAATACCGTGTGGACCTAATATAATGGCGGGAGTTGCCGACTGTTGAGGACAATACCTCGGGAACGATAATCTAAAAGTGTTTGTAACGGTGCAACTAACGTGTACTGTAATTTCAAGTATTATGCGGAGTGTTCAGTGTACGCGGACGAGGACAGTACTCCGAACTTTCTAATTATTGTGATAGCGGCACGACATACTATTTTCGCCTACTCGGTTCGAATCCTGCAAACTTTGGTGATAGAAGTTCGATTACATGGGTCACTGTAACTGGTGGATACTTCGGCGGTGTATTTTTCGTGTTTCCCCAGATAATAAAGTTGTGTGTTGAATGCAAACTTATTTGATTTGTGTGGTAGTAATTCCTACCCATTTTAGTAGTATATTTGTCATCACGAGCTGCTTCAAGTGATTAGTTTTATGAATAACTTTAATTCTTAGAATTAGTTGTGGAATCCCCACTGGCGACCGGACGAAACTGAACCTGTAGTAATAAGAACATTTAATCACGAACTTAAACACGCCGCATTGAATCGTTCCACCAGGACTCAGAATTATTGCTAATACGCGAGTTGCCTTGCAATATATATATATATATTCTTTTCTGAATTTCTTATGACTCGTCCACGATGAAATCATTATAGGCGGGAAAGGACTAAGGGGGGTGGGGCATGTCAATCATGGCCTTTTGAAGGAACCATCCAAGTGATTTGCGGAAACCATGGAAAACAAAAATCTGGATAACCGAACGTGTATTCGAACCCGTATCCCCCCGAATGCAAGAATAGAACTTTACCGCTAACCCCCCACCATCATGCTAAGACTCCTATGAAATTACATCTTCTTATTTAAAGTAAGTTTGTCTCTGTTTCATTATGATTCAGAAGTACTTTATAACTGCTGTGTTTTTAGTGACGGGTAATTGAAGGAAAAATTTCATACCTAGTATATTTACTTGGTAGCATTCACGTAGGTGGAGGTCTATATTTCTATCTTGACTTGCAACTTTAGGAAGAAAATTGAAACCATTTTCTGGCTATTCTATACTTCCTATAATAATTCTCTCCTCAGAACTCATTGCACAGAATGCTAGACTGACGGTGTCGGCGAAAAAAATCCTTTTCTTCAGTTTCTGGAAATCGAGCTATGCAACTGCAATGAAGTAACAACATTTCATCACTACAGAATTTCGATGCCATTATTTTCAAATCTTCAAACAATTCTGTTTGTACAATCTGTACCCACTAATTATGTTAGCTTGTATATCTGTGCCAGAAGATTGTAAACCGTAACAACTGAAGAAAAAAGAAACGTTTCGCGTAAATCCAAGCTCATTTTAGTGTATATACGTTCCAGGTCAGAATGTAGTTCCTTTTTTCGGGAATATCCAGCTTTACATGACCTGTCAGATACGACGAGATAAATGTCACATTTTTACAATGAATCTAGCAGTAATTCACTCATTAGTATTGACATATGAAATATCAGATGGAGATAACAACCGGAGGAAGCTGTTCATTACGGATGTAGTAATCCCTGCTTTTTGTGAAAGGATCTTGCATTCCAGTAAGGCTGACGTCCGCACCTTGGGTCGCGTTGACAAATGTTGACTCTGAAGTTGCCTCATTAGTATAACGTTTACACAGTGGCAGAAAACAACTGAAGTCAAACTCACGCGGTCGAACTACAGGCCTCCTTAGGTAAATTAGTCACACGGGGAAATAAGTGTGACTACTTTATGGCAGCTAGCCACATCCCACTGCGAACGAAATAATCTTCGCTAGTTCTGAGAGAGAATGCAATTAACAAATCAGTTTCACAAATAGATTAAAAAACACGTAAAAAGATCAGAATATAATTCGCATGGTTCCAAGGTAGATTCAGACTCTTCTACCCACAATATGATATTTTAATATTATTTGACGTAAATTAATGAAATTTTCGTCTGCATATAGATAGTCACTATGCACTACATTTCACTTGAAAGCCTTGTAGGTTTTGTTATTCATTAATGGATGTTTCCACAGAATATAATGTAATGACTTCAGTCTTAGAAACTGACAAACGTCAAAGAAACTGTCATTGGTTTCTGAACTATTCACTTCGGTATTAATTAACCAGATAGACTTCCCTTCAAGCTGTGAGACACATAATAAAGCCAAGAAATTTGTACTGACATGGTGAATCTACCTGAAAAACATGTGAGAGCTGAATGTTGTGGACCATTTCCTCAGTAAAAAGTTAATCAATTTTGTTTATAAAGGTTAATGATGCGCCAATGCAATTAGCCTACATTAGCATATCATTAACCTTTATAAGATCTACTTTATTTGAATGTTTGTTTACATATTTTTACCATTTTTCTTCTCCTTGTTACCAAGCGTGGTGGGTGAAGGAGGACGCGGGTTCGAATCCCCGTCCGGGCATCCGGGTTTGGGTTTTCCATGGTTTCCCCAGATCGCTCCAGGCAAATAGTGGGACGCTTCCTTCAAAAAGGCCATGACCGAATTCCTTCCCGTTCCTTTTCCCCAGTCCCATCCCGCCTCTAATGACCTTAGCCGTCGACAAGGCGTAAAGCCGTAATAAATAAATAAATCTTCTCCTTGTTCTGTGGTTTATGTACGTCGAGATCATTAAAGCCAATAGACGGTGGGGACGGGGGGAGCAAGGAACAGGCCAGTTTAAGGAGCCATCCCGACATTTGTCTAGTTTGTTTGAGGAAACTATGGAAAAGTAAAATTTCAGTTCACAGAGGGGAATTTGAATTAGCATCCTCCCGAATGTCAGGCCAGAATTTTGCAGCCCCCCAACCGGGCTCAGCCTGACTTTCCACAGGTGGTCTCACTTCAGTCAGTTGAAATTAACGAGATGATAATAGAATGTTAAGCAAGATGTTTTCAAAGCATTTAGCACCAATAAGGAACATGTGTAATCACAAATCATGAAAAGAAACGTCTGTAGCGAGTCAAAACGAGGTTATGTAAAGAAAAAAATTGAAGTACTAACAAAATTTAAAAAAAATGGAGCTTCCGCAAGGAGTAGGATTAGAGATAAAATTTTTAAAAAAATCTTGTTTGGAGTATGTACTTTGGAGAAATTCTATACGAATGAATGACACATTGAAAATACATTAAGGAAGGAGAATAAGTCGTTTGGTGGAGCTAATGGGTTTACATAAAGAAAAACTGACATTACGTCGAGCACCGTGAGACAACTAAATCTCTGGGGTTGGTGAAGAACTTCTGAACACAATGAAATATTCAGGAGCTAAGAAGTTGCCGCTTGTGAGCATTTTGGCGTGTTGCAGATCGATCGACCAAGCTCGCCTGGGTAACGTCGGCTATGTTTAACGTAAATGTGAAGGAGATGCGAATACAAATATAAAGGTCACACCCGACAACTGCCATTTCAATC
Source organism: Vandiemenella viatica (assembly GCA_031002005.1). Classification (NCBI taxonomy): domain Eukaryota; kingdom Metazoa; phylum Arthropoda; class Insecta; order Orthoptera; family Morabidae; genus Vandiemenella; species Vandiemenella viatica. The sequence continues at coordinate 220,071,224 of CM061920.1, forward strand.
ATTTTAATACAATATGATTTGTGATCTTCATCCTAGGAAATAAAACGAATGAGAAATTATAGATAGGAATAGAAAAGTTTTTTATTATCTCACCTGCCAGCGAAGCACACAGCCGGGAAGATGGTAATTTTCATTTGCCAAATAGTTTTACTTGCCTAGAAAACTATTTTTTAACAATTTACTCCTGGTGGCTTCATGTAAACAATCAATGAATTTTTTAAAAATTATTAGTTATCATACTTTGGAACGTTAAATTAATCAGGTTTTAATAACTGACTTTTTATTTATAATTCAACGTAACAGCAAACATGTAGATAACATTTCTGTATGGTTACTAACAGAAATCAATTTTTAAAAATAGTACTTATCCATTAGTGGAACAGGCAAGATTCCAATCTGATAGAATATATGAGTATGTGATGTATGTCCATTTGTTAAGATTATTTTAAAAAAGCCGTTAAAAATATTATGGCAATCAAGCATGGGCGTACAATAAATAAGAAATTTATCATCACTACTTTAGAAATACATCATTCAAAAATAGAATGATTTGCTAAATCGAAACTTGTGGTTCGTCGTATGCTTTTTAAATAAGCGTAAGGTTACTATAAGACTTCTTCAAAATTTGAATTTATGTAACAGAATATAGGTTTCCACTTGTAAATTTAATAACGGATAATACTTAAATTATCGGATGGCATTTTGTTAATTCATGAAATTATTTGTTAACAAAAGGAGCTATGATTGAAAAGCATATGATATTTAACACAAAGTTTTAAGCCTGTAAGCATATCATTTGTTAAAAATCTATTAGCCCATTGACAAATTTTCAGTGAGTCACGTCGTGTTTGTGAACGAAAATGTCACGGCACAGAAATATGTCTTAATTCTCAAACGCCAGGCGCAGCGCTGCAGTCCCGCGACGCACACAGGATAGAGACTCCATTTTCAGATTGCAACATCCTCCGCCCACCTTGGCGAAGGAAACTTCCGAGTGTGGACTTCTTAGGAAACGACTCTAGGTTGTTCGAAAATATTATTCAGAGAATATCATGTTTCTGTTTTTACCAGAAAAATATTAGGCACTAGTTTTTAATAAATTACTTTACAAAAGAGAGAAAATGTAGGTTTCGCAAATATTTGCGGTAGAAAGCTGCTGTAAAAACACTTCATTTTGCCTACGCACTCTGCCATATTAATCACGTTTCAATGATATTGACATTCAGAAAGCTCTAACCATAATAAGCTCGAATCATAAAGAACATTTTCTTTAGATTAGGCAAAAGTTAATTTAATTACCAGAATTTTTCTTTGGTTACTGATGAGTCTCCTGAAAAGTAACATAGTACATATGTAACTGTTTTAGTTAAAATATGTTGACACCAACCTTAGAAAACCTTCTTTACAAAAAAAAATGTTATTTTCATTACGTTCAATATATGTTTCCTGTAGCTGCGTAATTATATTTGATTCACTTACCAACCAATTAATTGTAGAAAAACATACGAATGATTCATCACAAACTTATATTAGATCTTTTGTAGCCATATGGTCATATGCAAAGTATCTCCACTTAACTGATCATAGCTTGTATCTGAGAATGTTTAAACTTTCTCAGTCGTTTGAAGCCATGAATTCTGTAATACCCAGTTGTTCAGTGTATTTCTCGTCTTTGACTTAACGTTACGCCCAGTAATCGGTACATTGTTAATAGGCTGCTGCAGGAACCATATCAGTTAGGCTTGGTCATATCTTTTGACCTGCTTATCTTCTTAGAAGAGCTTCCTTCAATATAATCTTGATCTTCATTTCCCTGCTTTTCAAAATGATGGTTACAGTGCAAGTTGTATGCCTTAACCGACGCTCTACATCATTCGTTTGTTCTTTATCTATCCCACGATTCAGCGCAAGTATTTGAGGTATATTTTGTATATTGCTAGTCGTGTTTACCTGGTTGATGTCTAGCCCTAGCAACACGTTAAAACTGCTGAAGAAAAGTATCGGTATAAACAAATTAATCAATGTTTATAAAACTATCTATACTTCTTAAAGTGCTGTACTAACGAACGGGAGAATGTTGGGATGTTTACAAACATGAAGCAACATAAACAGTGCTCAGCTCTAAACATCGAACTGCATTTTCTATGTGGAGAATGAGCCAATTCGTTACTGAGAGCAAACTGTTGTTGTTGAAAACCATCTAAGTTTGACTATATTTTACTGCCTAGAAATAGTTGATCGCTATAGAGTATTTTTTTTTTAAACTGCAATTTTATTCCTAATGGCAGATAAACCAACCTAAAAGTAATAAAATCGTAGCAGTAGCGTATCCCTACATAGATGAAAGAGAGAAATATCTGTAAAAACATCAAGTAGCTGGTATTGTGCAGGTATAATTACTCTCGAGCGATAAATGAATAAGACAAATTGCCAGGCGGATTGGCCCTTGGAATGCGGCGGAAGTGAAAGCGAGCCGTCACTGATCAATACCAAAGTGGGGCAGATTTAGGGGGACGCCGGGGGGGGGGGGGGGGGTCGCTAACGAAGCCGGGGAACACCGGCCACTGTAATTGGTTGTAATTGTCCGGCAGGCGCTAGCGGCGAGGCCCCTGGCCAATTACCTGGCAGGTACGGAGTTAACTAGCCCTCACCCGCCAGCAGTCGCGCTCTCTGCGGCTTACAGCTGCGACCGTCTCCTGTCAGACCGCTCTTCGTTCAGTCTGCTTAAAAACACATAACGCTCACAAATAGGGCCAATATAGAACCAGTAGAATTGGACAGATTAGTGTCAGTAGTTTTCAGGATTACAGAAAATTATAAATGTTTATTATAATTTTATATAGCAAATTAACAGAATCTTATTTATGAAAATTGTAACGCAACTTAAAAAAAAAAAAAAATCTCCTTCCTTAGTTTTTCGCAGTAGGTCTGCAAAACTGATTTATGCATGGAACTATGTAAACCATATATATGTTTTTCTTAATTGATGCAAGAAAATCGGACGCTACTAAAAATTTGATAAAAAAGTGTGTATCTATAAAACGAAAATCGTGTATATGAGTTACAGGAAAACTAAAAAACTTCTACTCAGATTTCAATGTAGTTTACATCGGTTTAAAGATTAGAATCTGTATTGAATCGTTTTGGTATATCTTATGCTTCAACGTAACATAAAGCCAGAGCAGTAAGTTAAAATCTGAACGTACAACGTGGAACGCCAAAGATGGATACGTCATATTTCAATAATAATAACAGCCATACTATCGCGTGTAACGTTTCCTCCCTTAAATTTTGTTTATAGTTTTCAAACCCCATAAATGGGAGTATTGAATGCGAAGAGAGAAGTATGTAATTTAATTTTAATAATGTAATGGAAAAACCTTCCTAGAACTTCTTGGCATCTTGAAGCTACGATTTCAGACCGCTCAGCAGTGTCTTTGCAGAACCATAGCCCATAGCAGACAGAAGAGATAATTCGATATGATACTGAATCACAAGCACCACGAGACAATCAATTGTCAGTGCTTCATTTGAATTCCTCATACATTACAACAAAAATAAATATATTCATGTGCATACGCGAACAGACACTCTATTTACTAGAAAAATATAACAATGGTCGGGAAGAAAAAGCCTCTGACGCTATTCGTATATTCATTTCTGTTGGGCACGTGATGCTTTTTATTTTTTCAACAAGGTTTCAACAAGGGTTTAAAAATGGGCTATTAGGCAATAGAAGAATAGCTCAAGCGCCTAAATTTATTTAAGCATGAGTTATAATTAGCGATTTCGTCTAGAATTCAAGGAACGTATGAAATTTAAACAATAGAATTAATAGATCCAGCGATTATAGAATACTGGCAGTTAACCGCGACTTAGTTCGCGTGGACTTAGAATTTCATAGCTTGAATTGGATATAGATAGCTGTAAGTTGTGTAATATTTGTCCCCAACAATGCCGAGTTGGCATAATATGACGGGAACGCCATCACTAAACCATTCTACCGTCGAACCTGTCTCATGAATAGAATCAGTTTACAACATGTTTCAAAACAGACAAAACGAAGGTGTGGGAGGTTAACTGTTTCCAGCTTCTCTTCTTTCTTCAGAACGAGCATCAAATTCTTGGTTTCTAATAACTTTAGCTGCTTGTTCTCTGCTAGACCTACACCTTAGGTTTGATTTACGCCTGTGAGGCATGGCTAAAAAGAAGACAAAATAAACTAATGCCAGAAACTTTCAGGCAGACATAAAGTATTAGTATAATTCAGTGCAAATCAACATCTACACTAAAAAATAAATTTTGTGTGTAAAAGAAATTTATTAACAGATCATACACTAACTGAATGCGAGGGAAGCGCAGTCTGAGCAACCAATTTATGATTAAAAGACTTAAAGACTTAGACACTCATTCATCTGCCTGACATCATTCAACAATCTATAAAAATTTCATGACTAAAGTTGTTATTTATACTGGAAAAAAGTATCCTGTGTCCTCCCTAATGATACTAAGTATTTCCTTGTCAAATTACATCAGTTTCGGTACACCCATTTAGTTGTCAAAACGTAACAAAAAGACAGAGACTTACTTTCGCGTTTATAACATTACTAGCTGGTACCCACGACTTCGTTCGTGATTGTAAAGAATTCATATCGACAGCTATACACATCTAACCACAATAGTGCACGATGGGAGACTCGATACTATTACCACACACAAATACCAGTCTTCTGCGCTATGTAGTTCCGGCAGCAAAGTAAAATTTACGGATACACACAAGTCTTTGGATGAAATACGAAAATATTCATGATTGACCAATTTCAAACACCATATCTCACACTCTCCCACAGTTACCGAATTTCGACCAACGTTGTGATCGATGGGAGACTCTGTATTACTACCACACACAAACGCCAGTTATGTACGATTGATAGTTTTCACTTGAAAGTGATACACCGTGACACATGCGTCTTTGGCAGAAATATGAAATTGCCGCAGGTTTACCATTTTCATCCCCCATATCTTCCACACCCCCATAGCTACCGACATCTAACAACCATAGTGCACTACATGAGATACGATTGTACTACCAAACACAAACACCAATGCTCTATGCTATGTAGTTGTGGCAGAAAAGTGACATATGCGGAGACAGTCAAAATACGAAAATATCCTTGGTTGGCCACTTACAACCACCATATGTAACACAGTACCACAGTTTCTGAAATTCGGCCGCTGTTGTGATCGAAAGGTGCCTCTGTGCTACTACTACACACAAACGCCAGTTATCTGTGATCTGTAGTTTTCGCTGAAAAGTGATACACCATGACACTTTTGTCTTTGGCAGAAGTATGAAATTGCCACAGGTCGACCACTTTCAACCCCCATTTCTCCCACACCCCCATATCTACCGACATCTAACAACCATAGTGCACTACATGAGATACGATTGTACTACCAAACACAAATACCAATGCTCTATGCTATGTAGTTGTGGCAGAAAAGTGACATATGTGGAGACAGTCGAAATATGAAAATATCCTTGGTTGGCCACTTACAACAACCATATCTACCACAGTACCACAGTTTCTGAAATTCGGCCGCTGTTGTGATCGAAAGGTGACTCTGTGCTACTACTACACACAAACGCCAGTTATCTGTGATCTATAGTTTTCGCTGAAAAGTGATACACCATGACACTTTTGTCTTTGGCAGAAGTATGAAATTGCCACAGGTCGACCACTTTCAACCCCCATTTCTCCCACACCCCCATATCTACCGACATCTAACAACCATAGTGCACTACATGAAATACGATTGTACTACCAAACACAAATACCAATGCTCTATGCTATGTAGTTGTGGCAGAAAAGTGACATATGTGGAGACAGTCGAAATATGAAAATATCCTTGGTTGGCCACTTACAACAACCATATCTACCACAGTACCACAGTTTCTGAAATTCGGCCGCTGTTGTGATCGAAAGGTGACTCTGTGCTACTACTACACACAAACGCCAGTTATCTGTGATCTATAGTTTTCGCTGAAAAGTGATACACCATGACACTTTTGTCTTTGGCAGAAGTATGAAATTGCCACAGGGCGACCACTTTCAACCCTCATTTCTCCCACACCCCCATAGCTACCGACATCTAACAACCATAGTGCACTTCATGAGATACGATTGTACTACCAAACACAAACACCAATGCTCTATGCTATGTATTTGTGGCAGAAAAGTGACATATGCGGAGACAGTCGGAATACGAAAATATCCTTGGGTGGCCACTTACAACCACCATATCTAACACAGTACCACAGTTTCTGAAATTCGGCCGCTGTTGTGATCGAAAGTTACTCTGTGCTACTACTACACACAAACGCCAGTTATCTGTAGTTTTCGCTGAAAAGTGATATACCATGACACTTTTGTCTTTGGCAGAAGTATGAAATTGCCACAGGTCGACCACTTTCAACCCCCATTTCTCCCACATCCCCATAGCTACCGACATCTAACAACCATAGTGCACTACATGAGATACGATTGTACTACCAAACACAAACATCAATGCTCTATGCTATGTAGTTGTGGCAGAAAAGTGACATATGTGGAGACAGTCGAAATACGAAAATATCCTTGGTTGGCCACTTACAACCACCATATCTAACACAGTACCACAGTTTCTGAAATTCGGCCGCTGTTGTGATCGAAAGGTGACTCTGTGCTACTACTACACACAAACGCCAGTTATCTGTGATCTGTAGTTTTCGCTGAAAAGTGATACACCATGACACTTTTGTCTTTGGCAGAAGTATGAAATTGCCACAGGTCGACCACTTTCAACCCCCATTTCTCCCACACCCCCATATCTACCGACATCTAACAACCATAGTGCACTACATGAAATACGATTGTACTACCAAACACAAACACCAATGCTCTATGCTATGTATTTGTGGCAGAAAAGTGACATATGCGGAGACAGTCGGAATACGAAAATATCCTTGGGTGGCCACTTACAACCACCATATCTAACACAGTACCACAGTTTCTGAAATTCGGCCGCTGTTGTGATCGAAAGGTGACTCTGTGCTACTACTACACACAAACGCCAGTTATCTGTGATCTGTAGTTTTCGCTGAAAAGTGATATACCATGACACTTTTGTCTTTGGCAGAAGTATGAAATTGCCACAGGTCGACCACTTTCAACCCCCATTTCTCCCACACCCCCATAGCTACCGACATCTAACAACCACATTGCACTACATGAGATACGATTGTACTACCAAACACACACACCAATGCTCTATGCTATGTAGTTGTGGCAGAAAAGTGACATATGCGGAGACAGTCGAAATACGAAAATATCCTTGGTTGGCTACTTACAACCACCATATCTAACACAGTACCACAGTTTCTGAAATTCGGCCGCGGTTGTGATCGAAAGGTGACTCTGTGCTACTACTACACACAAACGCCAGTTATCTGTGATCTATAGTTTTCGCTGAAAAGTGATACACCATGACACTTTTGTCTTTGGCAGAAGTATGAAATTGCCACAGGTCGACCACTTTCAACCCCCATATCTCCCACACCCCCATAGCTACCGACATCTAACAACCATAGTGCACGACAGGAAAGACGATTCTACTACCACACACAAACACCAAATGTCTATGTTATGTAGTTGCGGCAGGAAAGAGAAGTATACGGAGATACGAATTTTTGGTCGAATTATGAAAACTCCCTGCACTGACCAACTTTAATCATTATATCTCCCACATCCCCACAGCTATCGGCATTCGGCCAACGTTGTGCACGACAGGAAACTCCATGCTACTTCCACCCACAAACATCAGTGATCTGTGCTAGGTAGTGGTGGCTGAAAAGTGAAATATAGGAAAAAACACGTCTATTTTTATATATATATAAGATTGGTGTAGAATATACACAATTAGACTGCGAGAGAAACAAAACCTGTGGAACCAGTATAGCGTAAATAAAGTAAACGCTTGCGGCACTGTTCGACCGCCTACGATTTTCCAAGCATTCCACCCCTGAAATTATGAGACCTACATTTAACATGGAATTCTTACAACGGAACTCCCAGGCTTGGCTGATACGATGAAAAACAGTTCTTAAAAACTTTTGCTCCCAACGCTATTTGAACCGGAGGTCACACGGGAAACTTTTTAATGCAAGCACCTTAACCACTGCCCTACCAACCCACCCTGTTGTTCAGTATTACGCAGATATATACATATTAGGCGTCTGTCTTTCAGTTCAGATAGTTATTCGTAATTCCATAACAGTATGTATTATCTGTACAGAAAAGTATTATGTGACTTCCCTAAAAGCATAAAGCACCTCCTTGTCAGATTTCATCACGAGCGGATTAGCCGTTTAGCCCTGTAAACGTAACAAACGGAAAGAGGCATAGTTACTTTCACCTTTATAATGTAACTTCCTAAGCACACTCACTATTCACCTCGATAGCTATTGGCTGGAGAACGGTGTCACGTGTCAGCGTCCGCTCGCAAATTAACAGCGACCAGAGATATTATTAGAAGAAATTATTAGATGTTATTTAATAACTAAGCAGCTGTTTCCAAATTAATTGCCATAAACTTTGCTTTTCGTAGCATTTTATAGTTAAATAAATATCGATAAATTTTGCGGCTGAAAAATCTGGGAACTACTTTTCAGTAACATTTTTTAATGAAAACAACATAAAAACTTTTAAAAACTTCAATTTCCAATGGTCTCTGCTGTAACCACAATTGACAATTGTCATTCCGGCCTAGGCTAATTTTCAATTTAATTAAAACTTTCGCTAATGTTGCTGCTTGACCAATGTTTTTATACATTACAATTTACTTGCTTTTTCCGTATTTACTGACCACTTTCTTTAATGACCTTTGTTCATGTTCGCTGTTGTGAGATATTAGGCTATTTAAAGTGGACATCAGATAACTATCTTACCGAATCGAGTATTCTGACAATTAATTTCTTCAGAGATAATCATCTGGCCGTTACAGAAATTACGACCAAAAATTACATTATGAATGTTTGACGAGCCTCAATAAAAAACAACGTGATGCTTTCGAAGCAAACAGCTTCAAATTTTGCAGAGTGAACTTTAAAGGACAAATACATGTAAAGTTTGTATTTCAGCTAGTTCGAGTCTACGACCCTTGTAACTATTATGACAGCGCGATGGTCCTGTCCGAGTTTAATTCCTACGTCTATTAATACTTCTACATTCTTCAAGCTCAAGAGATTTTATTCATCCTAACGGTGAAACACAGCCTAGTTCGTATTTGGTCAGATCAGGTCAACCTGTCATAATGTTTGACCCTAAAACTGGAACTATTCTAGACCCGTAACAATACAAAATAACCTTCACGGGCTTACACTATTTGATAATATTAGTACAGATAAGTTGAAATATTATGTTGTTTGCGTCATGTCACGTTCTCAATATCAAGGCAGGCTCTAAAGACCTTCAGTGTATGTGCCAATCCTTTTAAATTTTTGGTTTGTGATATTATTGCACTAACAATCGTTTTTCTACTCTATCCGACTGGTGGAACATGAAGGAATAAATAAAATCTTTAGCGCTTATCATTATTTATCACTAGTCGTTACCCAAGACATACCCCCATAACTTCCAGATCATTTAGCGCCAAACATATTTCCCTTCTCATGTTTGATGGTCAGGCATTAGTAGGCTGCATCCGCCGGTTGTCATTATTTACAATTATATTTAAGGGTGCTTCTCCAGTAATTCTACTACAACTTTATTATTCTGTAATAGCCATCATTACTCATATACGATATTTGAGAAAGAATAAATCCGTCAAAATCTGTCGAAAAGCTCATCTGTGAGAAATGTTGTCGAAGATGGTGGAATGGTGTGGATTTATGCGAGAAAGAACAGTCATTCTTCGATGTGTGTTATATATATATATATATAAATCGAGAGAGAGAGAGAGAAAGAGAGAAAGAAGACCCACCAGAGTGGCCCCGTGCTTGAGGCACCGCACTCTGGATCGGAAAGATACAACAGGACCGAGCACGAGCCCTAGCCATGCGTACCAGCCGTCCTTATTGTGTGTTTAGGTGGCTTCCCGCAATGTTAAGATGGTCCCCAACCTCCACTTCATAAACTATACATTTCACAAACAAAAAATTCACTTATCAAACGTAACACACAAAGTCCCATGTTTCGGATACATATGGCAACATAGACTATCCTCCAGTAGATTAAATATGCCGGGGCTAACTGACTCGGTTGTATTTTTGACAGGAACTCAGTTTCTCCCCCCCCCCTACTCCCTCATCTCATTGTTCACACTGGCCTCCTGTTTAAACAAGTGGCCAGTGTCTACGTGGTCCTTGGTGGCCGAATCTGAGATAGAATGTCTACAGAAGATGACGTAATTAAGGAACGCAGAAAATATGTTATTTTGGTTTTAAAATAACATATATTCATTACCATTTTTTTAAGTTATAGTTGTAAAAATCAGACTACAAAGGGACACGTTAATGCCGATCATCCTGAAAATAGCGCTCATATATTCAGAAACCAGTTAGCGGATATGCTGTGAGACTCCATTTGCAAACTATGATAGTTGCCTGGTACATCTGTTGGGATTACCGCCTCGGGGGCTATTGCAGCGGCACATTTCGTTTGATTGTCGTGCAGCGTTGTTTTTCTGGTGTTGCGCGGGCATTACAGTTTCAACAGGCTGTGATTGCGTGTCTGGCAGAGTAATCTGGCGCCGGGATTGGCGTCGGTGTCATTGGGCGGGCGCTGCTCACCTGTCAAAGCGAATCTCATCCTCATTGCCTGTAACAGGTCTGTCGCACGTTACAGGCCTCCAAGTGCGTCATCGCAGTGCTCAGCAAAGGACGCGTTGTTCCCATTTTGCCTTCTGTATATGCCTGTACTACCTCTAAAATCGTAACAAGTATATTAAATTGATGCTTTTATTAGAATGATAGACTTCTATTACATGCAAAATATCATTCTTACTTTATAATGATTCGTACATCGTTTAGAGAAAATACCGCTTTTGTACTGTTGATCCTGTTATTTATAATTTCATAAAGAGAAGAATTTCAAATAATAGTTGCATCCTCTGTAATTACCTGATACAAAAATGTCACAAATAAAATTTCTGATCTGGAACAGTTTGAAAACGTTCGAAGTTAGTCAATAAAATACGTGTCTGCTCTGAGGAAATGAAAATGTGAAAAGAATAAAAAAGCGATGAATAAAATATGTTACACAACTCTCCTATTTGCATGAAACTGGAAAAAAATATCTTATTTTTAACATTATCTCCTTTAAAAAAAATTATTGTTGCTATTGACGTTTGTCATATGACTTACCACAAACAGTTTCGACCTACATATCGTGAAGTTGTCTCAAGAAATCTACAGGGGCCGATGTGACATTGTTCCTGATGCTGTAGAAAGATATACAATCGTCTTCTATATCGACTTCCCGTTAGAAAACAAGAACATTTGTGAACTGCAGTATATAACGCCCGTCAAACTTCTGGAGAACGCCCATAAAAATACATCTATTCTACATTAAGTTCGTCCATGGGTAGGGTCTCGAGTCTACTTCTCGCAGATTGTTGCTTAAGTAAACGTGTTACAATTTACGTTAACTGGAAATTAGTGTTTCTGTAAACTCATATCTCTGATCTGTAATTCGAAACTAAAAGCAAAGTTGTGGACTTTTGCTAAAGCTTTGGTTGCTGACATTGAATTCTTTCATTCCAGTGGATTAAGATACACCTGTTGTTGGTACCGCATCCTTTGTCAATAATTTTTTATTTTTGCCATTATAGCGCCAGTGAAAGCATGAAATTTTGCGAATATGTCTGATTATCAGTGTGACTATTGTGATCAGGACAGCAGAAGCCAATTTTACAATTTCAGTTTGCCGGTAAGAATCGAGATTTGCCTGCAACAAGTGGTTTCTTATTAGTCGATGTCTATGCCGTGGTCGTTAAAAGTAGCATCCAGACAGATCACGCTACAGGAAAATTCCAAATCAGTCCCAGTATCTAAATTTTCTGATGCAATTCTTCTTTCTATTGAAATTAAAAGAAACTTCAACTATATACTTCTGGTTATCTTAAAATACTACAATATATCCTTTAATGCTTAGACGTGCGTGTACTTTAGAAAAACGGATGCAGTTTCTTATCTCCTTTTGTTAAATTGAATAAGTTATCTCCTTAAATATAATTGGGGCACAAGGTGTTTTTACAACTGAAATAAATGAGTGTTACTATGAATAATACGTCTGTTTAAATACCTTGAATGGAACAAAACTGTGAGTTTGTCTATTGATTGCAGTCAACTCTAACGCAATTGATCCTACTACAAAATGCATTCAGATTTATTCTTGCGGAACAACAACTTATTTCAGTAAAATCTAAGACATTTGGCCCAACTAAAATATGCATTCAAAATAATCCATACAGAACAACTGATTGATAAATGAAAGGTTCCTTGTTATTAGTCACGAATTTTAAGGATTTTGATCTCGAAGGCCATTTGACTGAGTGAGGGATGTCCGTTCACTGAGAGCGTACTCATGTCACATCAACGGTTGAAGGTCGTCGACATTACTGATTTGTTGCTGGCGAATAAGTTGAACCGGCAGATCAATACAACCGGCAAGTAATTTCTGTAGCGAAGATGTAATGAGTCTTGGCCCTTGTGGCTGTTTTTTCAGCTGGCCATGGAATAAACGTCCGCAGATAGCACTTACAGATTCCAACAGCAAACTTCTCGCGCCCAGTCAACTTGGTATTCTAACGCCCGGCCCCCACATATTTGCAGCCAGTCAAAACTAAGTAGTCTATCGCTCGCAAGAATCATCTAATTTTTCAACGAGGTTTGCAGTTTCGACTACATATGGTATAAGAAGACGCCTCCTTGATGTATTCTAGTTGCTGGTTAGCCTAGTGTTTCTTAAAGGCTTTGTTGCCCAAATACTGAACAAAATCTTTAGCATCAGGATATCTTCAGATACACTGAAGTGGAATAAATGAATTGCCGACCCCTGGGTGACTCTATCTGAACATTTTCCCCCTCATGCAACTTAAATATTTTCATTGAATCTTCTCAAATGTTTTAAGTGTCACATACCGCACAGACTCCTAATTAATCGTCTTCCAAAACATTAAATAACTATGTGACTAATTCATGAATCATTACCAGTTAAACAAAATCCTGAGGAAGCTTTTATTGCAAGGAGATTTCGTATATGAAAAGTCTGCTAGTGGTAAATGCAAAAGATGAACGTGACATAATCTGAACGATTATTTACAGGTGTCAATACTTACATGAGTAATGTATTAAGATTATTGCTTTCTGTTCACACATCTTCCCCAAAAAACATTGCTCTCATTTTTTAGCTAACTTCAGAGGAAGGAATGGTAAGAAATTCGGTCGTTGCCTTTGAAAAGAACCATCCCGTAATTTGCATGGAGTGACTGCGAAAAACCAAGGAAACTCGCAGTCAGAATGGCCGGACGGAGATTTGAATCCTTGTCCTAAACGGCAGGTAGGGGAGTTATATCGCTACCATCTTGACTCGGTCATCTGCTTTGCTCTTCCTTACCATTAGTATATATGTAATATAATTATAATGCGATACGCGACAGTATGGCTGTTCTCGTTAAGATGCCACCACACTGTAACGAAGAGGTAAAACGGGACCAGATTCGAATCCTTGATTCAGCGTACCAGCCATCCTGGCTGTTAATTCAGGAGCTTTTCCTCGAATGCTGGGATGATCTCCAATCTCCTTCTAATTTATTGCACATTTCACAAACAAAAATACACCTATGATACAAAACATAAGCTATATGAATCACAGACAGATGGAAATACTTAAACTTTCCCTCCGCCCCCCCCCTCCCCAATTGATGTAAACAATCCTTTGTTCTAACTACCAATTAGAAAACTTGGGCAAATTCCTAATTACAAGCCATGTTGAGAATCGAGTCTTGGCGTGATCGGATAGGGTCAATTCACGAATAATAATATAAATACACAAGAAATTTCAACACACCTCAGGAAAGCAGGGAAAGGTTTCAGAGAATTACAGAAAGTAATTTCCTTCTGTTCAATGTCTTAAAAAAAATAAAAAATGCGTTTACATCCTCCAGTGGGACGTACTATATTAGACAGTAGTTACTTAAAGAAAGACACGAGCAATCTTCCTCAATCTACTCAGACACTGCGATTTTTTTTGTGCTATTTTATTTGATAAAGCTCCGTAAGATCTCAGCGTTCGGTTATATAATTATCGTAAACAGGATGAAAAAGTAATCAGATGGTCGGTGGTAAAATTATAACGCTAAAGGTCATGTCACATTAGTTCAAACACAGAGGAAGCTTAATATTTTCTCCAGAAATTTTGAATCACAAAGAATTGGAGTAACTTCCGGTGAGCTTGAATCAAAATTTTACGTCATTATTATATGACCCCATGGTAAGAAAGTAAAATGTAAAAAAATTTGCTTTGGCCTGACAGTAGGACGAGACCACACAGCTCCAACTTAGAATGTACTCGGCAGTGTTCTGAATCCTGAGCAAAAATTCCTCTACACAACTTCAACTGAACACTGCTACTTCCCCCAGCGTCAAGTTTAAAAATAAAGACAATCTTCATGTTTTGAGCCTATTTATGCATGGCACTCCAAAAATGTCCAGGGACTCCACAAGCTTCGTTGTATGCAAATGCTTTCATTTAATTAAAGCAGGAGCAGCGTCGGTGGTAAAAAAAAATTTCAGGTGCTGTGGTCAAGAATCATGTTTGAAATTCACAAGGATACAGTTACTACTCGTATATGCATAAACCTGCAGATCTCTTTGGGGAAAAAAATATAGAAGGTCGTCAATACCACGTTATACAACGCCATACAGCAAAAATCACTGTTGCAGATGTGTTATCTTGCCGATAGGGATACCAGTGTTTTAGTCATCAGTTCAAGTAGCTGTTAATCTTAATAAATTAAAACGTTTGTTACCGTCAGTAAATACCTGAAAATCGCGAACGTGACGACTGCAAAAAACAGATTTCCTCTAAAATCAAATTAGTATTCACAGCGGCTGTTCATTAAGAATTCTTTTTGATAATAATTGCTCACTATTTACCGGAATTATAAAAGGAAATGTTTGATACAAAATTGGTAAAGTGCAATGCCATAGAATAGAAATAAAAATACTGCTATAACGACTCTGCTGGTAAATAAATCTCACGTTTATTGTTCGCGTTACAACACATAGTTTTTATTTTTATTATCTTAGGGACTTAGAGGTCATAACAAGCATGAAACTGAAAGTAAGTAGACAATTCATCTTCTTTAGTGGTCGTACCTGTTTTTACGTGAAGTGAATATAGGAAACAACGAAAAGCTAAAAATATTATCTCTAAACAGTGCTATCTAACACCTGTATGCTACATCCAAACCAAACGCTCTTTTTCCGGAAATATGATTTATCTATAGTTCAAATTAATCATAGTCCCGTTGATAGGTGTCTCGGTTTTTTTATATATATATCTGAAGTAATTTGTCCAAGATACAGATTTAACTTTTTTATTTCCATAAGACATTAGACACCAAAGATACATGCAACACAAGCTCCAGCGATTACATTCAGTGCTGCTTAATTCAAAGACAATACTGAACTACAAGACTCCTTGCATACGTAAAAACTGTTCTTTACTCTTCACATAAAACTGCTTCAAAACTCATCTCTGCCGCTCGCTTATATAAGTTCCAGAATATTACAAAGGTTTCCAATAGATATTTCTCGAAATTTAACAATACCTAAACAATTAAAAACATATTAAAAACAATAAAAATCAATACAAATCATTACGAATTGCACAGATATGAACATTAAAGACGTTTACACACAAAATTATCCACATAAGTCAGTTTAACCCGTCGTAAATTATCCTCTGAATATCGTAGTTCTCCTTAATTCTTGGAATTACAAACATTTAATCAACTTTTCTTACATAGTTCTGTCCTTAAATAATATTTACATAATTTCTTTTCATGAAACAAAGTCAATTTACACCAATTAACATTCAATTATAATGAAAACATACAACATCATATTTACTCAACCACTAGCTTGCTACAAATAATTCATATAATATAATTTCATCTAAAGTCAGGGTTTGAGGGCTGTCACACCGTGTTTCCTTCTATTAAATACGAATCTCAAAAACCATTTAATCGTGTTCTCTCCTATCCATAATCGTAAGAAATCAGTTGAAAACTCCGAAGCAAGAATATTCCATTACTACTGTACTTTATTTGTAAAATGTTAATATTTGAACTTTCTGCTCTTTGTTATCGGTAGAATGAGAAGACTCTCGAAATATTCTACGACAATATTTTCATTGTGTCTCCTGCCTATATAAGCACAGTGTACATCGCAGGAGAGAAATTCTATTATTCTTATTCGCCTACTGTGTTGTATGAATAAACATAAACTTTCCATTAGTATCGTCAGCTACCAAGTAATCTGTGATCATCAAAAATCTATGAGATGTATGCGATATCAATTTATAGGCTTCCTAAATCTAATACGACACTTCTTATCCCTTTACGACTGGCTGGTACTTAGTACCAAATCTTTGGAACACTATAGACACGGTAGTTATTCCATAAATCAGTGTCAGTTCCGCACGTTGTGACTGTAGAGCCACCTTGCAGACAATCCACCACATCGATTCTGACTGTCCTCTTCGAACCTACAAGGGAACAGTAGCAGACATACACGATGCGTCGATCGGTGCAATTGAACGGATAAAAACATTACGTCTAGAGATATAATATTGTACGAGTTTATACACATTTGTTCTCACCTTTTATATACTTTGTTAATTATCTGATAATTAATAATAATAATCTAAGCTACATATAAACACAATAAAATTTACTGTAGAACCTTGATATATAGCAGAACCACAGTCGACGGAGGAGTGAATCCAACTGCGTCTGCCTGTAGTTTCCTGAGGACAGGTATCTATATGCAGAGTGGGCGGAGTAGCACTGAAGTCAGGACACCTGAGGACTCAGACGAGACATTTAAAGAACTGTCACTAAGCTATGTGAAACAAAATCTATAAAGATCAGTATCAAATAATCGTACCTCCATTAGTCTCAACAGAAAGTTCCCCCCGCTTTTTAATCTCGACAATACAGCAGTCGTTAAAAGTTTGGAAACCTAGATAGGTCAAGTAGGGGGCAGGCTGGTTCGCTAAAGAACAGAGGTGATAAAGTGTTGATTGCGAACACTGGATATAAAACGATTTGTAAAATTAGTGACATTTTACATGGTGGTGAATCTGTTTTGAAAGAAGTTTCTCACAGTACAAGACAGTTTTAAGTGATAAATGAAGAAAATTACCTGTCGATAACTTGAAGACGCATGTGGTGATTGATATACTGCATTTTAAACAAGAATAAGCAATGGTATATGCACTAATCCACAAAGAATTTCTTTTAATTCTCATTTTTTAAAAGTAAAAAGCTAGTATTCTTTTCTTTTACAGGAACATGAAAATAATTTTCGAAAAAAATTAATTTCTCAGTGAGTGCATGGAAGGAAATTATGCTGTCTACATGAAAGCAACAATACTAGATAAAGTAAATTATGTATAATTGAGAACGTTTTGATATATAGTAAAATTTCGAAGTTTGGTCAGTTTTTTCTTTTTTACTGGTGGCTTTACACCTCGTCGACGTCAAGGATATTAGAGGCGGCAAATGTCTGGCGGCAATGAACAGGAAGGAATTCGGCAATGGCCTTTTGAAGGAAGCATCCCGGTATTCGCCTGGAGTGTTTTGGAGAAACCATGGAAAACCAAAATCTGGATTCCCGCTCGGTCAGATTTTGTCATTTTAGCTCATATTTACCCATTTTTAAGGTCATATTTGCATGCATATTTCTCTATTTTTTTCGTCATAAAGATCCGATCTCTACTCATGGGGCTCGATGCGTCAGTTGCTGCAAAATAGAAGGTACATCGTCTTCGAAGGAAAGGAACGTAACTATTGACCTATGCACGCACGAATAGCTATGTCCACACTTGTACAACTTTTGGTCGTCAGAGGCATGCGTCATATTGCACGGAGGAGAGGCTCTCAAGGCATGCGTCAGGGGCATGCCCGAGATCCTCAGTGAGTTCAACAAACCAGGAGCCACGATGTAATGCAAGCGTTTCCAGCTGAAGTGGATTCTCGTGTGACGCCGCTTGCAATATGTCGCTCTCCAACGAGGAAGCATTTTTATATTTTTCGAAGATTACCTTCGTTCCCATTGTTATGGAACACCAAAAATGCAGACTATATCAACAAAATCAAGGTAACAGATGCCCTAAGGTCCTTGGGGAAAATGATTGGATGGATGTAGCTGTAATGAAAAAGGAAATCAAGAATCTGAAATTATACTTTTCTACAGAGCAGCAGATAGTCCTTTCCAAGAATTGTTGTGAAGAATGTTGACAATGTAGGATTGTTTGTTTTGCCGATATTCTTGTACAAACATTTGGTGCAGGTCGCGTAATACTCAGTGTGCAGTATACAGTACATTTAAATAGGCAGTATTTAATGTATGATGGGAAGGTTTAAGCTTCATCATGTACTTAGTATATCAATAGACAGTTTATTATTCAGTAACAGTAAACAACATTTGTTGTAATAAGCGGTCAGATACATTTACGTGTGTATGTGAAAGTATTAATGATCATTCTCAATAAACAAAAGTCATTTGTACAGTAGCAGCCTGTCTCCTATTTAAAATTTTTAGGAAGTTCAGATTATTCATTGGAATGGAATGCATTCTACAGGTATGTTAATCGTTGTTAATTGAATGGTTACATCATGACAGCTACGATAACCGCAACATTTTTTATGATGCGAAGTATAAATTCAAATTTGGCTTACGTGGTGTAACATCAAGAGGCTTACACAATGAACATGTAATTAACTCAATCAACATCTTGTTAACAACTTATAATTTTAACTTACCTATTGCTATGCTCGATTTTCTCGGATCAAGATTAGATATAACCTGTAGGTAATATGTAGGTTTATTTCTTCCAGAAACTAAATTTATTGAAAGTATGCTACACTCAGCTACATTTTCCAATTACATCTCGAGCTGAAAATGTTCATGTTATAACATTAGCACGTAATTATCGTGCCATGGTATACCGCCTGTCGGTGACATAAAACACTCTACGAATTCATCTCGCATCCGGGAAGCATCCAAAGAATGTCGTCGAGGAATTCTCCAAAGTGGGGCGAAGCCAGTGTCGTTTGCGGTAATTCCGCGCCAAGTTCCGGGCGAAGTGGTTCCTGTGCCGGCGTCTTCACTATGCAAAGCTCCCACTGAGCAGTAAAACCTTGTACAATTCAGCTTCATACCAATGAAATTGTGCAAATATACCCAACGTAAGACTATGTCCACAATAAAGTTTTTAACTTTGATTTCAATTGGCCTCCGGATAATTCGGAAAACAGAAACAAGCAGGCCGAAGGCATTTTTAACCGTGCTCTTAATAGCCTATAACTGAAAATCCTATTTCTTGGTGAACTTTGATCCAAATCAACTTTATATGGTTTAGGTACATGTGTTGTCAAACGAAAGACATCCTCGGTAACCACCGGTATTTCGCTAATATAATATTGCCGGCTGCAACGCCCGTTAGACAAATTGGATCGTCCATCATGCTGCGGCTACACCAGAGTACTGAGGGGCATGCCTCATGAGGAATGAATGTGGACTCTAAAAGGCATGCCTCCTCTCAAGATGAACATATTGCAAGAGGAAAAGGCAAGTTGATAGGGAAGAGGCACAAGTGTGGACATAGCTAATTAAAATCAAAGTTTCGCTCCCGAAATGTGATGAAGCTGTTCCTCTCACTCTCCTTTGGAGTCTAGGGTTAATTCGTATTGGTAGAGATTCGTATTCCGTTTCTTGAACCTGCGGTACTAGAAGCGACGTGATATTGTTATCGCCACGCTCAGCCCATCTCTACCTCCCGCTCGGTACTATTTGTTAGCAAACTAACGAGGACAGAATATCCGTTCTAGAAGTTCAGCTGCGAAGTAAACTTCTCGGCTTAATCCGAGCATGAACCGTGGTTGTCCAACACCTAGAAAATTCTCTAGTTCCTGATCTACGCATCTCGATTGAAATATTATCTGGAATTATCTAAATAAAATATTGTGAGTTACAAATTCGAAGTAGAATGTTATTCAGCGAGATTTGTGATAGCATAATTTTCCCCCACAAGTGCACACTGGCAACAACAGTCGTAGTCGGAATGTTTTTATCTATATCTGTAAAATAAGATTTGGGAGACTATTTTGCATCGACTACTAATGAAAATACGTTGAGTGGATTAGGAAGCGCGAAACTTAATGAGTATTCGTAGAGCAGAACTCCTCTCTTCACACAGATGTAGCCTCAGTTTCTTACGACATTACGATCACAGCATAGATAAATCATTGCAATGATATACACCCTACATCGTATATGATAACTGTACTTCCTTTATACCATTATACGTATGTTTCAGACTGTAACACGTATGTTACACATCGAAATCCCCAGGTGTTGTTTTCGCCGCTCGAGCATATGGAATAATATTACTACCAGCACAGCAGAGCGCTAAAGCTCCATTGGTTGAGCTTGTAAGCCGCGGCACAACACGCCGCTGGCTGCAGTGAGACGTGAGGAGAATGCCAGCGGGGCGCGCGACTCCCGTCTGTTATGTTCCTCGCGCCTCGTTGTATTACCAGTTATTTATTGTAACCAATATAGATGAGAAGGTTCAGGCTTACCTTACACCTGCTCCGAGACAATTTATATGTTTTTTACGATCTTTGTGCATAAATTTTATGTCTGATAATTCACGTGCTCTATTAGATTTCTCCCCAGCTTATCCACAGACCTCAAATTAACATCGCTTTAATTGAGTTTTTGTGTATTTTCTGCATTATCGTAAATATTATTACTGGAAATATAGCTCCGTCCCTTATAAAATAAAGTTTGTTACTAAGAACTTCATCTGTTATTTAAAGATGGAACCAAATAAAATTTCTGATCCTCTTCACCCTTAATCTTGCTTTCCTTTGTTTAATCAATTCTGCAAATGACTGAACTGATCCAATGCTCTCCGGTGACAGATGTCTGCAGATATTGACATTTCAGATACTTCTTTAAAAATTCCTACTTGTAAATATTCTTATAACATATTATATTTTAATCAAAAAACTTCAAGTGTAGGTGATAGTACTTGTTTTCATTCTATCAGCAAAATTAAAATGTTCGCTTACATTACTACTAGATAAACCACATATACGACAGTCAGAAAAGTTATTCAGCATGTTCATGTGTCACCTTACTTGACTTCGGAAAACATCGCGTGCGAGGTATCAAAACACCGGTGGAACCGCCAAACTAAATCCACTCTCAGACAGAATAGTGACATGTATTACTTAGAATAGGTCTGCTTAGTCATCAACAGGTCGTCAAGGTGAGCTATAATGATAGGATATGAAATATTAGCACGTAAAATACAAGTTTCAGTTAACTTTCGGCACCAAAAGATTCAGCCGAACAACTAAACGCCTCTGCAATATTCAGGTCTCTCGCCACTGAGTGGTCTAAGAAATAGGAAAACCATCTGACACGAAACAGTCAGGAAAACCAGGAGAAACCCATTCATCGAGTACCAGAAAGATTAAACTCTCTCAGTTATATTCCTGCAATCCTACTGAGGTCTCCGTCAAAGAGTTAACTGAAAACGAGTATGCTAGCAAATTAACTTGTCTTATTAATTGGACAGACGAAGATTCAAACATGTGGAATGACATCTTTCGACACAGAGATTCTGATGTTGTTACGAATCGTTGAACGTGTGCTGGTTTGCAGGTGTGAGTGTGGAATCAATATAGTTTCCCCGCTTGTGACTGTGGTGCTGAATCTAAGCCGTCAACCAAGCAGTTTTCGAATGCCACTAACAGATCCTTCCAACAAGCAGTTGAAGATTTCTTACATAGTCAATAAGTGTCATCGGATGGCCTAGAGAGACTGACTCATTTGGTGCTTGATAGGGATCGGGAAGTTCCTTGGTTCGAAATCCCGGTCTCAGCTGTTATTTTTAGATGACTTAAAACTGACCTTCACCTCTACGAAGCTTTAAATTCTAGATTTGGGGATGCTAGGCCACTCCGTGTTTTGAATTTTTCGTTAGACTGTGGATTCCCTTTGCCTGGTGAGGTTACCAGGTTGGTTTACGTAGTTATGATGGATGAGCATTGCGCAGGCGGTAAGAAACTTTTCCACTAGGTCTTTGAGACCACCTGAAAATATTATATACTTTAAACACTGGGTATATCCAATTTTCTTATGTTTTAGCTTGATAGTTTTAATATGTTTATGTATTGTTTTTCATTTTATAGGGTCACACACAAAGTAAATAAATAAAAACGAAATATCTAATTAACAACTTCGCTTTTTTATGGCTTTACGCCTTGTCGACGACAAGATCATTAGAGGTGGGAAAGGACTGGGGTAAAGGAACAGTAAGGAATTCGGCCATGGCCTACAACTTCGCCTGTTCCACGAAACAATAATTCTCTGTAAGATACAATTGGTTCCAAACCAACAGTCAACACTCCATTGGCAGCAAGTGAAACTTTTTCTTACCCCTCTTATATTCTGTGGACGTTTAATCTGAATTAGATGGTGTACATCAATGAAGACCTTTTTTATTTTTTTAATTATTGCTTTACGCCTCATTGACGGCTAAGGCCATTAGAGGCGGGATGGGACTGGGAACAAGGAACGGGAAGGAATTCGGCCATGGCCTTTCTGAAGGAAGCATCCCGACATTCGCCTGGAGTGATTTGGGAAAACCATGGAAAACCCAAATCTGGATGCCCGGACGGGGATTCGAACCCACGTCCTCCCGAATGCGAGGCTAGAACGTTAACCGTTCACCCAACACGCTCGGTATCAATGAAGAAAGTAAGTTCCATCCATCAAATACAGATGCAAATCAACTGTAGATATGTGCTGTTAACAGTGAGTTGTGTGCTCCAGTTCAGTTTCTGCCAAAATAACAAATATCAAATGGTTTGAGAAGTTAAATCGCAATCGAAATTCAACTCCTCTAGAAGGTTTTTCAAGTGCTGTAGCTGTATTTAACTGTATTGAATCAAGTTATAAACTTGATTTTATGCAGGTCCTCCAACTTTTTCTCTTTGCTAATGTACCGTTTTGATATAAGAATGTTAGAATTTTATTTTTTCTTCGAAGTACGATCTACTTGTATCGAGCAACTGTCAAGTAATTAGCAGAAGGTAGAAAGTCACGGCTGTAGCGCATAAAACAGATCAGCAGTAGGTCAGGTTCTGTGAAAATGCTAACAGGATATATGTCAGAGGTAATCGCAACCATAGCGATTGAAGCATTTCGTCTGCACTGTAGACCCCGTAAAGCCATCATCCCGCCACAAACACAGGTGGATAAAGGAGAATATGAACATTGTACGGTGAGACGGGGTAAAGACATATGATGCATTTTTCAAATTGAGGAAGAGATCTCAAGTTTATGTAGAACTGAATTATTGTGGACTACTGCTACGATTTAAATTTTCTTCAGTTTTCTGGTAGTTTGTCATACACGGTCTAAGGTCGTTCGTTGGTTTCCTTTCTCACTCTTTCGGAGTAAACAACTCAAGCTAATCAGAAGAAGACAGAGTTTTCCGTATTCCTATCACAATTAGTGCAGATAAAAGCTGATAGGATGCAATTTAAAACCTGCCAAAACAAATCCTGATGAGAAGGTCATTCTACCTCAAACCGATATTTTTCTTGATTTTTAATGAAAACTTCATCTGGTCAAAGTCACACTGTGTTTTTACTTTAAAATAAATGAGACAATATTTTTTACTGTAAACAATGAGATTCAAAACAAAATCCCATGTAAAATATTATTTTTATAGTTACCATGATTAATTTGACTGGGACAATGACAATAAAGTGAAAACGTGAACATATAAGCAAATAGCAAAACTCTAGGCTTAATCTGACAGTGGAAACTTTTTAAATGAACTATATATCGACATAGAAAAAAATTAACCTTACTAAATCACGATCTAATGAATGTGTGTTGAGCGTTAGTATCAGTTATCAGTGTAAACCGAAGATGGAGAGTTACGGATGTAGTTTATCTGCAGTGGACCGTTTTGGAGAAAGATTTTGCTGCCGCCATGATGATGGTCACTTGAAGCTGCTCTATCGGGCGAGGAAAGCGGTGAGTCAAGATCTGACAGCGGTGAAGGCGAACATCTCTACGGTGGGGTTGAGATAAATGGACCCAGCGTGTTGTCTTGAGGTAGTCGGGTGAGAGTTCAGCACAGCATCCATCAGAGACCAAGATGACTTGTACCTCTCAGGTCCGGCAACTGAAAGACACTCTCCATCGACCTGCTAGTACGCAAGTCACCTCTATTTTCATGCAGCCCTTGTGGAGAGGATACAAGCGTTCAATTACAAAGTGTGCGTGGCATGCGTGGCACGCTTGTCTCAAAGGATGAAAAAACGACACATCTGAGTCCTTGGTGCAGATATCACGTTTTGACGTCGTTTTAAATTGCGCATGGTCCAGGACATAGAATTCATTGTTCTCATTGACATAGCATAGATTTTAGCTTTTAACGTGAATTGAAGATGTCAGTAAACGGAACACATTTTGTCATTTTGAGGTTTCTTTCCAACGATTCTATTGTCAGTTTTTTTTAAAATCATTAGCCGCCTTTCATTAAAATTACTTCACCAAACTAAAACCTGGAGCGACTTTTTATGGCTTTCTACACTCACTTCGGGCGCTTAAACGTCCATATTGCCTCGAGTCTTTGGACGAGTCGCTAATGTTCGAGAATACCTTGAATGCGGCTACCTGCTCTTTGCTGACAGTTCGCAGTCTCATTGGAATGTGGGGAATATTATTTGGACCGGGCAATGAGATTCACTGGTACATTACAGCGCTGTGTAGGAAACCCTGAGAATGAACACATTTTTGAATAAGTATCTACACATGTTATCACACAGTAATTCGTTCAAACTGTTATTATTGACATGAGAGAAAACGACCAAAGTAGTAGGAAACATAATGGTTTAAAGAAAAGACAATTTTGTTTTTGCTTTAAGGCGCGTCAACATCTGGGTCATTATCACCCTGAATAAATCATGGAATGACAATGTGGCTTAAAACGTAACTCAACTACCGTCTGCTTGGCCGACTGTAAAAGGGATCAGCCACATCGACAGCAGAATAAAATAAAATACTGACTACTGTCTGCAGGGCCCAATGTAAAGAGGTTGGCCATACAGACAGCAAAACAAAGTAAAATAATAAAACAGTGGATGTAATCTGGTCATAAATAAACAAACTTATAAATACTGACTGGTTGGCTGTAAAAGGGTCAATCAGCTTAATCTAATATTAAAACCAACACATACTAACTGGATGACTGTAGATGGGTAAACCAGATATAAAAATTCAAACTTAACAAAAGAAGTTTAAAATCATAACGATTAAAACAGTACATGGGTTGGTGGTTGTAAGGAGACCACCAAACCATATTGGGACCTAGGCTGATCCGCCCAAACTTTGTGGGACAAGACCGCCCAAACTACGAAATTTTAAAGCCTTAGCCACATTGTCATTATAATTGTGTAAAATAAGGGACAGATCGTTGGCTAGGCCAGCGTCTGCCCTTAAATCTAAAAATAGCACACAATCCGTTAAAATGTGGCACACCGTCAAAGGTACGCCACTGTCAAAACATTCCGGTGGTTCCTCTCGACGGAGAAGAAAGCTATGTGACAGAGGAAAGTGTCATATGCGGTGGTGGGTAAGGAGAAACTAGTTTAGATTCCGAGTGTGGTGGGTGAGCGATAACGCTCTACCTTGCATTCGGTAGCGCGCCGGTTCGAATCCCCGTCTGGTCATCCAGATTTGGTTTTTCCACGGTATACTCAAATCACTCCAGGTGAATGCCGGAATGTTGCTTAAAAAAAGCCTTGGCCGAAGTCCATTCCGTTCCTTGTCACCTCTAACGACCTGCAGTCGACGAAGCGTTAAGCTGGAATAATAAAAGAAAGGGTAGTTTAGATTTTCATCTGTATAGAATGGATGATACACGAATACCAAAAGTAGTAAACCAATATAGATGGAAATGTAGAAGAAGTATATTTAGACTAAGGAAGAGATGGGAATGATCCTGAAGCCGGAATAGGACAGCAGGTCTTATGCTTGAATAGGGAAATTATCATTGTTTTGTTTAAGTGCTCTGCAGTTAGCTAGGACCCTAGGCGCGTGGGCGGCGCACAGTAGTAGAGCGTGCGCGCCGCAGCAGTCGTCGCTGTGCAGGCAGCGAGCCCGGGGCGCCGGCCCCCGGCAGGCAGCGGCCGCCGCGCCGTCCCGTCCCGGTTGTGCCCGGTATCGATCGGAGGCCCGCAGCGGCAGGCGCTGCAGACCACCACCCGCACAGCACAGCCGCACGTCTTGCCTCCAGCAGTAGCAGCGCTCCATTGCTCATGCCACTGAGAATAATTATAGCCGTAGGAATCGCGGTTTCTGCTGACACAATTACCACAAACTACCAGGTGGTGCTAATGATTCGTAGCAACCAAGACGTATCTGTTTAAAAATTATTATTTCACAGTAGTCTGCTAGGTCCTCCTTACTATTAATTAGGCCGAAGCGTTGTTTTTCGCGGTAGTGCTATCATCTGGCATATTATTATTGTTTGATAAACTGCTCTCAAATTACACACTCCTGCGCAATGTTAAATCGAATCCACCAATATTTTCATTTATTTGCACAATTTATTGAACACTTTAAATACTCATACAACACAAAACATAATCGTCACTGTGCAATTAATACATTCCCTCGTGCTCTCTCTGCGCCATCTTAATACCTTTCTTCTTTCTCGACCAACCGTACAGTAGTGCCAACTAAATAAAATTACATAATTACAAAATACTTAAAATTACCCAAATATCTACACATACTACTTAAATTGTATAATGAAATCACAGCCGAACCTGTTGCAAATATTCAATGAATTTATTGACCGGTTTCGAGCCGCCCTAAGGGAGTCTTCTTCAGAACTAGTTAAAATATATTACGTAAATCTAAAAACACTTTTCAATAAAATAGTACACTTTTGTACTAAAGTCACACATTAAAAATATATTATCTGGCTAACCATCCGGCAGTAAGCTGCCGCCCAGATTAGACGCTGGCTCTGTGATGCACGCTGGCTGCCGGATGGTTAGCCAGATAATATATTTTTAATGTGTGACTTTAGTACAAAAGTGTACTATTTTATTGAAAAGTGTTTTTAGATTTACGTAATATATTTTAACTAGTTCTGAAGAAGACTCCCTTAAGGCGAGTCGAAACCGGTCAATAAATTCATTGAATATTTGCAACAGGTTCGGCTGTGTTTTCATTATACAATTGAAGAAATACCGTTGCTGTTGATGCTGCCATGCTCAAGATTTTGACATACTACTTATTCTGTGATAGTCTATTATTTGCTAATCTATTTACAATTTCAGCAATGATTTGTGAGTGGGACGTCACAAGTCATCTCAGTCTACCGTTGGTGTAGCTTCACGGAACCCTGATTTCAATTTCGATCCATTCTACGAGACGATTATTTCTCACTCGTTTTCCAAAATACAATAACCCATTTCAACATTTCCCGTATTTTTGAGAGTGCGAGGGAGAATTTTTATATCAGGTTTTAACATTACATGCACGACCGTGGGCCGCACGGCAGATGGATCCCAGACGATTTATTTAAATTGTCATAACTGTATTCATGCGATGAAAATTGTTGACTCCAGGTATCCGGTCTAAACCGAGTAAGCTGGAGCGATTCTTCCACATCCTCAGAAATGCTACCGTCACGTCGAAGGAATCGTAAGTTGTGTAGCTCCTGTGGAATGCAAATGTAGGAGGTGGGAGATGATGAAAAGCGAGTCCACAGCGCCTTAAAACTTGGACATTCCGGCTGGGAGAGACAACTCCAACAGAAAAATAAGCAGGTCATACGGCCTAATGATTGTAACCCCGCCTAAGTGAAATCTTCGTTCTACCAACAACTTTCTAAGAAAAAAAGTGTGAAATTTCACAAAATTAAGCTTTTATTCAGCACTACTAGACCTAGGGACTGCTTCATCAAGAAATAGTTAAAATGTGACAGATTGATTGTGAGTTAGAGGAATGTAGCAGGTGGATACTTAGTAAATTACCATTGCCCACCTTCTGAACTATCTATACGTCAAGAAGGCAAGGATTACTTAGCAGTTGAGAGCAGGCATCCTATCATCGTATGTGACCACGATTCACGCTCGAGTCCGACATACGGAACAACGACCTCCCGGCTATTAAGACAAACTTGACGAGCGACGGCTAGGTAGCCCCAAAACTCGAAACAGGTTGAAACATTCACAGTCACGTACACTATTCTGCAACCACTAGTGCAAGGACGATGCGACTATTAAGTGTGACGGGTCATCTGCACGTAGTGGCAGACTGCGTTATGCGAAAAAGTCACCTGTGGTTCATTTTCCCTACCAGTGAGGTAGTTTCTCGTGAACCACTTCAAAACATTGATGGAAATTTAGATGACCGTTTTAGGTGTTTTCTGAATAAAAGTCAACAGTACGTGTTTCAAGACTGCTAAACTCGTTTTTTCATCAATTATTGGTTATTTTCTTTGCTTCGATACTATCTAAAAATGCTATGTCTGAACCAAATGATGGAGATTTTTGGAACGACTGGGCGTAATACAATTAATATTACAACCAATTTTCATTTTAGCCGCATCCTATGACAGGAAGCGCCTAAAGGTTAGGTTGATGTCATGAAATGTATCGATAAGAAATTAATAATGTTTTCCTCTTTATGGTCTTACTACTCAGCGACGTCGAAGTCTGCGGAGGATATTTGTTTCGTGTAAAACTCAACTTCTCTTACCAGCGTTGTGCACTGTAGCAATTATAAAGATGCGCTTACGTCAAAACTGTCATATATAGTCAAATAAATATTAAGTACGTTGAAGTGGACCATGGAGCAATAGTATTTGAATAGTTATTTTATTCTCGAGTAACAAACATCAAATACACTGTTAACCACTATATAAATTAACGACTTTAAACCCAAGTTGCTCGAAACAGATCATATTCGTTGCAGGAAGATGGGACATAGAACACTGGGGTATATGTTTCATGGGTTGTTCCTCATCACATTCACAGTATGTTGACAGCGTTAATATAAACCCATTTCGTGAGATTTGCCTTGGAGCTGTCCGCAATCAATTCAAGGACCTCCAAACATTCCACTCTTGTGCATGATCAGGTGGCAAGCGCTTCGCTGGTGCCGAGATGTTGAAACCTTAGTTTTCCACGATTGTAGTTTTACCTTTTCATAAAGTAAATGGAGGCGATAACAATAACACTATATTGGCACTAAAGTTCCGTTTACGAGGCTTTATACCACAAACAAATGCAATGCTATTTTGATGTAATACAAATGGTACGAAAAATCGTAGTTCCAACACAATACTGGCGTTAAGTTTTTGCACTAAGAGAGTGTTCAACTCATGCGGTTGGTTACTGATTGTTATCGTTTTTGAGGAACCAGACATTTTACTTGGTTCTCAAGATCCGCTCCCTAGGTACGTGTATTGGGATATCGTTCGATATCGCCCTTTGACCAATGTCAGCAATTTGTTGTATCTCACAGCTCTAAGTAACAGCAAGAAAATCTTTCCAGCTCAAAATAGAAATTTAGAAGTGACTTTAATATCTAGAGTCATCAAACTCTGCCCACTGCGGGGCGACGTATTTCCAGTGGCCAGATGTGAAATCCTGTCAAGGTATTCAATGCGACTAAGTGGAAAATAAATCCACCATGAGCTGCAGTATTGTGATATCTGAAGAACCCGCCATTGTGAACAGTAAACGTGTCAGAACAGTCATAAAACCATTTTAAAAATGGGCCAGCTTCAGGTTTCTGCCTGTCCAGGTATAATTGCAACAGTGAACAACGCTGGTAACAACGCCGAAACAAGCAACAAACGCTTTGATGGTAGGATAGATGCTCGATGATTGACCTATGCTCAGAAAATGCGCCTTTATTGTGTGTGGTTGCTTATAATTATCAGAGGCACACATTATCATCGTACCACGAACAGCACAAAATTTATTAGGAGTGAAAACAAAGTGTGTAATTCATAAATTTGACTTATAAATCTTTTTCGGTTTCCAAATTCTTGTTTTAATAAAAAATATTATATACCCGTCAGAGTGGCTCAATGAGCTACAGAAAAATAATTAAATGGGGAAAAAATAACTAAAACTATGAGCACTTTTGCTTGTCATAATTCCCAACTAAGAAAAAATAGTGTTTTCAAAACAATTAATGATTTGACAGTCTGCAGGTCAGTGAAATTTTTACAATTATTAGTGCATTCACCCACATCATCATTCGAAGATTACGAATGAAAGAAATATATATTTTAATTCGTGTTTACTGCACTTGATAATAATTACATTATGATAAAGAAAAAAAGATTTTTTTTTTTCTTTGTTTCTACAAAAACGAATAGTATACCTAATTTCTTATCTTGAATGTGGATATTTGTGAAGAAACTAGAGACAAAGAAGGAGAGAGGAATGGAAGTGAAAAAGAGAAGGAATAGTCAGATTAAATCTTGCTCTGAGGTGGCGTACACTGGAAGCGAAAGTACAACGGGAAGGGGCACGAGCCCACGCCTCAACGTACACCTTCCTCACTGCTGTTTGCCGCACTCATCTAGGCGAATTCTATGATGGTTGCCATATTCCGCGTCATAAATTACACATTTCACAAATAACAAATACACTTGTCATATAGGACACACAAAGTTAGACGTTTCGTAGACGGGTGGCAACACTAGACTTTCCTCCAATGGATATGGTACACCGCCCCTCCTTTTGCCCTTGCTGGCCGAAACGGAAGGGAGGTGTGTGTGTGTGGGAGGGGGGGGGGGGATGACCGAAATTTCGAACGTTTTTCGTCTGTTTGAGATTGCAATAATTTGAATTGAATTCCGGGGATGTTATAATTTTAATAAAAACCGATAACATCTCATCGCATCTGAGTCCGAAAAACTTAAATGCTTCTTTCATAAACGGGAGAATCCTCCCGTTGGACTGTAAGATACAAAGTCCGCGTAACCGAAACAATTGATAAATAATATTCGTTTTAAGATCGAATTCAATATGTGAATTCAGATAATTCACAACATCGCTATTATGAATAAAACTTTCTCGGGTAGCTAGCCGAGTTAGTACATCGTTTGACCACGACGTTTCGGCGGTCACAAACTCTGCCGCCATTGTCAAGTGACCGCCGAAACGTCGTGGCCAAACGATGTACTAACTCGGCTAGCTACCCGAGAAAGTTTTATTCATTTACAACGCCGAGAAAATCTCCAGTCTTACATCGCTATTATGTTTTCATGTCAACGCTGGTTACGGTTAGCAGCTTCCGAGATGCCAATGGCTGTGAGGTTTTCTAAACTCTTGAGTTTTACTTCAAATAAATTTTAATAAAACTATTATCTCTCTTTGAAATTATTATTTGTGTAGAAATAAAATCAAAGAGTATATTAATTTTGTAGTGGCTAGATATCAGAATCAAAACCCTTAATTTAATATTTGACGAAAATTAGTAAAGAATTGCTTAGTAACAGTACATAGTGGAGCAGTTAAAAACATCCAAAAACCTGATGGTAAATGTTGTGGAATTAGATTTACTTTTTTTTACTTATGGCTTTACGCCTCGTCGACGTCGAGGTCATTAGAGGCGGGATGGGACTGGGGACAATGAATTCGGCAACGGCCCTTTGAAGGAAGCATCCCGGCATTCTCCAGGAGTGATTTGGGAAACCATGAAAAACCCAAAGCTCGATGTACGCACGGGGATTCGAACCGGCGTCCTCCCGAATGCGAGGCCAAAGCGTTAAGCACTCAACGAGCACGCTCGGTAATTAAACAGTTCCTTCATTGGCAAATCGTTTCGATTTGTAAATATTTTTTGAGGACTCTTAAGTTCTTTTTTGCACTATATGGTTTTTCGGAGGCAGAAACTATATATTCAGCTAAATATTCATAAATTTTGAGTGTAACAGTATTAAGTACTCACATTTTAGAGTATCAAGTTGCCCATATCTAGGCAGGTTAAAATAAGCAGCGTTAATACATAACATTTATTCTACAATATTTAATGAAAGATAGCCTAAAATAGTTAAGTTCTTTTGAATATAAATCATAGTCTTGATAGCCTAGATAGCTCTTGACGGTTTCTGTTGTTCTAGCCTCTGAGGTGGAAAATAAATTGATCATTCGTGTTTGCAGTGGTGATGCAAGGTTCACAGTCACCAGATTGTGCTCAGAAATGCTGGGTTAAATCTCTCCGCAGTAAGTATAGACTGAAGGTATACGATGTTGTTTATTCATCAGTCGAAAAATGAGAAAGCCCTGTCTCCTTCTGAAGATTATGCCTGAATGGACCTACACAGGGTATAACTGTTTCCGTTTTTTCATGCAGCACAGACATCCATACGCACGAACATTGTCACATTAATTAAGGCAACGGGAAACCATTCCAATTGCGTGATACCTTCCGTAGTAGCATTCAACAAACAGAAAATTGGGCACTGCACAAATTTATCCTAGAATGTAGAACTGGAGTGTTGATCTATAATACAAAGAAAATGGTTCAGAAATTTACAATTTTAGTTCTTAAAATCATCATCAGAGTGATGTAAGAAAATATAACTGTTCACATACTTTATGTTGAGAACATTAACTCTGGTTTCTCTGTTGACTGAACGGACTTATCGCACCCTTCCTGCTGACCTGCCTCTGTTACAAAACGACAGGCTTCGTATAGATTTGAATTCCTTATCTTCCTATCCTGCAGTTAGTATGAAGTCAGTAGTTCCCAAGAGAGACGGAGCATCAACTTTCTGGTAGTAGTTATTTTCAAAAATTGCTTTTGCGTTGGTAGACTAGTTGCGATACCAGCGCCACTGAATATCTGAGCGGATAATCTTTAAAACATCTACCCGGTCCCGAGGGTTTTACGCTCTACAAAGTTTTCTCTTTTGTTCCGCCTATTTGCTTACTAACCTAAGCCCACTTGGGTCTGCAAAATTCTTAAACTTCTTCAATTATGAGGCTTAAAGACTCTACAACTTACTTTCAGAGAGGTTTGTTTTAAAAGTTTGGTAATTAATAAACGATGAAATTTTCTCAACTACTTCTGATAGTGTATCCTGTTTGTTCAACATGACTTCATCGGTGGGGAAAGGAAGATGATATACTCAAATATATGCTTTAAAAAGAATCCGTCTGTGCCGAGAAAAAAATCTGTGCCGGAAGAACATACTTGATTTCAGCATTTCGCATAGATTTACTTTTAAAAATGCTTCATTCTTGAATCTGCTTCTTTAGTTTCCCACAATTTAAACCGTTTTGTCTTGAAGAAACGTTTAAAGTAATGGATATATTGCATTATTAAGTGCAAACCAAAAAAAGCAGTAACCACGAAGTTAAAAATAAACAATAATAAAAATATCATAATTGCCACAATAGGTGTTCCTACAGCTTCCATTATTCGTTCACAAACGTACGGATAGTTATTTTATCTAGCTTTCTGTCAGAATCGATATAATCTCAGACCTTCTCATTCCACACTCTGTCTCGTCTTGTATTGCTTTTGAAGAATCTTATCTGCCTCACACCTCACGCCTAAAGATGGCAAAATGAGAAGATGATATTAATATGATAAGTCTATGAATCCACAAATCTGCTCATTCCTAAATAGAATTTAGTTCTGGATTAACAACATTTTGAAATTAATACGTTCATTGTCAACCGGAAATGATAGTTTAGTTTTAATATTTTCTTCAGATAAAGCCAAAAACTATGATGAACATGCCAAACCGGGCACGATCTGAGTATTGGTAGCTTTGCATAAAATTAGTTGTCCCGCAAACTGAATCCTTACAGAGTCCTTAATTACGTTGCTGTCATATTTGCTATATATACAAGCACTTGACGTGCGGAAATGAAATCTAGACTAAGACCACCGAAACAAGTGACGAGTAGCGGGTAAATGCAATAGGCGGAAATAATTTAGAAGTATCGTCTCGCCTAGGGGGACAGCAATACTGGATTTGTTGGAGTGGCTATCCGTACATAGGAGTGGTGATCCGCGGCACACCATAAATTACTCATTACTCAACACGGCACACCACTGGAAAACCAACTGTTTCCCCAGATATACATCCCTATAACAGGTAAAAATAACACGCGTAGAATACCTAAAACCAATGGGCTGCATAACAAGAAAATAACTGATTATTAGATGCTGGTAACAAGTGTATACACTGTTCCACATAATTAGTAATTAACTCGGGATTATATTTATAGATTACAGGGGACTTTGATTATACTAATGGGATGTAGCTAACGTGTTATCAGTATTATACTAATGGGATGTAGCTAACGTGTTATCAGTGTATAATAATATTATCAATTATATGGTAATATAATTGACATTATTAATAAGTGTATGTACTGTTCCACATCCCCAAGATTATTCTCACATGGGATGAAAGTGAACATATCTATCTATCTATCTAATCAGACACTTTCATACTATAATTAAAATAAATAATTGTACTCATACGTGCAATGTGATACTTGTGCCTGTTTACCTGTATAGAGGTAGCAGAACCATGGAGAACACGTTGACAATGCAAGTTTCATTTCTTCATCGATGGAATTAAGTCTTTCCCTCTTTGATGTTTTAATTTCAGTCAACCTCCAGAAGCACAGTTAACACAAAACTCTAATTGAAAAAGGGAATTATAAATTAATTTCCATCTCGTGTATTCATTCCTTGCTATCAAATAAAATGTATGGTATCTAAAGGAACTTCGAGAATTTTAAATTTCAATGTTCTATCTAGTGTTAAATCTGCAAATTCCTCTTGTGTATTTATTGGACGATGTCCTGGATTCCGAACTATTGGATCACGGTCCCAGTGGAAATCTTCGCGGCACACTTTCCACCTCGCGGCAGCACACCAATGTGCCCGGCACACCGGCTGTGGATCACTGATCTGGAGCTTGCATGTTTTCCCGAAGACATGCTAAATAAATATTGTCATTGTTACCAAAAAGAACCTAATTGAAGGCTGCTTACCCCACATATTACAGAGAATGCATTATCAACTGTTTCATTTAAGTGTAACATATGTTCAGTAAAACAGTTAACGGTTAATTGTGACATGAAATTACTGCAATACCAAGCGTGAACTGTGGGATTTATAAAATTATGCGATTTTCAAACTCCCTCGCTCCACCAAATGAATGATTTATCATGCCCATATATACCAAAAAAAATCACATAATTTTTAATCACACTACTTGGGATAAACGCATAAATTTATTATTAATATTAAATGGAAATTTACCCTATCAGATCAAGCAATCCTTGATTGTCATCATAGTTTGTAATTAAGAATTTGTAAGATGTTTCCACCTGGTAGAATCACGGATTGTTAGTTCCTGGAGCAATTGGGGGGGGGGTGTTTAAGTGTTGCCATCTGTCTGCGATTCGTGTAACTTATATTTCATATGATATGAGTATTTTTTGTGAACTATGTTGTTTACGACGTGGAAATTGAGGACCGTCCCAGCATTTGCCTAAGTAATTGCGGGAAAACCACCTAAAAACCGCCATCAGGGCGCTACGAGGGGTCGAGGATTCGAACCTGGCGCTTTTGTACTTCCTGGATCCAGTATAGCGGCGACCTCACTGGCCGGTTGGGTAGGGCGGAGAAATTTGGGCCATGGGGCCATTTGGATCAAAATAATTAAATTGTTCTTTGCGCATCTTTTTCGCGCGTCCTGGACGTCAGTTGCAGTATTGTAGCTTGTGTGTGGTGTTATGAAATAAAGCACAAGAAGAGTTGAATAAATATCTTCAACGAGTCTCACACGAAGGATACTTTGAAACAGCTGCGGTGTTACCTGAGTTGATATCACGCTGATGTAGTTTCCAATGCTTGAAATTTAAGACCTGATGTGAAAAACGGTAGCTAATTTGTGAATATTTTATATGTGCTATGGCCTGTATTCTGTATGCCTACTAGCTGTATTTATTGCCTTTTCACCAAACCATTATAATTCAACGAAATTCGCTCATGTGGGGATATTTGAACCACTGTAGATGGGGGCTATTTGAATCATAATTAAATACTAATTTGTTTGCGTTTATATTGCATATTTATTTTATTTTTAGATTTAAGTTTTTTAATGTCTTCAGATGCTAGCGAAATATAAAAGCATAGGTATTTGCAGTGGACGAGGAAAGAATCTGTCAAGCGAAAAGTAGTGTACTTTGAGTACGAGAGTGGAAGTATCGCATTTCAACTCTGCGAACAAGAGTTCAAGAAAATCGTGTTCACAGCGGCTTCATGAAAGATACCAACAATATACAGATCCAAAAAATTAGTAAGTGAATTGTGTTGATTGTTTACTATCAGAAACTATATTGTTTGCAATGATATAATGCTATATAAAAGGATCAAAACGGCAGAGAACTGTAAACAGCTGCAGGGTGATCTGGACAGGATATCTAGTCGGGTTGGTAAACATGGGATGAAGATAAATGCAAAGAAGAGTCGGCTTATTAGATATACAAATAAAAATCTAAAGGTTGATAACGATTATAAGGTAGGGAAAGAATTGCTTGTCGAAGACTTGAAATGTAAATATCTTGACATTACGTTTCATAACAAGCTTAACTGGGTCGGACACATTGGTCAAGTAGTAGGAAAAGATTTCAAAATTCTTCATGTGTTGGAGAGAGAGTGATCAGGGGATGTACAAGAGAAGTAAAGGAATTTGGTTACAAAACTTTGGTCAGACCATTGCTTGAATATGGTAGTGTAGTATGGGACCTACATTTTGCGTATCAAAGTTGGAGAGGGTACAAAAAAGGGCTGCTAGATTTATTTCTGGAAATTATCGCAGAATTAAATCAGTAACAGATATGATAAAAGAACTGGAATGGGATTCATTTAAAGACAGGAGGAGGGTGAAGAGGGTCATGGGAGTGTACAAGTCGTATATTGATGATGGGGTATGGAAAGATATTGGTGTAAGAAAGAAAAGTAGTGTATGGAAGGGAAAGATGATCATGATCACAAGCTGGCACTTGATTTCAAGCACAAGGGTGTAGTAAGATTCTCTTTTCTGGGGTAATGGTTTCAGGAATTGGAATAAGTCACCAAGAGAAATGATTAATAATTTACCAAAAACGTTGAATGAATTTAAAGTTAAAATTTACAGAGGGCAAATGTAGGTGGGTGCAGGAAAGAGGGGGACGATGGGTGTGCAGGAATATTGCCACCGGAGCGTGCACTCCATCGCAATTTAATTAAATATTATTATTGTTATTATTATTGTCTAATGGTCGTCCCACAATTTTGTCTCCAGAGCAAGAAACCAATCTGGCGGAAAGTCTTCAAAGTATTTCTAGACGTGGTTTCGGTTCTTCGCCTATAAGTGTGAGAAGAACAGTATACCTTACTAGAATTACCTTGAGTATACCAATATACAAAGCTAAAGAACATGAATACTCCTCGGAGCGATGAAACAAAGATATCTACGAAAGATTGGTTTTTTTTTTTTATGGAAAGACATGAGATGTGCATTTCCTTGAGAAAAGCAGATCTTTCGAAAGCTTAACAAAAAGTTTGTGGTCTGTTTCTAAGTTGAATTAAATATTAAAGACCAACCTCAGAGTCCCGTTGACGAAGTGGGTTTCCAGTGAACTGCAGGTCCTTGAAAGTGGTTAGTGAAATGGAAAAGAGAGAATTTATATCACTAAAAGTCTAGAACGAGGGGAAAACGTAACAGCAGATGGCTGTTGCAGTGCCAATGGAGTATTTATTCTCCCATTCATTATCTTCAAAGAGAAAAGAATGAGGGTAGAATATAAGCATGGAATGCCTCCTGGCAGTCAAGTTGAAATGTAAATGTGTTTAAAACTTTTTTGATGACTGTTAAAGACTTTATAAGCCTAATACACGCACTATGAAGCAGCAAATTATGTGATTCAAATATTTTGAAATTTGTTTCTTATGCTGTGTTTTGTTAAATTATTTTTCTAATAAATTCATATGCTATTGAGTTTTATCGTGGCTTTATTAGTTGCACAATATTCAGAGCTAAATGTCTATATTATATTAAATCTGATAACATGCACTGGTTAGACAGTATAGGCCTAGTCATGAAATGGTCTAAATAGCCCCACCTTACCCTATGAATATGCCTACATGAAAAACTTACTTAATCCACAACCCTAAGTTTGGTTGGAGAACTTAACTGTTGCTGGTTGTTGGCGGAAACGTTTTATTTGGCTTGTGTTCTAAGAACCTCTAAAAGGACGATCGGAACGCAAGGACCAGTGCGGTTGTTAAAGTTGGATCTTGATTGTAATTACTGATCAGTTGCTTCAGAACTCCCACATCCTTCGATGCATACTTTGATAATCCAAGACGCTTCTATCATTCTACGTCCCGGCTTATGGTTCATGCTGATCATAACTTTTAGGCGATTTAACGTCGTGATGGGGGTGATCGTTGATACGGTGCTCATTTTCCGCCTCAAAAATAAACATTCCGGAAATACATTGTTCAGCTAAAACATTATGACCTCCTATTTACTATCATATTGGTCTACCTTTCGAATGGAAAACAGCAGCTATTCGGCGTAGCATGGATTCTACAAGTCCTTGGTACGCTTCCAGATGCATCTGATTTATAAGCACAATGTATTCTGCAAGTCCTTGGTACGCTTCCAGATGCATCTGATTTATAAGCACAATGTATTCTGCAAGTCCTTGGTAGGCTTCCATATGTATCTGACACCAGATTTCTAAGCATAATGGATTATACAAGTCCTTGGTAGGCTTCCAGATGTATCTGACACCAGATTTCTAAGCACAGGTCACGAAATTCCCTTGAATTACGGGCCAGCGGTTTGTGGTCGCGGCGCCTGGGAAGGAGCATCTCTGAAACGGAGAGGCTGGTCGGCTGTTCGCGTGCTACTGTATTAAACATCTATGGAAAGTGTTTGAAGGACGGTGACCCACGAGTAGGCGACAGTGTGATGGACACCCACGCCCCATCACAGAACGTGGAAGCCGGAGGCTTTCCCTCTCTGTAAAGAAGGGTGGATTTGACACAAGAATAGAATTCTGGTGCTTCCAGAATTGTTTCATAGCACAAGAATCGCGGTTCTGTCTCAGATCATCCCCTATCCTCCTTTACAAAGCGGGCAAGCCACCGAACTCTACGATCTGCGATTTGGCGTGGGTGTCCACCATATTCTTGGGACCAGGGGCTGCACAGTGTTCGAAAACACATCAGAATCAACGAAACTAACAGACACTTTTTCATTTATTTCTGAGTATCTGGATACCGAATTGAGATAAATTGTACTGTACTTAATTTAAGTTCTGGGCCGTGGGTTGCATAACGTTTGAAACTCTATGATAATCTGCCCTGTTACTGTAGCGGAAATCACTCTCAATGAAACAGAGTTTTTTCTCGCAGTCGAAATAATTATAACCATCTATATATAAAAGTCTAATGCAACGAACATAATAGATGGCGCTACAATGACGATAGCACAGTTAACTACACCGCGAGAAGTGCAGGGAATAATTAAAAAACTGGTGAGCAAAAAAGCACCTGGTACAGATAACGTCACGAATAACCACCTCAAGAACTTACCTAGAAAAGCGATAGTTTTGTTGACTAGGATAATTAATGCTGGAATTAGGGATGGGCATTTAAAAAAATATATCATTAAATATCGAAACGATATTTACAAACACTATCGATATATATCGAGGAAAAAATATCGATATTACGATATTTTTGGCTAAAGGGAGTAATTATCTAAAAAAAAATCATAAAATACATTAAAATATTTAAGAAAATTCTGAAAATTAAAGACACAGGTAGAAATTATACAAACTTTTATTAATTTATTATTTTTTTAATCAATCAAACCAGTATTCGTCTGATATGGACATCAAAAGGACTCTGTTTTACGTGCTCTCCTGTCAATCTACTCCTGTTGTTCGGTACAGCTAAGTTGACTGCAGGAACCACTCTCTTGGACGACACAGAAGAAGCTTGACATATAAGGTATTTCAGCGCGCTGGAGCACTGGCAATTCACACAAAACTTTACTGGGTCTGATTTTCTGTCTATTAATGGTTGGACCAGATACTGCTTAAGCTCATTAGGAACTGAGCCAGAGCCTCTTGCATAACAGTAATGCTAAGGGATAATAGCTTTTCATGTGCAAACCAAATTGATGCGTTATCAGCGATATATTATGTTGCTGCTGTAGACCTTACTTCTGGAGAACGTTGTCCTCGTCGTCTAAGTTCCAAGCGAATATCATTACTTATTGTAGATATCGCATTTGACACACCGGTTGGAGAAGTGAAGTGTATAAGTTTGAAACGAGGGTCCAAAATGGTAGCATCTGCAAGAAATGTATTTATTTCTAAAGGACTTAATTTCTCTTGAATTCTTTGGAGTAAAGCCTCTTTTACCGTGAATCCTAAAGTGGTCGAAGGAGTAGCTTGTTCCGTTACTTGTCGAATCAGATTTGTAACAGGCATGGCTAAGATAGCAGTCACATAATTTGTACCACTAACCTCTTCAGTGGCTTCTTTGAAAGGACCAAGCAGGGCAATGGGGTCACGTTTTACATTAAGCTGTTAAGTTGCAACCATATTAAGTGTGTTTATATTTGACTGACTTTTTGTAGCTAAGATTTTAGCTACAATTGCAGAGAGTCTGACAAATCGTTCTAACATATTAAAGTAGGAGTTCCATCTGGTACTAACAGCTTGTGTCAAAGTCAACACCTCTCTTTCCTTTTCCCCAAATGCTTCTTGTTCAGATCTTAATAGATCCATAGCATTGACAGACTGCTTAAAATACGTGATCGCAGAGTGCTGCAAATGAATTATTTTCACTTAACACTCCATCAACGATTTTCATCATCAGGGCTTGACCAGTAAGTTGCAATTTCTCTGCAGTGCGTATGTTGCGAGGGTGTTGATGGTGATTCATCCGTCGGATGGGAATGTTAAGGTTGGCGCCCTCTTTAGAATGTTTCGCCAAAGTAGGCCTGAACATGCCGACACCGGCTTCTACCCTCTCCCTTCTTCCATCTCTCATCCATAACACTCTATACTGAACCACACAGTGTCACTGTCAAACGCACTTAGGAGCACTGTCACACTGAGGAAGGAAACGGGAATTTTTTTTTAACTGCTTAACGTCTCTTAACAGCGAGGTCTTTAGAGACGGGAAAGGATGGGAGGCAAGGAATGGGGAGGAATTCGGCCATGGCCTTTTGAAGGAAGCATCCTGGTATTTGTCTGGAGTGATTTGGGAAACTATGGAAAACCCAAATCTGAATGCCCGGACGGGGATTCGACCCACCCTCCTCCCGAATGCGAGGCCAGAAAGCTAACCATTACACTACCACGTTCGGCGAAACGGGAAACCACCACAGTTCATATTCCTAGGACTTTCCTTGGAGGGATATACATCACCCATGGTAATCGCCTACAACCTGACACGGGAGAGGCGTTCTAAGAGGATCTTGCTATCAGTAAAAACTATTGGTGTCTCAGTGATTAAAAAACTAAAAACCATTCTCACTACATCAATCGAAGACAGCAATCACAAGAAAGTATTCTTTAGTGGGGCTGTAATTCACGAGAAAGTTATATATCTTAATCCATATTTTGAAGAGCATTACAATGAACTTTAGGATAGAGGATTTAAAGCAATCCAGAATTGGTTTATTAAGTGCGATAATCATTCCACTACATCCAAATTTTTCTGTATACTAGGAACGTATTCCCTATAATCTATCTATATATATAAAGATGAATGTATGTGTTTGTTTGTTGGTTGGTTGGTTTGTTTGTTCTTCACACAAATCTACAGTTTTCATCCGATTTCCATGAAACTTTGCACACTTATCCTTTGAAGCAAGAAGAAAAATACTGTCTACATTTGGTTGAAAAATTATCTGTATAAATATCACATGTTGTCTCATAATTTCGAAATACTACTGAACGGCGATAGACAGACACGTTGGATGTGGACGTCTCTGTACCGTTTTTCCGTGTAGCGGACAGGCAGCTCAGTGGTTAAAGCGCTTGCTTACAAATGTTTGGGTCGTGGTCTCCGGTTCGAATCTCCGTGGGGACTAATATTTTTAAAAATTGTTTTTGATCGTAAGAGTCACGCCTGGCCCGTAGGTTATTCGAATTGAATGTTAAACTGTAGATATCACAAAGTTAGGGACGTAATGCAAGGCAAATCGTAGGTAGTCTTGCAATGATGCAGGTGTACACTTTTTTACGTTATAATGATCCCTCAGGTGTTGTTCGCAGTCGGTGTGTGTGTGTGTGTGAACCGCAGTAATAATGTTATAAATACGGATGTAAGTCTCTGTCTTTTTTTTTTGCGTTTTGACCACTAAATGGTTATATCGATATTGATGGAATTTGATAAGAAAATCTGTACAAATGGCACAGGACATTTTTTCGAGTATGATTAACAGTTGTAGTCACGAAATTTTGAGATCTTATCGAATGGTGACAGAAATATGTCGGAAATTGATTCTCTTCAAGAGACAGGTTCGACGGTAGAATGAAATACTGATAGCTTTCCTGTCATTTTATGCCGCCTCGATATTGTTTGGGACCAATCCTTCGTTACCAACAACTTCCTATATTCAATTCTGGCAAAAAAATTCTTAATCCACGCGTACGAAGTCGCGAGTACGAGCTAGTCCTATATAAACTAACATTCTGTATTCAAGGTTACCGTATTCAAGATTTCCGTATTCAAGATTTTCGTATTTGCGGCTAATTTACGGAACGTATTCCTTGAGATTAAGGAGCTTTGACTGTAGACTAGATTTTTGACATGAATTAACAGTAATTCCTAATAACTTGTGGTTCGTCAACCCATTAATTGTTATTCGTAAATTAAAAAAAAAAAAAAAAAAAAAAAAAAAAACAGTTGAAAGGATAATATTTCAACTACAAAGATAAAATAACCGCTTACATGCTAATATAAAAATGACGTTAACGTGAAGTTGTTAAAATTTAACAGCTTTTTTTAACCTCTCAGCCGCTGATGAAGCTGTTATATTTCGACGAATTCACTTTTTGAGACACTTTCAAAAGATTGGATATGTACGTATATTTTTCCTATATACATGTAACGATTAAATTGGATACTGAACTGCGTCCGTAGAAAAAATATCGAATTGGTGCTTAAAATCGATACACTAAATACAATATCGATGTATCGATATATCGAAAATAAAAATATCGGCGATAAATATCGATGTTTTTTAGAAAAAATATCGATATATCGATACATCGATATATTTTGCCCATCCCTAGCTGGAATGACGATAGGCCATTTCCCTACACCATGGAAAACAGCCAAAATTGTGACTATTCCAAAACCAGGTAAAGACCTGACCAAACCCGACAGCTATAGACCTAATAGCCTTCTGAGCTCACCAGGAAAAGTCATGGAAAGAATAGTCCTAAAGAGGATAACAGAAAATTTAAAAGAAAACGCTACAATTAGAGAGGAACAATTTGGGTTCCAGTCAAGAGTTTTGGCAACAATGTTATTGTTACGTCTAGTCGAGGACATATTGGCTGCGTTCAACAAGGGAAAATCTGTAGCAGCAATATTCATAGACGTAGACAAATCCTATGACAGAGTGTGGAGAGACAATTTAATATGCAAGCTGGAGGATAAAACAGACTTCCCACGCTGCTACATAAAATTGATAGCAAATTACTTTGTGGCATGTGACGTTGCGAACTCATCAATTCTTGACGCCCTGCATGGAATCCCTCAAGGATCAGTACTATCCCCAACTCTGTACAACATCTACGCAAACGATATTCCTGTGCCACCCGAAGTTGAATTTGCCCAGTTCGCAGATGATAAGACGAAATATACTATCGGATACAGACATGAAACAAACATCAGAAGACTGCAGAAAGGCATAGACAAACTCACCGAATGGTGTAGAGCCAATTAAATAACGATCAACACCTCCAAGTGCGCTGCAGTATATTTTACTAAGAAAAAACCGGACTTTGACAAACTACCTCAATTAAGAATAGACGGACAAACGATACCGTGGACAAAATCACATCGATACCTAGGAGTTGAACTTGACCAAAAGATGTTGTTCAAAGAACACATCAGACAAAGAATCCGAAAAGGGATGGCTATTATGGTCAACTTATATCCGATACTTAGTAGTAAGGAACTGACACTACGGACTAAGAGCAGAATAT
Organism: Vandiemenella viatica; assembly: GCA_031002005.1. Taxonomy (NCBI): domain Eukaryota; kingdom Metazoa; phylum Arthropoda; class Insecta; order Orthoptera; family Morabidae; genus Vandiemenella; species Vandiemenella viatica. The sequence continues at coordinate 220,115,897 of CM061920.1, forward strand.
ATAAATCAGTAATACGACCATTTCTGCTATATGGCTGCCCAGTTTGGGGAATATCGGCAAATTCGAATATTCAACTCCTACAAAGACTTCAAAATCGCTGTCTAAGAATAATACTAGGTGCGAGAATGTACACGCCGGTTACACAACTTCATGATCAAACAGGAATAAATTATATTAAATGTGAAATTAGAACACAGGCAGAAATACTATATGATAAAATAAACAAAGAGAAACATATAGAGCCCCGACTACGTCGAATTGGTTTGTGTGAAGCAAAAACATGGCATTGATACAAGGTTCCGCTGAGTATATTAAACCAAGAACAGTAAAAGACCATTATTTGGGTTTTTCCATAAGACCACCCGAGTGGTGGTCACAGGTATTTCCCCCAAAGTGATAAATAAAGAGTGCCCCCAAACCTAACCTTAGACTAACAAGCAAAGCTTCCAAAGGAAGTGGTGCTTTAGCATATAAGAACAAAAAAAAAAAAAAAAAACCCGCGGTGATTGAGTTACTAATCTTATATATTCTTTATTAGGGTTATGATACTTATGTCGATATAAATGTAGAACAACGAAATGTTTTGTCTGTGTTTCTTTTCATTGCTTTTATTTCGTCACTTTTTTAAGTCTAGTGTAATAGTTTTTAATTTAAAGTAGGGTTGTTGATGTTTTAAAAAATATCGGATTTTCGATATATCGATATTTGAAAAAATATTTATATCGGATTCGATATATCGACCCTATTATATAAAAACAATGTTACAAAAACAAATCATTTTAAAAAAGGGCCAAGTCTTGTGGCTATTTAATGGTGAAGAGTTGTGAGATATTTTTCTGAATCAAGTTTTGATTTTCTGAGAAAGAAAAAAAATAGTTTTTCATGACGTTACGTATAAATCTATTTTTTTTTTTTTTTTTTTTTTTTTTTTTAATTGTGATTTAGCCATTATACTACTACTAAAAGGAAAGGCAGAATGTTTATGATTTACTCGAAGACTTGTGAATCCAGAAAGTGCATCGAGGGAAATCTTGGCTTTTGTGAGTTTAAAAGCTCAATAATGCAACATTGTAGAGGCATTTATTTAGGTTTATGTTCTATTATCAGAGTTTGCATAATGACCAAGTCACTTTTTTTACAAGTATTGTTTTATGTGGAATTTAATTTCTTTTTGTAGGTTGATAGTTTATTCTGAGTCTTCTTACTTTTTTGGACCAAATGTTTGCACCTTAGCAAAGATTGTGTATCCGAATTTATCAATTTTCCTGCTTACATCCAATTTTCATGTCAAAATACTTTCCTCGACAACGCACGCTCATGTAAAACAACTGGCTCGAGTCCGATTCGTTCTGTGCGAGCTTCGCCGTGTCTGCATTGTTACCATCGGTGCAGGACTACCAATAACTTCCAAATGAAATGTAGTAACAAAGTAAAATTAATTGTGTTTTTTAAGCTCCTGATCTTTGTGCAAAACTGAAATTCAAGGCATATAGCCTCATCAAGAAGAAAGCAATTAACCTACAAATTTTCTCTAAGACGTTTCAGATTTTAGATTGGCATTGAAAAAACACAGGAAAACATTTCTTATACAATGGGGATGAAACCAAGTATGTGTACCAAATTAACATTTTCTAGGACAACTGGATGTTGCATAGAATTATGATGAGAGAACGTCATAGTTATTTAAAAGAGTTTCAGATCCAAAAAAAATCCTAACTAAGGTGGTGAATGAAGTAAAATTTTGCACCAAAACTCATGTCAGAAACTTTATTGGACATACTTTTCAAAAGCATAAACTCATGTTTTTCCCTTTGTTTCTTCTATTATTGAAACTTTGCCCTTCTTTGATATTGCTTCGCAAATGGGTAACGCTTTACCATAATACAATTTTATAAAGCTGAGATTCTAGGTGGAATGCAGGATTTAGGGCGAGGTGTGGGGGCAAACCGGGGTACTTGCTCTGGGCGATAAAATCGTGTCCAACAATGCGTTTGGCAAACAGTTAAAGTGGCGACATCAATGCGTTTGGCCAACAATCAAGGAGGCGATTCTCGGGGTCTGGCTGGCAACAATGTTTGAAGCGGCGGCAATCTCAGTTTTTCCCCGGCTTGCAAAAATCCGAGAGCCGCTACTGTCAAGGTAGTTCCCTTGGCGTTAACAAATTGTTTTTTAAAGGCACCAATCTATAATATTAAGTTTTTAGCATAGCGCTTTGTAAAGGCAATCCAAAAGTGGTAGATTATATTTTTTTTCAATTTCTTATCTTAATAAATTCGTAAGTGATATAACAAAACTGGCTGTGACATAATTTTGGAGCTCAATTCTTCTGTTGGTATGGAATAAGAAGCATATCCAATTCGCGCCAAATATTTAACTGTGGAGTGCCAAATACAGGCTTATAATTTCCGGGACATTTCTGGGTCTAAAAAGTATTTTAGCGGTATGTTTAAAGAGTCAACAAAAATGCAAATTAATAAAAAATTCTATTTTAGGTAAATATGCTATCTAAAGTATATATAGCACCTCTTTTAACTTTATTAATTAAACTATGGTAGAAAGTCAACATCAGGTATTATGAATCAAAAGGAAAAATACTAAACTTAAAACAAAAATTGAGCACCTCGTTAGGAATTTTTTACTTTGGTACAAAATCAACATCGGGTATTATCAATCACAATCTCAAAAATATTAAACAAAAACTGAACACTTCTGTTAGGCTCATTAATTAAAATTAGGCAGAAAATCAACATCAGGTTTTATCAACAAATAATAAAAAATTAGCATCTATCTTTTGCTAAATCAAAATCAACATCAATCAAAATAGATCTTAATCATCTACTTTTAAAATATTTATTACTAGATTTTGCCATTTTCATAAATATTTCTCCGTCACTGCTTTGCAAAACTGATAAAATTTCTCAGCAAGAGTCTTCAAAATTGATTGAGTTTGCAGTTCAGCCTTGATCGAATCCATGAACGTTCTGTTATTCAACGGGCTGTAACTTGTCTCGTAAAAGTCATTGCTTGTTGGAATTGACAAAACAAAACCAACTATTTTTTTTAAAATATTCAAAATCATTAAAAACGCTTGTTCTAAAGAAATTAGCCCAGATTTTATCGTTTGGCAAGTCTTTTGGAAGGACCTGAAAAACACGTTTCAGACATGTGAACTCTGTATAAAGGGAGTTAATGTTAACTGCATCTAGAATTTTCAAAGTCCCAGAAATTTCAAAAAGTATTTTCCAGTCAGTTTCAATTTCTCTGATTTAAGGGACATTCCATCCTCCCTCTGCAAGCATGGGATACTTGGCTTGGCCTCATGATCACCGTGGTGAACTGAGTTTGAGAAAAAAACTAGTATACGGAAATTCCGGGACAGTAACGCATAATTCCTGAACACGAGATCAGACACAAAATTCCGGGACATTCCCGGATTTTCCGGCTATCTGGCAACCCTACCCATACCTGGTACATTACGATTAGTTTCTTGATGCTAATACTTTTGCATTGATTGAAGACAAATTTAAAAAACTTTTCGAAATGTCCAGACAAGAATTCTAATGAATATTGAATGAGTTATTTTACCTTCGTTTTTTACTTCTCCACAGGCCCGCCGCTAGCTGTTTGAGCGCCCGCGTGCAATAGCGATTATGCCGCCCCCTGTCCAACTACAACCAGTGGTGGATCTAGGAAATTTCCGAACCGGGTCAAAAAACTGTGAGATTGCCGCCCCCATTGTTGCCATCCCCAGTGTCGCCGCCGACCGCCCGAAGCAGCTGTTGAGCTAAAAAAAAAAAAAGATCGCCCACTACATAATATGCTGCCTTGCACGCCCGCTCACGGCGGCGCTGCTTCTCCATGTGCTCGTATCATTCATTGTCTCTTAAAATTCTATCTATGAAAATGTATTGCACGTGCAACACAGGTAATCGTTTTCCCTCCAACAATAACTTGGAATATTCTACGAGGAAAACGGAAAATAACCACTTATTTTTTAAAAATATCGGACTCCGATATCCAGATTTCAATATCGTCCTAAAAAATATCACTCATAAATATCGATATTTTTTTTAAAAAAATATCGTTATATCGATATTTTATCAACAGCTCTAATTTAAAGGGCGAGTCGCATGTTTTGCTATTATTTATTTTAATTAGTAATACTTATTAAAACATCGTCTATGGGAATTTGGTACCGTGTAAGTTTGTTGTGACTCAGTGCTAAGATATGTGAGTGAAACTTGCTCAGTTCCAATTTCGACCGTAATTTTAACAGTAGTCTAAGCTGATATTTAGATCTGGGCAAGCTAGCTTTGTGCCTAACATGACAATATTCCATGGTGATGACAACGCGCTATGATTCCCAATTATTCCGTAATCCCTTTCACTCTGAAAGTAGTCAGAATTAGCAGACTGTTTGTGCGATGTCAGCTGCCATAAAAGATCCATGCCAGTTGAGACCGTTTCGCTTGGTTGTGGGTTTGCTTTACTAAATATCTGGAACAGGTATCCCGCTGAAGCGGGTGTATACCGTTTCCATGTTTACTTCCCAACAAGCAAACTTTTGATTCTATTTTACCACTCTTACTCTGTTACTCCTAATTATCTGCTGTACATTACTTACTTCTCAGAGAGTATGTGGGTGAGCGGTAACATACTGGTCTCAAATGCGGTAGTACGCGGCTTCGAATCCCCGTCCGCCAACCAGCTTTGGGTATGCAGTGGTTCCCACAAATCACTTTAGCTCAATACCGGGATGGTTGCTTCAAGAGATCATGGTCGAATTCCTTCCCTTTCCATGCCCCAGTCCTTTCCCGACTCTAACTACGCCTGAGTAAATTCTTAAACAAAAATAAAATTTCTTACTCCTACTTCACTTATCCGTACAGTGTCAAAATCAACGAGTTTGTGTAGTTTTCTCATTTACTTCACCCTCTGCTGTTATTTTGAGGCTGGAATGATTTTCTGATATTTTCTGAATAGAAGTACAAATAATAATTACCTTATTTTTCCTGTCAATCGTATTTTTCGTAATATGATTGAGAATCGTGGGCTACGTAATACAGGTATAAACTCACAGGATCATATTTCTATATGTTACTCTTTGTGTGTATAAGGCAATGGTCTGTCACGTCATACTGCGAGCAGATTCCATTCGCCATACCTTTTCCACCTGCATTTAGCAGTCGTTCCAAGTCGCGAAGGCCACATGCTAACGTTAACCACTAAGCATTCCTTACATCACGAAGGCCGTTGAATCATGTACATAACAATATAGTGGAGCAAATCATCTATACATGTAGAACTGCCATCGTCGGATACACCACGTGGATCGGAATTGAATCTTATATACATTAAATACGCATCATAGGATTCGTGGGTGGGTGATCCCGAGCGTCGTATTGAATACCGTTAGACCGTACTGAACGAATAACCTCATCGGAGTTTAACAATAAGACCGCGCTTTCGTTTAAATTCGATTAGTCTCTCAAGTCTTTTTAATCGATTTGGCGAAATTTATTTGCATTGTGAAGGAATGTTAAAATCTTGGAACATCGTTTAATCCCCCGTATTCAATATTTTCTTAGTGCTTGTTAAACCCGTTTCTGTTTCTCATCTTCTGTCGAGGAGTAATTGTTACTACAACTTATTATTCGCTATCCGTAATTATTCGCGATAAATAGTAATCATATTAATCGAACATTACTGAAATATAATGGTTCACTGGAAAATTTCTGAAAGCGTATATACGTATATGTATATGCCGCCTCTTTGAATCTGATTTATGAGTGACAAGAGAAAATCAGATCCGTCCGATGACGTCAGTTTTGCGCGTATCATTAAAGCGGACAAAAACAACATGCAAAGTACAGAGATAGTATCCTGACGGAATTATTTACAACTTGAAGGAGCAGTAAAGATGTGATCCGGATAAAACATGAAAGAAAGGCAGGGCTAGGCTCTGCATAGAAGTAGAGATGTTGGCATAGAGGACTGACTCCAGTTCACCTGCAGCATCCTTCTGCAGAAAGAGCGCTAGCTTCCTGCTTTGACCAGAGTCCCGTAGGGCATCCGTAAAGAGGTCGCCTCAGCCCAGAGGGCGCCGCAGGGAGCTTTATACCTCTGAAATGTTAACGACTTTGCTCGAGTAAATATTGCAGTTCCAAAAATACGGTCGCACCCCGCAGCCACTTTGCGTGAGGCTCAGTGTACCGGCTTCCTCGCAGGAAAAACACCTGTTATCGGTTCCACTCACCATGATTGCTTCAGTTATTATTTAGAGGTAATCTGTCGAAATATGTACACATCAAGAGAACTTATCGATATCTCAGAACGGACTGATCTTCGACAGTAAAAACTTGATAAATATTTTTATCATCAAATGTAAATGATTTACGATATTTTATAAATTTACCGTTACTGCATAAGATAATCTACTTTCCTAGTTGTGATCTATGTCGATGCCGGATACATACACTGATGAGCAAAAATATTATGACCACCTGCTTAAAAGCGAGTTGGTGCAAGTTTGGAACGCAATGTAGCAGCGATTTGGCATGGCATGGCAAGCATTCCAAAAGTCCTTGGTGGATTTCCGGAGGAATGTGGCACCAAATGTCTACACACAGGTGACGCAGTTTCCTTAAATCACGGGCCGGTGGTTTGTAAATGTGGAGCTGGTGGCCGATACCGTCACAGATTTGTTTTATCTTGTTGAGATCAGGCGAACTGGGTGGCACAGGCATCACCGTGAGTTCGCTATCATACTCCGCATAACACAATTCTCGCCTTTGGACAACTTGCTAAAAGATGTCATCACCGTTGTGATAACACGAAACACAAAGTGATACAGGTGGTCCGCAATAATTTTTAACGTAGTCCATAGCTGTCATTGTACTTTAGATTACTACCACGGGTCCCTCGGAGGACCAAGAGAATGTATCCCACAGCTTATTGTTGCGCCCAGAAGCGTCCAATGCGTGATGCATGTTTTGAGCAGCTGTTCGCCTGAAATATGGTGTAATGGAACACGGTCATCGACCATGTGTATTAAGAAACGTAATTCTTCCGACTAGATGACATGTTTACATTGACCGAGCGTGGTCAGTGATCGGTAACGCTCTGTTCTCGCATTCTGGAGGACGTGGGATCGAATTCCAATCTTGCGATCCAGATTTGGGTTTCTATTGTTCCTCAAATCACTCCAGACCAATGCCGGGATGCTTCCTTTGAAATGTCATGGCTGAATTCCTTCTCGTTCCGTGTCCTCAACCCCATCCCTCCTCTAAGGACCTGGACGTCGACGAGGTGTAAAGCCATAACAAAAAAATATTTCCACTGGTCCGGGGTCAATCTCGATGATCTCGTGCCCACTGCAATCTTGTCAATGTCGTTGGGTCAACATGGGAATACGTAGGAGCCATTTTCTGCGGAGAGCCATGATCAACAAATTTTCACACGTGATCAGAGATATTTGTAAAAACTGACTGCAAACGTCCTTTTGTATTTGTGAAATTTCAAGCCCATTATCGATTTTAGAACAAAATACGGAAACAAGTAAGTATACAGAAAAGCATAAAAAACACTCAAAACATTCAATTTAAAAATTATCTATTGATAGTAAAAAATGGATCAATGCATAAAACAAGTGGAGAAATAGGTAACGTAATAAAAATCTGCACAATTGAAACAAAACATTGGAGGAAATACTTCTTTGCGTAAAGAACTGACCATGAATAATACTACATCAGTCTGTAAGATTACACGGAGTGGAATATTTTCGTTTTAATTCCATTTACTCAAAAATGTCTCTATTTTATATCAGCTTTAAATTTCTGCACTCAGATTATTTGTTTATTTAAGGTTATTCACGTTAATGGCGTGAAAACACAGTAAAACTTTTTAATTAAAAAAAAACCTAGTGATCTGGCAGTGTCAGCCGACAGCAGTGACGTAACAACAGTGCTCGCAGCACGACGGCACCTCGATAGGAATGTATTGTTCCAATATCAGCACGGATTCCTGATACCTGCGGAGGACCTGCGAGAGACAGCTCGGGGATTGCCCAGTGGAGCTGATGAATGGCGTAATGTACGTCACAGCTAATTAATGACGTGCTGCTATCAGCGCAATCAGCTTTCAAACAATTAACTGTGAATTCCATAAATCGATCCTCCACCGCTCAGGCGGGTTTATAAAACTCTTGTTAGATGGTGAATAATTTCTTCATTTAATTCATTTTTATAAGCAAAAGGTATGTCGAAAATACAAAAGCTGGAAATATGACGAGTGTTTATTTTTATATGAAATCATAACTACCATTTCTCTGTGGCCTCTCGTGCACTATTATCGCTGCTTTGCAAGTGGTTTACCGTGCGCGGTTGATAGCGGTAACGCTCTGGTATGACAATCCAGAGGACGTGGGCTTAAATCCCTGTCAGGCCATCCAAGTTTCGGTTTTCCGAAATCATTCCAGACGAATGACGGGATGGTTCCTTCAAAAAGGCCAGGTCGAATTCCTTCCCCTTACACTCCCTTATCCTCTACCACCTGTAATGTCCTCGACCTTGACGAGACCTAAAGTCATAAGCAATAGGGGGGAAGTAATTTATTTCTATCTGTTAATGGAATAATTTTGTTTAGTAGTGGTCAGATTTATAACGAGGAATGTATGTAGTACTGAGGCACTTACAATTACAGCTTTTGGATATGATTATATTTCATTATTTATACTTATATTAGACTCCTCTGTTGAGATTATTTCGTTTTAAAGTATTCTGTTTAGTATTTACTGTTATATGAAATTAACTGAAACAAACGTTTCTATTAAAAAAAGAAAATTATCATTATTCGTCGCGAGATGCAGAAATGTAGTTTACCACCCGAAAAACAGTTTCTGTTTTGCAGAGCAATCTGCATCTTTCGTGTTTATCCTGACTTTACACGACAATGGGAAAGTGTTGTTTTACGCCGAATTCAAATCTCAGAGTAATACAACATACTTCATATAATTAAAACAAAGAATAATTGAAGGTGAAGATCAGTTCAGAGACCCGTAGTCTTTCAGAACGTGGTCAGGATTCAAACCGAGGACCTCTGGACCCTCAATCAAGCACCTATACTAAATGAGGCATGAAATCACTTTGGTAATGACTACGGACTCACAGGAAAAATACAATAAAATTGAAATTCATAAAAAAAATTGGTAAACGCATCGCTAATCCCAACATTTCTTAAAAAAAGTTGATTCAGGTAAAAGCCACCCAATTATTATGAAATTACCCCTAGGACCTATCATCGTTTCCAACTGAAGTTTTTAATTTACTCAATTTATGAGTTTACGCGAGCATTTAAGGTCCTCTTTAGACTACAATAGAGGTAATTTTTTTATCGCTATTATAAAGGGTGCTGCAAGTTTCATTTTCATATGAGTCTTATTTTTCTATTCGAATCAAATGTTTCGCAATCGTATGTTCAGCTGAAATGTTTGTTCCACACGGTGCAGAACTTGCAGGCAGGGTATCAGTAGCAGCCGTGTGCGACATATAGACGCAGTTGGAAGTCTCGAACCCCCGTCGACTTCACAGTAATTTTTTTTATTATTATTTCGTCCGGTGACATTTAATCATCAAAGAGCAAATCTTCAGGGAGCTTTGAACCCAGTGATTTCTTTTTCTTTTTTTTTTTCTGCTGTCATCAGTCTTCGACGGGTGTGATGCATGTCCTCAATTTTCTGCTTCATATATTCTAATATCTCTTCTTTCTCTACAATTCTTACATTCGATTGTTCCTTCCAATAACAAATTAACCAATCCAGCATGTCTCAAAATATGACCTACTAAACTGTCTCTTCATTCTCTAAGTAGAGAATTATTGTTTTTTTTTTTACTATGAAATATTTTAACGAATGCGAAGAATAAGTGGCTCCCATCATTTCACGATCTATGAATACAGGACATATGTTCACCATACAAACTAACTTGCAGGCTTCCCTTCGACAGCTGCATTTTTGAGGATAAAAATGAAACATTCACAAAAATAATTTCTTCCCCTTCCCGCTAGAAGATACCGTGGAAAGAAGGAAAGACATGAATGTATTCGCAAACCCTTCATTATTAAAATTATACTTTGTTGCTATCAAGAGCTATAATATAATGATGAAACTACTAACATTCACGAAGATGGTTGTTTTATTCGAGTACACATGCGTTAGTTATTTATTTTATACTAGTTGATTTTTTTTTGGGGGATTATTGCTTTATGTCTCGTCGACGTTGAGGTCATTAGAGGCCAAAACAAGAAACGGGAAAGTATTCGGCCATGGCCTTTAGATAGAAGCATCCAGGCATTAGGCTTTAGTAATTTGGGGAAACCATGGAAAACTCTATTCTGGATGCCATGACGGAGATTCAAACCCGCGTCCTCCCAAATGCGAGGCTGGATCGTTAGCGCTCACTTACTGCTTTCGGTCTTATACTAGCCGAAGCATGTACCAGAAGCTGATGGGAGAAACATGTATAATGTTGGCGGATAAGTGTAACAAGTGGCGTAACATAAAAAAAAAGGTAGTAGGATGTTTAAATTACTTCTGGTTGGTGTCACACGTATTACAGTGGCTGATACGTTCATTGTACGAGACTGTGACAGTCCAATACAGGAATGCCAAGCCGATCGAACTCGTATAAAAGGGGCTTACGCACAACTGTCCTCCGGAAGCTGCCGTCGAACGCCCAAACACTGTGCTTACGTTTGAAGCACAGTAGAACGGCCGGACGGAACGACGTCTGTCGCGTGCCAATACGGCGGATAACATCTGACCTCGCCATTGTCCGCCAGCACAATGCACACATACTCAGCGCCTCATTATCCGGACAGGCGACTGACGTCATGGCCAAGGACGGACGTTGCTTCCGGCGCTGCGAGTGACCGGCTGACCCAATGTCCTTTATAAAACAGCGTCTGGCAGGTGCTTGGCAATAATGTGTGTAAGTCAAACGAGCCAGTGGAGTAAGTGGTTAACATTCGGGACTGGCACTAGAAGGAACGTAGGTTAGTGACCCGGTTCAGCCATCCCGAATTCGATTTCCCATAGTATCCGGAAATCTCCGCTGGAGAATTCCGGGATGTTTCCTTCGAAATGTCTTGAGCTCATTTTTTCCTGCAGACCTTATTCCTTTCCTAGCCGTAATAACGGCGTTAACCTGCCGTAAATCCCCCAAAATAATTTCTGTAACGATTCTCGAATCCACTACAGTGCCCTTGCTCTCCTTCTGGAAGTGCTCGCTTCAATTCGTGGTTAGCTATAAAGGTTCATAAACAACCAAATTTCCTTCTGTCATTTCACATTGTCTCTAAAGCTCAGAAAATCCATAGACTGCAAGATCTCAGTGTATTGTCTTGGTGGGCCCACTTGCACTTAACTTTGTTAGTGGAGTTGGCGTCAGGCAGACAACCATTGTACAGTGTGCCGTTAATTAATATTATTTAATTAATTTAATATAAAATGTACAAGATAAGATCTGTTAATATCATTATTCATTTGATATAAGGAATCTCCTATTTAAGGGGAATGCGGCAAGCTTGGTGTACTTCTGAGGGATGCATTTCAACTTCCAGGTTTGATGATTGAAACGTGAGAATTGCTATGTGTCTTGTGAACCTAGTAACTTATGTGTTTTAAATGATAATTTGGTTGTGAAATTTTTGCAATTCGATGCAAAAATTGACGAAAATCCCACAGATTATCTAGATGATTGTTGGAATCTGCATCAAAACTGTTATCACAATGCCCACTACGCTAGGGAATGATCGACCTCCGCGGAGCTTAAAAGGGCACTGTTAAACTGTCGGGCATCATGATCGATATATCCGGTGACCCAGGAGTAGATGTCCTTAGTGTATGTAAATATTACCGTTTTAATGAGAGGCCCAACTTATTAAGTTTTTGAACGAGAGTGAAGTAAGGTTAAATCCGTTTCCAAGTCACCCAGGTCTACTCTTTCGAAACACAGCGTGGTGGATGAGCAGCAAAGTTTTGAACTCGCATTCCCCTACCAATTTGGGTTTTTCATGGTTTCCCCAAATCACTCCAGGGAAAAGTCTAGACTGTTCCTCAAAAAGGCAATGGACGAATTCCTTCCCGTTCCTTACTCCAATCCTTTCCCGCCTCTAATGACCTCAATATCAACCAAACGTAAAACCATAACAAAAAAAATACTCTTACGGAAGACACTACCATGTGTAATGATCCTGTTGGAAGGACGAATCATCAACAGTGTCATATTCTCTCAGCTCATCTGCAGTTAGGAAAGGCTTGGGATTAATACTAAGATTTTCGTACACGATGTGAAGATTAGTAATTGCGAACCATCCCTCTGTTACTCCGCTGGCCAATCCCACGTAAGAAAAATTTCTTCCACTACCGGGGCTCAAACTCCGTGTCATGAGCCAGAAACCATCATGTTGGCACTGCGACGTTACCCAGTATGGTGAGCCACCACTGCGTTAGGACCTCATGGATTTCAGTATTTTTAGCTTTTATCGTCTCGCTTCTAAATGGCAGGCAATCAGCATTCTTCTGACACATTGTCATTAGAGGTGGGATAAGACTGGAAACAAGCAACGGGAAGAAGTTCTGACTTGGCATTTTTAACGAATTATCCCGTCATTCACCTGGGGTTATTTGAAGAAACCACAGAAAACCTAATTCTTGATGGCTGGACGGTACCTTCATCCTCTCGAATGTGACTTCAGAGCTTTACCACCCACTTATTACACATTTTCCTACGTGCACAGAATGTTGAAATATTGTTAGGATTTATAATATCATCTTCACTTTTTTGTATTTGTGTAGCTAATAGAATGTTTAGTGTATAGTTTCTGGCTCTGATTATAACATTTGTGAAAGCGGATCATCCGTCTCGCTTCTGCTTATATAGTCCCGTTAATACAAGTTTCCATGCCTAAACTGTTCATTTTCTTCCCTGTTAACGCAACTGCAAAGTAGTTCGATGCGTCCGTATGTTGTGCCATTAGAAAGTCGGGCAGTGTTCAGTGAATGTATAAAACCACTTTAATTATTTGAAGTCTAAAAGGCAGGTTCTTATTCGTCAAGCAAGATATTACTTATTAATCTAACGCAACTGTTTGGTTTTGAAATAATTGTTCATCTCAGACACACTTCGTTCAGAAAGTGGTGGATCGTGAAAAATTGAAACGGGTTACCTACACAGCCTACTGCAGGTGGACGGAACAGTAAAAAGGAAAAGTCCAGACTGAAAAGAATTCCAAGCTTTTCTTTGTCGATGGCGGATGAAAGGTGAAAAACTAATTTAAACTGTATATCTCACTTCCATAATTTGTTTTCAGGAGTTTAAACTTGAATTCCGAATGAAACGGGGACCAAGGTCAAGAAGTAACACATCTCGTAGTTTATCACAGGCGAAAACTGTAATTTCTTCTTCTACAACAAACTGCATGGAGTTTTAATGAGAGGCACTAAAATATTATTTTTTATAACTCACAAAATGAGAATAATATTTAAAATAATCTCAACTTTAAAACAAGAGAGATAATTTATTTTAAGGGGAGTCGTAAGTGGTAAAAAGAAAAGCCATTTCCCGTAAATTAGATTTTTGAAATTTACTAAACTTTTTCTCATAAAGTACTCATGATAGGAAGATAAAATATTTGTATGTTACTCTTTGTTTTCCAAATAACGTTTTAACACAGTCTTATTGCAATAAGTCCAGGAGTTAATATGAAATTTAATAAAATATTAATTTTTTCAAAAAAAATGGTTGTTTGAAAAAAAAATATTCAAAAGAAACTAGAAAAAATAGCAAAATATCCCTCCGTCCGGTCTTTGACACTGAATCCTGTGTATGTTGACAAAGTTTCAAGTCAATATACTGAATAGCTTCCCTATAAATGTTCGTCAAATTTTAACCTTTATACATGGTCAGCATAGATACGTTCGGCACCCCTTAAACAAAATGTGTTACATTTCAGGACGTAACTTTTATCAAAGTGAATGAAGAAACGGTCCGAACTCAGAATATCGCACAGCTAAATCGAATATTTGTAAATTCTTTCTTCGTGTGAACAGGATGCAGTTCGAGTGCTCATGCCAATATGCTTCGCTGTAACACTTTAGCTAAACGAGTGTTGATGTTTATATGTCCAGATTTTTTCATTTTTTAAAAAAAAATCAGACAATTTTCATTTTTTGAATTCTTATATTTACATACAGGCGAGAGCCCTACTAAAGTTCAGTGAAATAAAAAATAGTGCTTATCCACACTGTAAGACCCTTTTTACGATCTAATGTCCCGATAGACAACTCATTCTTTTATTCTTTTATTGTAGCTGAAAGTATTGAAGAAACTAGTGAAAAAAAGTGCACGCATTCTAATTAACAGCTGTCACCTGTGTCATGTGATTCACGAATTCTTGACGGTGAGCGGTAATTTTCGGTAATTGAAATGCATTAGCTTAGATCTAGGTACGAAGTATATAAGTTAGACTAACGAGTTAATGAGAATTTCCGCGTTACAATAAACTTGTTCGACTGTTGTAGGAAATATTTGCTTAACCTGAATTGATATACTTCCCACGAATACAAAATACATATAAGAATTAGGGAAAGAGTTATTAACTTAAATAATTTAAAATGTTGCTGATTTAGTCTGACATAATTTGTGATGTAATCGAACAAACTGGTTATTTTTAAAACACACGTAGAGACTGTTATAAATGAAATTTAATGACTACTATTTCCATTTTGCTGTAGATAGGCTAGGTGTTATTTTCTTTTCTTTGTCTAATTTCCGAAAGTTAAGCAGAATCTACTTTATATAAAATATGCTAAATTAATGGATTCATGACCTTATACAATTCAGTTCATCTTTAATTTTTGCTCTAGTATTTGTACTCGTAAAAGTTCATCAAAGAGGCCACGCTGCTATCGAGACGGAAAGAAAAACAAAAGTAAACGATGTGCGAAGCGATTTGTGGATCCACATACCGTGAAGTATTATACAGTTTTATTAAATTCTTTCATTAACTGAGCCAAAGTGTTCAGCCTTTTGCTTAGTAACTTACTCGAATTCCTGACCCCCTTAAAATATAAAAAATGTCAATTCCCTTATGCCTAAAATGAAGGGCCAGCTTATGGTCATTTCCAGACCCTCACTTTCACATACTGCTTCCGATTCCTCTACTCACACGTTATCACCTTTGAATGCTTGCAGCACTCTGTTCACCCTGGCTCCCAATGCAGCTACTTTATCATTGTCACTTTCTTACTGTGTTCTGCGATAATTTCAACAAATCGCCTTCATTTCCAACCCTTCAAACTGCTGTATTTGATACCAATACTGTGGGTCACATCCTACCATACCTGTGCCTTAAAATTCCCAGAGTTCGCTGTAGATCCCCTCATCTTGCTTTCCAGTAAATGCAGAAATTTAAAACGTCTTTCTAATGCATGCGCTATGTATCCATCTCAGCTGGGGTTTTCCTTCTTCACCTTAACAACATACAAACACTTTACTTAATAACTTTACTCTTTTTGGCTTTTATCTTCGATCCATAATGATCTATTCAACTATGTATCGTCATTAGATCCGCCAGTAGCTTTTCACAATCTTCTGACATTGTAATCATATTATATTACATTATGAAAACTGGAAAGAATCTAACTTCGACCTTGCACCATATATCTACAACAAATTATTATTTCGTTTAAAAAGGTATCTATACCCTTACTATTATTGCTAACAGGATAATATCATCAAAAAGTCGCTTCATGCCACAGTGGAACTTTTCACTTATTTCATTGGTTCCTTCCACACAACAGTGTTTTGTGTGAATCCCATTATTTGCTTAAAATGTTCCAATATTCCTCTTTCTCCAACAGTATTTCGATTTAGGACTTGTAGGATCCGACTGCTAAATGCTCCACATTAATTCTCAATTTTTTAAATATACCCTAAACTGGTAAACAATCCTTAGACGTAAACTCAATATTTAGGTTATACATGCTTTAAGGAAGATAAATGTTAATTATTTCTTATTAATATATGAGTTGCTGCCAAATATTTTATATAAAACCACTAAAATGTTATCAGGGAATTGGCAGTTTAAATTTCCCTGACCGTATATAATAATAATAAAAAAAAAGGCCATCCTGATCAGGGTTTTCCATGGTTTCCCTAGATCGCTCCAGGCGAATGCTGGGATGGTTCCTCACAATAGCCCATGGGCGCCACCTGCCATATCCCGTATATCCCTTCCAAACCATTACCTTTCCTGATAGGTGCAATGCACCCTCCGCCAAACACTTTTAGTGAATCGCGGAGTAATAGTAATAGTAATAAACACACTCGATCATTAAATAATGAATTACGATGATCGTAATACTCATGCATATATTTAAAAAGTTGACACCATTTATCTCTGAATATACAATTAATGGCACTATCATTTAATGGCACTGTTCTTAGAACGGTAGATGTCGCTAAATACCTCGAGGTAATAATTTGTAATAATTTTTTGTGGGCTAAAATTTTTTAGAAGCAAATCATATGCTCCGATTTCTAGATTTTAGTTTAAAACAGTGCACACGGGAAGTTAAATCTATTGCTTACTCACTTAGAATATTGTTGTTCTGCATGGGGTCCCCATCAAAAGGGATTAATGGGGGTATTAGAGATGGTACTACCAGCAAAATTCATATCCAGGAATGCCTGATAAAATAAGATAACATAAATCAGGGCCAGAACCGATACATTTATATACTCATTTTTTCCACGAGCGATTAGGGATTGGAATAGGAAGGCTTTATTGACCAATATAGGAGTAGGTCCCGATAAACCACTTCGGCCAAACTGATCTGGGTTTTCCCTAGTTTCCCAGCTCGCTACAGAAAAATGCCAGGATGGTTTCTCAAAATAAACCATGGACGCCTCCTACCATAACCTATATATCCCTTCCTATGCACAAACGACTACACATTAGGATAGATGCATTGCACCTTACGCCACACATTTTTAGTGTTAATAATAGTAAACCGTGGAACTTTTTTTTTACACTTCGAACTCTACCCATTCTGCATTTCATATCCTAATTGTTTGTTTGCAACTTTTTGACAGTTCGTTCACCCAGCAAGTCACTTTTTTATCCACCTCAAATGATTTTACCCTATTGTCATTTTGTGGGTCCATCTGTCAAAGGAGTTGGAGAGATTTTGTGCTACGGTATTAAACTGACCTCGCTTTTCCAGTTCTCCAGAACTATCTTCCACGTTGCACACTAGCTGTGAATCACGTAAAAAATATGATGCTTATTCATAAACCATTCTCTTTCTGGTTAGAATTTTTTGATGAGATTCCACATTAAATTCTCCGTCAATTAACCTAATACAGAGGGCAAATTATTACACTATATATTGATACGTTACGTGTAAAATCTCGTATCAATCAAATCATAAGAATCTGCAGTTGGAGTCCGTTGATGACAGACAAAGTCAAGTGAAAAGTCATATTGTACTAGTTAGTTTTGCTATAAACTTTCCCTTGGTGCTGTAGGCTATTTGTGCTTGTAGTAGTCGTTTTTCCCTTCTCGCTGTCGTGTTTGCCGTCCGTAATTAAATTCGCTCAGCTAGGCTGTCCGGCTGAATGGCTTAGTGCTGTGATTAAAAGCGAGGGTCGCCGATTCACAGTCGATATCTGCTAAAACGATGTTAAAACTACGGCCAGCTGTAATCATCTCCTTCGAAAACAGAAATGTGTTTAAGGAGCCCATCCTGACTGTAAGATTAAATGCGTCATTGAGAATATGTTCACGATGGTCTACACCTCTCTGAAATATTCAACACTGCTTTGTTTTAATGGTAATGATCGTATAATAATGACGCAAAAAACTAAATATTTTCACTGTTACTACCTCTATACTAGTTGAAACAAAATGCGCAATTCTGTGAGTTCGTATTCAAATCTGATGGCTTCCATAAAATGATGAAACCTTTTTTTTTTTTTTGATTGCTGTCATCATTCTTCCGACTGGTTTGATGCAATCCCTTCCTATCTTGTGCTAACCTCTTGATGTCTACATATCCCTTACAACCCACGTCCTCAATTATCTGCTTCATATATTCTAATCTCTGTCTTCCTCCACAGTTCTTACCTTTGACTGTTCCCTCCACTAACAAATTAACCAACCCAACATGTCTCAAAATATGACCTACCATCCTGTCCCTTCTTTCTGTAAGCTTCTTTTCCTCACCCATCATTTCCAAAACTCGTTCACTTCGTACTTTGTCTGTCCACTTAATTTTAAGCATTCTTCTGTAGCACCACATTTCAAATGCTTCAATTTTCTTTCTTTCTGGTATTCCTTAAGTCCATGTTTCGCTACCATAAAGTGCTGTGTTCCAGACATAGAGTTTTAAAAAGTTCTTTATAATTCCTACAGCAATGTTTGAAACTAAAAGGTTATTACGTCTAAATCGATTATTTGTTAATTTGTTAGGCATGTTAATAAAAATATACCTGAAATAGAAAATAAATACTCAAGACTAAAATGAGAAATCGTGAAAATCAATACAACCAAATGATACCCGTTTAAGCAGGCAGCAGAATAAGAGTAAATTCTTTGAGAGCTGCACCAACCTACTCATAGTTAGCACTGTTCGATCAATAATAGATATGCAATTACTGTTGCTGGCTTTGTCAGCTACGTTTGATTTGAGCTTAGTGTTGTTTTAAATTTCTGTTTCTTTTGTCGAAGAAAATCCAAAGTAGGGTTGTTCAAGTTACAGACTGATACGTTTAGTTACGCTAGAGACATCAAACGTGGGGAGGGGGACGGTGGGGTAGATACGAAATTCAGCCGTATGAGAAATTAACAATACTCTAATTTTCTTCCAATTTTTTTTATTATTGTTTTTGCCAAATATAAATGAACATCTGGCAACCTCCGGTTGTCATCCAGTTTCTATTGACTGATTCTGCATATATCAAATATAGATAACCGTAACCTAAACGAATCGGCCCAAGCATCGATGCGCCTGGAGGCTCCCTACTGATAACGACTATATATCGGATGGGAGGGAAATGACGATAATTCCGATTGAGAAGTACGACTTTGAAATGAGAACCTGTCCTATCATTAGCTCAGCCGAATACGAAACAAACCTACAAACAGTGGAGAGCATGGCTGCGTAAATACAGAATGAGGCGTCTCCACGCACTCATCAAAAACTGCTGAGTTCTGCCATCCGCCTTTCAGTAAATTCCAGATGTATGCGGTAATAGCGTCTTCAATCTTTTCTCAACCTTCATCGATCTTAATCTGTCACGTCAGGTCCCGCGTTGAGCATAAGAAATATTACCGGGACCACTGCGGTGCACGTAACGGGAAGTTTAAGACGACCAACTCTACGATCACAAACAACGGAAAGGGAAACAAACGTATATAGTACACCGTGACGTCTGGTTCTCCTCAGATTGTATAGTTTGAGTTATTATTCCCTTCATAATACATGTGTCACATTATGTATACATGTAAACTTATGAAAAGAAACAAAATATTTCTGAACTGAGCCTCCCTTGTCCAAGCCTTTTTTTTTTAAATCACAAGTCAGTTATTTAACCTTCAAGTACACGCGTTGTTTCTGGTAACGTACAGTCACGTGTGGGGTCTAGAAGTACCCCAACCGTGTTTAGGTGTGCTTACAAGTAATTACTGGAAATAACTTGCATATTTTTATATTTACATAATAAAAGATAACGTATTTATTATTTCAGTCGTTTATTGTGCTTATATTAATCAGTCTTATCCGAAACTTAAAGCCATTCACAAAAACATGCCATTTTGGTTTTCTGTTTGTATAGGTCAGGGAAAATGACATAAAAATCAACAAATATCGACTTCTAATTAAACTTCTTTTTTATTATGTACAGAAGTGGAGCATAAAATCAAATTAAAATTATAAAAGAGAAAAAACTAACAATACAAAAAAAATGACACTTCATTATGTGCCTACAAAATCAGTCGTTTCCTTTGGATTCACAGGACAAACAAAAATTGATTGTCTTTGAATGAGGCTTACAAATACATTGTTTGCAAACGTTACATGTTAGAGAGCTCTTCTTATCTTTCGACCTTGGGCAAATATAACACCTTCGCTTTTTAGAAGCACTAGGGGCAGGCTCATCTTCATTAGGAGTTGAAAACATTTGTTCTCTGCCAACCAATTTGCACATGATTTCCCGTATATCCTTGGCCAACTTTGGGTTATTTTCTAATCTCCTGCAAACGTATGGCTTTACAAGACTCATTGCGGTGGACTTTATGTATTCTCTTCTGCTGACTTTTTTATTTGGATTAGAACCAACCCAAAGATCATATCCATTAGCAAGAGAAATATTCAGCATTGCAGCAAAGATTGCGTTTGGCCATCTTCTTGTTCTACGTGAGCAAGAGTAATTTGAGCATTTCAAATCCAAGGCATCAACTCCTCCCTTAGTCGCATTGTAAAAGTCTATAATTTCGGGTTTCTTCGATTGTTGATTTACAGACACTTCGTGATGCATGGAAGACAGTAAAACTACACTTTTATTCCTCTTTGGAACGAATGATACCAAGGTCTTGTCCCGAACAAATCCAAATAAAGATGATTCAGTGGGTCTTGTTTTATCAGGCAAAAACTGACGAGGAATTTCTCGTTTGTTTTTTCGTACAGTGCCCACGTATGTTAGCCCTCGTTTCAGTAATTCGTCTACTAACTCAACAGACGTAAACCAACTGTCTCCAGTGATATTCCTATTAGTTCCATAAAATGGCTCTGCGAGTTTTAGCACATCCTGTGTTGGCACTGCGAAAGGGATATTTCTTTGCGTAAGCGGTTTTCCTGAGTATATAAACGCATTACATAAGTAATGAGTTTTCGCATCGCAAATACACTGTATTTTCAGGCCATATTTTCCAGGTTTACTTTTGATAAACATTCTAAATGAGCACCTTCCTCGAAATTTTACCAACATTTCATCAACACATAAATATTCTGAACAAGAATAGTTCGCACTACAATTGCTAAGAAACTTTTCAAATATTCCTCGTATCAAAGCCAGTTTATCTGTAGATTTTCTTTCTTCTCGTGTGCTGATGTCATCAAAGGTACATTGAAATGAATGAATAAAAATCTGTTTATCCCCATTACACCTCGAAAAATGTCTCTTCCAGTAAAATCAGTCGCCCATAACGATCTAACATTTTCATGATTTGACTTGAATATCGACGTAAACAGAAGTAACCCAAGGTAAGCTCGTAACTCACAGCAGTCAATGTTGTTGCCATAATACGGCCGTAATAATGGAGGTGAATATTTGTCCTCAAGTTTTTTGTTGGTACAGTGCAAGATAGTCTCAATCACAACATCGGTAAATAATAGTTCCCAACTCTCTACAGGTGACATTTCACGTTTACTAGCAGCAGGTCCTCTCAGTCCCGTGCGTTCTCGTACCATATTGTGCTGTCGTACACGAGATGAATGTGGGGCAGATTTACTCCATTTGAATCTGTTCTTACCGTAAAAATAGTTCCCTGAGCTTTCTTCGTCTTCATCACTAGTAGATGAGCCTTCACTTAGCTCCATCTCTGAACCAGAAACATGTTCACTGTGTATCGAATCATGTTCACTGATGTCATCAACATCTTCATCTGGGTCATTTAGTTCTGTGTCTTCATATTCTGAGTCGGTGCCTTCTTCCGACAGTCGTGCAATATCCTCATCACGAAGAAAGCGAGTCATTGTTGTAAAAAATATACTGAAATAAGAGGAAATTTCTATAATAGCATTTTGCAAATAAATACAACGTAAAAGCACGCGTGGGGTCTACAGGTACCCCAACAATGAAAAACAGGCACTTACTGTTGCGAGAGCGCGGCGCACGTCCACCTACTGCAAGCGGCAGCGGCACACTGAGAATACCTACAATGACGAGTCTGTAGTGCGCCAACAATGGAAATTATAAACAAAAAATTTCGCGTGGGGTCTCTGCAGACCCCACCCGTGTAATTAAAGGTTAAACTTTACTAACGTTTCTTTCATTCCATTAGTCACCAACATTGATACCATTTTCTCTGTGTTAAATACCACGCAAGACGAATAAAATACTTAATTAGAACCAGTATTGCCATAGCCATAGCATGCGCTTCTGAAGTTTCTAGGACCTCTGAAACACGGCTGACAGCTTCTGGTAATGTTGTGATTATAGTAGATGTGGCCCACATTTCCTTGTTAGTCTCAACCGCAGCAGATGAAACGTAGGGGTGTCTCTTGATGGCGGGATGGTTACTCCTAACGCTTCTATCAAGTGAGATATTGTGATGCTGTCGGGCGAAAGGGGTAAAGTTTCTGGCATCAATGTTCCGCTATGGCTGAATTTCTTCATATCCCTCTTTGCCGTCGGTACATGTTGCTTATGAACGAGAAACAATTATTACTGTTTCATCATGTCTACCCAGAACAACTACAGTACGCGCAGCGTCTGAATAGAACAATGGTAATAGTCTTCAGCTTTACGGGTTTGTAACAACAACAACAACAAAAAAGGAAACCTCCTAGCCCATTTGGGCATAACATTCAGGGACTCGGGTTCAAATCCTCTTCCAACAATGCAGATTTCGGTTTTCTATCATTTACCGAAATCAATTATGCAAATGACGAAATGGTTTCAGCAAAAGGACTCCGTCGAGTTCCTTTGTGCATATCTACCTGTTACCTTCATTCCGTTGATTTATTCCTCTTGATAGACTCTTTATGCTTCAACGAAAGCCTTTTTTTTCTTTTTTTCCTGGGTAGAATGTTGCAACCCATCAAGTGACATCAGTACTTTTTACTGTCAATGATTAATCAAAGCACAGTGAAATGAACCACTCTAAAATACAGGTAAAGACATAGCCCTACAGGTGCAAGTAAACACTTTGACAATAAATTTGGCCGCTGCTGAAAACTTCTATCACTCTTATTTTGCAAAGTATGACATCAATGTCATCCCAGGAAACTGGCGAGCCAGTATTGCGCTACTGTTTCTTAGGATGACACTGATGTCAGATTGTGCAAAATAAGAGTGTAGAATTTTTCAGCGGCCGCCAAATTTATTGTCAAATTCTGTACATAACTACTACGTAATTTTTATGAATCTACAGTATCGCAGACTATCAATTAAACGAAATTGACTGTATTAACGGAACATGCCGTATATCTACCGGAAGGACACGTTCAAGAGATCCGGCAATGTAAAAAACTACAAAATAATCAGTAGTACACTCTTTAACTTAACGATATTGAATTTATAAATACTAATTCAAACGGTAGTAAAATCGTTTTGAACATTGCCAGAAATCACTTGAGGCTTGGGAATGAACTAACGGTAGGACGAAATAATCTCTCGTGCACTGCTTAGATAATATAAAGCTAAACGCAGGTAGCTGAAAAGTTGTCTGTATCAGCAATGTATCTTAAAATCATTGCGATTTTGAACATTACATATCACAAAATTATAACTAGTATACACTGAGCACACATATAAAATAGAGTCTCAGTAGAACATCCGTCAATGTACAGATATTTACATCACGTCATTTGTGTCCTGTAGTAGGAAATTACGAAGCAACAGATATGATTCGAAATAATCATTTTGTATTTTAATTTCCCTTCGAAGTACAGGAGTCGCCAGGATATCTCTCTTATACTATAACCGGAAAAAGTGTTCATGAATATACGAGTATTCAATAAACTGAAAAAAATTTTGTGCGAAATGCATGTATTATATGTTTTTACTCAAAACGTTCTTGTTATGTGTCTTATTTGAATTTCTAAACTTCCTGAAACCTCTTTTGGTTATATGTGATCAAATCTGCCAATTTTTTATTAGTTGTCTAGAACTTGTTACTGTTCTTATCTTCTAAAAGGCTTTTATTTAAGTAACATAATTCCCGACACTTAGATGCTGTCTAATAAATCATCTTCTTTTTGTCTTTAACTGTTAGGTTAACGATTAATTTTTCTGTTAGGAAATTTAAACGATGGTGATTTCGCTTTGCCTTTCACAGTCATGGAAGTGTATTTATGTGTTTATTGTGTATGTGATATATATTGTGAATGGATAAAGAAGGGACAGAGTGAAAATCAGGTGCCGGCTCATTCCGACCTACTCTACCAAAAGATACTCAGCGAACCACTAGGCTTAATGTCCGCATCCCGCAGATGAATTACATTCAACAGTGTTGTACGCGGTCACTTAACTCGCGAGAGGTTTAGGATTTAACCCAGAACATTGACCCGGGCTCCATGACGGTGCCGCAAGCAACTGAACCAACGGGGCAGGTATCTAATAGACAGAAATGCTGCATTTCGCTACAAATAACACAGATTTTCTGCCCTTTAACAATGACAAGCAGTAATTACTTTGCGTCACTAGGATAATTACGTTTACCATGAAATATAATATTTATGTTTTAGTTAAACTGTTTACAACGTTTATTAGTTTGCTTTCATAACTCGGGATGCATGTTTGAAATATATACATAATTATGGCTTCACTAGACAAATGTATATAACACTGGGTAGCCAACTGTTCTACAAAAGTTTCCCTTGCAGTTATTAGGAATGCTAAAAGTAATAACTCAGAAAATTCAATGGTTAGAGGTCTGTTCACAAAACATCAGACAATGTATCGCAAAAAATAAAAATATTCGCCTGTTGGCTTTACATCCTTATCTCCTTTTAGGTACTTTCTTTTGTATGTACCAACATTGCCGGAATCATTTCAGAAAGGTCTTTGTCACTTCGATCTGCTGTGATTCAAATCATCTGTTTTACTCATACATTCAGTTACGACGACAGCCAAAAATAAGTGAGATCAGTATCAGGAAGATGCCAACACAGAAGAGCAGAGAACTCCGCCAGCTTATGCAGTCGGATGCAGATGCGAAAAATGACGGAATTGATATCATTCCGCTGCCAGTTATAATAGGAGATTCGTTAAGCGTCATCTCTCACTTACAGACTGTTTCGAAATGGCTTAACGCACGCGCATCAACGTCCTCTCCAGCTGGGTGTTCGAGGTACTTTTTTTGTCTAAACATGAAAAAATTAATGCAATGTTGTTGCAGGCCATGTTTCCACAGTTGCTTCATTAATTTCTAGTTGAAAATATAACACCAATGCAACTGTTTCATTTATTTATTTTGCGTCGTACGCGTAACAAATGTAAATAGTAAGTAACTTTTAGCTATAAAATATCTCATGCCCATAATTATGTAATAATAGGATAAAACTGTATATAACAACTGTAACACAGATTCGTCGCTGATGATGCCTCGATGAGAGGTGAAACGCGTAGGACGCAAAATAAATAAATGAAACAGTTGCATTGGAGTTATATTTTCAACTAGAAATGAAAAAATTAGGCTCCATGGGATAAAGAGCACAGTTAGGTGAAATTATAGTCCATTATTTCCGTAAGAGTCCTGGTGACACAGTTTCTTACAATCTGTGTGTACTTCCTCTCCCCTAGTCGCCTGTCGTCGACCGGTAATCCTACCACGTCTAGAAGACCTACAATGAAAGCCACCGAGCTTGGTGGTGTAACGGTTAACGTTCTGGCCTCGCATTCGGCAGGACGGCGGTTCGAATCCCCGTCCGGGCATCCAGATTTGGGTTTTCCATGGTTTCCCAAATCACTCCAGGCAAATGCCGTGATGCTTCCTTCAAAACGCCATGGCCTAATTCCTTCCCATTCCTTGCCCCCCATCCTTACCCGTCTCTAAAGATCTCGCTGTTAGAGAGACGTTAAAGCAAATTAAAAAAAAAAAAACAACGAAAGCTGAAATCGAACAGCGTTGTAATGTTCTATGTTTCAAAATTCTGCATTTGTTGGAGAGCGTGATGAGGGGATGTACGAGAGAAGTATAGGAATTGGGTTGGAAAAATTTGGTCAGACCATTGCTTGAATATGGTAGTGTAGTATGGGACCCACATTTTGCGTATCAAATACAGGAAATGGAGAAGGTGCAAACAAGGGCTGCTAGATTTGTTTCTTGAAATTATCGCAGAACACAATCAGTAACAGATATGATAAAAGAGCTGGAATGGGACTCATTGGAAGACAGAAGGAGGGTGAAGAGGGTCATGGGAGTGTACAAGGCGTATATTGGTGATGAGGCATGGAAAGATATTGTTGTAAGAATTGAAAGTAATGCATGGAAGCGAAAAGATGACCATGAACACAAGCTGCCACTCGATTTCAGGCACAAGGGTGTAAGAAGATTCTCTTTTTTAGGTAAGGGTATCAGGGATTGGAATAAGTTATCCAGAGAAATGATGAATAGTTTGTCAAAAACGTTGAAAGAATTTAAAGTTATAATTTGTAAAGGGTAAATGTAGGTGGATGCAGAAAAAGGGAAGATGGGTGTTTAGGGAAATTGCCACCGGAGCATGCGCTCCATTGGAATTAAAATTAATTTTTTTAAAAAATTCTTCACGTACAGAGTGGAAAATACATCAGAGGTGAAAGAAGAGAAACAATTCTGACAGAAAGCGGAAGTCAAACCAGGAACCTTTTATCGGTAGGTAGATGCCTTTACCACTGATTCAGCAGAAAAAATAATTATGTTATGATAGTCAATATATTCAAGCTAAAAGCACAAATGTTAAAATATTTCAAACAAACAGTAGTATGATCTCTGTGAAAGTTAATCAAGATCTGGGACTGCCTATCACTAAACGTGCGTCACGTCTTAGTACTATATTCCTCCGCTTTATGGGTATCGCTCAGAACTACGCCACTCTAGGTGTCTGGTTGTTGTTGTTTTATGGCTTTAGAGCGCGTTTGGTCATTAGCGGCCGACTTTAGATTTCGACGTAAACGAATTTTATGCGCTATCTCATTCGTATATTGGTTGGAAGTTCGACTCGAAGATGGCAGCGTAGAGCGATCGCAGTTGAGTGGTGATCCTAGTGGATGTTACGACACTCTGCTATAAAATATAACGTGCGGGCACGATACCTGAGTACAGAGCTGTGTTTTGGTAGTCGAGTCGGGCAGAGTTTAGCACACTGCAGGCCACAGTAATGGCGGCCGTTAAGTCGCCGGACTGCTGATGAGCGCCGCGGCAGTTTACGAGGCTTACCGTAACGGCGCTGGCGGTCAGGTGCGCTGCTCGGGGGAAGTCCCGGCGTAAGTTGGCTACACTGCACACGGCACTATGTGCTTAAACTCTGCAAAGTGTTGGCGTCCTCCTTCGTTCGTGAGTCTCTGAGATTGCTTACCGCGCGGAACTTGCAAAAGTGAGAGTGTACCAGGGATTACACAAATTTAATCATGTTTTACTGCCATCTTGAAAAGTCTTTAAAATTAATAACGGTAAAAGTTTATAGTATAGAACAAGAATTGTGAAAAATATTGGTCTACAAGAATACAGAAACAAAATCGGACACAACTATGTTTGTAAGCATTGCCGAAAGTATCATTTCTAAAAATGTCTCTTTTTTTAATTTTACGCCTCACTGATGTTGTAATTTATTATTGGGGTATATTTTCGATGCGTAAACTTTTCTTTTTTCCTTATGGCCTTACGCCTTGTCTATATCAAAGTAATTAGAGTCGAGAAAGGACTAGGAAACCATAGAAATTTGAAATCTGTAGGGCGAATTCGAAATTGCCTGTATGATGAAAGAAAATTTCATCATCGGAACTGGCTAGCGTGGTAGCAGAGGTAACGGTGAACCAGATTGTGTATCAGTATTCTGGGATAAGTCCCAAACCTGCCCGCAGTGCGTGTGGAGTGAAAGCATGTCACATTCGTCCATTGGAAAGGGAATTTAGTGTTGACACCACTTCATGCCTTTCAGAAGAGTAGGGGAGACAAGAGAAAAGTGGACATGGGGTGGTACCATCTCGCAGGGAGATCTGCACTCGTTCCTCTTAATGCCCTTTGTCATCCTTAAGGCGCGTTCCCACGATCCCTTGTAACGAAGGTGAGACGGGACGGGACGGGACGAATACTCAACCATACGCCATGGGAACAGGGTCGCCTCTGCTAGCGGAGACGAGACGCAGCTACCCACTCTGGGTCGGTAAACATCACAGGCGTGTGTAGCGGTGTGCTGTTGCCATCGGTTCGCTGCAGTGGTGCACCCCTTTCTGTTGCTGTAAAGTGCTATGTGCCAAATGACACTAGGCAACGTGGTGCGGAGGTGGTGGCGAGATAAGCTAGGACTAACCTGCGGACCGCGGTCGTCCCTACATTTCGGCTAATGAGGTTCCGTCCCGTCTCGCCTTCGTTACAAGGGATCGTGGGAACGCGCCTTAAGAAGACCCATCAGTTTAACGTGTCGTCTCTCCAAGTTGATATAGTATTTGTGGTTTTTATTCATCCTAATGGATGGTAACTGCTAGTTTATGTATTCGTGACTCAGAAGTCAGACGATTAACCATTTTTGAGTGAAACTGAGTGATATTTTGGAACAAAATATCAGTTTTGACGCTCACATAGTAGTTCGCATTGTTAATGAAGAATGACGTTTGAGTAATGGCGTTAATCGCGGGCAAACTGGCTAGACTTCTGGTAGCAGTGGTGACTTTACAGGCTGAACGTCAACTGTGTTAATACCTTTCGGATTATTAATGAGACCAAAATTTAAAAAAAAACTTCGAATAGGTGCTTTATAATCACTGGATGCAGAAGTGGCTACTCGTATATTAATAATAAATCAATTAAACTATTTCTATTTCAAAATTTCCAATTTGGAACTTCTTTATATGTGAACTCAAAAGACATTACCAGTGCCTCGTATGACAAAATGCAAAATTCAGTGGCCGAAATAGAGGTTCTTTGGAGGTTTTGATGTCGAGTCCATATATAAATGAATATAAAGCTGCAAAACCTAGCAAACAAGTATAGAACAACACTTAGAAGAAGTGGAACAAAGATAGAAAGAATAGCGCCAAGCACAGGGTACAAGAAGTGTGTCATTTGATGATGGTAATGATGGTTAAGAAGACACGAAGTACCTGTAATGTAACCGGAGTTTTTCAGCTTTAAAGTCACAACAACAATGGATCCAGTGCTAAAAGTTCTCCTTTCGAGTCTACGAAGTTGAAGGAAACAGCTTCTATTTCATTATATTAATGGTGCCTTTTATAATTTGTTATAATAAGTTTTATATTTTCTTTAGAAAAATGTATATTATTTTGCAAATTTAAATCGTTTCTCAGAAATCATTTCTCATTTTGAAGCAAAATGATCATCTGTGTACCTTTTTTTAATAATTTTTTTAAATTAATTTTGACTACTAAACTTGATCCAAAAATAACTGAAAAATTCTGGTATGTGCTATCATGGTTGAAATTTTTATGACTTTAGGCTTACTGCAAATCAGTTTAAAAAGCAGAAATTCTTTGCTTGGTCACATTGCCCGGCTTTCGCCAGCATCCGAACAAGGCATCATCTAGTTTTAACCTCCGCTTATTTCATCTCAGCGCAAGAAACACAATACACGGGGCACATTAAAGTCTTGGACACATAGTAACACTCTCATACAAGAGAAAACACCTTAGTTGAAATTCCGAAGGCGCCTGGTCACAGGGGTTGGCGATCGTCAGTCACCGAGTCAAATTTTCACTCTTTGATTTTGTCTGCAAAATACATCCATTAATGTGGAGTATTACTAATAAAAGAAAAGTACTAATAAAAGGACTCGAAAACTCGCCTAACGAAGTTCTACAAAACTTCTGTCCTTTCATCCCTATATAAAAAAATAAAACCTTGTTGTTGTTGTTGTGTGTGGGTGTGTTTTTTTTTTTTTTTTTTTGCCTGTTTTACCGGTTGGTAGAGATATTCACTTTACTCATTCACTGCATAGAACAATCGTGCCAACATCTGACAAACGTGTGTGTTTAGCAGTAAAAGTTGCAGAGGTTAGGTTGTTAGGTTGATTGCTACGTTGCAACCATCAGAAGGATTTCCTCTCAGCGATTCACGCTAATGAGAATGCGCAAGCTAGAAAGCGTCCCCTAAGCCTTTCCGCTTGTGCTTTATTTAAACTTAATTTAGCTGCCTTTATTATCCCCAGGAAACTGGAGCGGTTGCCGTACTGTCCGTATAATTTGCGGCGCTGCTTTTCCGTTTACGACTGTTCCGCGCAGATATCTCTAAATGAAGCAGCGCTCCCCATCTAAAGTCTCTCAATTCACTAATCCGGCTGACCCGCTTACAGGAGGCGTTTAATCACTTCCTGTTTGCAAGCCGTCCCCGCGTGCGCAGTGATTACAAGCCTCCCTCTCTCTAGGGAACGCCATTTCTTGGATGTGGCTTTGCAGGTAAAAAGTTGCTCTCCTAAACGTAAACCACGTCTGTTCCAGAAATTTAAGTGACGGTGGCATCAGGAATTCATTAACCTTTCGCCGAAAAGAAACCAATCTACCAGTATCATAAAACATTCAAACTTCGTTTGCATTCATAAAGACTGCATGAATTAATAAATCTCAATGAAAAAATATTAAAACCTGCCCTCAAAGAAGCAGTTATATGATTAAATACTAACAAAGTCACTAATGATTATTAACGTCTTTTCTATTAATTTTGAATTAAGTAAGACTCAAAATTTTCATTGGACAGTACATATAAACTGCGTATAAAATTCATTTGTATTCAAATACCTGCTGATAAATTCAGCATGTCGTACATACCAAATATTGTACCTCATGCTTGATTCAAAAAGTTATTACAATTACTAACACAATATTTTTTTTTTCATTCGCCAAGCTTATTTGATTATTAATTAACGTGATCTTATATTCAGTCATCGTTTTTCGTTGCCAACGTATAATATTTTTATGACATAGGCTTCAGAAATTGCTAGTTAGCAATTTGCGTCTCATTTAATATTGGATGGTATTTATATTCTTCTTCTTTTTGTGTCGATGGCAGTTTCAGATACAAGGTAGTTTTTCCGCAAATGCGATGGCTTTAATATTGGCTGATTGAAGCTGTGACTGAGATAAGTTTGATATTTTTATTATAAATTCTACGGTATGTCCTCAAAAGCTAATTTTTAAATACTGAAAAACTGCTATGATTTACGAGCTATATGGAGATGACTAATTACATTTTAAAAGTTACCATATAAATGATTAATTCCAAAATGTTTTTTTATTTTATCAAATCAGATATCTCGAAATACGATCACAACATAATATTTTTTCTTATGATCAACAAAATTTTAGAAATCTGTCGATATTTCAATGATACTTGTACTTCGATCCCAAAATTCGCCCAAATGATTACAGAAAGCAACCTAAAACAATATTAAGAGTAACCGATAATAGATATGGATCACACCCCTCTAATTGAATTAAGAATATGGTACTTCTTATGAAACCGCTTTGCTAGGAGAAGAACAGTTCTTATAATCAGTTTATTCTAATTATTTAAGATTTCAGACTATATAAATGTATTAAGGGGAAAATTTTTATACATTTTCGTATTATGTTTTTTTCCGCTTTGGGCTTTAGTCCTAGTCGAAATAATTTGAGCGGGAGATAACTGAGAGCAAGGAATGAGAAGGAATTCGGCAATGGCAAGGTGTGGGAACCATCCCAGTATTCGCCTGGAGTGATTTCGGGAAACCATGGAAAACCAAAATCAGAATGGCAGAACGGCGAGTCAAACCACAGTCCTCCAGAATGCCAGACCATTAGCTTTAACTCTCACCAACGTAAATCAGTGTCGTACTAGGTTTTGCCAAAAGAAACCTCGCAATAAAGATCGGTACACCTATCTGAAATGTCTAGTGGCAACGAAAGAAGGCGCGAGTTTAGTTCATGGTCTAATGCTGCTATAGCCTGAAAGCAAGAGTCTAAGTCTAATTTAAGCTTCATTAATCTGTAGTAAAGACCCAAGACTGAATGAAATGGAAGTCCTATCAATAACAACTTACTAATCTTGGACTTACAATGCTGTGCCGCACACTGAAATATCTGGAATAATAGATAGAAACAGAATATAGTAAGTTATTAATTACTATTTCTGTTTTGATAGTTGGTATTAGTAGTTTTATACTAATCATTCACTAGTTGGTAAGATGATACTAGATTTTAAATTACATGTGACTAGGGATTGCATTCCAGTGATGCGGTATCCCGCATCATTTGACAGTCTGGCGGATCCTGCATAAAATTAAGCGGATCCCATTCCGTAAAATGGGGCGAAAACGTGTGTCAGTCTGTGTGACCTTTCCTCCCCTTCGTTACTTTCCAGCCGAACTCGGTCTGTATTGGTTTTATTGCCTCGTTTGCCTGCACCCATGAAGTTCGCAGCAAAAAAAAATGTGTGTCCTTATCACCTTTCGTAATTTGTAAGTAAATAGATTCACTTCTACTTTTTTATAATAGCTCCCGTTATTGTTATATGCTTTACTAAACTTGGAGTTATGTCGTTTTACTGGAAAATTTGATCCCAGATCATACACAGAACAAATTTTAATCGTTTGTGAGTTGGAAATAATACAAAAAGAAGGTTAAAACTATTGACAAAAATTAAAAAAAAAACTATGGAATAAATGGTTTCCAGAATGCTCTACAAAAATGTTTTTACCACAAATTATTTCTGTACTTCATCAGTTTTGAGATATCTGTCTTTAAAAAGTGAATTTCAAGTTCGTAATTCTGATACTATTACAATTTTTTCATGGTTGTTCAGTTTGAATATGTCGAGAAATAGTGACAAAGTTTTTAGTTGAATTTTGATGAGCAGACGTCCCAAAGCAATCACCACTATTTGAACATTTATGTTCACCACAAAGAAATACATTTTTATCTTGGCTTGCTTATTATATTCGGTTCTTACAGTTTAGTCAAAGAACGTCTGATAAGCTTTGGTGTCAATCTCTGCTCTCATGTTATCTGCTTAAGATCTGACGAAACAAGTATCATGGCAAAAGTTGGTGAACTTGCAATTGTACAAAATTGGTTGTAGACGCATTATGCAAAAATAAAAAATCTACTGAAAGAGAAATCGAACGCACAGGAACAGCTAAGACTGACTCGGAGGTAGACGACGAAGAGTGGGATGGGACAGTCGAAGCACAAAGCGTGACAGTAACACTGGATCATCCGCCTATTCAAGTGGTTACCAGATAATAATGATTTCAAAAAAGTTCTGAAAGGTGTAAATCTTGTCAAAAAGTCTTTTATTTATGATCAATCCAATCAAACCATCGAGCGAGGAGGCAGAAATGACATTCTCGGCTGTTGGCTCTATATACGCAATTCTTTCCGAATAAAGTGATAATTTGGCTACTTAGTAAATAGATTATATTTTAAACTTATTTGGTTTACTGTATGGCATATAATGTTATTTGAATACTTGCCATATTAGATTATTTACTTAATAACTAGAACTGGATATAAAACAAATTTTCAAAGCACAAAGGATATTTAAGGTAGGCTAGAAATGTTTAAATTAATGTTATTTTGCTAATTAAAATATTGTTAACTACTGAGTTATATTATTTTACATTAAAGTTAACATATTAATTCAATAAATAGGTGTTTATTATTTAATTCGATAGACTTTAAAAATTGTGTCGGATCCGGCGGGATTGATCAATTCCGCAATCCGCAAATGCGGGATTGAAAACTCTGTGGGATTGCAATCCTTAAATGTGGCGGTAAGACACTATTAAAGCGCGTACTTCATTTAATTCAGCGGCTTGAATGACTGATTCATTCACAAAGTGTCTCTATTAATATAACTTGGTACCGGCATTACTGGAAGAATACGTGGACGGAGAGAGTGCTGCAAGGAAACCCGGACCGGGAGAGAAAAGGCGGACGGGAGGCTCTCGTCTCGCTCTCTGACGCGAAGCCTGGCAGCGATGTTTGAATGAAGCCCCGCAGCAGACGTAAAGCGCTATATTGGATTTGCAAGAGTGCAGAATTGGAGGCTTCTCGCGTGCATCAGCAAGTCGGTGCCCGCCGTACAGTGACATGTCTCACGGAGTCTATTGACATAAGCTCCGTCTTCAAAAATATAAGTGGTGACTGCAAAACCTATTTTATGTCTTGAAATCAAGGTTAGACTCAGGCTTTCTTCTTCAAATATAAAGAACCACAATACTTTGTCATGGTCGATTTAAGATATAGAGGTATTGGAATAAGTTACCAAGAGAAATGATGAACAATTTACCAAAAACATTGAAAGAATTTAAAACTAAAATTTGCAGAGGGAAAATGTAGGTGGGTGCAGGAAAGGGGTAAGATGTGTTTGTAGGGAAATTGCTACCGAAGCGCGCACTCAATGGCAATTTAATTAAATATTAACTTACAGTTCCGGAACAACAAAGTACTCTATTTTGTCATTCATAGTAGACAACCTTATTACCATCCTGCCAGGGATGGCTAATAGACTTAATGCTAGGTCTGATTATGGCACCCAAAAAAATTGTTAAGATTGTTCAAACAGAAATAACATTTTCTGCATTAATTAATTAATTAAGAACATGCTATGAAAATAGTTATAGCATTTTACATTTTTAATTCTAAGGTGAAGAAGTTTAAAAATCATAATATTCGTTTTTTAGTGTGAAGCAACTTTTATACTTTGAAAATAAATAGACTGAAAAAAAATATGTTTGTCGCAGGAAGTAAAGGGTATAAAATAAATTTTAGAATCTAATTAGCCGTACTAATAATAAGTCCAAAGGGCTCGTGAAATTAGGATTTTTAGTTATAGACTCTTGTCACTGATCAAGTAATTCTAAGAATATTTTAACGTTACAACCTCACATTACAATTAAACGAATCTAATACAAATATGTTCATGTTATCTTCCCGTGTCTCTTCCTCTTGAAATCATTTCCGTAAAAGTAACGAGTCCGTTAACAGTGAGCGAAAAGCATAAGAAATTACTGAAGAACCTTAACGATACGAGTTGCTTGTTTTCCCGTTTTCAAGTCATTTTCTTAAGAATTTTTATTTAAAATACATACTCCATCTATAAAATTATGGTTGAAACAGTGCACGTTCACTCACAGAAGATTCTTCCAGCACGACAATATATAGTCTGAACGGATTAATTATAATTTAAT
The DNA here is from genome assembly GCA_031002005.1 of Vandiemenella viatica. NCBI lineage: Eukaryota > Metazoa > Arthropoda > Insecta > Orthoptera > Morabidae > Vandiemenella > Vandiemenella viatica. The sequence continues at coordinate 220,151,058 of CM061920.1, forward strand.
TACCTATTTAATACTTTGTCGCTTTTTGCACCAATTAGACTTTAGCTAAAAACTAAGTGTCAGCCGTTTCAGTTTTTCTCCAATAACCTTTCTGGTAACTCAGACACCCACGCTGAATATATTCATAAAGTACTGAACCAAATTTTTACAAACAGCATGAAAATCGCCTCTCACACGGCCCTAAACCTGTAATCCTCCTCGCCATTCTATTTTCTTCGTTTTTTGTACCCAGATTTTTAACAATTTCCCTCTTTAAATATGATTTACAAATATCTTCATTTAATAGTTTACAATGATTATAGCACCGTATTTAAGGACCAAGTTTCAAGAGTTCTACTAAACTTTTTAGCTTCATGAATGAATTTGTCAGAAACGCTGAATTCAACGTAGTGGTAGCATTCCTCATAATGATATACTCGTAACTTGTGCCAACGGAAGCCGTATTCTGTAGTATGTACGACGAATAGCGAAGCGATTTTATATCAGTGATGGTTTCCCGTACGCCACGGTGCGGAAGTTGTAGCGGTGGTAACCGCCGACACTTGTCCCGTGGAGGCGTGAACATTATTTATCGGATTGAAACCGCCGGGGCTGCAAATTGATCTGTAATTGGCTTAGCGTGGATGCGAAATGGGAGTTTAGTCGAATGCGACAGCGGATTGGAAGGCAGTCCCACATGGGTTAAGACGGAATACGAATGTGGCGCTAAACAACTTAAAAAGTGTGAATAACGTCGAAATTTGAAAGTCTCAATCTTTTTTGTATAGCTTGGTTGTTGAAGTTTACCGCTGGATCTTCATTTACGATTATTTCTCTGTTTCATTCGTTGCTAGTGCACTGAGATCACAAGAAATGTAGAGGAAATGACTAACTAAGGAAATCTGCATCTATGTTTTATAATATTACAGTCAATTTATTTTAGATAGAAGATATGTTAATCTATATAACTTTATGTTTTTTTTAAATAATATAGAAGCGATTTACCGTTTACTGGACTGAATAATGAACGCTTTCAGTTATGCAGCCACTTTCAACATGTCATTTGGGTTTATTTGGGTTTTCCAAATCACTCCAGGCAAATGCCGAGATCCTTCCATGGCCGAATTCCTTCCCATTCCTTGCCCCCCCCCCCCCCCATCCTTTCCCGTCCCTAAAGTCCTCGCTGTTAGAGAGGATTTAAGCAGATAAAAAAAATCAACATTTCAAACATATGTACGAATTCTACTCAGACTGCGTATGAAATTGCAAGAAAACAAAGTCAGTAAATCTCGGGTGGAATTAAGCAAGAGTAACGGTCTAAGGAGCTGTACTTACAAAGGAAAGTAACATTCAAATCTAAAGTAAATAAATAAGGGCACAATAATTAAACCCAGCAATTCAACAATTCATAAGCATGCCTCCTTAAATAGAGACCAAATTTGATAAGATAATCGTCTGAGCTAGGGCCATTTATATATCAACGTAGAGCGATAACTATCATTAAAAATGATCAATCATTCCGTTGAGTTTTTTGAGTGAAAAATACTAGTGTTACTCCACTCTCAAAGCACTGTAATACGTCAGCTTTGCGCCTAGAACATCAGTATAGTATATTTTGTATTTGAAATAATAGTGTCTCTGGCCTCAAGTTCCGAATGTCGCTGGTTCTAGTCCGGTTCATTGCTAAGATGGTATTTGTTGTTATATTTCTCTTTTACTGTTCATTATTGCTTGTAATATCATCTTTAATGGGAAAAGAACTATTGAGAAAGAAATTAAAAGAGATATTTGGATCAAGTAGAATAATTTCAAAGACCAGATGATATTTAAAAAAAAAAAAAAGTCTCAGATCACGTCTAATCATCGTTACATTGACCTATACCATATATATCCTGTCGCCAGCATTCCGGCCTAGTCATTAACATTTTTGGGGTTATTTTCATTAGAATCTTGTAAGACGCCTGTCCTTGGTTGATGAATATTAATTTTAAATTATGGTTTGATTCTGATCTGCTCACTTCAAGTAGTTTAAGACATTTATTTAGTAAGAATTAATTATAGTTCGAGGACCCGGTCGCCAGACAGTGAAACCAAAACCGTCCCCAGAAGTAATTAAGAGAATAATTAATAAAAGTCACTAAGCAACATCAAGAAGAGCAATTATGTTCATAGCAAGTTTATTACGAAAAACACGTCAAGCACATGCGAACGGTTTGGCCACCATCAAAATTTCAAAGTATAGCTATCGAAACTTCTCATCCGAAAGATTGCAGAATTCTTATGGTAAAAGGAAAATTACAGTTCGTATCTTCTTCCCGCTATAACATACTCCAACACAACTTGGCTTTCACTGTTCATTTATCTACTGTTGAAACACTCAATTTTATAACCACAGTTCTTACTTAGGACATAAACTTCTTCTTACACACAGTTCAATATAGGAAAACACATTATACTGAACCTATATCGGCTAATGCCTACAATAAGTGAGCCGCGGTACGCGATCCGCTGTCGGCGACAATCCGCGCGCAACCATTACTAGCGGGCGACTGACTTTAGAAAATGATGTAGCTCTCCGCTCCAGAGATACTACTTTGAAGCGGCGGAAGGTAACTGTAATGTCACAATCTCCATTTATAGTTTAGAAAGAGAAATGTATAAATAAAAAAAACCTGTTTTTGAACATACGGCGAAAAAACTAATCCTCCTTTTCTACTTTTCATATCATATCAGATTTAAGGCTCCAGCTGGTATTCTTTTTTCGAATAATAATCGTTTGAATACTTTGGAAATGACGAGCTCAAAGAAGATCCCAAGTCACTGGATAAGTTTCATTCTTCCCTCCCCTCGATTGAAGGTAGCACCAGTACCATATTAAAGGAGAACTTTTTTACTTACTGTGGAACCTTCAATGGCTCTCGAAGATATATAATTTATTCACCTTAATTGTATTTATTTCTGTTTCGGAACGATATACGATGGGCAAGCGATTACACTAACTTTAATTTTCGAAGGTATCTTTCTTCTGAGGCATCTACGTGCTATAATCTGTTTTCTATTCCCAACATATGAAATCAGCTGAAATTATATTTCCTGGAACGAATGATGACACGTGCGTAGAATGGTTATGTCTTGATGTAAATGTACGTACCTTGTTTACTAAAGACACGAATCTCAGAGTATTTGAGAATTTTTGTGTTGTACTCTTAATAATTTTTCTGGTTTGTTTTCTGTAACAAATCAAATTTCATTGAAACTATTATTTGAACGTGCGCTGGCTGAAAAAACATGGGTGGGCAGTTGGCAGGTGAGGATGACGGGTGGAGAAGTGTTCGATTGAACAAACAATGAGTCGCAGCCAGAGAAAATGGAGTCGGGAACTGTGTGTGACATCTAGTGGATTGGATGGCTGCATTGTATCGGGTTGGGCCGGGGTTACAGCAAATCAGTGATTAAAAAAACTGATGAGACCGACCAACGAATTATATTGGATTGTCTGGTTACTCTTCATAGATTAATTCAGATATTCGTTTTTATCAAAGCAAAATTCAATTGAATGTATACTAATATTATTAATCTCAATGTAAACCTGTCTTTCTGTTTGCTACGTCTGATGAAATTTGACAAGGAAATACCCTTTGGGAAGGACTAGGGTTCTTTTTTCTGCACAAATAACATATTTTGTCATGGAATTTTAAAAATTGACTGACTAGCGACAGATAGATGCATAGCGTAATGTTCCGGCGCAGAGAGAGCTGGTGCTTCAGTGGGTAAGGCACTTACTTTCTAAAGTTCTGGGTCCGGGCGTCGGGTCAAATCCCGGTGATGACAGGAATTTTTAAACAGTTTTTTTTTTTTTAATTTGATCATACGATTCATGCCACTCGTTGCTTGGATTCCACGTTGAACTGTAGCTCTAGCCACGACAGAGCCGGAATGCATGAAAAATCGAAACCTTGTCACGCACCTGGCCGAAAAATGCTTAGGGATCTCCCAACTTACAACGCCATACGCGTTTACTTTTTTTATGTTATATCGGCCGTTCAGGCTTTATTTCTCACGCAGTCAGTTTTTGTATGATCTACGCCAGTAACATTATAAATGCGAATGTAACTCTGTCTCTCTGATTGTTCGTTACGTTTTGACGACCAAACGGCTTTACTGATATAAATGAAATTTGACAAGGACATACTTTGTATCATTAGGAACGACACAGGATACTTTTTTCTGGATAAATAAGGTAATACTTTTACAATGCGGTTTTTATAACTTCTTTCCCTTCCTCCCTCCACCACAGTTTTTTTTCTATTTTTAAATATCTTGCAAATTTATTCTCTTTATGAGACAAGTTCGATGGTAGAATGGCATGGTGCTGGTATTTTTGGGATACCTTTTACGTAAATTCTGGGTTTTCCATGGTTTTCCCAGATCACTCCCCGCGAATGCTGGGATGGTTCCTCACAATAGCCCATGGGTGCCTCCTGCCATATCCCTTCCAAACTATTACTCTTTCGGATAGGTTCAATGCACCCTCTGCCACACACTCTTAGTGAATCGCGGAGTAATAGTAATAGTAAATTAGAGCTTTCTGTATCCAATTCTAGCAATAATATTCTAAGTCCACGCGTACTATCTCGCAGGTAACAGTTAGTAATGACATAAGGCAGTGGTTCTTGTATACTTGAATCCAGTTCATAACAAAACAACGCAAAAAGTGACAGCATATTGTCATAGACTTTTTATCAGCTTCATTATTCACTGCAGCAGTTCTTGCCTTTCCGCTGTCCCGATGAAAAATCCCAGTAAATGAAGATTTGTGGTTCTTAATCCTGGATATTTATTTCAGTAGATTACCGACACTAAAATTTTATCATAATACTTTCATATTATTTTTAATTTAAAAAATGTTAGAACATTTACAGAAAAACTTATTTGATTTTTCAACATAATCAATTGTAATGAACGACTGACGCCACTCTCTTGGCCTTGGTTGCAGAACTAACAATGGCCGGAGATGTTACTACGCAGTACAGGGTATAAGCATGTTCTATTATTATTGATTCTATTTAGTTCAACAACTGGGAGGAATTATTATTTCGGCTGCATGTTAGTAGTTCCAAATGAGGCAGCCGTTCTAACTTTGTAATAGAAACCTGAATTACGGGTGACGAAAAAGAAAGATATAAGAATCTGTGAGAATTAGTTACCAAAAGAAATGATGAATAACTTACCGAAAACGTTGAAAGAATTTAAAGTTAAAATTTTTAGAGGGCAAATGTAGGTGGGTGCAGGATAGGGGGAGAGGATGGGTGTGTAGGGAAATTAAATTAAATTAAAGATTTTGGTTCAAGTTTATACTGTGATGCATGACGTCACTAACGTGCGATACATTGAATGTATTCATGCGCTTGTGATTGAAGCTTTCAGTTCCTAGTGGCAGTATTAGCTGAGTTATTACCGAGCGTGGTGGTGTAACGGATAGCGTTCTGGCCTCGCATTCGGGAGGACGGCGGTTCGAATCCCCGTCCGGGCATCCAGATTTGGGTTTTCCATGGTTTCCCCAAATCACTCCAGGTGAATGCCGGGATGCTTCCTTCAAAAGGCCATGGCCGAATTCCTTCCCATTCCTTGCCCCCATCCTTTCCCGTCTCTAAAGACCACGTTGTTAAAAAGGGACGTTAAACTGTTTAAAAAAAAAAAAAAAAAAAGCTGAGTTATTGGTTAGGTTGAAATGCAACCTGGACAGGGATGACAACTGAAACTTTCTATATTGTAGGACACGAGAAATTGAGATTCATTTTATAACAATTCTATTTAGTTATTTAATTGGGAATAAAAGCATTGTCAGACCACTCCGTTCAACTGGTTATTTTTGATGGGTTTTGACGCTAGTTTTTTAATATCTTTTTATTCCACTTAACGCTTTAAACTCCTCGCCATTATCTTGAATACTTATAAGTACAAATCATAGTAAAGAACATTACCACGCTGCTTTCATAATTTTATGCATCAACTTTCTTTCACAACGTTGAACATAATCCTTTCATCGACACATAATAGCACGAATTGACCAACGAAATTCTTTTATTCGTCATTTTGTTATCATTAAGTGGTGACTCTAACCAGTTATTATTACTTGTAATAGCTGTTATTTCAGGATAGTTATGTGGGTAGAGATCCATTTAGTACAAGAAAAATGACTTATTTTGGATGATGCCTGTTTTTGTGTGTGTTCTTAAATTTTTTAAATTTCAAAAGTTTATGGTTTTCTTATTACTCAACGTTCGTTTTTTTAGTTAACTCAAGATTTTAGTTCACTGAAACCACTTGCTACATCTTCATTCAAGCGTTTTTTTTTATGATTATGCCCCTGCTTGGTGCGTTCAAAACGAATCTGATCGTTCTTTTTACAGAGCTGTCTTGGTGCTAGAAAGCCTCAACTAGATTGCTGAATTATGTCAAATTAAAATTACATAAAGGAATAGGTAAGTTCATATAAAACAATTGTTGCTTATAGTTTCTCTCGGCATACCACCACCGAATTTTATTTACTTTTAAAAATAAAAGTATATAAAACAAATTTTGAACACAGGGCGAAAAATCTTATCCTCTATCTCATATCAATACAAAACCTAACACTCGAGTTGCTTTCTTTTTTCGAGTGATAATGGTTTTTATACTTTGAAAACGACGAGCACGAATAATATCTCAGTCTTTCGTATAAATTTAGTTCTTCCTGATTCAACTAAATTATATTTAATTATACAATCACTCGTTTCCTGCTATAAAAATTCTACAAAGTCAGTTTTCTATTTTTTTTAAATGCTGCTTCAATTTTAAATTAATTTGGAAATACTATTTTTGTAATTTTGAAACACACAGTTACTGTCAACTGCCACTGGTAGTGTTGAATGCTGGAAATAAATTTTGAAAGAGTACTTATCAGAATTGGAGCAGCTAATTTGTTGAAGGTCAATAATTTAGCACACTACAAATTATCCTTTTTTTTTGCTGTCGTCAGTCTTTAGACTGGTTTGATGCAATCCTTCATCCCTTCCTATCCTGTGCTAACCTCTTCATTTCTACATACCCCTTACAATCCACGTCCTCAATTATCTGCTTCATATATTCTAATCTCTGTCTACCTCTGCAGTTCTTACCTTCAACTGTTCCCTCCACTAACAAATTAACCAATCCAGCATGTCTCAAAATATGACCTACCAGCCTGTCTCTTCTTCCTGTAAGCTTCTTCCATAAACTTCTTTTCTCACCCATCATTTCCAAAACTCGTTCATTTGTTATTTTGTCTGTCCACCTAATTTTCAGCATTCTTCTGTAGCACCACATTTCAAATGCTTCAAGTTTCTTTATTTCCGGTATTCCTAAAGTCCATGTTTCGCTACCGTAAAGTGCTGTGCTCCACACATAGAGTTTTAAGAAGTTCTTTCTAATTCCTAGATCAATATTTGAAACTAAAAGGTTTCTCTTTTTCATGAAGGCTCTTTTTGCTACTGCTATTCTGCTTTTAACATCATTCCTGCTTCGGCCATCGGTTGTAATTTTGCTTCCCAAGTAACAGAACTCACTCACTTCTCCTATTGCATCAGATCCTATTTCTATATTTAATCTGCTAGTATTGGTGTCATTTCTGCTACATTTCATCACTTTTGTTTTACTTTGATTGATATTCAGTCCAAAATCTTCCTTCAGTATTTTGTTCATGCCATTCAATAACTTCTCAATATCCTCAGCCCTCTCTGCTAATAAGACAATGTCGTCAGCAAATCGTAGCATACTGATTTTTTCTCCCTGAAAACTTACGCCACATGGAAATATTTCTTTGACTTTCTTCATTGCTTCTTCTACATACAAGTTGAATATTAACGGGGATAGACTACAACCTTGTCTCACACCCTTTTTAACTGATGCATGTCTCTCTTGATTCTCTACTTTTATCACAGCCACTTGATTCTTATATAGTTTATAGAGGATTCTTCTATCTCGATACTTTAGACCTGACTTCTTTAGAATTTTGAACATCTTGTCCCTCCTAACATTATCAAAAGCTTTTTCTAAATCAACAAATGCCATAAAAGTATCTTTGTTTTTCTTGATCCGCCCTTCAAGTATTAATCTTAAAGACAGAATTGCTTCCCTTGTACCGCGATTTTTCCTAAACCCAGACTGATCTTCACCTACTATCTCTTCTACTACCCTTTCCATCCATCTGTATATTATTCTGGTCAGTAATTTTGAAGCATGTGATGTTAGACTAATTGTGCGATAATTCTCACATTTGTCAGCTTGTGCTTTCTTTGGAAGTGTGAAGATGATATTTTTATTAAAATAAGTTGAAATTTCTCCTGTTTCATAACTTTTTGATATCAGCTTGAATAATCTTTCAATTCCTTCCTCTCCTAGAGATTTAAGAAGTTCTGCAGGGATCTCATCAATTCCAACTGCCTTATTTGCTTTCAAGTCATTCAGAGCTTTATTAAATTCTGTCCTCAAAACAGGATCTCCTAAGTCATCCATGTCGACATCGCCTTCCTTTTCCAATACACTATTGCTCAAGTCGTCCCCAACATACAGTTTCTCAATGTATTCCTTCCATCTGTTAGCTCTATCTTCTGACCTTAAAAGAGGTTTCCCATCGGCAGCTTTAATGTTCATACCTCTTTTCTTCATTTCTCCAAAATTCTGTTTGATCTTTCTATATGCAACATCTACTTTTCCTGCAACCATTTCCTTTTCTACTTCTTCACACTTTTCTTGTAGCCATTTTTCTTTTGCTGATTTGCATTTCCTATTTATTTGATTTCTAAATTGCCTGTACTGCTCTTTTCCTGCTTCATCCTGAGCATTTTTGTACCTTCTCCTCTGATCCATCAGCTCCAAAATTTCTTCTGTGATCCAAGGTTTTCTGGCAGCTTGTTCCCTAAAGCCTAAGGTTTCTTTGCCAGCTTTCATTATTTCGGTCTTTAATGCATTCCATTCGTCCTCGGTTGAGCTCCTTTCACAGTTAATTCTTAGACCTAAGTCTACCATTTCTGCAAATTTTTCTCTTGTGTTAGATTGTTTCAGTTTATTCACTTCCAGTCTGTTCTGCTTATGCTGCTTCCTTATTCGCTTGAATTTCAGCCTGCACTTCATTACTATCAAATTATGGTCCGAGTCTATGTCTGCTCCTGGATACGCTTTACAATCTAGAACTTGATTCCTGAATCTCTGTTTGACCATGATATAATCTAGCTGATATCTGCCTGTATCCCCAGGACGTTTCCAGGTGTATATTCTTCTTGCATGGTTCTTAAACAGTGTGTTCGCCACTACTAGCTTATATCTTTCACAAAATTTTAGCAACCTGCTTCCTCGCTCATTTCTTTCTCCTAGACCAAAACTTCCTACAGTATTCTCCTCTTTTCCTTCTCCCACTATTGCATTCCAATCAACCATGATTATTAGATTTTCCTCCCCTTTCACATATTGGATTAATTCTTCAATTTCAGCGTATATTTTTTCTATTTCTTCGTCATCTTCCTGTGACGTTGGCATATACACTTGTAATAATGTGGTTGGGACGGGCTTAGTTTCTAACCTCATCAAAATAATTCTGTCACTAAATTGTTCATAATAACTAACCCGTTTCCCTACTTTCTTGTTCATTACAAATCCTACACCAGTGACTCCATTGACAGCTTGTGTGCTAATTATCCTGTGTTCCCCAGACCAGAAATCCTGTGCGTCCTTCCATTTAATCTCACTAATCCCAACAACATCTAACTTCAGTTGTTCCATCTCCCTTTTTAAGTTTTCTAACCTACCTGCCCTATTCAGACTTCTAACATTCCACGCTCCGACTCGTAGAATGTTTCTATCCATTCTGATGACTCCTCCCTGAGCAGTCCCCACCCGGAGATCCGATTGGGGGACTATTTTACCTCCGGAATATTTTACCCAGGAAGAAGCCATCATGATATATGTAATTTTAGAGGATTACTTGTCCTCGGGATACCCTTTGGGTCTTTAATGCAGTGGTTTCCCGTTGCCTTCTGCATCCCCATGCCGTTGATCATTTCTGATTCATCCGCCTTTAGGGGCCGTTTCCAACCCCAAGGGCAAGAGGGTGCCCTGAACCGCTCCCCGCTCTTCCGCCCTCTTTTCAGAGGCCGTTGGCAAGCAGTGGGTGACTCCTTATACCGGGAATCTTTCAGTCGCCAGAGCCTCGTCCGTGCAAACAGGGTGCACCACGTGAAGGAGAGGTTGACATTTGGTTGGAAAAGACTAGTATAGTCTCTCCCAAACCCTTATTGTCCTGTAAACACGTCACTATGAGTAAAGGTAGTTAATTATTACAATCGTCACCTGTCAAGAAAGCCACTTATAAGGGCATCAATTTAAATAACTGTTGAAGTAATAGAGCTAGCTCTCCCCTTATGATGATTACTATTACGTTAAGCCTGGAATAAAATATTCAATGCAAAGAGTAAAAATACTTTTAAATCGGTTTACCTACAATTCACAGGTATTAACGCTCTGATCTCACATACGGGAGGATGTGAGTTCGAATCCCCGTCCGGCCATCAAGATTTGGGTTTTCCCTAGATTCCTCAAATTACTTCAAGCGAAAACGGGATGATTCTTGGAAAAGACCATGGCGCGTTGCTTACACTCAATCCTTTCCCACCTACAATGACCTCGACGTTGATGAGGCGTAATGTCAGAAAAAAAGGTTATCATAAGGTGAAACTTTATCGAAACTTCCTATTTCAGAAATCTAACGGCAATGTTAAACAGACTGAATGCTGTTTGCAAAGCTCTTTTCGCCAGAACAAGAATAAACAAAAAGTTTCTGAAATGAATTTTTATTAAGAGTTCGCTAGCTTGAAAATCTCCCTACTATGTAATCACATTTGTTTCCGCATTTCGGATGACGCCAATGAGGCATAAGTATTTGTTACCTCAGTTTCGTTTACGTGCTTTGCTTCCAAAACTATTCTCGTACATCTTCAGCGTCAATAATTCACAAATCTCTTGGCATTATACTGTGCACTCATCATGTCATACTGCCAAAATTTCCAAGTCTGTGCTTTTAGACCACACCCACGAAAATCAACACTTTCGCTATCTTAGCTCCGGCTACTCCGAACCACACCCTAGTCTACAAGCACATTTTACAGCAGTGTCAGCCACACCAAAGATAACATACACACTTTCACTGAGCCGGGAACGCCCTGACTTTAACATATTAATTAATAGAGTTTAAATAATACACATGTAAAAAAATAAAATATATTTACTAAATAAACTTCTGGCATGATCTTAGAAAATGTTCAAATGTAAAAAAAAAAAAATCAGAATAAATAGCAGATTACAAAGGATACTTGCATTCTATGCTTGTTTATAAAACCGAATAACATACATCTTTGTATTTGTTTGCCAATTTTATAATTGTGTACGATTGATAAGAAAGTGTAACTTAGAATTTGCGATGAGTGATCTTGGAGAGATGTCATCTTTGCGTATAAGTCAACCAGTTTAGGCTACAGGATATTTTCGTAGTTATACCCATTTCGAGTTTAAAGATTACACTGCAATAGCTCACTCTCCTGATCTGAGGGACCATCAACTGTTCACCTTATCGTATGATTACCTGTTTCAACCTCTACTGGCTATGATTCAAGTACTGCTAACAAACTATTCTTTCTTCATGCTTGAAATTAATTGTAAACCATGCTTAAATGAGTTATTCTTCGAACTTTTACATTCGTGGCATTGTGTTACATTCGGATTATATAATGCCGGAGAATATATCAAATGCTCAGATTCATACAAACTTTATACAGGAAAAAGCATGGTCTACCATCTGAACTTGCTACGTTTCACCAAAAGTTCACTCTACAGCAATTGCACCTGCCTCTACCTGCATTTTTAACAAGATGCTGTCAATAATGATACACCTTCGCTGTTCTGAATGGCCGTTTGTTGCCTAGCTCGCACTGGGTATAATCCCATGGCCCTGTTTTGAGTACGGTCACGGGAGTAGTATAATTTCCGAAAACACAGCTACTTTCATGTTTTGAGCTACAGTCAGCACGCTCAAAACATGAAAATCGAAGAAAACGTAACTAATAAAAATAAAACACAAAAAAATCACACTGAAGAAAATCCAACTACATTTAACACGCACAAAACAAAAAGGACGAATAAAATGGAACATATAAAAATAATCGCTAGGGGGATTATAAGATTGATAAATAGTTAAAACAAATACACGTACTGATGTAATGATGCAGCTACATTAAACACTCATACAACGTAAGAAACAAATAAAATGTAATAGACTAAAATCAGCAACGTTTTTTACTTTTAATAGCCTTAACCTCAAGTCTGAGATAAGCAAGATCAGTATGGCAGTAATAATTGAAAAATTGTAACAACCAAAAGAACTTCATTGAATCGTAAAGCAAAATTTTATTCAACATTCTTCACTTTTACGCATGTTTATAACTAAATTGACGTATTTCATTTAAAGCCAACTTAATGAAAGCTATGACTGCATCGGCTCGCGTCGTATTGCATCGTGCGTCTTCAGTCTTGCGGTGCTCCTGCCAATAGCCAGGCGGTAGACGGAGTGGAGCAACGGTATTATGTAGCAGATGAATACGTTTGTTACTTTTTGCTACTGGTTTTCTGACCTTTTTTTCTTGACATATCTCCTTACTTGTTCCGTTATTGTCTTCTTTGGTAAACGCAGTAACAAAATGTATTCCCAATGTTAAAATTTTCCCCTTCTAATAACTTCGCGGTATTTTTATTTACACCATGAACAGTAATTTTATTTGCGCTATTCTTCTAGGCTAGACCAGTTTACTATCTATCTAATGAATAATAAGTCATAGGCTACATCGGAAAAAATAGATGTAGAAAGGGATAAATGTGATTTCTAATGGTCAGAAGATTTTGAGGGTATACTTCACGATTGTTTAACCTACAGTTGTAGCAAGTGATCTGGGGAAACCATGAAAACCCAAATCTGGATGCCCGGACGGGGATTGGAACCACCGTCCTCCCGAATGCGAGGCCAGAGCGTTAACCACTCACCCACCATGCTCGGTTATGTGGGTTTCATTGGAGGTAGGAAAGGTTTTAGAACAAGGAACGGGAAGGAGTTCGAATATTGCGCTTAGAAGCAACCGTGCAGGCATTAACCTAAAGTGATAGTGGTTAACTATAGAAAACCAAAATGTTGATACTAGGATAACGATTTGAACACGTGTCCTCCTGAATTTACCTTCCGCGTAATTTCATTCGCTAAGTAAGTAACTCAACTTTGCATTATGTGTTACATGGATCAACCTACTGAGCAGAATGCTATATTTAGTTCTAGATGAAAGATGTTGAACATCTCCAGCAGGCAAAGTTCGGGAAACTCCACGCAAGTTTTCTTCTTTTTGAAGATGATGTGATTATTTGCATCAAATTAAATTGTTAAAAACAATTACTCCAGCGATATTACCTTCGTAAAATTACAGCTTCTCGCAAATGGAGCTGAATGGTTTGAATATCGATTTACTGAAGCTATTCCAACAAAGTACAGCTACACGAATGGTGATGGTACTATTAACACTATGAGAACAGTTACGTATGTTGGAGTAAAACTCCCTAATCATTTGCCGTGTAAGTAGTATATGATTGACGTAAGTACAGGGCGTTCGCCGGGAAACGCAACCCACTGTTAGCGCTACAAGGAAGAAACTGCTCCCGGCAAGCGAGCGGTCATCTTCCGGCATTGTTCGACCGTCGGCCGCGGACTATTTCATAATAATTACGCTTCATGAACTTCATAAACTTGTATGTGCTAAGCATTTAAATGTGACGTAATTCATTAGCTTACCTTATAAAAGATGCTGGAAGTGTTGACACTCTTGTGTAATGCACATTTCACATCTTCTGAACATTTTTCGAGACACACGCTGCCCTAACTGACTTAATGATTTTTTGGGTGACTGTTCTAGTCGAAAAGCGATATCGTCAATTTTCTCCTCTGTGAGAATACGGTTGACCGACAGTCTCTTTTTGTTAAAAAATGAACCCGTTTCTCTTACTTTTTTAACCAGACGCAGAATTGTTGATTTAGCTGGCAGTAAAGCGCCAGGAAATTCGCGACGAAATTTACTGCGACACTTTTTAAACGACTTCTTCTTCACATATGTATCGTAGAGAAATATTCTTTGTTGCAAACTGTAACGTACCATAATTTTACTCACACTCAAACACGGTACAGATTAGTAAGAGTATGAAGCCCCAAACCAGCCAAACCGCGAAGAAACGTTTATTCACAACACTGATTAATAAGAGATTGAAGTCACAAACTAGCTACAATGTAAAGAAACCGTTCTTAACAATGTAAGGGTCACTGCACTGCACTGTTGGGGCAGCGGAGGTATTAAACAGTGCGGTGATTCACGGTGCCGCGTGGCGGAAACTGCTGGGTCGACTGACCGAGCAAGTTGCCGACGGCAACAGACTAGGAGGGTAGCGTTTTCCGGCGAACGCCCTGTATAAAAGCTAGCTATATGCTTCATATCTGGCGTCGAGATCTTAAATAAATTAAAGACACTTGTGCCTTCCTGATACGTACATATCCGTTTCGTGGATTCCAAGAGGATCAATAGATGCATTAAATAATTTGCCGAGAAGAGTAACGTTTTGGCAGTTGTAAATTTAGTTAGATGATAATGTCGTCATTGAAATAAGCTGCTGCAGAGTTTCTATTTGGCTACAAAAGTTACTTAACAAAAGAGAATAGGATGCAAACCAATTATTTATTTTATTCATTGTAATTTGTAAATATTAAAGAACTGAAATAGGCCAAACGAATATATCATGCCAAAGGAGCGTTGATGCCCCACGGTTAGCCTTGGTTGACGTTTTCTGGTGTTACAAAATCTTGCTAGCCCAATACTGGTATGATTAATTAATATATATATATTTATTGGCAATTCGTTAAGTAATTCCTGCCAACATTGTTTAGTTTCATTACAATAGGTTCAACGTCACCTACTTAACAAAAATCTCTGAATAAATTAATGATGTACCTACTGAGAAACTTATTTCTAACAGAACTTAAAAGGAAACTCGAAACAATGCCACACAGTGTTACCGAACAGAACTTTCAGCAATGCCGTTGTTACGTCTGGTGAATCGAATTCGTTGTAATACAGTTTCAGTTCCATTACGTCAGCTGTGACGTCAGCAGCCACCTGCTGTTGGTCACGCATCAGGGAATGGTAACGGAGGAATCAGAAATAGTTCAAAGAAAGAGTGGGCGCTTTGTGGTCGACTACAGCCACCAGCGTGAAGGCGGATCGGGTCTCATAAATGAATACGGCTAGAGTGGTCGATAAATGAACAGTTTCATGCAAGTAGCTACAGCGTAAGGAACGGAATTAACTTCACTGCTCGGTAACAGGAAAAAATAAATTAACGGGCGTTTCGTAACACTCTCCGTGATTCGGAAATTTATTGTGCTGTGGTTTTGACAGACTACCTGTAACTCACGACTTCGTACGCGAGAACTTAAAATATTATTGCTACAATTGGATAAAATCCACATCTACATCCACGCGCAGTCCGTTTGCCTGTCTCTATTCGGTTAGATTTAAAAAATTTGTGACAAAATATGATACTTATCCAAAAAAAAAAAAAATTACCTATGTCTTTCCTAACGATAAATAGTATTTACTTGTCAAATTTCATCAAGATAGGTTTAGCCATTTAGTCGTGAAATCGTAACAAACAGACAGAGATACAGAGTTACTTTGGCATTTATAATATTAGTGAAGACATAGCAATAACGGTCACATCTGTAGGTACAGAATCTCTCGAAGCTATGTACGTTACAGGTGCACGGTATGGTAACCTTGGTAATATGACAGACGTATTGAAATTCTTGTCGACCTGTTCGCGTTGCAGCGCGGTAGGTTTTAAGTTTCCTTAAACTTGGTGTATCAAGTCTGTACATGGTTCTCTTATATATTTCGTGTGAAATTTCCATTGCACCGTCACAACTGACCTACATTTACCGAATTCTCAGACACTGAAGGAATTCTGTTCATCATTGAGCGGAATATTGTTTCGACTGTAGACTAGTGGCTAAATCAGGCAATATGACAAGTCGACTATTATAAATTGATAAATGAGGATATCCTGTATATAGGCCTATACATGTGACCGTTTTAGCCGTATCCATCATAGCCACAGCACAATAAATGTCCGAAATCCAAGAAAGATTTATGAATCATTCTGAATACAGGCCTGTTTCGAACCAACGATAAGCGTAAACGTTGGTTCTTTCTCGAATTATTGAAATCATTAGCGTTTGTAGAGCATATAAAAACGTTGCTTACATTAGCTCACATAATCCAGCAGTAAGAATTTATAGCAATCTTCTCGTAACCAAGTCATTATATTAATTTCCAAATATCTTGAGAATATTCTACTTTCATTTTTAAGGAAAGAAAACAAAAATAAAGTATATTAAAGGCTCTATTTTTATTATTGTAGGGACAGCATTCATGTGTTGTACTTAGAAGCAACTAGTCTAGCGGACTAGTGATATATGAGAATCATTAACATGAATCTATTTACCATACTGTCCAGTGTCAGTATATGGTGAAGGTCGGAAAGCATTATGGCTGAGCGGTACCGTTCTGGCTTTACTTCGGAAAAAACGCTGGTTCGAATTTCGGTGCGGCCAACCAAATTTAAATTTCTCATGGCTTCCCAAAATCACTCCAGGAGAACGCCGAGATGGGTCTTTCAAAAGCCGGTAGCTGAATTCCTTTCCTTTCCTTGTTGCGTCGACGAGGCGTAAACCCAAAAATAAAAAATAAAATCGTAGGGAAATGGCAAAGTTGGCTTCAAAGTTTCTGCCCAAAATAGTACCAGGCAATTTAGAATTTTTTTATTCTTTTCTATTCCAATTTATCCAGTATACTATGAACTGCAGAGCAGGAAATAATGGTTTCTTGTATAGTATCTAAATAATGTAGCGCATCACCAATATAGACATCCTTAAATGCTTTTTGCTGCTAGAGCTGCTAGAACATATTATATATATTGTCGGCTTATGTATCTATAAATCAAAGCAAAGAATGTTGTAAAAAAAACTGCCATTTCTTCTTTGAAAACGAAACCTATGTCGCCATCTATGGCTGAGAACTTTTATAAAAACTTACATACAAAGATTTCTTTCCAGCACAATATAATGGCCTTAAGGCGAAGAAAAAAAAGAGATTTTAAATGTTAGCAAAAGGTGTTTTACTCTCCTATATTTCCTTTTACACATATGCTTAAATCTAGCTGTAACTTTTGCTTTCCACATTACACCCAACTTCAGAAATCATCCATGATAACGTGGATTAGTGTGAAGTTAGTTTAAAACTATCCTTCCCACATATAAAAGGTATAATTACAATGCTAATTCATGTGAATACCAAACATGACTAAAATTGCTAAATTACAGGCTGACTCATTAGACGAAACCATCGTAACTGTGAAGAAAAATACTCCTATTTATTACTAAAACCTTGTCACAACGTTAATGGATGAATGAGTGAATATGACTATGAGCGATCTGTTGTGTTCATATTCCATTATGATTAAGTTACATGAGCTATAGAGTAACAGCACAGCTTTCAATCTGTTATATTACTAAAAAATATATTCGTGTTCTTTATGTCTGTTGTATTACGCACAATGCCGCAAAATTTCTCTTCCATTTGTCATATTACAGAAGTTCTGATACAAAAGGCCTCAAATTAATGGAATAAAATGCAATCAGATGAAGAGCCCAGTGCGCGGGAGGCTTTGTGTCACATAACTCGGCTCATAATTAATACCGTTGTGATGACTAAAATCCCTCACAGCGGTACAGAATGCACACCAACTTTTTATCAGTGTGCCTCAAATTGTAAATGAGCCGAAGAAGAGTAAAAATTTATAAACCTACAGGACACGGAAAGGTGAAAAAAGGTAACAAAGTGTCAGATAAGAAATGTCTCGTAGCGGGAGGGAAACAGGTGAGTAAAGTCTAAGCTCCAATATTAACAATATGGCACTTCGTACAAATATGTTGTGAAATAAAAAGATATACGTATAACAGTTAAAATCCTCAGTAACATTCACTCAGCATTCTGAAGCGTAAAATACTGAAAACAACTGTGAGAAGTAAATATATTGTGAACCTCCTTCTGGGTTAAAGGAAAATTCAACGCTTACTGCAGTAGAAATCTTCTCGTCGAACTTGTTTGAGTAGGTCGCATAGTTCACTATATTAAGACTGGTCTACACGTAACATCTTGACGTACGTTTTACTTGATCAGGCAAGACGTCAGGTAAAACCGACAAAAAACTCTAATCCACACTCTTACGTTTTTAATTTCCGTCTTTAGCTCAGGTTTATTAAAGCCGCGAATGAAGCATTACTTTTAAAGATCATTTCATTTTGACTGGTGAGATTAAAAACTAAAAATGGTCAATAAGACGGTTTCTAAAGAGGAAAAGGGTTTCTCAGTTGAATTTGCTTCGGAAATTACGTCATGAAGCTGAAGATGGGCGTCGTTATTTACAAATTGTTACGGACATTTATTTGAAGTTGCCATCATTAATAATCGCAAAAGTAGAAAAACAAGACACTGCTGTGAGAAGGAGAATCTCACACCACGAGAGATTAACTGCTTTGGTAAGATTTCTGGCATCAAGTAGAAGCTACGAAGATCTTGAGTTTGCATCTGTAATGTCGAAATAATATCTTAGCTGTCTTATACCAGAAAGTTATCAACCAGAAACCAGAAAATATACACAACCTTCAACTACGAAGATATGGGCTTGTTCTGGACGATGTAAAATGTGTAGGGATACAATCGAGATGTACTTTGATAACCAAGGATCAGGGTAGTTGCCGGACAACGCCATAACTCTTTGAGGAGACTTTGATAAAATAAAATGATTTTGATAATAATTATGTATCTGTTTTGTACTACTGTCTAGCTATTAAACAAATTTACTTTAATTTTTTAATGCACATCTCTATATACAATTCTGTTAATTTGCAGCAATTAACAACTTCTCAATTTCTGAATCATCCTGTATATTGCTAATTGTTTCTCTCGGGATTTATTCATAATTTAAGAATGAAAGCAGATCGAAATTCCACAGAGAAGGTTTGTAAATGTCACCGGCAGCATCTACAGAACGTGCCGACTTCATAACTCTCACCAAGACTTTATGAAACATTGAACGAAAATAATTTTTTTTTGTATCCATTTCCTATGAGTCTCCAAGATCCACTTCATTTACATTTACCAACCAAAGCATATGATTGATTTTCTTGTCCCGGTCATTGTAGCCCTTTGACTTGTCTTGCCACATGCAAGGATAACTAGAAGAAAACTCAATAAATTCCGTAAACAAATCATGTGACTATTGTCGTAAGATTCTACAAATCCACCGCGTAAAAAGTTTTAGAAAAGAAACAAAAAAGTTATTTTCGTTCCGCACAAGCTGAGAGATGGTTAAAGAGTGAGGGAAAAGTCAGCCAAGGCGGAAAACAATGCTCCCGCCGAAGTCGTTCGTCTTCATCTAGTTCAGGTAAACGTCCGTTTGTCTGATACGTTTTACTTCATCGTGCAAAACGTCCGTCAAGACGTTACGTGTATACCGGCCTTTAGAACATCATTATCGCCCTTAACATTTCCTTATCAGTCACTGAATTTTACCAGAGTTTTAAAGTAGTTTTCACCATGCCATCCTGTGTTCGTTCCCAGCTTATTTCACTTTAGAACACCATAAATTTAGTGGATTTCAGACGAAACCTCTCTTAAGAATTTTATCCTATGAAATATTAATTTCATTCTGTAATGTTCAGGTTTTTTTGCGTGATAGCGCATTGTATTTAATAGCATTGCAGTTTGTAAAAGCAGTTAAAAGTATTATATATCAAGTATGTTTTTAGACGTGGAGAACTATAGGTTTACCTCAGAAGCAATCTTCATATACGAATTGGAGCTAAGTTAAGTCACTCAATATTCCATGCCCATCTGGCACTTAGTTAAGGCAGCCAAAAAAAGAGGCTGTTTGGTTTGAAAGATTTCTCTGTAGACTCCCCAGGAGATGCGCTACAGTAGTGTCACTTTTTCACGGTTTTATAGAAACAGGATACACAGTCCGTATTTACTGATGTATAACAGCCTCTGGAAATTACTTTGT
Organism: Vandiemenella viatica; assembly: GCA_031002005.1. Classification (NCBI taxonomy): domain Eukaryota; kingdom Metazoa; phylum Arthropoda; class Insecta; order Orthoptera; family Morabidae; genus Vandiemenella; species Vandiemenella viatica. The sequence continues at coordinate 220,171,311 of CM061920.1, forward strand.
CTTGAGTAGTGAGACATTGATGCGTCATAAGTAATACCAGAGTCAGAGAGAGTACAATGGAATGTGTTTGTTTGTTGCAGGAGATGCTGTAGTGGGACCTGCGGTGGACTCTACCGTGTGATCAACAGATTCCGCAACACTCGAAGAAGCAGCGACCACACCAGACAGCCAGAGTGCCCTACAAGTAGCAACTCTGGGACTTCGACGTCTCATTCTCCTGCATCTACCACATGCAAACAGATCAGAAGCGAGATTGTATTGGTACAGACTTTAATGTTTTATGCAAGAGCTGAACTCCCAGGATCAGTGGCACATACCAGGTCCGTTTCAGACATGGGTATTCAGATTTTCTTACACAAAATGATACGTCAAGCGATCAAATGTGTGCGAGTGAAATCAACTCAGAAACGTTAGCTTGTATTCATCGGTAAAATCTTTGTCGTGAAGCGTACAGAGACTTATTTCAACGACAGTTTCACAGCATCATAAATTTTATTACTGATTATAGTCTATATTTCTTTCAGAACAGAGAGGATAAATACATTTTTCAATATTCACATAGGACGAAAATTTAGAAATTCACTAAATAATTTTGTAAATTATTATTTACATCTGTGTGAATGCAAGATACAAATGCTCAGATCTGAAATTCAAGGAAGTGCTTATTCTCTGCCTAAATTATTAAAGACAGCAGAAGAAGAGAGGAAAATATTGTCGTCTTCTGTTTGGATTTAAAAGGCATAGCTGGCTGAGAAGTGAGATTTTACTCATTTGTTTCGGTGGAACGGTGGAAAGTAAAACGTTTCACAAATGTAGCTGCTTCGAGGTTTACAATAAATGCCTCGGGATGTCAAGAATCTTATCTGCCATGGAATGAACAGACACCTGCCGGGAAAATAGCCCTTCAGCTCAACGTACACGCATAATATAGGAATGTGGTAAACGCTCTTTACATCCCTGTCCTCAACGGGGATCGACTCAGCTCACTATCAGAAAGTGGAGGAGCGCTATGTCTTGTGAGGTAGAGTCTCCAGTGATTACTACCTGTCAACCAGGCTCGACAATCCACTGCGACGAATCACTACGAACGACTATGGCCGGGCATCACGCACAGGTGGAGCCCTCCGCGGGTTCCTCCGACACCAAGGCCACAGCCGAAGACACGAGGAGGGACCAAGCTGGCGACGCCAGCGACGACGCCGTCTGGAGGCTGCTCGACCAGAACCCGGAGGCTGTGGAGCGCTGGCTGCTGGCCCGAGCCAACCACTCGCTGCTGCGCCGCGTGGCCGCCAAGGTGGCCAACGACGACGCGTGTGCGGGCAGATGCTCCGGGGTGTCTGCAGGCGGCACCGGCGCCGCCACCCTGCAGACCCTGGCGGCGGCCGTGGCGGAGGCGGCGGCGGCCGCTGCAGACTCCACGCGCAGCCCCTCCACCACGTCGCTGGAGGCGGCCGCCAACACCGGCTCCGGGGGCAGCGGTGGCGACAGCGGCCGTGAGGCTATCATCCCGCGCAGCAAGCGCAACTCCGTCACCTCGGAGCTGTTCCAGCTCTGGCTAGCCAGCTCGCCCATCAAGAAGGCCAAGTCGCCCAGCAGGTAGGTGTTAAGAAAAACCCTGGCAACTGATACAGAGCATCTGGTAGATCATCATCGTCAGTGTTCTGTCCTAAGGCGGGGTTTCAATTGGCAGCTCTTCATACTAACCTGTCTTCTACCCTCCATGTAATTTCCGCTTTCCTTGATATCGTATATGATAATGTACCTCTTTCTTCCTCTCACTTTCCTCACACAAACTAGTCCTTCTAAGGCGTTTGTTACCAAGCACTTCCCTCTCAACAAGTGTCCGATACAGGTCTTATTCCTTTCTCTTATAACTTAAAGCAGTTTCTTCCTCCCACGAACGCTTTCCAGCACCTATACATTACTCACTTTTTCCATCTAGCTTATCCTCTCCATTCTCCCCCACATCCACACCTCATCCTCTCTTCTCAGTTTCCACGTCACTGCCCCATAAAGTGCCACATCCGTACAAATCACTTGCAAAGTCTTTTCCTAAGTACTTTTTTTTATAGTTTTACAGTTAATAATACCCTCTTCCTATTGAATGCTAATTATTAAATTGTACCCAATTTTAGCTGAAGACAAATATAATCTTTTCCCCTGACAATACAACTAATTAGAATAACTAGAAATTGAATTTTAATAATTACAAGATGATATGTATTTGCAATTGACACTTCGAATAAATATATTAATGGGATGCTAAGGGACAAACTGGTAATAAGTAAATGGTAATATTATAGGTATGATAATTTGTACTGCTTCGCATCACCGAAATTGTTGTCATATGGAATAAAACCGAACATATCAGATTTAATCTAAAGTATCATTTTCACTCTGGCCACATAGATCATGTTCTCTTCCAAATTTTCATTTATTCCTTATCACGAAAATAGTTCAACTATCATTCCGTTGCTAGAAGAGTACTGAAAGGGTGTCAGTGCAGCCAATTCACTGCACATGGTGTCCTCTTCGAGCTTGTCTTTCGAAAATGAATCAGAAGGTAGACGAAGCAACACCCTCAGGCATGTAGAACAAATCAGAATTAAAATACAACAAAAACTGCATTATCCCACGTATCACGTCAGACTTATATCTACAATTGGCAAAGACAAAATACGTATTGTAGTTTTGGCACTATATTATTTTCCAAAACATCAGTGTGAGGATAGTTTGTTGGTAACATCTTTTGTGGCTATAACCTATATCTGTTAGCACAACATAAACAACGTTTTATTATATAGTACTACTATCTAACAGTGTTTAAAATTTAATCACGATCTGTTCACAACGGTTTTGCTATTAGTTGCTTATTCCAATAGACCAACGTGTTTCGCCTATATGGTGTGTGGCACTGTCAGTGGAGACTTAGTAGCAGCGGCTACGTCTTAATCAGGGCACCACTACCACCGATTTTGCTACATGCCACGGCAAAGCGCGTATGGGAACAAACAATTCGTAAAAAGTTTTGTTAACAGTTTGCGTTTTTTGTTGTTGTTCTTGGTTTAAAAAAAGAATCTGTTGAAGAATGGCCAATTATTAAGTCATTGCTTACAAGACTCTGACATGTGGTATATGTCAACCTTAGGTTTCACCACAAAACGTCTTCACCTGCTAACAAATGAAACCCGCGACTTCTCCTCCATTAGGAAAGTGTACTGTATCTTCTTTCTTAGGGGAGAAGTTAGTCTAAATGAGTTTTAGTTAGCAGTAAACAGCAATTTAGTGACTTCATAGACCAATTCTGATTTTTCTTTGAGAATAAATTATAGAATCCGCTTAAATGCTCTAAACTGAATCAAACTTTTATATTAAAATACATTTTATATATATATATATATATATATATATATATATATATATATATATATTCAGCAGCTTCCCTGTACGCCTAACGTGCCTCATTGATAGTTTTTCTTATACGGCAAGTTGAAAATGACACTGCAGGGACGCAGTTCTAATCAGAGACAATGCTTAAGACTAGGTTGCTATTTGACATAAACAATTAAAATTTCATTAAAAATGTTGGGCATTTATTTTTACAAATTCAGGGGAAGTATAACATATGGTAAAAAATAAATAATTCTTATCACAGCCGGATTATGAATGTAATGAAAATCCTATACGGGTAAATATTTCGATTGAGACGAAACCTTAAACTATTGTGATTCATAAAATCATAATGACTAATTCCTTCAAGAAGAAAGTATACAATTTTTCCCGTGATAGATAGGTCTTTATAAAAATAACAGTACCGTCTAGGAAGAAATTTATTGCAGTGGATGCAGTAAAGCTGGGGCAATAGATAAAAAAAAAAAGATTGGTAGCATATTTTCTGCGGTATCTCAACGTCTGCTCGACTGCAAAACTCAATAAATATGAAGTATGCTACTGGATTAGGTGTACACGAATCTTAGAAGTTAGTATTAACTGCTGGTGTATTACAATGTGTTTCAGTGAGGTGAATATGGTGGAACAGCATTGCGTCGTTTACCAACAATCTGACATTGATATTACGCCTCCTTTTTCGAGCCATCCACTAGAGAGTCATAACGGAAATATGAGTAAACGCAGATTGTATTTCCTCCTTATCATCCCACTCGAAAACCAAAATTGAAAAATCAGCGATTCTCCTTAAAACCTAGCAAGGCTGAACGTAATGTTACAGTTTGTTGACCATGTGAGACACAGAGCTTTAATTACAATTCTGTTTGGTTCTAGGCAGTATTTAAACGTCACTGTGAGAAACAAAGATGTAATTAACTCAGTTAACGATACTATTGAGCAAATAACATCTTCTAACTATCCCATTGCAATATATAGGAGAATAATCTGGATCAGTACTAATTTAGTAAAGAAAAATCGAAAATCATTGTAGCTCTATGACGTCCAAACTCAATTAATGCTGTTATTTTCCTTGTTAGTATTACAATGTGAACCGAATCAGTGAAATACAAAATTTCGTTAAACTCAAAAGATTATTGCTTAGCTCGAAACAAAGCAAAAAAACATTAACGTTCGCACGGTGTTGCTAATAATCTAGCAGCTATCTACCAATAGTGTTTTTTTTTTTCATTTATCTCAATGAACTTCTGAAAGTTTTACATTTTCCATCACAAAAACGAACATTAAACGAATAAATTTAAATTCCTAATATTTGTGCATGTTTTCTCAAGCACAGACATGCGATTCAACTTCCGTCCCTCAAATAAGATTATCTCCAACGACGTACAATCGAAAATTAACTTTGTATGAGAAATTAAACTAATTCCATTTTCACTGTCTCGACATAATTATCATTTTTTTGTCTCGAAGGTACAAGACATCACTTACTAAAACAAGAAAGTGATTTAAGCGCCAGTAAATCAGTTTTTACAGTAGGAAACATACAAAATAATCCCGATGATATCCATACTGAATGCTGTAAATTTTCTACATTTTTAGAGAATAATATTAACTTAAACTGGACGAACACATTCAAGAACTTTCAAAATTTTTGTATTTTAAAATTCATATTATGAATAATGTTTGTAGCAGAAGCCTTTAAAATAACAAGGACAATACACAAAACGAATCGTAATTGGCATTATGTTATCTCACTGCCTGAAAATTATTCGAAATTCCAGAACTATGTCCTTACTCTGTGCCCCCAGACAAAGTGGGCTGAAAATGATTAATTTTTAATTGCAATGAAGCACACGCTCCGGTGCCTGTTCTCTTAATCAACTAATAACCCATTTTTATTTTATTTTAATTATCTTATGTTATGGGGAGGGTTTAGTTATTCTTAAAACACCAACATACTTCACATGTTACCTACTTTGTCAACTTATGTCAAATCATCTTTTGTGAATAATCAGAAAGATTTTATCCTCATAGCATCATGAACAATAGAAACTAAGTTACAAAATCATAAAAGTGTTTCGACAAAGGTAAAAAAGATTATGCCTTATCTTAATTTAAAAAAAAAAATATGTTTAGTTTGGTCTCAGTGAGGTAAAAATACTGCCAAAGTAATATGTAGTGTTATCCAGCTATTTACTTCCAAAGTGAAAAACGTAAGTACATGATTCAGTAGCTACTAGAATAACCCTAAGGTATCATAACTATTTTCTTTGTGGCTTTCGAGACAATATTTTACCGGTATTTACTACTTCAGTAAATTATTTTTTTCTCGTCTTTTCTATTGTTTTTTTATACCTTAATTGCACATATAGTGAATGAACTATCAGTTTAAAAAAATAATAATAGTTGAGGTAATATTGGAGTAACTGAACATCAAAGAAAAAATTAATGATTCAGCGAATTTTCAAAATTCGTTATCTTTTCTATGGTTATAAAAGATGGAATTTGTTTCTTTGTTCGACAAAGGGAAACAAACAATCGAAGGTATACAGTTAAAACTTTACACGAAGGTTGATGTCAAATATGATACGTCTTACACTTTCGTAGAAAAGTAGTAACTAATATTTATCTGATCAAAAACAGCAAATTAAACGAAATCAAAAAGATATCAAAAGAAAGAGAAGTATCGCACAAAAACGCAATAAACGTGTGTGAACTATTCGCTTGCATTAGCGACATAAATAATTTCAGACTGACTACTAACACTGTAAGCATCTCCGCTCCAGGAACTGATAGTCCATGGTTGTAACTACAGATGAAATGGATAGCTGTTTGGCCGGATACCGGATACCGGTTATCCGACCATCCTATAAGCCGGGTAGCCGGATAGTCGGCAGCCGAATATCCGGCTGGACGTTTATATTTGAGGTTAGAAAAAATAAAAGTTTCGTCAGTAAAAAAAAGGATCGCGTATTTGGGAATATTTTGATATAAATAATTACACTAAGATTTCGATTTTGAATTACTTTTTGTGAGACAGTTTTTGACGCGAAGTTTGAATAATTTCAAACACAATGACGTATTTTTTTTTTGTCTTCGACCAGATACCTCAGCCATGACAGGCCAGAAATCTTTCATGAAATGAGGAAAGCTACAGCCGATATCGTGCCTATACTGCCTTTAGACATCTCCGGGACATCTTCGACATCATCAGAATTGTTTGAAAGGAAATTACTTTGGGATGTAAACGACGCATAAGGGGAAAAAATCATTACGTTATGGCAGGAATTGCTGCACTAGCCAACGGGCTGTTATCTAGCGTAGAAAGAAACGGATTTTCCAGTCCTCTAGAACTTTAACCCGCTATAAATATCAAGTTTTACATACATTTCCCAAAGAATGTTCCTGACTTCTACGACAGAATTTATGATAAAATAAAATAAACATTTCTGGTACTCTCGCTGTTTCTGTGACTTCTAGATATGTTTACACAATAATGTCAGCTTCCTGTATTTCACAGCTCATGGCTATCTTCCAAAGTCAAACTAGAACATGGAGTTTTTGCTATGAAACATGTCCCTGGTTCTCACCCGGGAGAAAATGTAGCAAGAGAGCTTAATAGTATCACAAATCGTTGGGCTATTGACCAAACCAAAATACATTTACTCATAAATGACAATGGTGCCAACATGGTGATGGGTGTACGCGTGGCTGAGTATGCTTCTGTTAGATGTTTTATCCATTTGCTTTGGAGAATTGTAACTGAGCCATTGAAGATCCAGCCTGAAGTACAAGGAGTGATTGTAACAGAGAAACGTCTCGTTATGCACTTCAATCGTTCGGGCTTAGCTCAAGAAAAATTTCTGGCGATTCAAACAAAAAATTACCTGACCGTCAGCTGGTGCCAGATATCAGCACGAGATGGAATTCTAGTTTCTATATGATACAGTTTCTGTTGGAAGAAAAAATGGCTATATCCCTATACGTGGCTGATCGCGGAACACACACTAATTTGACGCGTCAACTGTAGTATTTGGTGATAAAGTGCGTTTAGCTATTGAAGCCCTTTGAAGAAATAACAAGTTTTGGTGACTCCTGCAATTCCGAAGTAATTTCAAAAGTTTCTGCACTAAAAAAAAAAATATTTAGGTAATGAGAAAACACAAAGAACTCCTGACCATACATTAGAGCCTCTTTGAAAACTGTATTAGTAAGCAGTTTCGGCTCCTTAAGTGAAGATGCAGACTACTTGGTTGCGACCTTCCCAAAACCAAGATTTAAGACAAACTATTTTTGGTTCATCAGAAGATTATATTGGAATCTATAAAAATGTCTTGGGAGGAATCTTCCACCAGTAGCAACAGTTAATCCTCAAAGGCTGTCAAAATGAGTATAGAAGACGAGACAGAATCAACTGTGACTCACGAAGCTCATGACACGTTTCGGAGCTGTTTTAACGAGATAGCCATTATCACTATCAAGAAAAAACGTGATAGCTAGCGAGATTGACTTTAATTTAAAGTCATCTCGAACTGACCCGAAATTGACAAAATATGCCATAATTTATTTTTCAGCGTCTTGCAGTAGTGTATATAGCGCAAAACTTTTCTTTGTACCTCGCCCTGTTTACGAGGAAAAGCAAAACTGGTTATTACCTCTAATTACAGACAAATTGCTGTTGATTCAGTTCAAAAACTAATTTTTTTATGTTAAAAACAGTAATGAGCAGTATTTTGATTTCAAGACAGTGTTTTTATTTGTGTTTAGACTTATTATATACTTAGCATTTGTGAATTTAAAGAAAATTTTATGAAATTTTCGTAATTTATTGAGAATCCGATTCCCGCCGGATATTAACCTACTATCCAGAATCCGACCGGATAGTAAATATTGGCCGGATAGGCCGGATACCGGATGGTTGCCGGATATCCGTTTCATCTCTAGTTGTAACTATTCAGCGAAAATATTAGAAAAGTATCTTAATTACAAGCTACGATGATTCGCTGAGAGTAATGACAGCATTTCCCCTGGTAACAACCAGTCCACGCGTAGACAGATGGTAGTTCGTACTTTGGGGAACCATGGCAATCAACAACACAGATAAAGTCCGTGTTCTCTTGCAGACATCCATACAAAAACTCGAGGGAAATTGATACATTCAACATCAACACCAAAATTTAACCTGTAAAACTATACACGTTAGTACTACGGTTATATTGAGAGAGAAACTCCTCATAGTAGCACTCCAAGAGACATGATTTACCGACGAAGAAAGGGTAGAATTTGATAACTATCGCATATTCCAGAGTAAAACAGGAAAACTAGTGACCAACGATGCTCCGTTTGTGGGAACGGCCTTTATGATACACAAAAGTATTCTCAGTTTAGTTAGAGAAGTACCTGTCATAAACAACCGTCTCATGGTCATGCTAATACAGTGGCAATAAAAAATATACCCCGATTAACAGCTTTACACCTACTAAGATAGAGAACAAGAAAGATAAATTGAAAGCCAAGAAATTCTGGCAAAACGCCAGAAAGTTAAGAAAAAAAATCCTAAAGTTAATACACAAATCTTAATTGGAGCAACTTGGAAAAGAAGGATATTATCAGAAAACTGTAAATATATCCGCCCACAGATTCCCAAACAAAAATGGTACGAGATCAGCGAACAAATAATTTAAAAATTGTGTGTACCCTAAAGCAAAAGATTAGTAGATACCAGATTGATCACTAAGTTATTTCATATACACTACAGAAAGAAGTTTATGACGTACGATTCCACCCAGGGGCGATGATAGACTCGAAACACTACTTCTCAAGAATCAGAGTGAAATTCATCCAGAAGAAATTACGCCACAAGGTAGCACTCATACAAAAATTTTACACAATGAAACTAGGAGAAACTAACTTGAAAGAAAGGGTAAGAATAAGTAGGTACTCGGGAAAAATTTCAAACCAAAACAACACAAAAGTCGATAGAAGTAATTCAACTTCGCCGATTTCAGAAAGATACACGACTCAATCTACCGGCAATTCCTCTCATCATCCTAGAAGAACAAGGAGTCGACACAAAACCCTAAACTTCATCAAACACTCACTAACACAACATTAAATTTGTAGGTGAGATATCTGAAACGTTTCAAATCAAGATTGATGTTTGAAAGGGTGACTCTATGTCTCCAATCCTCTTTAATGTTGTTCTGGACGAATTCATCCGGGAATTTGAAAAATAACCTAAAAACAAGAACTTCTGAAAGCCTCTCCAACACGGACGACCTAAACAAGTGTTACAGTGTCATGCCTAGTATTCGCAGACGATCAAGTTGTGGCAGCCGATGAAGAGGCCACAGAAATAAAACAGATAGAAACATTGAAAGAATGCTCTGGAAAAGTCAGACTACAAATATCATTACAAAAATCCCAGTGCATCTGCTCAAAACTCTCCACTCAAAAATTGGTCGCAAAATATGGACAAATCAAAATTCCATATTTCAAGTACTTAAAAATCGTATGCAGTAAGATAGGAGAACCTGCGACATCAGTAACAAAAAATGTTCGTCCATAAACACAGAAGTCACGTACTACAACACAGTTATCAAACTTGAAGCCTTTTATACCAGTGAAACAGATACATTCCTCAGAAAAGCAGATGCGAAAGGTAGTTTTTTTTAAAAAAAAAAAAAAAGTTACAGATTTCAATAAAGAAATCGAGAAGAACAACGGAAATATTGTCGAATTTTGTGGCAGACTTCAGTAGAGAATATTAAGGTTTTACTGCCACATAAACAAGCTCCCAGCAACAAGATTCATCTGCAAAATGTGCCTGTATAGATCAACTAAAAATTATGCCTTGGATCCAGAAAATCAGAAAGGAACAAAAAAATTGAAAGTACTGCCTGTGAACGACGTCACTAAGAGGCCAGGGACGACGTGGACTTTAGAAAGGAACACACACAACAGAGAAAAAATGAGAGCTGAATCTTAGAGAATCAAACCTTTGCATGATTCGATAGGTCTAATAACAAATAATGATTCTCTAGATAGGTTTTAAATTTGCTCCTAATGTCAGAAAATTTGTACCTTAAAGTAACATGGGAGTACTAAAGATAATACCTTTTCGTTGATTAACTACTTAAGTCAGTAATGGAGAGAAGGGTTAATAGCCGTAAAAACATTGTATTCTTATTCAGTTAAAATTATTGTATTCTTACTGTTTAAATATCAAGTTTAATTTGTATTCGTGCTCGATGGATTTTGAAAATGAAAAAAAAAAATCTTACACTGACCTACAGATTTACTGGGGAATAGTGGGAATAATGAAGGAAAAAATACAAAAATCACTGAAAATAAATGAGTCTTATTGTGGTAGTACTTAGGATCCCTTGTCGGTTTTTCATTTTGGTCGTTATTACCTAGACCTCCTTGTTTATTTGATAAAAAATAACATAGCCATCATCATTATTGGTTTTTGAAAAAGTGTAGTTATTAGTACTAGTATTTACTTCTCGGGGACTGAAATGTGTATGTTACTGAGATGAATCGTTAAATACTATCAGTCACTTAGTATTATCACCATTTTAAATAATTTGTTGTTTAATTTCAACACTCTTTGCTCTTTATTTACTTAATTGATGAAAAAGTTGTTTTACTAATTATAAGGTAATTGTGTTGATATACGAAACTAAAGAACACGCTATGACGCTCTGATAAATTCTTTAGCCTGGTGTACACACTGTAACCAGAATATTGTCTGTCTATTTTAATTTCGCTCTTCTTCTTTTCATCTGCGTGAGTCTTTATAAAAGGATGAAGATATTGCTACTGTGAGTTTTGTTATCTCGAACTCTGGGATTTTTTTTTACTGTCTGCAACTCTTGATCCCCGACCTTTCTCCAGTAGAGGCAGGAGAAAAAGTCGTTTTCTTTTGTGCTGCGTTACGAACCCCGACAGGATTAAAAACGAAATAAAGAAGTAGCGGTATCAGTGGGTCCCACAGGCGGGGAAAGCGCAGCGAATTCCTAACGGACTGCAGAGAGAGAGATTAAATAAGAAAAGTACGAAGCGGATAACATACGCCCACGACCCTCGCTTCGTTTAATTAATTTTCGACGTATGTTCTAACAACAGCACATCGTCACATGGTTAGCTCGTTTACAGAATTCGTTTGCAGAAGGAACAGTGTATTTACATTTCCTTTGTTTATACTCAGCAACCTAATATAAAAAGAAATTTGAAACAGCGGGTTTAATCATGTTTGTATCCGCGCTGTGACGAATATAGTATAACGAGGAAAATGAATTGTTTGCCAGCTACACAGCTTAAATCCAAACTGTGTTCTGCTGCGAAGTGTTGCATTTGCGTAAGCCTGTGCATTTAATAATGCGTAATTCCATCTGGCTTTATATCTCGATTAAGCGTTGGTGTCATGTATAAAACGATTTAAACATCAGTGTTGTTAATGCATATACGTGTAATCATCGTGATCGTTTGCTGGTGCGAGCGATAGTGATTGAAATGCTAAAGCAAGCGGACCCATCACCTTGCTTGCGATGTTTTGAAGTCACCGGTATTAATGATTGCATACTTTCTTGTTTGTTTCTAAAAACTGTTCAGATAGATAAAAAAAAACACTACTAACACATTTTAAATGTAAATGATAACGATTCGTTCCCTTTCCTGTTTACAACCGTCTTCCAAGGTAATCACTTAAGTTCCCAGGGTAGAAAGGAACACTGTTTCATCCCACTCCGTATTCACAGAAAATTTTAATCAAATGTGTCATTAATAACAACTATAGGGTATTTTGTATCTCCATAAATCGGTAATCGGTCGTCAAATTATTTGCTATTATTTGTTTTGTCATTTTATTTTTTATTTTTTTACTTATGGCGTTACGCCTCGTCGTCGTCGTGGTCATTAGAGGCGGGATAGGGGGACAAGGAACGTGAAGGAATTCGGCCATGACCTTTTGTAGGAAGCACATTCGCCTGGAGTAATTTGGGGAAACCATGTAAAACACAAACCTGGATGCCGGGACGGGGATTCGAACCGCCGCGCCAGACCTCCGGAATGCGAGGCCAGAGGGTTAACCACTCACCCACCACGCTCAGTTTTTTTCCATTGTTGTATGGGTTTCACATTCATACAAACATAACCAGAAAAATACTTTTCGTAGTTCAGCTTTTAACTAAACTTGAACTAAAGGTTTGGAAGATAATATATTAGTCTCTTCCAACCAAATATCAACCGCAACTTCACGTGGTGCACTCTGTTTGCATGGACGAGTCGATTTTCGGTAAAAGGAATCATTCACTGTTTTCCAACTGGCTGCTGAAAGGATAATAAAGAAGTGGGGAATGGCTCAGAAAATCCTCTTTACCTTTGGATTGAAAATGGCACCAACAGGCGAATGAATCAGAAACGATCAGCGGCATGGGGACGCAGAAGGAAGAAGGAACGGGTCGTCTAAATGCAAAACACTGTCGACGGGAGCAAAGTGAAATCGGGAACTGGAACGGGACAGGGTGATCGGGAACGGGTCGTCTAAATGGGCCTTATAGTAGCAATAAACGGTACTTTTTTTTTTTTTTTTTTTTTTTTTATTATTGGCAGTGGGCCGGTGAGCCATATAGCCATATCAATTGTTACATCACTTATTTACAGGTATTATTGATCATGGATATTGTATCTCACATGCCACAATTATGACTTCTCTTACACATTACTTGGACATTGTTACAATATTTCATATCTCTAATTACCTAAAGCTATGATTACAGTACACTGTGTTTCCACGGGAAGACCTGGTCATGATTAATATGTGGCGCTTATGGCCTTAACACAAATTATAAGCTCTCTCACATATACATGGTTTCTATTACTTTGCGTAATGACAGGAATGAGAATTCAATATGGTTGGTCTTACGTCTCTAGCTACATACATATTATACTGGTCCTTGATATTATGTGACATTTATAATTGTATCACAATCTGTGATTTCTCTGAACAAAAGAAGATAGAGTAGGATAAAGATAAGAATACCTGGTCGTTATTACAATGTTTCATATCTATATTAGGTATTTGATATCACCACGGTTACCTGAGCTATCCACACATAGCTCTAGTCATAACAATTATGTCTATAACAGTATATGGACTTCTCTCCCAAGTCCTTGGTCGTTATTACAGTACTACATTTTTATTATTAGGTACATAAAGTAATTATAGTTATATCACTTTCCACACAAAACACAGGTCCTGAATGTCATGTAGCCCGTGTGTCCATCGCACAATTTGTGGCTTCACTCACACTCACATGGTTAGTGACACAGTGTTACATATCTTGCGTTCAGGGTCTAATGTCTCTATTTTACGTAACATATTGTTATTAGGTGTGTAAAATCAGGGATCGTGGATACTAATGTTCTTGGAGATCTTTGGGGTTTATATGTCAATACCACCGTCTTTCAGGAATCTGTACAGCACCATGAAAACTCTGGCGTCGTCGGTCGTCAGTAGGTGTGACACTTTTGAGGGTGGAGAGTGACCTAACCTCACTAGTTCCTCTATCAGGTCTGTGATGCTATCCTGTCTGTTTTTGCAGCCGAAGAAGATGTGGTCCATGTCCCCTATGCTCGTATCGTCGCATCCACATAAAGGACTTTGGGCAATGTTGATTCTGTTTAGGTGTGCCGGGAAACAACCGTGGTTGAACTTTAATCTAGCGATTGTTACAATAGCTTTCCTTGGTAGGTTGAGTTTGTGGTGCCAATGATGGTGAGGGATGACTGGGTGGATTTTTCCATAGTGTTTCCCTTTGATCAATAGAGATTCTTCCCATTCTCTATTCCATGCGTCTCTGGTTTGTTTCTTCACAGTTGCCAGTAGGTCCCTCGCAGTTAGGAGGGGGTAGTCGCCACCTTCTTCGCAAGCTCGTTTCGCCAGTTGGTCCACCTGTTCGTTACCGTGCAGACCGATGTGGGCTTTCACCCACACGAACACAAGTGTTTTGCCTTTCTGTTTCGCCCGGTATGCTGCTTCCAAGATGTTGCATAAGATGTTGTCTTTGTTGGTAGTCTGCGTGTGTCCTTGCAGGCTGGTCAGCGAAGAGAGGGAATCTGATATGATGACCGATGTTGTGTCCTCCAAACCCTCAGCATACTCAATTGCCTTTTGAATTGCCACCATTTCCGCAGTGAAGATGGTTGCTTCCTTGCGTAGTTTCAGCATACCGTATGACTTCCTCTTCAGATCCAAAAATGCACAACCAACTGATGAACCTGATTTTGACCCATCTGTGTAGATGTGGGAAGCATTTGGCCATTGCGCGAGAAATTCTGCCAGTCTAGCGGAGTTGTTCTGACTGGAGTCTTTCAGCTTGATGTCGGTTCTCACGTTGAGAGGTGTAATCGTTGCTTCGTATGGCACACAAAACTCTGGTAGGTGGGAGGTCGACATTATGTTGTTGCTGTACATGTTGATTTCATTTTCTGCTATAATTAGCTCTGGAGTCCTTTTGCGTGGCCAGTTTCTTCTATTAGTGAGCTGACTTCCAAGTGCCTCAATCTTCTGGATGAGGGGATTGTTTGTAATCTTCATTTGCTTAAGTAGAAACTGTTTGCAGAGCTGCATTCGTCTTATATGAAGAGGTGGCTCTAGCGCTTCTACCAATAGCGCGTTGGTTGGGGTTGATGTCATTGCACCTGTGCATATTCTTAGTGCTTTGTACTGCAGTCTATCAAGGGTTTTTAGGGTGGTCTCTGCTGCTGATCCGTAGAAGATGCTTGCATAATCCAGGTGTGGTCTAATGAGCGATCGGTATAAGGTCATGGCAACTTTAGGGTCTGTACCCCACCAAGGTTTTGTGGTTGCCTTCAAGACGTTAAGTGCCGCCTCACATTTGCTTGAGATGTCTTTGATTTGGGGTTTCCAGCTGAGTTTGTTATCTATTGTGACCCCTAGGTATTTGACGACTCGTCGATACGGGAAGCGGTAGGGTCCGAGCTGTATCTCGTCCATGTCAGGTATCCTGCGTCTGCTATAAATTGACACCGCTGATTTGGTTTGGGATATGTCCAAGCCATTGTTAACGAGCCATGTTCGCAAAAGGTTGACAAAGTCTCCCAAGACCTTCTTGCAGTCAGCTAGCTCATTCATCATTACGTAGAAGCACAAGTCGTCTACATACTGGAGCATCATTACCCTCCCTATTAGCAGTCTTCCAAGGTCGCTGGTATATATGTTGAACAGCAGTGGTGATAGCGTGGAGCCTTGAGGGAGACCGTGAGATGCAATTCGAGGGCCTACTGTTGTACCATTGATGTGAATTTCTAGCGCCCTATCTGCCTGCAATGACATGAGGTTAGTTACGAATCTGCTCGGTAGGCCTAAGTCCAATAGTTTTCTAGAGAGTATCGATGGAGCCACATTATCATAGGCATGTGTTAAGTCCACGTACAAGGCCATGAGATACGCTTTACTGCGATAGCATTCATAAATGTCTGTCATTAGGTTAGCAACTACCTCTATAGTGCCTTTTCCCTTCCTGAAGCCTATTTGGTGTCTTGGTAGTTTACTTTTATTTTCTAGGTGCCACTCCAGCCGGTGTTTGACCATTCGTTCTAGTGTTTTAAGAGCACAGGATAGAAGAGATATTGGCCTGTAGGACGAAGCAAGTGCGGGGTCTTTGCCCTGTTTCAGGATAGGTACTACTCTTACGCGCTTCATCTCTGGTACACTCACGCGTTTGCTCCACACAGCGTTAATCAATCTTAAGAATATATTCTTCCCTCGCCTTGGGAGGAATGAGATCATGCTGTAATGAATGTTGTCTGGGCCTGGGGCACTGTTGTTATTACGTTTAAGTGATGCTTCAAGTTCCTCTTCTGTAAAAGGCGCTAACAGAGGGTCATGTTGCCTCCCATCTTCTGTGATCTCCACCTTCTCCGAGGCTGTGGCTGGGGTAAGGTTGCCCAAGATGTCCTCCGCAACGTTTTTAGTTGGAGCCGTATTAAGTGTAGTTCCTGTCGAGTTCTGAAAGCCTTTTATTTTCTTCCATATATCTTTTACTGGAGCAGTTCTGTTGAGAGAGTTACAAAAGTCAGTCCAGCCCTGGCGTTTTTTCTTCTTTAGGACTCTTTTGGTCCTTGCTACTGTTCTCTGAAGATACAGGTAGTTTTCTTCTGTCGCCAAGACTTTGTATTTTCGGAGGGCCATCTGTCTTTCTTTTATTGCTAGTTGACACTCTTTATCCCACCAAGGAGGTGATTTCTTATGGCAGGTGCGTGGTTTAATCTCGGGGATAGCTTTTATTGCCGCCTTTTCAATGACTGTCATAAGGCCTTGGTAGTCAGCTACTACGTCGTCCGAGAGTTCGAAGCTCTCAAGGTTTCTTGTGACTTCCTTCTCATACTGCGACCAGTCCGCGTTAGTTATCTTCCAGCGGTATGGCGATCGTGTCGGTGTTATTCTTTGTCTAGTCACAGGGAAGGTGATCATTATTGGTAAGTGATCTGATCCGGATGGGTCTTGGATGACCTGCCATGTGGCTGCCAGAGAAATGGCTGGTGATGCTAGCGTTATGTCCACTGCTGATTTTTGGTGTGCTGGCCCAACTATCCTTGTTTCAGTGCCATCATTTAAGATTATTATATCTGTGTCGTCCAACGCATCTAGCAACAGTCTTCCGGCGCGGTCTGTTCTTCCACATCCCCATGTGCTATGGTGTGCGTTTAGGTGAGCCATTATCAGGGCAGGTTGCATGACATACTTCAGGATATTTGAAAATGCTTGTTTATCGAACTGAGTGTTTGGAGGCCGGTAGAGAGCCATGACCGTTGTTTCTGTCCCCATAATTTTGAGACGTATCGCGCAAGCCTCGATATTCGGAGCAGTGCTCCGGATTTTTATTTCAGAAAATTGTATGTTCTTCTTTATTAGTAGAGCCGCTCCCCCGTAGCCGCCTGGACGGTCGGCACGCACTATTCTGTAGCCCGCGCACTTAAATTCCTCTTCGGGTTTCAGCCAAGTTTCTAATATGGCGGCTATGCTAATGTTATTTGATTTCAGCAAGTGTTCTAGGGATTCCTTGTTTGAGCGGATAGACCTGCAGTTCCACTGTAAGATATTGGGGCCGTGGTTACCCATCAGTACAGTTATAACGAGATGCGATATTGTCGTTGTTTGCCATGATTGGTTGTGTATTCCACATAAGATCTGTTCCATTGTCTCGTGCGTTTGTCTCTGCTTCTTCCTGTGGACCGTCCGAGTTTAGGAATGCGGCTATGTGTTCCCTCAAGTTGTGTGGGAGGTTTCCTGTGTTGGCCATACTGAAAAGTGAGGTCACAAGTCTACATACTCTATCAATTGCTTCCTCGTTCGCTACTGTATTACTAGCACCGTGTGGGTTATTCTGTATGGGAAGTCCACTGGCCTGTGCATATGCGTCGTAATACAACTCCGCGGGGGGCAGGTTGGTTCTTCTTCGGGGCTGGAGGTTTTCTGCGTCATGTGTTGCCTGTTTCCTGTCTATTCTGTCTTGTTGCCGACGCCCATGAGGAACGGCGGGTTGTTCTGTACGGTTGTATACAGACTGTGGGTGTCGTGGTTTTATGGTGTAGTGATTTCTCGTGGCCCTGGCTTGTGGTATGAGTGGAGTAGTACCGGCTATTTGGGCAACTGGCGACGGTGTGGAGTATTCCACATTATTACGTAGCGGCAAGGGGGGGTATTCCTTGTTGCTTCTGGGTGGGGGTGGTGGAGCTGTGCGTTTTGCATAAGTTGACGTATTTTCTAAGGTCAGAGCCTGTTCCAGAGTCATGTTATGGAGGATGATGTTCTCCTTAATCCTCTTTTGTTTTTTGAATTCTGGGCAATTGAAATTAGTGGCCAAGTGGTTGCCTTCACAATAGATACAGATGACTGGGCCCTGAAAGTCGCAGCTAGTTGTAACGTGTTTACCCATGCACTTGGCACAGCGGGATGCGCTGCGGCACTGCTTGCTCAGGTGTCCAAAACGTAAACAGTTAAAACATTGAGTTACACGGGGTATATATGGCTCTACAGTACATCTTGTGCAAAAGATGCTAATATATTCAGGTAGTCGCTGTCCTCCAAACGTTAGGCGGACCGATTGAGTCGGAACGTATTCAACCCCTCCGTCTTTTACAACTTTCCTCATTATACGTCGCACTTCCAAAACTTCTATAGCGGATTCCACTTCCTGCAAGATTTCTGAGTCAGTAAGCCCTGGGTCCACATTCCTAACCACGCCCTCCTTAACAGTAAAGAAACGAGGGATATAATATTGTATATGCTTTGGCTGGTTGTTGGAATTCGCCAAAAGGTTTGCCCACTTAGCAGATTTAAGCTCAATTTGAACTTTGTTTCTCCCTTTGTTTCTTATGTCTAAGATGAAGTTTCTTATGCCGGGCACAGCGTCACGTATTAATTTCCCTACCGCCATTGGGTGCAGACGGCCTAGGTTTGTTTTGTGCTGCTCCACATAACTTGCTTCATATTCTGCATGTACAACAAATGGACCGCAATCTGTTTCTTTATAGAAATGGGGCTGCCTCAGCACTGCGTTAGGATCACTGGCTTGCAAAGCGTCTTCACTTACCAGTCCAGCTGAGTGTGCGGGGATTGTTGACTGTATGCTGTAGGCTGGAGTTGACAGCGACGTGCTTGGAGGAGCTGTTGGCGGCGTGCTTGCTGCAGCTGGCAGCAGCATGTTGACTTCCTCTCCCAGTGCTGTTACGTTGTTCTCCTCTCGGCGTGGTCTTTTCTTGGACTGCTTTTGGAGTATAGGGGCACCGTCGGCGTAGTCCATTGCTAATGTTTCCAGCGCCTCGCCCACTACGGAACTGGTGCACGTGTTACCCGACGGCGCACTGTCAGTATGTGGCTGTATGCCACCTTCACCATACTCGCCACCCTCCATGGTGGCGAGGTACACACACTCTCCTAAACAAAACTTTTTAGTTGGTTTGTTGACTGCTATTCACTGTATAATAGTATACACAACTGGTGCTTGCACTGTCCTAGTTCACGCGTTATTCGTCACAAGGAAAACTCGGAGTGTAGCTCTCTAAGCGCCGATGTTACCTCTACGGCGATCAGGAAGCGACTGATAAACGGTACTTGCTGTACACCTTGAATTATTTTCTTCACGATCAATATTGTTAGAGTGCTTTTTTACTGACTTTATGCTTAGTCGACGTTGAAGAAATTAGAGGTAGGAAAGGAAGGGGGGGGGGGGCAATGAACGAGAAGGAATTTTTACCATGGCATATTTGTAGACCAATTCGCCTGGAGTAATTTGGGGAAACCATGGAAAACACAAATCTGGATGGCCAGACGGGTATACGAACCCGCATACTCCCGATTGCGAAACCAAAGTGTTTGTGAGTAGGGTGGTGTATACGATCATAATAACTCCGCTGATATTTCAATTTCTTCACCCTGTATAAATGATTATAAAAAAGGAACTATATTTCATATTGCCACTTATCGTATTCCTCTTGCTTCTGAGATATACGGGTAAGAAGAAGCGATTATTTTTGTCTGATTATTACATAACGAAAAGTTTCATTTTAATGTTTCCGTACTTCTGTATTACAAAGTATCTCTCGTCACCCATCTTTTTCAGTCTTATTACTTCTGATCCCTTTAGAAGTATATAACTGCTCATTATTTCAGTTGTTATTATTTTTCTTTTTTTCCCTTACCGAAAATTTCTTTTAATACCCTGTCTCATTCATCCTTTTCGTAGAGCTAATATATATACAATACTTAATTAACACCGAAATAAAATAAAATATGTTCAATATTTCGAGAACAATTTATTATTTTCTAATTTACGAAAGTTTCAGTGTAAACCGTTATGTGATTTTCTTAGAACTTAGCCTCCTGATTTCACGACTGAAGCTATTATACACCAGTCGAGATTCGCCTTTTAGCACAATGCTGTATTCGGTTACTAGGGAAAGCGATCCGCTCCCGTTAAGTATTTCGCTATGGAGTGCAGTCAATGCTACGTAGGTCTCAGCTCTGTCAGGATTTGAAATAGTACCTACATCCGCACAGAAACGTGAACACAAAGAGGGCAGTTATTTGAACGCTGCAAACGAAAGCGGATTTGTTTATGAGGCTGCAACTAGCTGGTGATACACTTCAATTATTTTGTAGCTACAAACAAACGGGGACAGGACGCAAAAGAATTTGCATTACATCGACCACAAAGGCAGCAAACAGCAGATAGGCCTAAGTGAAATCCTCGCAACACGGCTCCTATCAGTCAGCATTAATGTCATCTGCACTGCACGTCACTAGAGATAAAAAAAAGTTTAGAAACGGATAACTTAAGTTTTAAGCTGTTCGTTATGAAAGACTATTGGAATGGAATTAAAATTCAATATTATACGAAACATCTAACAGTGTATAACGAACTATATTTTTTATAAAATTATTAATACAATTTTAGCCACAAAAAAGAAAAAATACTGTATGATATATATTCCTTCACTACGCTTTCCTGTACCAGCTGATGTTACAGACTTTTGAAGTTTAATGGGCAAAAGTTTTCAATAATGTGAGAGAATGGACAGAGCTGAACTATATCTCTGTCTACTGAATCAGAAGACAATGTTACTAACACAATTAGTTCTAAATTATTTAATTCCAGCAGCAGAGTTTGGTCATCTGTAATATGCTTTGTTGTCATCAAAGAACTAGGGGTGATGATATTAACTACACTATATTTTACAACTGTTATCTGACAGTGAAATACAGATTTGTCTCCGAGGATGACTAAAAAGTTTGTCATTTTAGTAACATTTAGGGTGAACGCTATCAAATTGTATAATGAACTAAAGTAAACAATGTACATCGAAAAATGAGGAACAATTCACTGCAACAATGTAAAATCTATAATGTTGTCATGGTAATTCTTTGTGAGCTTTTGTTCCACACCATTCGTCAAACAATGTTCATGTTCACTTGAAATATAGCGGATTGAATTGAAGCATGTTCGTCATCGTACACACTTTCATATTCCTTAAAGCATCCGTAATCATTTTTTATTTGTAAGTTTGAAAAATACGTTGGACATGTGCGAACTAGATTGGCCTCTTTGTTGTAACAGTAATACTTACAATGGGGCACTGCACAATGAGCATTTTTTCTGACAATGTACTCTATTTTCTTGCACTGCAAGCTGTTCTTCCACAGTCCCTTTCAGGCGCCATCAAACTAGCGTTTCAGTTCTTTTCTTCTTTCTTTTTTCTGCGGCTACAAAAAGGATATGAACGTGAGAACGTGAGCTAGCCTCCAATTATTTGTAAAGAATTATTACGGGAAACCATATAAAATTGCTGTCTGGAATCGAAAGCTGGGTATTCTTGAATGCAAGACCCAAAGAATTCTGAATATCCATCAGGCTCCATTGTTTAGTCTCCTTTGTTGCAGATACTCTCACATTGTTTGATATATATATATAAGTGGCAATTATCACTTCTGTACTATTACCTGGAAATGTCGTCTGTCCTTCTACTATTAGAGGACAGAATGTACACCATTTGATGTTATAGGTTCCTTTACCAAAATATTTTACTTCTCTGCCGCCAAGTATCTGCCTTCATTATTCGTGTATCAAGTATTACATTTATTTATCTTGTTTAGATCTTATCAGAGTCTTATCTGCTATGTATTTCATAAACTGCACTTATAAAGCCACCTCATTAATTACTATACCTTGAAACTTATATTTCAGTTACGTTATCCTGGAGACAAGAATTAATTCCTATTTCAATAACTCTACTTACATAGCAAAAGCTTTTGCTAAAAAATTAGGGATAAATTCTCCCAAACACTCGTATCAATTTTCTCTTGTAAATTTAGTTTTATGACGCTCTTTCCGCAGGCGAATATTTTAGACTATACAGACCAGGCTTCACTCTCCGAATGCCAAAGAAACTCCGGCATCTATTTTCAAACACACACACACATATATATATATAAAACACCGGCTACCTTAAGTCTTTATTTTTGTTTAACTCTACCGCCTCTTCTTCTGAGTTGCCGCATTATTCCCATGTATATCATTTTGTCCGATATTTCTATTATTCAACATTACAGTTTCTTGTCCTAGGCTTGGTTGCTTAAATTTTCTTTTACAATGTTTTAATATTTCTGTTCCGGTTTCCATCAACTTCTCCTGCCTGGGTACTTCTTAACATTTGTAGTAGCAGAACTGAAGTTACAGCACACAAATTTTTTGTTGCAGATTATGTTACAATGTCATAAAATTCGATATTCCACTTGTATGATACCAATTTTAAACATACTTTTCACACAAAAATGATACGTGCAATTGATATCTCATTTCAAAAAAGGTCCATGCATTACAGAGTACAGATACACTTTGTTCTTACGATCTTTCAACATCTTCAGTGACGTAACAATTACCTCTTCCTGTCAGCGACGCTATTGCTCTGCTTCATATATTTTCTAAGGAAGGCGACAGCTTTGTGAAATAGTCAGAGGCCAGACGGGCCCAAGTATGTACAAAAAGCAGGTAGGAAACCATTGATGTAAGAAACAGCTACTCCAAGTTTTACCTGTCAGACAATGGGTGCAAATTGAAGCTATAGCAAAACGCAGGCCCGCGTCTGAATGTTTCTCGTAAAAGAGAGCGATGCAGTATTTCTACCATAATTTTACAAGCTTTTCAAAGGAAAAACTAAGGGCGTATCTTTACTATCAGAATTCTTAACGTCATTAAGTTCGTCGATATACAACGTCTCCTCATGCTTATCGAATACCTTCTGCGTTCTCTTGAGTTATCCGGTAAAGAACAAAAATGAGTCGTTTGTATTTCCCCATAATCAGAAATACAGCGTTCTAAATATGTAACAACTAGTTATTTGGAATTAATTTGAAACAAAAGTTATTTAAGTTAAAGGCAGAAATAATTTTTAATTAAAAATTAATGCCCATCATACAAAAAAAATTCAAATTTAAAGTAAATTATTAATAATCCTAACTAGTAAAATTATTTCCTGGTGATTTTCTGCATTGTATCGACTGAAACTTCACAACATTTCAGAAAAAAATTATAATTAATACTCTAGGCTATCGGCCGTGCTTGAGACTCTGCGAAAATTTTCTTATAAACGCTGTGATGCTTATTAACAAGTCTGACTAGTTTCGTTTCTTACTTAACAAGCAATTTAAATACGTTATTCAGCAATTATCACATAACTAAGGTGGATCACTGGTTTTGAAACTGCTTACACCAATAGTTTAGTACCTAACAATTTTTTACTCTTTAGATAAAATTTATTTCATCATCACAAATATCGATAAAAGAAAATTGTAGTACTTTAATTTGTATCTATTAAGATAAAATACCTCGGTCTTATTTAGAAAAAATCTGAAGCAAACAGAATACAGTTAGGGAGTTCCTATAAACGTGTAACATTTTTTCATGACTTAATGTCAAAACTGATGTGTGAGTGGAGACTTTCCCCGCGTATCGATACAAAAAAATCTTCTCGGGTGTCCAGCCGGATAGTGGTGAAAAACCACGACGTTTCGACAGCTGACTCTGCTGTCTTCATCAGGTATCTTGTGGTTGTTCTCGGCTGACTGTCTCTGCCTCAAGACGTCGCGTTTTTACACCACCATCCGGCTGGACACCCGAGAAGATTTTGTTGTTAATGTCAAAACATTCATACAGTTTTTTTTTTTTTCGGATAATTAAGATATTTAATTTGGTAGCCACTAAACAAGAAAAAATTTCTGTTCGCTTACCCATCCAATACTTGTACGCACTACACCACTTTGTGGTATTATTTAAAATGTCGGGCCTTCACCAAGTATAGTATCCCAAACTGCAGTATGATGATGTTTGTTACTGTGTGAACATGACACCTCTAAGGAAATTATTTTGCGCACTGAAACATAAGATACTTGGTATTTTCCATTCTATATCTAGAATTTGTGAGTATTGTGTGGCACCCTATGGGCGACGAACAAAAATGTGTTAGTCGGCAGTATTTTACCTGCTGTATGAAGCCGTGAGGGCTGAGGCCTTATCTCTGTTCACAGTTGGCTCGCTCGCGCCATATTTATTGCGTCGACGCAGCCTACAAACTACATTCACGAACGGTGCAGGTGGAGCGTAGCCATCTCTCTTTTATCCTTTCTTATTGTTGCGTGTCAGAAAAGCATCGCTGTCTCACTAAGGCTTATGCTGTTACTTTATTTGAAATGGAACTGAATGTCAGTGAAGAAGCAAACGATTGGCGGCAAAGCTCTGTTGACAGAGTTAACAGTATGGTTCTGGTCAAAGAAAAAAGAAACAGAAAACGTATTGACTAGGTGCTACTTTTTATTCAAACTGTTGTTTTTCTTTCCTTTAATGAAAATACGTTTTTTGTGCAGTATTTCAGAATTATGATGGTTTCTACCATTAACTTTTATTTTTTCCGTTCCCTGATGATCGATATAATCATAGTACACTATACACACAATTTAAAAATAGAAGCATCGGGAACTAGATATTAAAATTACTCCCGGTATCAACACAAGATACTGAGAATTGACACGATTACCACAACCCGTTATAGAAAACTAGCTTCTAAGTCTGTCTAAAAACGGGTTGCACTTATTGTTCCGTCCGTTCATTTCCTTGTAGTTGCTTGACTAAATACAGTTGTTATTAAATAACGTTCATAATCTAAAAAATGGTCGAATGCAGTACTAATTAGGTAGTGTACTATAACAGAAAACATCGACATCGCCTGAATATAAATAAACAAACAGCAGCTTGACGCGATGAGCAAGATGCTTGCAGTAGCGCACTGATCGTTAGGCACGCAGCTTCGTTTATGTTCAGAAATCAGAACACGGTTCGCTTTAAAGATCACTCTATATTTATTCACACTGTCCTACAGTTTCTCCATCACCACCAACAGTTATTTTAATTACTTGACCGTGGATAAGAGATAACGTACTTTTCCACCACAATTGCAGGTTCACAACACTTACATGTTAGACAAATTACCAGTAGCTCTTAGTTCTTTCCGAACACTTGTCTATATGTTTAAAAACCTGTATCATGCTGCTTTCCTCCTAACCACTCTACACTCAAGCATATCTCGCGACCCTCATACATTCGACGCGCTCGCATCGAATATGTGACAATCGCGCACAGCGACAATCGCACACAGTGACAATCGCGCACACCCGGGTCGTCTCTTGCTACCTGCTTTTAGCTACCAATTAGTCACCGCTAAACACCACGCTGGATTCTGGGACTTCCAATCCCAATCCCCTCCTAATCGGACCGCACACCACTGTTCGCATTCACTGCTGCCTTGAGTATCACAGTTTAAATCATGGAAGTTACTTCAACTACACATGGAGAGCCGTGTGCGCATTATGATGGGTACAGCTATCGAGAGTTTAGAAAGAAAGAAGATGGAACGATCACCTGGCGCTGTCTCAAAGAAAGATCAAAACAATGTCGTGGAATTTTGAAGAGTAAGGATGCTGCTATACTGAATGTTACAGAGCATATATGTGGACCCCATGACGACGCACGCGTTGAACTACATCAGAAACTTCATGAGGCAAAGAAGAGAGCTCGAGCGGAAGATAGTTCAATTCCAAAAATTTGCTCTGAGGAACTAGGAGATCTCCATAATAAAAACTACGAATTTGTAACTGAAATGCCAGCCCAGTCAACTGTCAAGAGAAACTTGTACCGTCAGAGGAGTATATCACAAGGTAGATTGCGGATATTTCTATTCTTTTACGATAAAATTTTATTTTGATGTTACTGATTGACTTACAAAAGTTTCTTTCTTCTCTTCAAGCTCACTTCCAGGTTCATCAGATTTTCTTGAAATTCACCCCGTAAGCAGACAAATCTAAGATTACATTTGTGTTTCACGATAGCAAAAATAAATTGTAGAGAAAAAGAGTACGTTTGTTTTATTGTGTTTGAATGTTTATTTTCCATTTCCTGTATATTCGGTCTGGTGACTGACAGTGTTACGGCGCACGATTTGGGTACTGAAGGGCTCCGTTGTATGTAATATTTACAGGCCTTAAAATTGACGTTCACCTCTGGCAAGGCTTTAGTATGATGATGATTGTCAATACTGCGATCCGTAAATAATAAAGTACACGGAAGAGGGGAGAGTGTGGCCCGACCTTTAAACTGTGCGCGATTGTCGCTGCGCGCGATTGTCACTGTGCGCGATTGTCACGACACCCTCGCATCTAGGGTCCACTTTCCGCGACAGCCAGATTCAGACTTCTTCCAACAATTACTTGACTATTTCTACGCTGTGCCCTCCGCGCTCGACAATACTTCGTGGAAAAGCTGAAGCTTTACAAACCATTAACCTACTTAAATTATTTCTTTGGCTCTTTTATATTTCAAAATATGTTGTTAATTCTAAATACTACCCCAAACACATTAAATTTACGACTGCCTCTCCATTCTTTCTGCATGTTGACTGATATAATCCTGACTCATCACAAACTAAGAATTAATTTGTAATTTAATGCAATACGTACATGTCTTTCAGTGTTCTCTCAATTCATTTCTTCGCGTGCTTAAATAAATATAATTGTTACTAAATAACTCCCACAACCATAATTTTGAGTAATGTTTTTGGCTGTTACGGCCCGGGGGGCGTGGGGAAGGTGACATCATCTTTAGGTATATGATTACACAGTTCTTAGCCTTAGTCATTTACTAGTGTTGAATGAATACGGTAATTTACACGACATACTTTTCTTTCAGTGTTCTGTCAATTCATTTCTTCCCTTTGCTTAACTAAAAAGAATTGTTATTATATAATGCCTATTAACTAGTTTTTGCAGTAATGTCTCTGGCTGATATTAGCTCGGCAATTAAGTCGGGGAAGGTGGCAATAGCGTTACGGATACAATAGCACAGTGACCAAGCTTAGTCTTTTATTGGTTTTGTTTTTTAAATTTTAAACGTTGTTCAATATCATGAACAGCAGTGGTTCCCATTTAGATTTTCCGTAATAACACTTCAAGGAAGAGGCATATCGCTGAAATGGTAAATAAATAATGTAACATATTTTCGCGATTTGTTAAATTTTAATCCAATAACAAACGGCACAAAAATATCAACAAATGTCTTTGGCGATACTAATTCTTGCCTAATCTTTCCTTAAAATCGTCTTGGTATCACTGATTGGCAACAACTGATGTACAGCATTTCACCAAAAAATCAACAACAGCAAAAATAATGCATCGTATTGTGTTTTTATTTTATGTGGGGAAAGTCAACTCCAATAGAGATGAACATTATGAAAGAAGATTCTTCTTTACAAAATCTTTGTACTTATTACCTCCTACTGAATAATCATTCCGTATTAGGTATAATAGTTAAACCAATTAGTGTTAAGTCTTTTAAAAGACTGTGTTAAAAGAAACTAACGTTCAGCAATGGAAATTAAATCGAAATAAAGTACTGATTTTTTTTATTGTCTTCACGATTTCATTTAAAGTTCTGTGATTTTATCCAAAAACAATCAACACCACCCTACCATAAGTTAAACCGTTCATGTCTACAAAACAATCAGCTCAACCTCTTTAGCAAATTCGTACTACAAAATACTTTAAGGTCCCACATTTCGCTTAAAACTGCACATCAAATTTGTAAGTTTTAACTACAAAAGGACTCCGTTCATTTTACCACCAAATTCTTCAACTAATCTCCGTTCTCGTCAAATAGATCCAATATCATTTCGTCCTGAGCAAACATAGGCATCTAACAATGTCCTGCTATTTCATGTTAAATGTTTCAATCACATCTACTTTATGAAAGACCTATCATTCAGCCATTATTTACAACAAAATTATTGTCTCTACAAAACCAAAGTTTGACGTATTTTTCTAATTTAATTTTATTGCAATGAAACGCACTTTCCGGTGCGTAATCTGCACTCAACAAATATTAATTTTAAATTATTTTGCTAAATTTTGATAATTTTTGCTAAATTATTCATCAATTCCCTTGGTAAATTATTCCAATCCCTGATGCCCTTACCTCCGAAATAAAATTTTCCCACACCCTTATGCGTGAAGTCGAATGGCAGCTTGTGGTCTTGGTCACCCTTTCCCTTCCAAGCACCTCTCTTAATTTGTCCACCAATATCTTTCCATATTTCTTCACCATGTACACTCTCACGACTCCTTTCATCCTTATCATGTCTTCAAATACTCCTTACCGAGCGTTGTGGGTGGGCGATAACGCTATGGCGTCGTAATCGGAAGGACGCTGGTTCGAATCTCCACCCGCCCATCCAGATTTTGGTTTTTCATGGTTTCCCCAAACCAATCCAGACGGATGCTGGGATGGTTCCTACAAAAGACCTTGGTGGAATTACTTCCCACTGCTTGCCCCCTGTACATTACCTCCTCTAATGACCTCGATGTCGACGATGTGTAAAGCCATAAGCATAACAATAATAATAATACTCCTTTATCATTTCAGTTACTGACTGTGTTCTGCGGTAATTTCCAGAGACAAATCTTGCTCCACTCCTTTGCTCCCGATCTCACTCCTGTATTTTCCCACACTACACCACCATACACAAGCAATGG
Organism: Vandiemenella viatica; assembly: GCA_031002005.1. NCBI lineage: Eukaryota > Metazoa > Arthropoda > Insecta > Orthoptera > Morabidae > Vandiemenella > Vandiemenella viatica. The sequence continues at coordinate 220,200,376 of CM061920.1, forward strand.
TCTGACCGGAGTTTTGTAACCCAATTCCCTCTCTTCTCACTTCACATCCCCTCATCACTTTCTCCAATAAGTGAAGGATTTTGAAACTTTCTCCTACTACAAGTATAATGTGTCATTTTGTTTGTTTTTTGTTTTTTGATGAGGGTATGGGGGGGGGGGTACTTTCCGTATATTAATACTATTTTTTCTAAAGCGCTCTTAATCTATTGTAAATGTACACACTAGAAGTGTGAAAGGCAACATGTGTTGTGGAGTCTGCTACATAACCTGATTTTTGTTCCAAGTGACAGTCTTCTGCTTACCTCAAGGAATCATTAGAACCCGGTGCCTTAATTGAACAATACTCGACTTTCCTTGCCCAGTTTTTCTTTAATCAGTTTTCATCAACCTCAAACTTAAGCTGGATTCTTATTCGCACCCTGGATTTCCTTACTGAATGGTGTTTTTCATCTAATATCTCTTTCTAATTTCCTTTTTTTCTTCTGTATATTATCCCCGTTTTTATGTTAACTAATATTTGTTGAAGTATTTTTTACATCTGTCGGTTTCTCCTTGTCAGTGAAGCTGATACTTTTATTACCTGTTGTTTCGACACGCGGCCTGAATGTCGCCAGTTCGCCCATCTTGTTCGGTGCGCCACGCTTCCATTAGCCGTCGTCTGCAGACCGCGGCACCTCTCAGAGGCTGCGGCCGCCTCAAAGGAGCAGCTCTAAAAGGTGGCGCGCCGCCGCTCCCTCGGATCAGCGCCTTTCACTGCCCCCGCGAAACCTGCCGCGGCCGGATGATTACTCCGCCAACTTGTCGGGGCGCTATATCGCAGTACAACTCTCACAATGCCACGTGGGAGAAGACCCCCAAAAGCTCTAATTTCAACGGCACAGAAACCACAATTTTCTTTGACAAACCGAGGAGATTACTTCAGCACTATGACATGTAAAGCATTGGACGAAAGTATCAAAATGCCATGAGTAAGATCAAAGTTCCAAATGAAATCAGAATTTACCTCTTAAACAACGGCAATGCGTTTATTAACAGCTACTCGGTGTGCAATTTCTCACCTCTTTATATGGTGGCCAGGAATGAAAGAATAATCCTGCAATATGACAAAATTTTATTTTAGTAAAAGTCTCACAATTTTCGAAATAATGATTTTGTAATATTTTTTTTTCGAAATATGTCTGTTCAGTTTGTTCCATGCCATTTCTACAATTTAAGACTTTTTGAAACCTGTTTTCCTTTTTTAATGTATTCAAAGATATTTGAGTCGTCTAAAACAATATTCTTTTTTTCCTTAAACCGTTAAAAAAAACTCTATATAAAATCGTAAATGGTATAATTCTTTTAAAATCGTTGTTTTATTGTAGTTCTACCTGCTAAAGAGACCATTGCGCATCTTAAACATGTATTAAAAATGATTATAATGATTTAAAAAAAGTTGTTTGCTATGGTGTGCATACAAATAATATACAGAATAATTGAAAGTAATATATTTTATTCCATTAATTACAAAAATTGTTAAAAATGGCCATAATTTGCTCTTATGCATGGAATAAACTGAACAAAGCCGCATGATTCGAATAAATAAAAATAAGAAAACAATATCTCGTTAATGGTGAGACTTTTACTAAACAAAAATTTTGTCACATAGTATGACATGATGTGGCCTATCTGTGGTTGCAGGATTATCCTTTCATTCTTGGACACTCTATATAAAGGGCAGAAAAAAAATAGAAACAATTTCCCCAGAGAATTGGCAGAGCCGAGAAATTTATAGTACTGAATAGAAGATGCGCAGTTAACTACAGGAATAAAATCGATTAATGACATACAGTTATCTTGCATTGTAATTCCAGCGCAATCCAGAGTCTGTGTTGTTACGCACATTTGCTGCACTTATGCCAAGCAGCTAGCTATTTTTTACATCATCAACTCTCATCCAACCCTGGCATACAATGACTGATTTGTTAATTTGAAAATGTTAAAACACTCCATGCTTCGAGTTCAACGTTAAATTGTAGCGTCTCTTTGGGAGGTAAGATTGCCATATTAGGAATACGCCGCTAGGAAATTCATTCTCTAGGTCTTAGAGGCAATATAAAATTATTATAAACTATTGCCTTCAACAACCACATTTAATTACTTATTAACTATTTTATTCATTTTCAACTCCTGTTACCATTTTTAACTAAATACTTGAATAACTTTATTTACTATAATTTAGGAGTGGAGGAAAATGCGAATAAATTTGTATTTTTCAATAAAAACGCCAGTGTTACAATAAAACCATCAAACTTCAAGATACTTGAATAATTTAAAACTAGGAAAAAAGTGACGAAAATAATGACATTGTCGACAGGCAGGAATAAAAGGAAGACACTCTGCGGTGCCACATACTTCACAATAAAACACTCAGTCTGCAAGGGTAAACGATGTATATATGATTATTGCTACAAACAGTGTATTCACCACAGAAGTACCATATCATGCGTCGTCACTATAGAGTGCCGCGCGCAAGGGAACACTCAAGAAACTCCTTTATGCTTCTCGCTAGCATCGCAAACATCACCCAGTAGGAAAATTACAATTCAAATTTTCCTCGTTACGCCATGACAACTTCCTATGCGGCTCGTTCTATTTACTACTACACCTGAAAACGGACGCGTATGTCATAAAGTGTTGTCATACTCCTAACAAGACTGAATGACCTTTCAGGTAACCAATTCAACCTTACAACAGCGCTGTAGTATAAGTGATTATAAGAGGTGTGAGTGCAGTTATTTACGTTTCCTTCAAATAATTTAGTTATTTTTTATTAAGTTTTTCTTTTCGCTGTCATTAGTATTTCGACTGATTTGATGCAATCTCCATCCCTTCCTATCTTCCGCCAACCTCTTAATCTCTACATACCCCTTACAACCCACATCCTCAATTGTCTGCTTCATATATTGTAATCTCTGTCTTCCTCTTCGGTTTCCTACCTTCGACTGTTCCCTTCCCTCTACTAACAAATTAACCAAACCTGCAAATCTCAAGATATGACCAATGATCCTGTCACTTCTTTCTTTATGACTATTCCACAAATTCTTTCCTCACTGTTCATTTCCAAAACTCGTTCATTTCGTACTTTATCTGTCCACTTAATTTTCAGCATCCTTCTATAGCACCACATTTCAAATGCTTCAATTTTCCTTCTTTCTGGTAAAGTCCGTGCTTCGCTACCCTAAAGTGCTGTGTTCCATACATAGAGTTTTTATAATAAGTTTTTTCTAAGTCCTATATCAATATTTCAATCTAAAATATTTTTTTCATGAAGGCTCTTTTTGCTCGTGCTATTCTGCTTTCAACATCATGCCTGCTTCGGCCATCAGTTGTAATTTTACTTCCTAAATAGCAGCATTCACTTAATTGTTCTATCGCATCCAATCCTGTTATGATGCTTAATCTACCATTATTGGTATCATTTCTACTACGTTTCATCACTTTTTCGTTGCTTTCTTTTATACTAATTCCAAAATTTTCTTTAAGTATTTTGTTAATGACTTTCAATAACTTCTCAGTATCCTCAGCCTGTTCTGTACACATAAAAAACATCTATTTAAAATCTCAAAACTTTAAATCGTTGGAGATTATAAAGAGCATTCCACCTAAAAGAACTTATATTCGTAGATGCAAGATACAAAGTGGTAGTGGTATTCGTGGGGATGTGAATTCGATCCGAGTTTCTGCCAGCCAAATATCAGTTTTCCTTGATATCCGGAAATCAGTCGAATCTCAATACCGGAACGGTTCCTTTCCAAGAAGGCTATGGTTGAAATCTTATCGTTCCTTGCTTTCCACCTCTCCTGGCTCCAATGGCCAAGAGCTGTAGAAACCTAAAGATAAAATAAATCATAGGTGATCTAAAAATTCCTGTGTTTGTTTACTTGGTAATGGAATTTATGAGTAAAGCTAAATTTATATGCAGGCTATTATAAACAGAAATTTTTTAATGGAATTTATGTTTTATAGCTAGTAAAAATCATCTCTGTATTCGAGGCTTGAGTTTCCATATTACTCTCGTACAGCGAAAGAATAAAATTTTTGAACTACAATGTCGACAGAATGCTCTAATCAGTCAATACTCTGATCCTCTACTAGCTGAGTATTTGTGATGTCATAGTTGATCGAAACAACATGAAAGAGAAGATTCTGGAAGAACTCACTTCAAAAGGAATATATATTCATAGCGCAAGGTAAACGTAAACCACGAATATGAAAAGAACTTATCTCCAACAAACTTTTTCGTATAAGTAGAACGTAATAAAGAAATACAGGGAAAATAATTTACTCGCCAAAACTAAACAGTATCACAGAGTTATGAATAAAAAATGAGGTATTTTGAGATTCATTTTCAATCAAGAGTAAATAAACATTATTCAGTAAAAATCAGGTATAAATTTACGAAAACATAAACGTTCTCGTTGCTTCCAGTAAAATCATTACCGGGGATATCTAAAATTAAATGTTGTTAAATAATTGTGAACCCTTTCAAGGCGGCAACACTGAAGAAAAACTTCTCGAATCTGTAGCCGCGTCAAAACAGCGTTCCCCGTTTCCGATACATCACCTGACACCGCGATTTTGACGCGGCTAGCGAACAGAGATCGTTTTATTCAGTAAATGATGTTATTTTAAAACAGAAACTGATAGTAATAGTTCATTAAAGTTTAGTAACCAAGCCACTCAAGCTCACACAAGTTTGGTAGAAACATATGGAAATTCTAAAATTAATTACTATAGAACAATTATTCACTATATTGTTGACAATTAGTGATCTCATATCTAGAGAATTTTCCAGCAACGAATATACGTTAATCTTCCCATTTCATTCAGTTCACACAAGATCACAAAAAAATGTTGGCATGGAAAATTGTATTACAAAAACAAACTGTGTGAGCTCAAAGACTTTTGGTTTCTGTAGTACATGTTTTATATATTATGGAAGCATATTGACTATAGAGATTGCAGGAAATTTTATAATACTCTGTTCAGTTATATTATTTGTGGAAGTTACATTTATAACTGTGTGTATCCGAAATACTGAATTATTTATAACTGCTTGTTGAAAAATTTAATAAGAATTACATTTGTCGTTAATATTTCTTTGGCTTTAAACAGGCATCTGCCCGATGTACTACATCGGACTACACCAAAAAAATCTACTAAATCGTTTATGTGAATTCTTTTTTACGTTTTTTACTCTTTTTTACTACCAACTGTATGCGTGATTGAATTACACAATTGAAATACTACGACACAGAAGAGAATTATCATTTAAGAAATATTCCAGCTATTTCGTTGTCCTTTCAGCTGTTCTAAATACGAGAATTTTCCAGAACCTTACCCGTACTTGTTCTGTATCTTCATGGCTGTTAAAATTATTACGAGTGTACATAAAGTTCTCAAATAAAGAAGAGACAGTACGATGGGCCAGATTTTAGACACATGTGGGATTGATTAATTGGTTAGCGGAGGAACAGTAGAAGGAAAGGATTATAGAGGAAGAGAAAGATAGAAACCATGAATCAGATAACTGAGAACGTACATCGAAATGTATATACTAAGTTTCAGAGATTATCTCGGAATAGGAAAAGAAGGAGAACTGCATAAATCAGACTGGAGACTAAAATATAAAACGAAAATTGGTGAAACTGCTTTCATTCTCAGGTTTCCCCTCAAAGATGACAGTTAATCTTTGCTTTACTTCCGAGTGCAAATTGAATTAAATGTTTCTTTTCCTAAATAAGTACAGGTACTTAATTGTTTTTGCGTATGATTTGTCATTTTTTCTTAAGGAAGAGGAATTCCGATTTCCAGTATGGTTCAATTTTTATTAAACTCCATTCATTTTTATGGCTACGCTTTTGAGACTTTCTACTTACGCCAAAATTCAATTAAATTGTAAATGGAAACATCTGTGACGCTCTAATGATTTAATGCAAGAAAATGGAAACATTTGTTCGTAATAACGTGAATAAATTACTTTCGTTGTGCCATCGTACACTTTATTACTGAAGTCTAAACCAGTGTCAGTGGATGTTGTACGTTCGCAATAAGCTTGGCAGTTCACACAGCAGCATCAGAGCACGATCGGTCGTGTTATACCATTTCTTATTTCGGTTTACTGTTTGGCGAGGTGTTCGTGGGAGACGTTTCCCTCCGGTTCTTAAGGTGCAGCTGTGAAGATCCCGTGTCTGCGCCTCGTAAAGCTGCAAAGGCAACGTTACTCGTACTTTATTTTTATGTTCCACGGCAAAGTTCTCCTTCTTTCCGAGACGTTGTATGTACGCGTAAACCATCTTAGCAGCACGAAACATAAGAAACTAGGTTGTTTCCTGGGTAATTCTAAAGTTGTACTACCATGTGAAATTTTTTCTCGCCAATAAAAAAAGTAAATAAAAGGTGAGTAGCTCTTAAATGCGCACTAACTGAGAGGTAAATATATTTCATCAAGTAGACACATTTAAATGCGCAACGGTGCCTCAGGCCGCCGGGTCACAGGGATGTGTAATGTTGGCTGGTTTGAAACCTGGTGATGGAAGAAATTTATATCATGGGAAATGGTTGGCAGGGGTAGTCAGGAGATTCTGGTGTACAATTCCTAATCACTAGACTGTGACAGGTTAAATCGTAAACCTCTACGCAAGAGAGAGGGTATGAAATATTTTATACGGGATTCGTAAAACTTGGTGGAGCTCACAGTGTCTTTGGGAGGAGTATGTCTGAATTCGTCGGCACCACGATTCACCCTCTCACTTCACGCATCTCTTATATAGAACACAAACTGATCACACAGTGAAACACACATAACACAAATTGTTCTCAGTGAGTGTGACTAACTTTGTAAGTGTGCTATATTGATTTTGTTATTCAACTTTTCATTTTAAGGACATGAATGTATGACGTTGTGGCAACTACCGCATTCTGGCGTATTTTCAATAAATAAACATTGTTTATCATTAAGAACACTTTAACACTAGTGAAGACAACCGGGAATCATCCAGTTTCATCCCTCCTAGACGTTACTGTAGAAACGTAACGCCACGCGTAAGTAACGCCTACGCCCATCCACAAATTTTTTGAAGCAGCACTAACAGAAATTTAAACTGTAAATACTCTGATGTGTGTGATTCATACTATACTCTTGTAGATCACACTAACTGATCGCACATGCTGAACAGAAACGAAATCCCAACTCGTTTCAACGTACTCTTTAATACCGTGACTATAGGCGTGCAGACAATCAAGTGGGTACAATAATCATACATGTAAAGATTGACAAGCACCTAAAAGTATATTTCTGTATATTACATGCTGCTGTATTATTATTTTTTTACTTATGGCTTTACGCCTCGTCGACGTTGAGGTCATTAGACGCGGGATCAGATTGGGGATAAGGAACGGGAAAGAATTCGGCAATGGCCTTTTGAAGGAAGCATCCCGACATTCACTTGGAGTGATTTGGGGAAACCATGGAAAACCCAAATCTGGATGCCCGGACGCGGATTGGAATCAGCGTCCTCCCGAATGCGAGGCCAGAACGTTAACCGTTCAGCCTCCAGGTTCGGTTTTTTTTAAAAAAAAAAAAAACCTTTGAAAAACATTTGCTTTTCCTGACCGAGCATGGTGGGTGAGTGGTTAACCCTCTGGCTTCGCATTCGGGAGGAAGTGGGTTTTAATCCCCATCCGAGCATCCAGATTTGCGTTTTCCACAGTTTTCCCAAATCACTCCAGGCGAATGTCGGGATGCTTCCTTCAAAACTCCATGACCGAATTCCTTCCCATTTATTGTCCCCGTCATTCCCCGGCTCTAATGACCTCGAAGTCAACAAGGCGTAAAGCAATAAGGGGGTGAAAAACTTTTGCTGATATCACTGTCTCAAAAAGCTCACTTCAGTCTTTAAATAACCACTCCAATATACTTCTTAAACTTTATGCTGTTTATATTCAAATCTTTTACTTGCTCTGCAGTTCTTTCCTTCCATTGTACCATTATCAACGTAACTTACAAAGCTGAATTAGTGGGACACAGATAATGAGTCTTTTTTTAAATTAAAAAAATGTATATATATATACATATATATATATAAAACAAGAATGTTAGAGAGATTTTGGTAACTATTTCTATCTACAAACACATTGGTATATTACGACACTAGTCTTCGCCAGTTTTTTCGTCCAAACTAAGCAGAAGGGATTATAAACTTGTAAATTATCGTTATTTACTTCCTAAGTTTGGTGTGAAGTATGTGATGAATGAACATCTCAAGTGGTACTCAAACCATCTGATGCGTAACGAAATAATAACTCCGTATAGTCAACACTTAACGTCATCTATTCGTGAACTAGTGGAACCAGGTGTAAATGAAAATATAATTATTATCGTTTTATTTCTACTGGAAATGTAGATATGTTTGTCTATTTTCATAAAATTTGAGTTCAATCAGTGCTAGGAGTAAGTCAGTGTTTTAAGTCTCCACTACCAACCAATCTACTTGTACAGCCAGCTGGCATCAACAGTGCTGTTGAACCACTTCATGAGTACATAATGCACCGAGTGTTACAAGAACATGATTATCGTCTAGATATCTCAGAATCAGTAAAGGGACTCATATAGAGAACACTTTAAAAATGCCAGAAAGAAGGAAAATTGGAGTATTTGAAATGTGATGCTTGCAAAGGATGCTGAAAATTAAGTGGACAGATAAAGTCCGAAATGAGCCTGTTTCGGAAATGATGGTTGACAGAAGATCCTTGTGGAAGAGTCTTACAGAAAGAAGATACAGAATGGTGGGTCACATTTTAAGACACACGGGATTGATTAATTTGTTAGTGGATGAAGAGTCGAAGGAAAGAACTATATAGGTAGACAAGGATGAGAATATATGAAGCAGACAACTGAAGATGTAGGTTGAAGGGTTAAGTTTAGATGAAGAATTTAGCGCAAGGGATGGAGGATTGTATCAAACCAGTCGAAAAAAATTAAATAGTATGAATATCAAATAAACGAAATTATTTATACCATATGCCCAAATGTAAAATTAAAATGATTTAAATTTCTTCTTAATGTTAAAGAATTTTTTGGTAATTTTGTGCAAATTCTTAACTTTGGCTGCATTTTTTCTCATTGTTTTTTTTTTAACTTTTTACTAAAAAGTGAATTTGGGAATTATCATCAAATATTTACTAACTTCTGTTACGCAGATTATTTTAAAACAAGACAAAGTACGTATTCAGTCAAAATTAATCTTAAAGACGAGACATAAAAAAAAATTAAGGTTCGTCAACATAAAATACTATCAATTTTTTGAAACCCAGAAAAATTTGTTCAGTCGTTTTTAAGTTATGCGAGATTATAGATAAATAAAATTTTATATCAAGAACAGATTTTAACTTTTTGCTCAGGCACCAGGTAATGTAAGATAATGATACATACATGAGAGTACAGGTCATAATCTACTATTTTCGACTATCAAATTAGATTCAGTAGTTTTCAAGCTATGCCAGACAAAAAAGTAAATTCGTGTGGTCTTACGACCTGGTGACAGAGTTTCGATTTGCTGTGCATTCCGCCTCTGTCGTGGCTGGACCTACAGATCAACGTGGACTCCGAACCACAGAACGTCCTGACGTAGATCATATGATCAAAAAACAACTCTCAAAAATTTCTGGCCTCACCAGGATACGTGGTTGTAACTCAAAACCTAATTTTTTAAACTGTCAACTCAATATCGAAATGAGGTAGTAGTAGTTTGTTCACAACAGCCACGCGACCCTTTAAATGTAGTATGTACTGAGTAATTTGATTGAGGTGTGGTGTGCCCGCAGGCCTGTGGCGATCGGGCCGCGGCGCCAGCAGCTGGACCTGCTGGACGAGAGCGAGCTGTTCATGGAGCTGATCAGGGACGTGGCCAACGAGCTGGACATCGACGTGCTGTGCCACAAGATCCTGGTGAACGTGGGGCTGCTGACGCACGCCGACCGCGGCTCGCTGTTCCTCGCCCGCGGGCCCCGCGACGCGCGCTACCTGGTCGCCAAGCTCTTCGACGTCACCGTCGACACAGGTGCGTCGCCCGCGACAACCAGCACAACTCTCATCTACATATGCTTCACCCTCCACATATCTTAAACGTCACAGGCAGTGTGGTCAGCACCTTATATCCGCGTCTCTGTCATTACAAAGTTTATAGAGTTTAGTGAATTGAATATACCTTATAAGGTAACACTTTACATCTGTTTTCTTCTTTGAGTTTACGGCTCCTAAGCGATGTCTGTGGAGCCACATATTAAAGATGACAGTACCACCTTTGGTGAAGGACAATCTTTGGAGCCCGGACAAACAAAAGTTACCCGTATCGAACTGAGCGAGATAACAATAGCAAGACAAGTTAGGTAAACGATGATTTATTGGATTATGAAGTAAAGAAAGAACAGGATTTATAAGTTTACACGTTGATTTGGTTAGAAGAATTTTATCATCTGAATGTGAGTTGTTAAATTGAAAAACACAACTAAATAAATGAGTGCAAATTGGATTTTCTTGTATTAATGTAACAAACATTAAAGTTAGAAATTGTATTATATGCAGATAGTACCTCTCATAGGAAGGGTAAGCATTCGAAAAGACGCTGGTTCGACACCTGACCTGGATATACTGATTTCGGTTTCCAATGATTTCTCAAAATCAATCAAGGCCACTGCATGAAATGTTCATTCGATTAGCCATGACCGAATTACTTCTTGCCCCTTACCCTCAATTCTTTGACGGTTCTAATGCCATAGTCATCGAAAAACCGTAAATATATTTTAAAAAATCACAAGTAACGTCCGTAGATGTATTGCTCTCGTGTATCTGACCGAGTAAACACTGTGTTTTTACACGATATTTTGGTGATCAAGGCCGGAACATTATAGGCTGTAAAGTTCCGGTCTTCTGGTATGGTAACATGAAGATGGCGACGGAGTTTATGATCGATCAAATTTCGTATCAAAACACTGCCTCTGAGCACAACATATTATTATACAACGCCGAGGATACTTCGTTCTTTCATAACTTTCCCCCGTTTCTAATGACATCGGCAAACCGTAAAGCCACAAGTTAAAACAAAAGCAACAACAAATGACGATCATTAAATACCTCCCCATCTGAAAACGTTGGGGGTGAAATGCATGATCGTTTATCCGTGCCTACACTTCCGAAATACAAGAAGGGGCCCAAGGTTTAACGTCCTGATCCCTGATCCGACAGATGGATCACTACGAGTAGTAAGTATCGAATGCCCTCAGTCCACTGCAGAAAGGTTTGGAAATTAGTGCTGTACTTTATTATATACCTTCTGCCCTAGACCAGAATGCTAAAACAAAAATTTCCAGGACAGGAGCTCATAACGGCACGGCAGTCGCCGGAGACCATCAGGGAGCAGCAGTAAACTGGTCCAATGAGTCATATAGGGAATCGTAGAGCATTGGACCCAAATACGGAACCCCTTTTTGTAATTTTCTTATTATTTTAAATATTTTTACAAGGAAGGACTACTTATACATAACAATAAAACGTATCCTAATATAAGAGTACCGAAAATACAAATTGTGTTCTAATATAATCAAAACCTAAAAATGGTAACTTAAAGAGTTAAAACTCAACAACACCTCCATACTGACTGAGGAGTTGCAAAAGTCAGCGGAATAGAGAAGTCTGGGGCTGCGTAAGAAATCGTTGGCTTAGAGATGTCATTGGGTTTTGGGTGAAAAACTAAATGCAGTATGTGGAAGGAAAGAGAGGACCAAGTAACAGGGAGTTTTCATTTAACGAATTCGGTAATTGAAATGACTTACCGAGATGTACGATGAATAATATACATCCGACACTGTAAGTAGATGTATGGGAAATTACCGTCTCTATCCATATCAATAATAATACATATAATAATAATAATAAATCTTTTAATTTCAAATATTGATCCAGGACTTAGAAAGAACTTTTTAAAACTCTATGTGTGGAACAAAATACTTGATGTCAGCAAAGCATGTACTTTATAAATGCCAGAAAGAAGGAAAATTGAAACATTTGAAATGTGGTGCTATAGAAGGATGATGAAAATTAAGTAGACAGGTAAGGTACGAAATGAACGAGTGTTGGAAATAATGGGTGAAGAAAGAAGTTGTGGAATAGTCTTATAGAAGGTAGAGACAGGCTGGTAGGTCATATTTTGAGACTTGCAGGATTGGTTAATTTGTTAGTGGAGGGAACAGTCGAAGGTAAGAACTGAAGAGGAAGACAGAAATTAGAATATATGAAGCAGATAACTGGAGACTTGGGTTGTAAGGGGTATGTTAAAATTAAGAGATTGGCGCTAGATAGGAAGGGATGGAGGATTGCATCAGACCTTTCTTAAGACTAATGACAGCAAAAAATACCTATTATACGCTTTAAAATTTGATATTCTATGACGATATTGTCAAGAAAACGATAAGTATAATGTAAAATAAGAAAAGGATAGCAATAATTTTGAAGCTTCTTAATACAAAAAATATACACGTATTGTGTAATAAACTTTTGCGATGCTTACTTGTTACGTAAGGATGTTTTTGCCAACACATTCGTCCCCGGTATGTAGTTTCTGCAATCTAATTAAAAAAAGGCTTAGTATGTATGGAATATAAAGGATTTTCTGATTTTTGCAACCTTCATATTAATGCTACCAAATAGTTCCGAGACAGCGTGTGTTGTATCATTTGATACAACTTTCTCCTACCTTTATCTCACAGTCTGATGATTTTTAGTGGTCCATCTAGTGTCTACACCTCGTATTTAGTTAGCAAGAGGTTAGACTTCGGAGAACGCTTGAGCAAAGTAAATAATAAATCAGAGTTATCTCCAAAACATATTTGGTATTATATGTAGGATGGGATGTCCTTATTGTTGTTTTATAAAAAGAACTAATGTGAATTATACATTACATGTAATTCCCATCATTTATCTTTTTTTTTAGTAAACCTTAGATTCATCGGAAGATTTTCAATGTCACGTACTAAACTGTAATATTAACACCCATAAAATTCATTGCTATCGGAAGCAAGTATTTACAACAAACTCATTACCGTTAGTGGGCAGTTTTCTTTTGGCATGCGCACCTAAATTATTAGCAGTATTTTACTCACATCTGTTATTAGAAAAAGAAGTTAATTTTTTACCGTAACCACATTCCCCTTCAATCTGTCAAGATTTTGGGCGACATTCCATCGTTTTAATGATTAGCGTTAACACAATTACGTTTGAAGCTGGTGTTTGCGATATCAACAGCGAACGTGTAATCAGATAACTCAAGTTAGGTATTCAATTTAAAATACCGGAGAAGCTGTCAATCTGCTACTAGGCTTCAAGGTGATTAGAAGCGTTGCTAATGCTTTTCCGTAAGTCACGCTATCCTTTCACTGAATAAACCATCACTTTGCGGAATTCGCTTCACTGACATATCGGAATACTGTATTCAAATCCATGCAGCGTTTTTTGCGGTGAAAGCTGATCGTGTCATGGAATCAAATTTTCATGGCTTATGTACCCGTAATTCGTGAAGCCTCCAGATGTGAAGCAAGAATTGAAACAATAAGCAAAAATAACAACAATTATAAATTTTTGTGCCGTGAGAATTTTTGGTATGATATATTCACTTTTGGTCACTTTTTCATATGCTTTCCAGAAATTTCATAAACAACATAAAAGAAAAGGTCCTGCTCCTGAACCTTGTAATAACCTAAGGGCGAGTCTTCCTTGCAAGCGAACATGTATTTATTTACTCTAGACTGAATTTAAAACGTTTGTGTATTATATATAATAAACATTTTCTCCCGTCATCAATCCCTCCACTAGTTCTATACAATACTCCAACTCAACCTATCTCGAAATAATCTCTTCATTTCCACATACGAATTAGCCGTAATTCTTTATTTTGTCTTACCCGTATGATTGTTAATAAATTGCAGATTATCTTCCAAACCTGGCGTTATAACCGCCTTGTTTAAAATTTTAAACATATTGTCCAATTTAATATTGTGAAACTCCTTTTTAAACACCGTAAATGTATTTTTGATTTTAGGTGCCTCTTTGTTATAATGACTACAGTGCCAAGATTTCATCTCTCGAGCCAGACAGTTCAGCAATGTGTGTTTAGACACCACCATGTTGAACTATGACGAGAATATCTGGCGTTGCATACAATCTAGATACTGGTTTCAGGAGATACACAGATTAATGCTGCGACAGCTCCCATTTTCATCCACAAAATCTATAGATTCCACATCACGAAACACGTTTGCTCACAAATCTCTTGTTTTGCTTCTGGCTTTAAGCCCCATCGATATTAAGTTCATTAGAGTCGGGAAAGTTCTGGTACAAGGAATGCGAAGGAATTTGGCCATAGTCTTCTAAAGTTACCATCCCGGCATTCGTTTTCAGTTATTGGGTGAAACTGTGGAATATCCAAATCTGGATGCCCGGAAGGGGATTCGGAGCCGTGTCCGCCCAAATACAAGGTTAATTCTCACGTACCACGCTGGTGCACATAACTTCAACACCACACAAAACTTACGCGTTCACATACAGATGGCAAGGCTATTTCCCCTAATGATAAATCTCGTCTGTATCATCTACATGTCGACAGGTAGTTAACCATAGATGAATTATTTTTCTCCTAAGCGCCATTTCTGCAGTTCAGTTTGAACATGATGTAATCTGTCTGCCAAGGCCGGCCTGGTGAATATTGTGCAACCAGGTCGCACCCTGCTGCCGGGCTTGTTTCCGGAGGTCGTTTGCCGCATTGAGCTAGATCTGCCGCCGGGCACACTGATTAGCTCTTGTTTGACTTTTTGGTTACATTTTATAACAAAGGTTACTCACACATGTTGGAGGAAGCCCTACCCACATCATCCAATCAGTATTACTGAAACTCAGATTGGCAGTCATGGCAAACTCCAGAGAACATGTTGCAATTGTTGTTGCCCGTAGTGGACAACTGTGACCATTGCTTATAATAAATTTGTCAGTGACATGTCGGATGTGTACTGCGAATATTTTTTATTATTATTATTATTTTATTTTTTTACTACTTTTTACAGCCTAACATCTAGTATCTAAATTAGGCCATATTTACAATAACAATACGATTAATTTGTTACATAGATTTCCGCTACCTAGCGAAATCAAGTGAGTTGTTGTTTACAGTTAGAGTACTGTTGTAAGTATAGGCATTTTATTACAAAAACTTAAGTGTTTGACTACATATAGGTTAATTTTTAATAAAAGAAAAACTAATATTAGTAACATAACCCCTTAATTAACCCACCACCACTAGTTTATTATAAATTTTACTACGCTACTGCTATTTCAGAATAAATGTCAGTTTTTTAGAATAGATTTTCAGCGGGATCCACGTCCTCTGGAATTCCTTGAGGTCTGGCCCATCAGATGCGATTTCTAGAATGACCAAGACCGTCCAGGGTCTTCAGAGGGGTCGCCACCGGCTTCCGGTGGCTGTGAATCCCAAATCCTATTTGGTGCTGAGGACGTGTATTACATCTCCTTTGTTCTATCAATTCACAGTTTATTTCCTCTTGTATAATTTCTTTTATATCTTACATAAGGAACTTAATTTAATAGTTGTCTCCTTTCCATTTTGCTGCAACATCATTTTAATTTTTCAAGTGAGAAAAATAAACAATAATAAAGAATAATAATAGTCTCCTTTTTCCTCTTCATCATGGCATGCAACGCTTGGCAGTCAATGCCCGCACCGCTTAGTAGGCATTATACCTTCCTGCTGATGTGGTAATGCTTTGTCAGGCTATCCGCCGCATACCATAAGCTGACTAAGACTTGAATGCAGCGAAATGTTAAGGAGAAAGAAGTCTTTAAGTACGGTATCGTTTACTATTATGTTTCGTTGTATAACACGCAACTTCAACAAAAGTCTTTAGCTACAGTATCAATTACTATTATGTTTCGTTATATAACACGCCCTTCAACAAAACAAATAATCTCTCTCTCTTTTTTTTCTTCTTTTTTTTCTCTCTCTTTTTCCTATTCTACTACAAAATAAATTACTCTACTGTTAGTTACGGATACTGTAATAATTGTCGGTCCAGTATTTGAGGAACGGCCTCCAACAGAAAACGGTGTCCTCCGGTAACACAGCGTCCAGCCCATCAGAAGGATCTAATGGAATAGCCGGGTGCGTCGGTCTCCAGAGAGTGCTATCTTTCTGGTGTCTGTTTATGTCATATCCTTTGATGTTCAGTGCCATGCTTTGAAGTTAATTTCTCCATTGTTGATGCCTTCTCGAGCCTGCTAACTGCTCAAGGTATTTTGTTTTGTAGTGCATAGAAATCCTGTCTGCTGTTTGATTCAGAATTTCGCAGTCAGCCCTGTTTTTAATGATACTACGAACCTCTTTTCCAATTAGTTGTTCACATTCTATTTCCCTCGCTTCCGCAAGAATAATGCATTCGAGAACCACATGTTCAGGTGTCGCTTCCGCTCCACACTCACATATACTCGATTCTTTGAGG
This sequence comes from Vandiemenella viatica, assembly GCA_031002005.1. Lineage (NCBI taxonomy): Eukaryota > Metazoa > Arthropoda > Insecta > Orthoptera > Morabidae > Vandiemenella > Vandiemenella viatica. The sequence goes on from CM061920.1 coordinate 220,216,978, forward strand.
CCCCGGCTGTGTAGCAAACTGTTATAAGGACCATGTCCGGTTATGAAGTGTATTAAGCCGGCGGAAGGATTTAGATGTTGCAGTTCCAACCGTTCTTTGACATCAGGAAGGATGCCGTAAGTTCTCCGACCTGTACTGCTAATATTCAATTGATGTTGCCAATCTTGTAGGAGGGCCGACATGACTTCCTTTTTGGCTGCCACCGGTCGACCTACTATTTCTTCAGCTGCTCTCTTATCACCGGACTTTAGCCAGTATATTGCACCGCATTTTCTTACCATCATGTCTAGGGCCCAGACACCTAAAATCGTCGTCAAAGCATCTGTTGCGGTGGTGCTATATGCACCACTTAGTCTTAAAAGGACTCCCCTCTGGGCTCTTCTAAGCGTTGTTTTTGGCTTAACTATCTTCAGATGTTTCGCCCAGATACTCGCTCCATAGCTCACTATTGATGCGAGAATAGCGTCATGATAGAGCCTCATCACGTGTATGGGAAAATGAAATCGTCATTGTCCAACGCTGATGAGTTTATGCATAACGACCTTCGCTCTGCTGGACACTTCTTCTATATGATCCATAAATGTTAGACGCTCATCGATGACAATGGCGAGATATTTGCACTTGGTTGTCCTTTTTATGCTGTTTCCGTTAACCTTGATCGTTGGATTCCGCTGCAGATTTCCACACAGAATTATATACTGAGTCTTCTGGGGTGCGAGCTTAAGCTTGACCTCCGTGCACCATTTGTCAAGTTTCTCAAGGATGATACTGCTTCTCTGCTCAATTTCTCTTCTAGTTCCTCCCTGTATCAGCAGAAGCAGGTCATCAGCAAAGGCCACCAAGCCTAACAACTCTTCTAGTCCATCCAGTCTACACAATACAGTTTCAAAACATATATCCCAAAATATCGGGCCACATACCGATCCCTGAGGACACCCTTTAGACAATTTTTTCTCAATGGTCATCCCTGGACATCTCAGTTTGGCAAATCTGTTTCTACAGTAATCCCTTAGTGAGTTGTATACATTGCTTGGACATTTTAATTCTCTGAGCCGAGCAAACAAACCTGGCCACCAGAGATTATCAAAAGCCCCTTTAATGTCCACGGATATTGCCAGTAAATAATCACTAGTGCATGTTCCAACCAGTTGCATTGCTCTGTTTATAGCGTCCTCTGTCGATCTGCCTGCTCTGAATCCGTACTGGTTTACATTCTTTCCTGTTATATTCCTATGCGCTTGTAGGCACCAGACAAGAATTTTCTCTTGAACTTTACCAAGTACGTTGGGCTGGGTCGGATCCTTGCCACCCCCTTTCTTTAAAATGATCACCTCGCTTTGTTTCCATGCATCAGGGATTCTGCCCTGCTGTAAACATTTATAAAAGAGATTGCACAACGGTGGGGATAACTGAACAACTAGAGCCTGGAGTACCTCTGCCGCTATTCCATCTGGCCCGGGGGCCTTGTTCTTGGACATTGTATTTATCGCTTTTATCACTTCTTCTACAGTTATTTCATCTGCTGTCACCTCTGTTGTATAGATACCCTCTGCTTTGGTACGTAACTCCTTTTGTTCGTTCGTTTCTGCATCTGTTTCATCGTCTGGCAAGAGTTCGTGTAGCAGTACTTCCGCCGTCGTGCCCCAGTCAGTGGTTCGTGTCCCGTCAGCCCTCTGCACTGTCGACAACATAGTTGGAGGCCGTATCTTACCAGCTGCTATCTTATAGGGAACACCCCAGGGGTCCGACCTACGGTTTGTCTTAACATAGGCCTCCCAACTTTGCCGCTTTGTTTGTACCAGTAGCTCCAGGAAAGCACTTTTCCTCTCCCTGAACTGGTCGAGAAGGGCGGGCCTTTCAGTCGCAATCAAACATCGTTGGTATACTCTTCTTGCCTTGCGCATTTCCGCCCGTGCTTTTTGTAGCCGGTCGCTCCACGGTTTGTCTGCCAACTTTGTAAAAAAGCATGGGGTGCTATTTCAGTTGTTTTATATTTTTTGTCGTTGGCTGTTTGTAAAGACAGAGTCATTGTCAAAAGTTATGTAGAGTGCACCCCACGCTTTTTTAACATTAAAGCTAATTTTGTAATCAGTGACTTTATACTTTAAGCTTACTCAAAAAAATTAATTTATCCTGAATTGTGGGACGTCCTATAACTGTTAAACAAAATATTTATATTTAAAGATTATTTTTACCTTTTAGTTCACATTACTACGAAAGCATGATTTTAGTTTTTTAAACTACAATTTTATTTTTAACGTTTTAGTTCAGATAGTTTAAAAAGTATGTTTCCTACTGTTGGCTTTTCTTCGCCAATCTGTATTTTTCTTTGAGTTGTAGTTTCATTTTTAATTATTATTCCCACGAGTAAAATACAATTAAATGGTCAACTCAACAAGAGATCCAATAGCAGGGTAAACGAGGAAGGCTACTTATCTATAATAGTACGAAGTAATATTTCTGATACTTACTATTCAACATCACGTTAAGCGACTGCAGACAGAGAAACCTTTCTGGATAGGAGACAGCGGAAGACGATCGTCTACAGCAACGAAGGCTCGTAAATCACACACCCGGGAAACTGGAGAACGATGATGATGATGATGGCTATATTGGGCGGGAAATCTCCGAAGGGTGTGGCCGCCAAATGACGAAGGTTTCTCGAATTACACCTGTGCACTAATGTCGCGGCTGCATTTGCCTAACTCAGTAATCCCATCAAGTATAGGATACGTGTAGTTTAACTTGAAGTCCTAATCATGGGTTATCCTAATCTTTTCCATTTATAATATCCGCAAAAATGGGAAACCGAAATCGGGATTCGAACAGGGAATGTCTGCTCACCTTAACCAACTAGGCCACAAAGACGATTCGGAAAGTGGGTGAAAATGAGCCACATCTTTCATAAGACGGTTAAATCACTTTAGTGTTTTTACTGTCAAAGTAATGAGATTACCAAGACATAGATATGAAATTATTGGATTGTCATCTGTTCTTAATGCATGTACAAAATTTCAGACAATTCGGACTTTCTGAAGTGGGTGAAAATTGAAATGAAATTTTCCATTACATTCAACCACTTTTAAGTTGTTTCTGAAAACGTGGTGAGAGTGAAATTATTGAATTTTTATCGGTTCTTAATAAGTGTGCAAAATTTCAAACGATTCGGACGCCAGAAAGCGGGTAAGCACTGAAATGAAAGATTCCATTACATACAACCATTTTTCTATTGTTACCGTCAGAGTAACGAGAATAGCAGGACGTTGCTAAGAGACTACTGTATTGTCAACGGTTCTTAAAACGTGTGCAAAATTTTTATGTTTTTACTGTCAACGTAATGAGAATATCAAGATATAGCTATGAAATTATTGTATTGTAATCAGTTATCAACACATGAGCAAAATTTCAAACAATTCGGACATCTGGAATTGGGTTAAAATTAAATTGCAAAATTCCACGACATTCAACCATTTTTCTGTTGTTACTGTCAAAGTAATGAGAATAGCAGGATATAGCTATGAAATTATTATATTGTCACCGGTTCTTAATATGTGTGCCAAATTTCAAACAGCTCGGACAGCTGGAAGTGAGTCAAAATGGTGTTGTAAAATTCCGCTACATTCATTCATTCATACATACATACATACATACAAGTCAAGCTAATATAAAGCGTGTAAAAAATCGTGGGGTGCTCTCTACACAACTTTTGACAATGACTCTACCTTTACAAATAGCCAATGACAAAAAATACAAGACAACTGATATAGCACCCTATGCTTTTTTACATAAAAGTTAATTTTGTAATCAGTGATTTTATTCCTTAAACTTATTAAAACCAAAAAAAATAAATTTATCCTGAATTGTGGGACGTCCTATCACTGTTAAACAAAATCTTTATATTTAAAGATCATTTTTAACCTTTTAGTTCACATTATTACGAAAGCGTGTTTTTAGTTTTTTAAACTACAATTTTATTATAATATTTACTACAGCAACTTTTGGAAAATCCTGATATCCACGGATGACTATGCTTAAAAAGGTTACTTGTTGCTTTATTTTAGCGATGCTTCCATCAAACTGGGTCGTTACTTGTGATCCCAAAAAATGGAGCGCACTTGGAAATTGAAATAAGATAAATTGAAGAGTAACAATGCTGCAGTTTACTCTAGCTTCTCGACTCCAGCAGACGAACGTGATTTCATCTTAATTTAATTGAACATTTTTCGCATGTCCGTATTAGCATAGTAGCTCAGTTTTGGCCCCATACCTTGCAATTTCAACTGCTCAAGTTTGTTGACGTTTTCAGAACTGGAGGACGCCGTGAGGAAGGCCAGGGCCGAGGAGATCCGCATTCCCTTCGGCGTCGGCATCGCGGGCGTCGTGGCGCAGAGCAAACAAGTCATCAACATCAAGGACGCCTACCAGGTAACACTACCGTGCAGCCCAGCAACGGCTAATCCAGGGGTGCCCACCCCAAATGATCTTGCGGGCCACTTTGGAAGTGGATCATAACTCCGCGGGCCGCATATAAAATTATATATCCCCACTACAGACATTATTTTCGGGTGAAAAATTGAAACATGAATTGTTATTGTGTTTACTATTATTCCTACATGTAAACATAGATAATATAATAATAATCATGCTAAACGCATTTTGTAAAGAAATATATAACACTAAAAATGAAATATAAAATGTATTTTGTAAAAGTGTGATGAATCTCGCATGCCGGAACAATGTTCAATGCGGGCCACATGCGGCCGGCGGTCCGCAGGTTGGCCACCCCCCCTCCCCCCGGACCAAACTTTCACAACACACAGCTGATGTGGAATCATGTCGCGGGGAATTAAATTTCATAATCGTTCTCTGCCGGAACAAAGAGCTCGTCTTAGGTCAACCTCTATTAACAAGACATTTTCAGAGACACGTTTCCATTATAGTGTTATTTCTCGTTTGCTATCGATCATCGATGGAAGGAACACATAGAGAAAGTGTATGATGGTGGTGATTTGAACTACATTACATTAGAAGATGTTTACGTCGATATTGATGACTTAGGTGATCCTGTTTAGAAGACAGAATTTAATAGAGCTTTGAATGATTTGAAATCATTAAGTCGGTAGGAATTGATGAGATTCCTGCAGGACTTCAGAAATCCCTAGGCGTGAAAGGAATCCAAAGATTATTTAAACTTGTATAAAAAAGTTATGAAACAGGAGAGATCCCTACTGATTTTAATAAAAGTGTCATCTTCACTCTTCCAAAGAAAGCACAAGCTGACAGATGTGAGTACTATCGCACTATAAGTCTAACATCACTTGCTTAAAAATTACTGACCAGAATAATATACAGAAGAATGGAAAATGTAGTAGAAGAGATAGGAGGTTAAGATCAGTTTGGGTTTAGAAAAAACCGTGGTACAAGAGATGTGATTCTGGCGTTAAGATTAATACTTGAAGGGCGAATCAAGATAAACAAAGACATTTTTATGGCGTTTGTTGATTTAGAATGAGCTTTTGATAATGTTAGGTGGGACAAGATGTTCAAAATTTTAAAGAAGTCAGGTCTAAAGTATCGAGATAGAAGAATACTTTATAATCTTTATAAGAATCAAGTAGCTGTAATAAAAGTAGAGAATCATGAGAAACATACATCAGTTAAAAAGGTTGTGAGACACGTTTGTAGTCTATCCCCATTAATATTCAACATGTATGTAGAGGAAGCAATAAACGAAGTGAAAGGGAGATTTTAATGTGCCATAAATGTTCAAGGAGAAAGAATCAGTATGCTACGATTTACTGATGAAATTGTCTTGTTAGCAGAACATGTTGAGGATATTGAGCAGTTAGTGAATGTCATGAAAAAAATACTGCAGGAAAATTTTGAGCTAAATATAAATCTAAGTAAGACAAAAGTGATGAAATGTAGCAGAAATGATAACAGATTAAATATAAAAATAGGGTCAGATGCAATAGCAGAAGCTAGTGAATTCTGCTACTTAAGAAGTAAAATTACAACTGATTGCCAAAGCAGGAATGATGTTAAAAGCAGAATAGCAGTAGCAAAAAGAGCCTTCATGAAAAAGAGAAATCTTTGAGTTTCAAATATTGATCCTGGACTCAGAAATAACTTCTTAATACTATATGTGTGGAGTATAGCACTTTATGGTAGCGAATCATGGACTTTAGGAATACCAGACAGAAGGAAAATTGAAGCATTTGAAACGTGGTGCTATAGAAGGTTGCTGTAAATTAAGTGGACGGATAAAGTACGAAACGACCGATTTTTGGAAATGATGGGCGAGGGGAGAAGTTTGTGGAAGAGTCTTACAGAAAGAAGAGACAGGCTAGTAGGTCATATTTTGACATATGCTGGATTGGTTAATTTGTTAGTGGAGTCATCATATCTTCCACATACCCACAGCTATCGACATTCGGCCAACGTTGTGCACGACAGGAAACTCCATGCTACTTTCACACACAAACACCAATGACGTGTGTTGGGTAGTGGTGGCTAAAAAGTGAAATATAGGGAAACACACGTCTATTTTTTTTATATATATATAAGATTACGAGTAGATGTAAATATTTTCCGCGGTCTAATTTGTTAAAAAAAATTTTAAAAAACTCTCTTAAGTTTATTGTATTTTTCTGGTAGTGTAAAACAAGCGATCCAAGGCCTAAATTATTGTCACAATTGGAGTATTTCTTTGCAGCGTCCAACTATAGTTTCAAGACTTGCGTAATTCTGCAAACTTGAATTAATGTATACGAAGTAGATACACCACACGCGTATGGATTTTCTGTTCTGTGGACGTGTCGATGATACTCAAGTAGCAGATAGAACCTACTTCTAAAAAAAATAATGCCAATCAGGAGGATCATGTTAGCTGTTAGAAGTTACGCTGAAGTAATGAGCGACCATAACGTGAAGATTGGTAATCTAAACCAGCCTTGTTTATTTCAATCCAATATTTCGAAAAACTAGTGCTTACATCAGAAACCAAAGGTTCTTTGAGATTATAGTTTCCTCCACTGCATGTCACATGTCAATTAGATTTACAACGGCACCTGAGTTGGGCACCACGATGCAATATTTCTTCATGTTTCGTTTCCACCTTGTCAGTTAGCTGTTTATACCTGCGATTTCTAGATGATACATGTTTTTATCTCTGTGTTAAAGTTTTAATATTCAGACCAAAGCTCTGGGTAGGATTCGAAATAGTTAGTGCAGATAGAGAAATCATTGAAAATGCTGCATATATAAAAAAACACTGAGCAGTTAGGTGAATGTATTAGGTGAATTCTGGCGCCAAGCTCATAGGCCAAGTTGATTACGGTATTTTCCAGAACCATACTCTGTTTCACTCTCAATAACATGAGTTTAGTGAAAATAAAAGATGTGTTTCACGTCCTCGCTTATTTCACGTAATAGTTTAATGGTGTTCCAAGTCAACTAGCAGTTAAGATTATTAAACAAAATTGGCTCAGTTAGATACAAATAAAAATTCATTACACTTGAGGAACGAGAACTTTAGGAAGTTTACACATGGTCTCATATTTGAATACGTACATAATATATTCTTTCATGAACGTCGATGTAAATTAAATACTTTTAACACCGATGATAGACACAAAAAAGTAGGAAATTACAACATTTTTCATATCATAAACTGGCTATTTTCGGTGTTCTGTAATCTAATTAAATGGTCTATGAAAACTTCTAATATAACAAGTAACCTGACCGATAGTTCTGTTATTGAATAGAAGCCTTATTTAAATGGATCCGAAACATAGAAGAGTGCTCGAACAATACAAAACAGAAAAATACCGGTTTACTACTAAGCATAAACAATGCTTTTTTCTCCTTGTGTTGTTCTTCTTACCCTTCCGTGAGAAGTCTTTTGGAAAGATGAAATGACGTGGCTTCCCATTGCCTTGCCTATTTGGTGTTCGTATGTATTATTGTACGTGTGGATTATTGTTATAGGGTGTGTCTTTAGTATCGAGAGTTGTTTTTGTTGTATCAAATGAGACGTGAAGCAGGGAGGCGGTTAAACCCTGTGCCGGACCATTCACGCCTACTATTCCGAAAGACATCAAAGGGGGAGCAAAACTTAAAATCTCCATCTGACGGAGGATTCACCATCAACAGTGCATTATACCATCACTCCATACGGATGAGTTTGGGATTTAACCTAGAACTTTGCTGCTCAATCCGGTGATTAGGGGTTGTGTATCACCACCTGTCCTACCAACTAGCCCATTGTCATCGTCTGATACCAACACGGTATCTCAGCAAACTGAGCCAAACTGTAAACTGTCTTAAATACATAATACACACACACACACACACACACACACACACCAATTGGCAGTTATTGTCTTAGCCACCACGTACAAGTGACCTACAGTATAACGTGGAATCCGAACCAGGGAAGCGTTCTGCCGTACTTCACATTACACAGCAAGTTGTGCTAGAGGTGAAGTTCAGATTAAGTGTCTATGAAAATTCCCACCGAAGCAGGGATTTGAACCAGAGACATTTCGATCTCTAGTCAGACACCAGACCGCAACAGGTATACTGTTAACATTAGCATGTCGGTGACAGAAATTCATAAGATTTTACCCACCCAAAAATCGCCCGACGCGCCTAAGGAAGTTTTCACTTCAAAAACTAAAAAACTAACTTAGTCTACAGCCCGAAGGTTGGTCGAATATTGCAGAAAGTGATGTACTAAGCTGTTGTGTCAGAGGCAGGAAGGTCAATTTGTTTCCTTAGGGTTCAACAGTTTAACGTGGTATCAGAAACACCGAGCGTCCTGGCGTAGCGCATATAATCAAACTCCTAAAAATTTCTGTTCTTCACAGGATTTGAACCGGCGACCGAAGAGAGAAACTTTTGAAAGTAAGCGCTTTAACCACTGCGCTACCAGACAGGCTTGTTCTGCCATATACGGGTGCTAAGTACTATCAAAATCTGATAAAAAATGTTTTTTTTTTATGAACAACGTTCACAGAAATTAAGATAGGGGGGAGGAGGAGAGGGTTTAAGTTTTTGGAGACAGTTTTTTTCTATTTGCTTTAACGTATACGTATGCAAAGTACCATCAAAATCCATTAAAAACTGTGTATTTGTATGAAGAACATTGGCAAAAAAAATCATTTATATATATTAGATACAAGTATAATCTATATTTTCACTGCTTTCCAACGGCAATACGTCATGCCTGTAGGTACAGAAATAATGTTAACATTAACATGACAGTGACGCAAAATCAAAGATTTTACCCATCCAAATAGCGTCTAATGCGCATGTCATATGCGCACCACGTCATATCATGTCGGTGACGGGAAGTCGCCAACTGACAGATTTACCCATGTAAAAATATCGCCTAGTGTGCCTAAAAAAAAATTTCGCTTCAAAAATTGAAATAAGTGTGTGCAAGTATATAAAAGTCATAATTAATGGATAAAGAATGTCAGGAAGTGGAGCGTAAGGACATTGCACTAATACGTCTCTGTAGCACACCGGATAACGCGAGACAAGGTACGTTTCTAACCAAATTACGAGCAGAACCCTCAGGTCTAGTAGGATGTTCACGGTGTGGTCCTTGTGCGGGATTATCTCGTCTTGTTTGCCGATTACCCGCGGCTACGCGCCTTGTCGCCTGTTTACTTAATTACGCTCTCTAAACAGCAGCGTTGCGCGCTGTTTGTCCGCCGTATCTCGACCCACCAGCCGTCTGACCTGCAAGGTAGAGCCAACACAACAGCTGCCCCACACGTTGCACTGCTCTGTACGCCACACAATGCCTGTCTACTTAGCCAGGTACCACTGGAAAGAGCAGCGGGGTTTCCATCTCTCCTACAGTATATTTGTAAGCTTATTTGTACAGGCAAGAAAACAGAAGGAATGGAATTCATCATTCACCAGCGCAGAATAACGCGTAGCTGGGAAACAGTGTTCCAGGGTATGTCAACCATGAACGTGGGTGCCGTGGTGTAGCGTAGCACACGATTCGAATCAACTAATTCATATGTTGAAGACAGGTGACGTAACTGTCAAAACTTCTCAACTCTCGTAAACACTATGTCCCGTGAACTTGCCTTTCTCATAAGATAAATAGTCATATGGCTTTACTTCTCGTCGAAGTCGAGGTCATCAGAAGTGGGATGGGACTGGGGACAAGAAAAGGGAATGAATTCGGCCATGTCGTTTTGAAAGAAGCGTGCCGGCATTCTCCTGGAGCGATTTGGGGAAACCATGGAAAGCCCATATCTGGATACTTGGACGGGGATTCAAACCCGGATCCTCCCAAATGCTAAGCCAGAGCGTTACCGCTCAACCACCACTCTCGGTCAGTATGTGTTATTGTAAGTGTAGATAATTATGATGGTTTGTGCGTTCAGTATAGAATGTTTCTTGTGTTGTTAGAAATGAGGGGTGAAGAAGGGAGAGGATGAAATCCGGTACCAGCCCATTCAAGCCTACATTTTAAATGGCCGCCAGACTTAACGTCCCCATGTGGTACAGCACGGTAGAGCATACACACTGCGGAGAAGTTTGACATTTAATCCAGGCCTTGGATGGACAATCTGTTGGTTTGGAATTGTGCACCACCAGCTTTAGGGGCATCCATTAATTACGTAAGATGAAATTGGGGGATGGAGAATCCGGCGAAATCTTACCAATGGGAAGGATGGGGTCGACGGAAATGTCATGTGAGGTTTTGAAATTGTTGGGGAAAAAAGGTCTCAAAAAACTACTACGTCGATCAGCGGGAAGGACAGGGGGGGGGGGAAGGGGACGGGTCCCGTGGGGTCCGGTCAGAACCTCACGTCATCTTAGGGGGGGGGGGAGTCCCACCATATCTCACCAAATCATGCTGGAGGGGGGAGGCGGGGTCTGGAATTCCGGAAAAAACACCTCATGTAATTAATGGATGCCTCCTTTCCTACCCTGCCCGCCAAGTCCTGGTGATGGAAATTATCTTGCCCAGCAGGACTCGAACCAGGTAACCCCGTGTCAGCGCCGGACACCATCACGGTGCTGCAGCCAACTAAGCTGTTATACGCACATAAAAAATTTGTTATATCGTCAATCGTCTTTAAATTTGCTTCGAAACTGGGAGTAATATCATAAAACCTCATAATAAGTAACCAACAACGAATCCACTTGACTGAGATCAATACTGCGTCGAACTTCAAGGCACATTCACACAGAAACTAGCTGGGGTGCCGCAGCACATCATATATTACAAAAAGGGGAAAAGAGTTCCTAGTGGTCAATGAGAGAGTAGGTATTGATCAGGACGTTTTATGAAGAAACTATTTGGGTATTTCTGGAAGCTATAGAAAAATGAAATTTGGTTGGTTGTGCCGTGAATGGAACATGGGTCTTCCCGAGTGTGGATCCCTAACCTCTCGATTGTCTTACGAAAGCAGTGCAACTGACAAATATCAGGGCTTTACGTTATTAGCTGCCAGAGGACTTGTTGGAGTCTGTTATTAGTTCAGTTAAAGCAATAAATTCAGTGCTGTACACGAAGTGGAGATGTTTATGCCCCATTTTCGTTATAAATATAAAAAAAGTTCTTTACTGAAATTCGGTTGATTTTGAATATATCGCGACTGTTCGGAAACAAAATTTAACGATTAATTTACGAAAGTAATTAAATTTCTGAATGCATATTTTATCCGTTGTTGGGTTATTGAATAATATGCTATCCTTTACATCACCTAAACACAACATTAAGAGCAGCCCGTACCACAGGAAATTATATAACCCAGCTATCGCTCTTAATTGGAGTTAACTGTAGTTATTGAGAGTAAACTTCATTTCAAAAAATGAATTGTAATCGACCTCACTTTCCGCTGAATTATAGTCCTTTTAAATATCCGCGTCAATCCAATGACACTGTTAACTGATTCTTTACATTTATTGGAAGCTCCTACAAGTAATAAATAAAGAAGTTAACAACCTGCCAGTGTGGCACAGGGCGCTGAAGCACCGCACACTGGATTGGGAAGGTACAACGAAACCGGGCACGACGCCACTACCTCGAGTTCTGACCACCCCTACTGCGGTTTTTAGTCGGTTTTCCGCATTGATACAGCCAATTGTTGGACGCTCACCAATCTCCGCCTCGTAAATTATACATATTTCACAAACATAAAATACATTAATCATACAGATTACACAAAGACATACATTTCCCAAGACAGATAGCAACACAAGACTTTCCTCCAATAAGCGTGATTAGACGTCAGGCAGGAACTCAGTTCTCCTCTGCTCCTCTCATGACCCACACTGGCTACCAGTTTAACCATGTGGCCCGTGTCCATGTGGTCCTTGATGGAGATCAGAGAAGAAGAATGTATAGCATTTTATCATCTGATCAGCAAATGTTCTAAATCGATACGTATTTCATTTCCAGTGTCAAAATCCACTGTTCTATACACACATAGCACGGAACAAGAAAGTGACTTATGCGATCTCATCCAAACTCTCTTTGTTGTTATTAATTAAGCCACTGCCACAGGTTTTATTTCACACTCTTCATAGGAATAATATATTAACACATTCTATATACTATAATATTTCCAACAGTATGTACTAACATACACTTCTGTGTTATTCACAATTAATTTTATCATAGATAATCATACCTATTGTTGACGGCTAGTAGAGCGAATTTCAAACCATCGATCTCTTAATTACAATTTCTTTCAGAAACAATTTTATTCGCGTTCGAATTATAATCGTTACGTTAGGTGCTTTAAAACAGCTTTCATTCTGTAGATTAATGCCATCCTACACATTTCCCATAGTTATATCGCCCTGTTACTTCGATCACAAATGGGTTCCATAAGGTTTCCTCCTTGTGATGTCTATACCATTATTTATTCGCTTAGGCTTAAAGTACGCTTGCAAAATATTTCAAATGATTAAAAAATTTAAAAGTAAGGTTTTTATGGAAAGATCAAAAATCGTTATACGAAGACAAAAGACAGAACGGGAAGTTGGGCGGTTATTTTCATTACTGAAGCTACCAATTACAGTACAATTTAATGTCTCATAAACGACACAATGGCGTGTAGATTGCTGTCTCCAGTTCGCTGTTACGCCCAGAGGCTTGTTCTGATGGGATTGTCGCAGCTTGTCTTCGCTATCAGTGTGTCCTATATGTTGCCTTGCAGACTGCCCCCTGGAGGCGCTGGAGTTTCTCTAAGCGGCCCCTCGTGGCTACCGCCCCTCGGCCCGCCTTTGCCTAACACTCAGGACACAGCATCGCGTTGATATTGCAACTCGTCTGTCCACATTTTGTTGACTGCGTCTGTGGTATCTACGTCACACGCCAACCAGATATAAAGCCTACTTTTTTCCCCCCCATTAAAGTCACAGCTAGCTAATATAACGGCACACAATTAAGGCCCATTCACACTAGCGATCAGCTCAGCTCAGGTCAAAAACCGCTTTACACGCATTCCAATGGGAGCATTCGAACTACGCGGTCAACTCACATCATGGCAAGGCAGGTAGACCTAAGATCGCGCCGCCACCGATCAAATACGTTCAAGACCTGAGCTGAGCTGAACACTAACAGTCAGGTCAGATCAGACCGCATGAGCGACGAACGTCTAAAAGCTTTTGCTATCAAGCAATAAAAAAGAGTAATAAATAAAAAATAAATATTTTAACGGTAGGCCTATGTTATTTCTGATTATTATAAAATTGGCAAAATTTAAAATAAATTCAAATATTATTACATATGTCCGTATTGCCTGCTTCCGAACTAATAAACTGTAACAAATTTATTTTGTATCAAATACATATTGCTAAAATTATGTTATCAATTAATCCTGGAGACGAATTAAATTTTCTAAATTAAATTAGAAATCTTTTATATAAAATATCAAAAACATTTCCCTCCACTCGTCTCGCACGGCATAACTGGTGGTTAAATTTTTTTTTCTTGATCTGTTCCCGTTTTCAAACTCTGGATTGAACCTGAGCCGTCTTTTTTTTATCTTATTCTCTTCATCCAAAATCGGTGCGATTTTAATTAACGTTAGCGTAGAGAGCGGCGTTGTTCGCTGTGAGCAACTGAAATGAAATAGCATCGTGTACGATGTGGTCTGACCTGACCTGACCGCTAATGTGAATGTTACTCGCTAAATCCTGGATCGTGAGTTGAGCTGAGCTGACCGCTAGTGTGAACAGGCTCAAATACCTGACAACCCAGGAATTACAACGCTCAGGCAAGAAGTTAATCGGAATAGACTATAGTTCTGATGTTCTGATTCAATTTGCAGACGGACTCAAGAAACTAGTAATTGTCTATCGAAAAATACGATCTGCGATTTTTCAAGAAATTTAATTGCTTGTTGAATTTAATTAATAATATATTATTTGCTCGAGGCCAAAAATTATCCATACCACTGTTGTATATTACGAGCAAGGTGGAAGAGTCAACAATACATGCTCAGGGGAGTACAGTGCAAGTTTCCAAAGAATGCATTAACTTTTTAGGATAGGTTATGAGGCAACAAAATGTAATGCAAATAGGACATAAATAATTGATACAAGGGGAAAAAATTACAGCGACAAAATTAATTAAAAGAACTTAACTTTGCTGCAGTTCAAACATAAGTAGCTCCCATTTTTCTTTTACTATATTATAAAACAGATTGAAAGCGTAGTATTCTTGCTGTTTCTAAATGTCAATGTGCCTGTAAGTTTTGCTGTTGTCACAGCATTACATTTTGCTGTCCGTGTGACGTGACTTTAAATCTACCAAGTGTCGTAGTTTAAGATTTCACGTTAATCTGTGCATTTTAACGAACAGTTAAATTTACTGTAAGCGACGAATATTAAAACTGAGTTACGTGTTGAAGACACCGACGTCTTTATCAGTCATTTCAGAAGACGGATATTGAGTTTATATTAGAATTTTGCCAACAATCGATGATAAAATTCACCGTTAACGTTTTTACCTTTTTAATTTGTTTAGTCATTCTTTTTTGTTCTTATTAGAAATTAATCCTTCTAGATGATTACAAATAACATCTATTCACTCATATAAATATAAATTAATCCCTCTAAAAGCCTCTTATAAATTTCAGCTCTTTGATCCTCATTTTACATTCACGGCACACAGCATGAACAATTTTGCAAAAATATAGCTCCTGTTTAGTAATTTAATGCACGCTTTTATATCTTACTTCAGTTGCTACATTAATTTTGCAAACAGTTTTTTGCGTGCTTTCGTGCATAATGTATTGAATTTGTGGAATGGTCTGTGGCGTAAGGCTGGTGTGGGACGTATGCGCGAATGAGGTTAGAAATTTCTGTCCGACTATCACAGAAGAACTAGGGCTCAAGAGTGAGTCACTGGTACTACAAGCGAAATGTTTTTGGTTGATTAACAGTTTTATATGGCAGAAACTTAATAATTATAGGTTTTTATTGGAAATTGTAGAAACAAGATGTATTATTCCGCGTTCCAACGTGATTATGTTGAAAGTGGCTGCCCATGTTTCATATAACCAACAGTAGAGGGTTACAGTGAGCTACCTTGTAATTACCACTAACGAAACCAAAGACTTACAACATTCTCTTCCGCTCTTGAAGTGCGCTAGTTAAGGATACTTGTGGTCTGAATGGTCCACATGTATATATGATGTAGTGGGTGCCTTAGGGGGCAAACTACGTTACAATTATCTTTCATACCTCTATGATTAATAATTGTGGATTTTTAATTTTTATGAAGGAGTGAAAATTTATTAATTTTGCAAGAATCTCGACGTTAGTTGGAATTTAGGAAAAATTGTCACAATATGACATTTTTTTTCTTATCACTGGCGATTACAAGTCTGAGCGAATTTACCGTTAACATTAACACAAATTGGCAAAATCACAAAAGCAACGCTCAGAGGTACAATTAGCCGTCATGAGCAAGCAAACAATTGTATATTTACTTTTAAGTATATCTCAGAATCAAAGTGCAAAAACAATGACAATTGGAAACAATGAAAAATACAAGTAATGACGACCTCAGACAAAGGCATCATAATACTGTGACTTTACAGTGAAAAGACAATCATGGGCGCCACGAATGAACAATATATCATTTGAAAATAATTAGTTCTGGCAAATTATGCCGCTAGCTCAGGGGTTTTTACAATTACAAAGTGAGAACATGGATCTATCCTCTCAAAGTCGTTTACGGGTTCTGTTTCACGGAATGCACAATCAGATGGCTTGGTGGTAATAAGTTACCATTGTAGTTCTGCGTCTGATGTCTGCGGTGACTGGAGCGGTCCCACGATATGTGAGACTTAACTCACACGGCGGCTGCAGGCATCTCTGGTCTGACAATGCGCGTCATCGTATTACTGGCAGTGTCGCCGTGGTAAGCCTGCTCCAGCAAGGCAAGCTGGCAGCCAGAAATCATACAACCGCAGTTGGCGAGAGAAGCCAACTTTCCACGTCCACTAGAATCGCAGGTAGAATGTCCAGCTCCTCGCTCTTCGGTCCACGAGGAAAACTTCTCGCTCCGCCTCTTGCAGTCTCGAAGCTCACATACAACAGAAATTCCCAGGATTTTAAGTTACACGCTCATTTGGATTGGATCTTCAGGTCGGCACCTAATGTCACGTGATATCCCCGATATGTGATTCGCCCAGCGTATCTAACAGAGGTCGGACATATTCGGCTAAGTTCGCCGGGGTGAGAGCACATTCGGGTGTCGGGCGGCAGACATTTCCCGCCAGGTGAGTGACCCATCCCCAGGGAGCAGAGTGTGTGGTCCGGCAAAACTCCAAATCCGCGACGTCCTGTCGCCAAGGTTCGGGAAGACCAAGATTAGCTTCAAGCCTACATAGCTCAATAATTCTTGAATGTTCGCTTTACCAAGATACACTGTATGTTCACCATTTCATTACAGTCCTCACTTGGAATCTTGCGTACTTTATAAAATTACAACAAAAATCTATTTAGGTGGTCGCCCAAGATTAATGTAAATTACTTAATATTATGACATATATAATAAAAATGCACCTTGTAATGTGGCGACAGCGCGTCATGTTACAATATGGCTGTCTGTTGGTGAAAATAAAATTATGATGGAATAATTTTATTTTTAACTACCTATTTCCATTGTGACTCAACAAAAACTGAAGCATTTTTACAATTACATTAATTTTAAATGTGATTCCAATAACCATCGGTATTCCTGCCTTGTAAGGTGAATTTATAACGGGAGCATATGTCCTTTTGGCCGTTTTACAATTCTTTACAAACAGAAGCACGTGGATTCAGGTAGCCTTCCCAAATGCGAAGTTATATTAAACACAATACTAATATATACATGAAAATAAATTATTTACATACATGTTAAATAATAATCTTGAAAGAATCTTGTATCAAATCTTATCATTAAATTAATAAAATGAAACACATTAATAAAACAAAACATTGTCGCAACACTTATGCAACAAGTGGTTGAACTATACATAGTATATACAATTTACATCCAGGTTTTTACTCATGTGCATTGAAAATAATTCTGCGTTCAACAAGCATCCATATAAATGCTAGAGGTGAGTGGAAAATTATCTCATTAAATTGCGCGGTTTTAATCTCACAACAACGGAGAAATTTAGTGGAAATCCTCGGCGTGATTTTCGTCATGACCGACGGTTAATTCAACAAGCATTTCAGAGAGAAGATGTGTTCGTGTTCATGGTCAAATATCACCAACTGTAATCTTGGTTCTAAATGACGCGGCATTTACTTTTAATTAAACGTGGTGTGGAATGAACGATGTAAGTGCATGTTTTCGTGTGTTACGTAAATTATGAACCTTACTCGTGGAATGTTAGGTGGTCTCCTAATTAGTCTTTCATTGGCCGACATCTCTAACTTTTAATATACCGTCTGTGAAGTGATTGAGAATTTCATGGCGAAAGGAAACTGTATTTGCTCATGGGTATATTTAATGGAATTTCTATAAAATTTACCATTCCCATAGGAGACATTTATACATATTATGCGGTTTGACTTGACCTTTCGTCATCGTCAACCAAAGTCGCTGTAGCATCTTTGGCATAAAAGCGGACCCAAAACATAACCATTCCGAACATAAAATGAAAGGATAATGAATTGCGTAACTATCATTCCTCAGTAACATTACGATTCCTTAACAATGGGTCTATTGATGAGTCGAGATTATCTCGACATTCAAAGAATAAACTTTTTCTCTTTATTTAGGAGTTATTATAACTCTCTTAACATGTCCGTCTACTTCACGTTTTAAGCCGAAATTCCATCCCAGTTAGCGAATATTTTTCTCTTATACACTTATGCTTCTTTAGCTTGTATGAAAAAGGTTGTAAGCTTTGAGCATAGACGGTCCAATCTCAGGTTTTCCGTTTGCCAATACAAAGCAATTTCGAGACATCAGGCTAGCAGAATACTATGAATTTATCTAAAGAGAAAATATAAACCTTGCAATTATTTTCGTTGAGTGCACACAATTCTGAGCTAAATGTATGCTGTCCAACAATAGTTTTAATCTAATTTACGCAATACTATACAATTTACAGTGAGGGCACGCAAAATACCGCTAGAACGAGGCGTGAAACTTCTTGTTTTCTTTCCCATTCATTCTTGGGTATTCGTTCCCTGACAGAATTCTCGGAACCTGCCGGTTTAGTTCAGCTGCCTACCTGCACTAATGAGCTCAGCTGTCAGAGGGTAACTGTGTCCTGCTCTTTCGAAACGGTTACGTTGTATGGCATGGCTTTAAGTTCCGGGCGTTATGAGGCCCGATCTCGGTTTGTCCGTCCGTCAACATATAACAATTCTTCGAGATCACACTGGCCACCGAATACGGCCAGAAATATAGCAGGAAAAACTTCGATATCACCAATAATCTTATTGTTCACGTCTTCACCATCTGTGCAATTATCATATACAAAATTCCTCTTTAATTGAAGTTAGCAAGTCAAAATAATTACCTTAATTTGCAAAGATAACTGAATTATTGAATATATCGCGGAAATAAAGTTTTTCCCTTTAGCGTTTACAAATGCAGTCGCCTTTAACTTTTTTCTCTTCGACCTCGCTCTATCGTTAGCAAAATAACAGCAAGGTATTGTGAAAACTCTCCTGTGTATCTGTAATCCTTCAACTTATGATTCCTAATTTGTGTGATAACCAATACAATTTGAACACATCTTTCTGGCAAGGTTTCGTGTTCTATTGGGCATTATCTATGGCACTTTCGTTACCCTTCATAGATACACAAAAACAATGAAGTAAAACACGTTGACGAGATAACACGCGATCTTCGATCAACACAGACAAAGCGATTTTACGCTCGCTGCACACCTCTGCCCAGAAAAGATATAATGCAACTACCTAAGGTAGAACGTTACATCGAACTCATGCATCACAAAATGTTGAAACCCTTTTCGTTTATGTCACAGAATATATCTTAGAAAGCCTATCACAATATTTGTATCGCTGTCAGATTCATTGTGATTGCGAAGACAAGAAATTGTGCTTGCTAATGGCGCTTCATCTTCCGCGAGGGCGTATCAATTTATCTGGCTTAGGAAAACATTTAATATATCAGGATTTTTATCAAATCACGTCCACTTAACAGCGTGAAAGTCAAAAGTGACTATTAATATTTCACGTGGACAAAATATAAAGTTCGGAATAGCGAAATAATCATTAAAAATTCCGAATATGGAAATATCCTAAGTAGCTTTAACTATAAGTGCAAATTTGCTAACTTGAATTTAGTTTGATTTTCCGTTTATCTAATCTTACCAGCAAAACAGACGGTTTAGACTAGCGGAACTGGCATCAGCGTTTTTCAAGCATGATTAATTTCGGAAAGGCATCTAACCTTAAAGAATGTATACTGTACTGTACATTTAATTTTTTTTTATGATCCAAATCGGACAATTTCATATTCAACCTTTTCGTCATCGTATTCCGCACGCTACAAAACTTGTTGAACCATGCCTACAATGTCATTGCGGCGCATCGTTTCCGGGTGCGGCCGTCCTATCGCACATATTCTTTTCTTCCTTTTGCTGGCCTTGGACTTTGGAATCCTCGTATTCTACGGCAACTGCATTAATTGTAGCCCGTTGCTTGCCAAAATGCTTTCCACCTCCGCGGTCATTTCCTTTCTGCCAAAACGAATTTCGCGGTTTCCCCTTTGTATCACCGTTATTAAGACGTGGTTTACCATCGGCATCGGGCTGTCGCTTGTTATGAAAATTTCCTCTTTGGGAATTTTTATGCGAGCGTCTCTTTCCGTGATTATCGTGTGGCCTCGTCTCTACTTGCGGTTCCAAGCTATCATTGTCGGCTTCCCGCCGCTCAAAGATACATGCTTGCCGTCCTATCCGATATAAATTCCTTAACGTGTCCAACAACTCTGGCACAGTACGTATGAGGATTGGATTTATTAGGGATTGGACTTGTGAACCGAAATGTGCCGTGGCCATTTCCACAAACTCCCCGTCCGACATCCGAACATCGAACTGCCTAGTGAGGACTAGCAATTTATTCACATATCTCTCCATAGATGAATTTTGCTTCGGGACATATCTGCCCTGATACAATTTTATTCTCGCTTGGTTTTGGATCCTGCTAGACCAGAATGATTCAAGAAACACTTTCCGAAACTCGTCGTATGACATCTCCGGTTCGCAAGTGATTTGAAACCAAAGACGGTCGGCTTCTGATAATGACTGCTCAACCAGGATAAGCTTCATCGCTTCGGGAACCCCTTTTATTTGAAAGTACCTCTCCATTTCGGCGAGGTATGCTTTCGGATTAATGTCTTTACGGGATCCGAAATATGGGAGCTTTAATTCAATATGGGCAGCTGCGTAATGCATGCCATTACCCTGAATTTGAACATTGCCGGCATTAGAACTACTTAGCTCTTTCATTCTAGTTTCTAGCCATAAGAGCTTAGAACTAGTGGCTTCCGACAGTTCGTCCTGTGACAATTTTAACTCGTTCTGTGCCGTCTTAACGAGCTCGACCGAACTTGCTACGGCAGTCACCTCCGAGTTAAGTTTTCGGATGTTTTGTTCCGTATGGTCTTTGACCTCGTGAACAAATTCCGAAATTTGCCCTAGATTTTGACCGTTCTCGTTTCGCATCTGTTCAATGGACAGGTCAGTGGTGTCAAGTCTTTTAGTCAACTGTTTATTGCCCGTTTGCAAAGAAGCACAGGTAGTTTTTACTTCTTCTGTGTCCCTTTCCAGCTTAGAAACAATTTTAGTTACATCAGACTTGAATTCGGACATTTCTTTTGTGACCACAGAACGGAAGGTGGATATTTTTCCATCCAAATTTGTTAATATCGCAGCTTGCGAATCAAATCGTGCATCAAAACTCTGCTTAAGCAAATAAGAATTTCTCTTATTTTCCTCCTTTTGTGAATCAAACCGTGCATCAAAACGCTTGTTTAATTCCAGAAATTGCTGGCTTGATTCCTGTTTTTGTGAATTAATTTCCTGCATTAGTTGTTGATTCCATTGGCTAAGCAAATCCGAACTTCTCTTATTTTCCTCTTTTTGTGACTCAAGTTGTTGGCTAAGGAAATCCGAACGCTTGTTTAATTCCTCCCTATGTGAATTAAGTTGTTGCCCTATTGCAGTCATCAACGTGTTTAGCATTTGCTGTGATAGGAGTGGTGATTCTACAGGAATTTGTGATATTTGTTGGGTCTGTTCTGAATGTGCGAGCGTGTTCTGTGTTATCTTACCGACAGGTGACGAAAAATTTTCCCTATTTTCTTCCTGTGGTGACAAAGTGGATTGCGAACTATATGAGCGGGGCGGAACTTCAGAACTTACGTTCCCCTCCCCTGTGGCCAATATTCCGCTTTGTTCCGTTAACTGAACCTGATCGTTCATGATTTCGGGAGATTTTTGCATATCAGACTGATCTTCTATATCGAAATCTTTTATCGTACGAGATCGTAGCTTCATATGAACACACGAAGAATGAATTTACACCACAATTGTGCAATGACGAAATCTAGATTCAATAACAACAAAAATACCGCGAATTTCAATACACACATATAAATATACCCCTCCAAAATACAGCAAGAGAAAAGCAACGATGAATCATGCAACACAACACCATGAAAGCAGACTTACTTTCAAACACATGGGCAAACCATGCGTGTCTTTAACTTTCTTAGCAGCTACCATGCATTAAGAAATCAACACTGACGTTACTCATTTAAAAATATTAAACTGATCACAAAATTGTTACAATACATAGTGTATTGCATCTCAATTGAAATACACAAATCAACTTCCTTTTAATGCGTTGCAACAAAATAAATTTTATGCATTGAAACGAAATGAACTTTATGCATTAAAATATAAGTGAAACACCAAAATAAAATCTTGTATGAATATCTATTGACTACAAGAATGATAAAACTGCCAAAAACCATGTGCAACATTCCATGAAACTTTCCGAATTTGGGCTCAAACTTATAATTTGAATTAGTGCCACCAATTCGCAGACATTAAGTAGTAATGTCTCATCTGGCCCCACGTTGGGTTCCATTATGTGGTGGGTGCCTTGGTGGGCAAACCACGTTAGAATTATCTTTCATACCTTTATGATTAATAATTGTGGATTTTTAATTTTAATTTTTATGAAGGAGTGAAAATTTATTAATTTTGCAAGAATCTCGACGTTAGTTGGAATTTAGGAAAAATTGTCACAATATGACATTTATTTTCTTATCACTGGCGATTACAAGTCTGAGCGAATTTACCGTTAACATTAACACAAATTGGCAAAATCACAAAAGCAACGCTCAGAGGTACAATTAGCCGTCATGAGCAAGCAAACAATTGTATATTTACTTTTAAGTATATCTCAGAATCAAAGTGCAAGAAACAATGACAATTGGAAACAATGAAAAATACAAGTAATGACGACCTCAGACAAAGGCATCATAATACTGTGACTTTACAGTAAGAAAAGACAATCATGGGCGCCACGAATGAACAATATATCATTTGAAAATAATTAGTTCTGGCAAATTATGCCGCTAGCTCAGGGGTTTTTACAATTACAAAGTGAGAACATGGATCTATCCTCTCAAAGTCGTTTACGGGTTCTGTTTCACGGAATGCACAATCAGATGGCTTGGTGGTAATAAGTTACCATTGTAGTTCTGCGTCTGATGTCTGCGGTGACTGGAGCGGTCCCACGATATGTGAGATTAACTCACACGGCGGCTGCAGGCATCTCTGGTCTGACAATGCGCGTCATCGCATTACTGGCGGTGTCGCCGTGGTAAGCCTGCTCCAGCAAGGCAAGCTGGCAGCCAGAAATCATACAACGGCAGTTGGCGAGAGAAGCCAACTTTCCACGTCCACCTCAGACTAGACTCGACTAGAATCGCAGGTAGAATGTCCAGCTCTTCGCTCTTCGGTCCACGAGGAAACTTCTCGCTCCGCCCCTTGCAGTCTCGAAGCTCACATATAACAAAAATTCCCAGGATTTTAAGTTACACGCTCATTTGGATTGGATCTTCAGGTCGGCACCTAATGTCACGTGATATCCCCGATATGTGATTCGCCCAGCGTATCTAACAGAGGTTGGACATATTCGGCTAAGTTCGCCGGGGTGAGAGCACATTCGGGTGTCGGGCGGCAGACATTTCCCGCCAGGTGAGTGACCCATCCCCAGGGAGCAGAGTGTGTGGTCCGGCAAACCCCAAATCCGCGACGTCCTGTCGCCAAGGTTCTGGAAGACCAAGATTAGCTTCAAGCCTAAATAGCTCAATAATTCTTGAATGTTAGCTTTACCAAGATATACTGTATGTTCACCATTTCATTACAGTCCTCACTTGGAATCTTGCGTACTTTATAAAATTACAACAAAAATCTATTTAGGTGGTCACCCAAGATTAATGTAAATTACTTAACATTATGACATATATAATAAAAATGCACCTTGTAATGTGGCGACAGCGCGTCATGTTACAATGAGAGATGCTTTAAAAAACAGCAATTACTACTCAATTTCCCCTAATATTTAATGATAATGAAACTGCAATATGGTATTCTTCCTTACGGTCCTTTCGCAACATTTTGAGTTCGGCTGCTTTAGATGAGTTTTAATAATCGTTGATATGATCAAATTTGGAGCTGGTTTTACGGCTGCATGCCCTTGCTGATGTCAACCATTTTATACCCACTGCCAGGTCGTACTAAGTAGGGTAAGTGAAGTGCTGCCATCTGTCTGTGAAACATGTCACTATGTTCAGCGTGTGATGAGTGTGTGTTACCGAGTGTGGTAGGTGAACGGTTAACGTTCTGGCCTCGCATTCTGAAGGACGCTGGTTCGAATCCCCGTCTGGGCATCCAGATTTGGGTTTTCCATGGTTTCCCCAAATCACTCCATGCAAATGCCGGGATGCTTCCTTCGAAAAGGCCATGGCCGAATTCCTTCCCGTTCCTTGTCCCCAGTCCCATTCCGCCTCTAATGACCTTAGCCATTGACGAGGCGTTAAGCAATAAGTAAAAAAAAAAAGTGTGTGTTTTGTTTATCAGTTGTTTAGTTTATGAGACGGAGACTGGGCACTGTCCTGGCATTCGCCTTAACAGCTGCGGAAAACCGCTTAAGAACCGCAGTCGGCACGGCCGGTACGCGGGTGCCTGGTTCGTTTTACAGTACCTCCCCGATCCAGTGTTCGGGTATGACGAAAATAAGGTGCCATCCATAAACTATGTCGAAGTGATGTTATAATCAAGTTCTAAAATTAAAATCGTAAAATGTATGATATCACTACCGAGGGTGGACTGAATTCCAGAAATTGTGACAAGGGAGGTGGCGAAAGAAATGAGGGTGATCTTTATGCATAGTCCTTCCTGGTAGTGTGCCGCAATTAACTTGAATTCAGCTAGGACTGGCATAAACGGGATTAGAAGTAAGGATTTGATGACGCCTGCAGAAGTGGACTGCGAATGCAGAAGCAGAGCGTTATCGGACGCATACATAACATGAGATGTCCACGCGCCCCTTACTTGCAAACACAAATCGTATCCCTACGTGCGTTGAGTTATCCTCCTCCTGTTTTAGATGTCGGTTGGCGTTAACCGGTGTTCATTCATAAATATTATACCCCAAATTAACGCGGAGGCTAAGCATTATGCAATCACTTAGTCTGGAGATTGCATCAATTAGCTCATGAATTAGGTTTATTAATGGCGGAATGACAATGAGAATAGCATCGCATCTGTAGTGCTGTTACATTGATAAGGCTTACTAGCGATGTATTTTTAAACAATTATTAAATCTACAACACAGTGTAAGCTTAAACTACAGGTACAGTGTCATTTTTGTCAGTTTTATCTGGAGATTCTTATCATACGAAACCTCAGAAGAAAATCAAAACAAAGAACAATGCTCGTGGTTTAGTGCAATTGACTTAATTGCACGTCCGTTTAGTAATAGTCAGAGTGACTGGTAAGGTGGTTTATGTAATCTATAACTTATAATGACGTTTTTAGGCAAGACACTTTTGAAGTGGACACATGAACGTCTCTATACTTGCTTGGCGTGCTCCTTAGATACTGATACATCTCGCCAGCTGTTTAACCGACAGGAGAGGTAGCTGTGGTGATGCTTATTCAGTACCCATCGCGTGCCAGTGTAACCCTCAGTGACGATCGTTTTTTCAGCTTATGAATATTAAACTTTGTGACTTATACTACTAGCAATATTTCGAAACGTATGTTAGCACTGTGGGGGCAAATTTGTGAAGTTTGGCTCATTTCAATGGAAAAATTCTTAGTACTACGAACTGAAAAGTTGTAAAATTATATAAAAAATTCTAAAGTAGATTGGTTTAGAGCGCGTTCGGCTTTACACATTACTGCAAAAATTTACCAGAAAAAAATCGCCAGGCGATAATTTAATTATATGTGGAGAACAAAATTGGTCTTACGTCGATGACCAACCTTCTACGTCGTGTATAACTCAAACAATGACACGTAAAGTGTAATAAAATGTAGTACCAATGGATGCTGACGAACCAAGCAAAACCAATAATGCCCTAACATGACGGTGTTACTAGCAATGCAGGGATTATTGTAACATTTGTAAACCTTGTAATGATGAATGATAAAATAAAGAATAATTTGAGAACTTGTATGAGAGCTCGAAGTTATTAACTTTATTCAAAGTTGAATTCATGAAGCGAGATGCCGGTTGTTTGCGGCCGCGGAATTCGCTGACGCGAATCGGCAATTTCCGAACTTCGCTGACGCGAATCCGAGGTTGCGAGGCCGGTCGGTGCGGTGCGCGAGCTCTCTTGGCTCTGAAACACCGTTGTATTCACATCGGCTCTCGCACGGTGCCCCCCCGCTACCTAACTTTGACTTTGCCGTCTGCCTGGGGAAATTACCATTACTTGAAAACGAAGTGGACCCGCTCTTCGGCCATATCTTGTGTAACATTTTGGCCAATAAATAGAAGTTAAATGTTCGCGGCGCTAATTCTTTTCTGCAAGATTTCCCGCATTCCAACCAGTTCTGCTACTGGAAGATTAAATCGTAGTGGTGTCAGGAAGTTTCTAAGTAATAACAGCGGAAGATTGTAAGGAGCGGCAGAAGAATCCCGAGGACGGCATAGGACGTTGTGGTAACGATTCGCTGCAGGTTGGTGTGAACACATCCCCACGCGCCAAATCATTCGGCCTCCTTGACACTTGCATTAATGTATAACAAATGCTAATAAATGAATTAAAAATATATAAAATGAAATATGAACTAAGCGACTCATGAGAAGATTTCGTGAATATTATCTGGTGGGTTTTAGTAGGATGAAGGAACAACCGGTTCATTTGTAGTGACTGGTCATTTGTCAATTGAAACACGTATGTAGCAAAACCCTAACAGCGACTTACGAAACAATTAAAAATTACGAAATGTTTCCCTAACAGAAATGCTCCATATTCTAGAAAACAGAATCAGTTTATTAATATCTCTGTGATATGTGGTGCTGCTATCTAGAGGTATACGAACCATTCTTATGGAATCCAGTGAAGGGCAGTGGCTTGACTCTGAACTATTATTATTATTATTGGCGAATTGTCCCAATAAATGGAAGACGGTAAGCAAATGACCGAATCAAGTTTTCTTCGAGTTCTTCTTATTGTTCTAATAGGCTTTCATTATTTCCGAGAAACCTTGTTTCCATTCTTCCGACCACTTTGCTCTGGATTGTTTTTGTTTTGGTTGCTCAGTTATAACTTCCCATTTGTCTACTTTGTGTCTGAAAGTGTCTCTTTCTAAGATGTCTGTTGCACTTATGCTTGCACTTTTAAGATCCTTCCGAATTTCATTCAGCCAAGGTGTTGGATTTTTAAGTGAACTTACATAATCTATTATCTTTTTTGTCAATCGACTTCCTGGTAATCTCTCAAGGCCTGTCGGTTCGATGAATTCTCCGAGGAATTAAAATATGGGACCCTGTTGATTTTACCGTATTTTGTTCTCAAACTTGCTATTTCTGTCTTTGAACATATGAATTCAGTTTTTTCGAATGAGATTTGTAATCCTACTTTTTCTGCACATTCTTTGAGTGTCTCAAGCTGTTTGATGGCAGTCTCTTCATCTTCGCCAAATCATCCGCAAAAGCGAGGTATGGTATGTAGAGGTTGTTTTTGGGAAAGTCAAGTGGAATTGGTTTTCAACATTTACATTTCTTGAGTTCTTTCTCCCATTCTTCCATAACCTTGTCTAGAACTACATTGAATAGAAGAGGACAGCGCCCATCGCCTTGTCCCACACCTGTTTGAATGTCAAAGGATTCTGAAATTTCTCCCATCAATTTTGCTTTAGATTTAGTGCCAGTTAGTGTTTGTTTTATGAGTTCTAGTGTTTTTGGATCTAGTCCCTTTCTTCTAAAATTTCGAATAGTGAAGGCATGTCTATTGAGTCGTAACTCTTATTATTATTATTATTTTAATTGCAATTGCAATTGCAATTCCCCTAGTCATCTAATTAGCCCTTTTATATTTTATTTTTTAATTGTCTTATATAATTTGACTGTTAAAATCTTTCCCCATCTACTTTTACGGTTTACGAATTCTAGTTTTAAATTTCTCCAGCGTTTTTGTAAATTATTGATTACTTTACTTGATAATTTGTTCCAATACCTGACACCCTTACCAAAAAAAAGAAAAATTCTCCACTCCCCTATGCATGAAATCGAGTGTCAGCTTGTGGTTATGGTCATCTCTTCCCTTCCATGCATTATTCCTAATTCTTTGACCAGTATCATTCCAAGCCCCATCACCAACATATGCTTTGTACACTCTTTGGCAAAAAAATTGACTGTCCGCGCCTGAGTCTAAGTCCCTTATTTCGCACAATGTGGCATCATTGCGCGTATTCAACTCAGCGCCATCTGTTATTCATTTCCTTAAGTCAAGCCTCGAACAAAGCAGGAAGACTCCGCCCGCCCATTGACGATTCTTCTTGGTAGTCCATTTATCATTCCCCACATTTCAGTAAAAAGCTATTGACCGATCTCGAAACAGGTAACGCATTTTCCTGTCCCTGCATTGACTATAATATTAGCCAAGATATCGCCGACCATACCTCAATCGGACGAAATTCGGTTCCAGCTACACTTTTCTTAAATTCTGATCGTGAAACATATCGTTAAAGTTGTAATTAACAAGATTGCAATAAAGCGCAGTAAAAATGAGGTTCAGTTATACATTTTATTCCAAATAATTAGCGTAAAATTATAACGATATTTATTTATATATTGATGTGGCTAATTAGTTGCAATAATGCAACACATAATGGGGTGTGTGGTCCGAGAAGTGGGTGTAAATGTTCAAAGATCCAGAGTTTTTAGTTCTACAAAACTATTGAAACGATTATAAAAGACTAGCTGCCCCGACAGACTTCTTTCTGTCAAAAGTTACTGTCCTGTCGCAGTCCAATAGAAAAAATAAATAATTAAAACGTATTATAGAGTGATCACTTTATTTATTGATTTAATGTATCAATAATAAACAATGATTACTTACAAAAATAAGTTTTCTATTTCGTACACTGCAAGACGTTAGTAATAATATGATGATATTTTTATTGTAATGCTTTATGGTAAACGATATTTTTTTTGGTTTCCTGGCGCATAAACAAATAAAGCTGACGGTTTTCCAACAGTTTAACTGCGGGAGCAGGCAACATACAACTGTCCATGAGAGAAGCATGGGTTTTCAAGATAAACGCCGCAAACACTCAACGACTGACCCTGGGATTTATTTATGGTCATAGCGAAAGCAAACCACACTGGAAAAATGCAGTCGTTTTAATTCAACTTGGTACGTCAGTTGGTACCATTGGGATGCGAGGTATCAACACATCTTCTCCCTTACATTTTCCCTTTGGAATGGTTGCTTCGATCACATTGTTCAGTAATTTTTTTTTCACTGCTAGCCATGTGCCATTACAAAGACCTGACCGAGCGGGGCGGTGTAACGGTTAGCGTTCTCGCCTCACATTCGGGAGGACGGCGGTTCGAATCCCCGTCCGGGCATCCAGATTTGGGTTTTCCATGGTTTCCCCAAATCACTCCAGGCAAATGCCGGGATGCTTCCTTCAAAAAGGCCATGGCCGAATTCCTTCCCATTCCTTGCCCCCATCCTTGCCCCCCATCCTTTCCCGTCTCTAAAGACCTCGATGTTAAAAAGAGACATAAAGCAGTTACAAAAAACAAAACAAAAAAAACAAAGACCCGGTTGCTTGATATTTCGTAACATTATGACCACCGATCTTTCTTTAAATTGAAGATTATGAGACAACAATCCTGGAAAATCCAAAATTCTAGTGGATGTTTGACAACATCATCTTGGTTAGTTGTACAATCAACTGATTTGTATGTCATTAATTCACCGGCAATTTCATTTTGAATTTTGAAATTTATTTCATTTTCATCCGTGTTTTGTCTCTGTAATAAAGCTCGTTCGTTCAACCAAAAAATTAACAGGAAATTTAATGCAGCCAGTCAAAACGTCTACAGGGATTTTGTCATTACCAATGTCAATGACTTCTTTTGAAAACATTTCGTCAGATTGATCACTTAGCTATTCCAAAGATAATCATAAGGCAGGCGCCTTTGCTTTGTTTTGATTGACTGGCAGTAAATTATTTTCGTTGATGATACGCAAACCCTTTTTTTCCTTCGAACTTTATTTTGGGCAGGCATAGACTAATAGCCATACAGTCTAATCAATTTGAAGGCATACCAGAGATAATCCTAACGCGCCTTTGGTTTTTTTTTTTTTTTTTTTTTTTTTTTTTTTTTTTTTTTTTTTGATTGGCTGGTTTGTATGGGAAAACTATTTTCCTCTCAATTTTTACGTTTTTTCTCTCTATAACCTTCCTTGTGGATTAACAAAAATATGAATAAAAAATTAGCCACATTGGTCGAGCCGTTCTCGAGTTTTGTGTTTAGCAACACATTTGGCGATTCGTTTTTATTTAAATAGATTTTAAAAGTAAGAAAGTATTATTACTCACAGCCAATTCAATCATCGTGAATTCTACCTAAACATACTTTAAAACGAATGGAACCCATCACCGCAAGGCTTGCCAGAACTTTGCATTCTTAAAATAATAGCATAAGTGTGGCTTGATCGTCAGACGCTACTGCATATCGCTTCTCAACTAAAATATCAGTAATCGATTTTGCTTTTTAGGTTTTCTTAGTATTGCATGTTTCTAAACTGATGCATTCTATTTTCATAGTCGAAATTTTCGTGATAGGCGGCATGGGTCTAAATGTAAACACACTGAACAAATAAACACACAATTGTTTTTCGAGAGAAGCGAAAATTTAAAAGCAACCAAGAAAATGCCACATATGGAGAAAGTAATGATAACACGTACTTCAGTGATATTATTTTCGCTGATCACAGGCAGGCATAGATTAATATCCAAAGAGCCTAATCAACTTGAAGGCATACCAAAGATAATCCTAACGCGCCTTTGTTTTGTTTTGAATGAGGGAAACGAAAAGTGTTGTTTCTACTATTTTCCTTCCAATTTTTACGTTTTTTCTCTCCATAAGAACCTTCCTTGTGTCTTTACAAAAATATAAAAAAAAAAAATTAGCCGAATTGGTCGAACCGTTCTCTAGTTATGCGCTTACCAACACATTTTGCGATTCATTTTTATATTATAGATTATTTCGGATAATTGTCTAATGCCAGTTGAATGTAACTGACTTCCGAGGGAGGGTAAGGTTGTTTACCCACTGCACGAGCCGTCTGTGAACATGAGCTCCGTTTGCTTGTGGCTAACCATCTAGTCTTGTAAACGCGTGGTCCTCGGTTCGAGTCTAGTTTTTCCAATTATTTTTTTGCATTTATTTTAAACAAGTCGAACCTACAACTGCGTTATGCGTAAAATATAACATCGACTCTTAACTGCTTGCGTCAGGACATAACATACTTAAGGAAAGACTCGTAACTGAGTGCTTCTTAATAAACTGCACACGTAACTATGAAAGCTTTCACAGAGGTAACACTGAAAGAAATCTTCTCGGGCTTCAACATCGTAGAAATAGTGTCGTGTGGTTACGTTAGGTGGACTATAACGAGTTCGCACCATCTTCAAGGAGACGAAAAACTAAATAATATTACTATACCAATTTCTTATTATGCGTCTGGATTTACGATTCGTCGACTTCTAAGTCATTAAAGGTGGAAAGGGAATGGAGACAAGGAATGGGAAGGAATTCGGACCATGGGTTTTGGAAGAAATAATCCCGCCATTCACACGAAGTGACTTGGAGAAACGAAGGAAAATCCAAATCTGGATAGCCGGATAGGAATTCAAACAAGCTTCCTCTCGAATGCGGAGCCATAGCGTTAACGCTCAGCCATTAGGTTCAGTTTTTCAATATCTTTCGTATTTGATCTATGATGCCGTCCATAAAATTATTTAAAAAATCTATTGAAAAGTTAAAAATCGTAAATTAAAATATATGTGCAGAAGTGAGTTCATCTGATGAGAGCGGGGATATCAAAAAAATCTCTGAAATCAGAAACGCAATTCAAATTTCATTTTCTCTCTCTCTACTCTTTTCGCCCCTCTCTCTTTTTTTTAATTTTTTTTTGCTAGGGCTTTACGGCTCGGCGACAGAAAGGTCATTAGAGGCGGGATCGGATTGGGGCAAGAAACTGGCAGGAACTCGGCCATGGCCTTTTCAAGGAAGCATCCGGGCGTTCGCCTAGAGTGACTTGGGGAAACCATGGAAAACCCAGATCTGGATGCCCGGACGCGGATTCAAACCCGCGCCCTCCCGAATACGAGGCCAGAACGTTAACCGTTCACGCACCACACCCGGTACTTTTTTTTAATTTTTAGCAGCTATCAAATTCAAAGTGAATATAAGCTCCCTCTTATATGGAAGATATTGTCATATTAATCCCGTTGTTTAATGAAGTAGTATTAAACCAAAAATGACGAGCAAAATTGATCGGTTTGCTAGTAACCAAATAGATCACATTTCAGTCTTTTCGTAGAAATGTTAAAAAAAAAAAATTCAATTCACATTCTAATTGAGCAAAGACCTCAAACCGGATGCTAAAACTACAGAAATTTGCAGTCTAAATAAAATTTGGTAAAATAAGAAATTTCAATGTAGTTATGATGTAATTCTCTATAATATTTTCTCATTTTTTTTCAAGTATGTCTTTCAGTAAAGATTAAGAGGTAGTTGGAATGAAATTATCACGCTGAGCAATAACACAGCTAATTGTTACAAAATTTTATAAATCGGCAGTACTACTCTCCGCAGCTAGAGTGTAATTCTAAAATATCATAGTAGACGGAAACGTAGTGTTTACAAAGCGTATAATACTGGTTTCCTTGTTCCTTGCCACACTGACATTCCCGCACTGAATTTCAATTTTATGCCTCAGTTTTCCTACTACAATGTTCTGATTGAATGCCTATAAGACTTTGCAATATTTAAACTTACAAAAGAAATTGTTGCTCGTCATTCTGAGACAGACATTATAATGTAAATTATTTGGGTTGGAATAAAATATACAGTAGCTACAGTTTGAATTTTGAAAAAACCGTGCGGCAAGAGAATCAATTCTTATCACCGATCAAGAAAAACAAAGTTACTTTCATAGCGTTTGTTGATTTAGAAAAAAAAGCTGTTGGTGATGTAAGGCGGGACAAAATGTTCAAACTTTTTTAAAAAAGTCAGGTCTTACGTATCGAGATAGAAAAATATTTTATAAGTGATATAAGAAGTGGCTATAATAAAAGTAGAGAATCATGAGAGTCACCAATCAGTTGAAAAGTGTATCAGATATGGTTGCAGTTCATCCTTACTAATATTCAACTTATATGTGGAGGAAGCTACAAAAGAAGTAAAAGAGGAATTTTAATGTGGCTTCATGAAAAAGTAGTTTCAAATATTGCCCCAGGAACCAGAGAGAACTTTTTAAAACTGTATGTATGGAGCATAGCACCTTATGGTAACGAAGCATGGACTTCAGGAATACCTGAAAGAAGGAAAATTGAAGCATTCGAAATGTGGTGCTATAGGAGGATGCCGAAAATTAAGTGGACAGTTAAACCACGAAATTAATATGTTTTGTAAATGATGGCTGACGAAAGAAGTTTGTGGAAGAATCGTACACAAAGAAGAAACAGATTCGTGGGTGGTTTTTTAATACATTTGGGATTGGTTATGTATGAAGCAGATAACGGTGGACGTGTTTTAAGAGAGGTGTTTTGAGATGAAGGGGATAGTGCAAAATAAGATGGGATGGTGGTTTATATCAAACCAATCGAGAGACTGACGACAGTAAAATAAGAGATGAAATAAGACAGAAGGTGCCGGCCGATTGAGACCTACTCCCCCGAAACACATCGATGGGGCCGACAGCTTAGCGTCCAAATCCGGCGGACGAGTCACTGTCAGAAGTTCCATACGCGCTACAGAGAGGTTTGGGATTTAAACCAGGACTTTCGTGCACCATCTGATAATTAGTAATAATGCACCGCCACCGAAACATGCCCTAGTTCTAAAAAGTTCTTCAACCACCGGAGCTCAAATCAGGTGACGCCGCGCATCATCACGGAGCTATAATGACCCGAAACGAGGAAGTTGGCTATAGAAGTGTAGCATTTAAAAATCAACCTTTCACCTCCGTCACATGCTGTTTGGTGCAGACGCGTAAATTCCAATTGAGGTAGCTGACTCAATCTCATACCACTGCGGTGCAAGACAATCTTCTTATATCTATCACCTTAGTAATATATGAATTTTATGAGCGGAACCGAATATAAAGCATCCAGCATCTTTAATTCATTTAATTTATAGCTGCTGAAAATATAAAAAAATGGAGAGAGGTTGAAAATGAGAGAGAGAGACAGATTTTTTTTTTTTTTTTTTAATTGTGTTTCTGATTTCAGAGATTGTTTTGGAAACTCACCCTCTCATCAAATTATCGCACTTCTACCGACATTTTATCATTTACGATTATTAACTTTGCTTTAAGTAGATTTTTAAATAATTTTATGGATGTAATCGTAGACCAAATACGACTAGCAATGAAAAAGTGAAGCTAATGGTGTCGCATTCGGGAGGAGACGGCTTCGAATACCTCCACCTATCGAGATTTGGGTTTTCCAAAATCACTCCAGGCAAATGGTGGTATAGTTCCTTTAAAAAGCCAAGGCCGAATTTCTTCCAGTTCCTTTTCCGCAGTCCTTCCCCGCCTATAACGACCTCGACGTTGACGAAACGTAGTGCCATAAGAAGGAAAAAAATTGAATGGGAAGGAGTCATTGTTAGTCGGGTTAATGCAAGCTGCGACCACAACAACTACTACTACTACAGCTACTGTAAAACGCTGAAAAAACTCAGAAGTTCAATTCAGAAACGACGAAGACGAAATGTAAGCAAGGAAGCAAGCATTGCTCACGACATAGCTGGTCCACACGTTGCTTATCACACCGTCGATCTTCTGCAAAACTTTGGTTGGAAAATAATCACCCACCCATCATACAGTTGCAGACTTGGCCCACAGTGACTACCACCTTTTCCTAAGCTGCGAAAATATTTGACTGACTTAGATATTAAAGATGAAGTTCAATGCTTGCTCAAAGACATGAGGCGAGCATACATTCTTTTCCCTTTTTTGCTTATGGTTTTACGCGTTGTCGACATCGAGATCATTAGAGGCGTGAAAGGAGTTGTAGCAAGGATTTCTCCAATGGCCTTTTAAAGGAACCTTTCCAGTATTCACATAGAGTGATTTGGGGAAATCAGTGAAACCCAAATCTGGATGGCCGGACGAGGATTCGAACCCGCAACCTCCCGAATGAGAGGCCAGCGCGTCAGCGCTTATTCCACCACGCTCCATTATTTTTATAAACTGTCACTGCATCTACAATAATGCGTGTGCCGAATTGTGAAGATGGAGAAAAAATAAATGATTGCTCAATCTTTCCAAAAGAGTCGATCGTGATAAATTATTACGTGTTATTTAGTGTTATAAAGGTATTCTTCTTGGCCGAAGGAAATAGGAAGTTGGCACTTACTTCCTCTTAGACGTTGCCACATCTACTTATTCCAGTGTTGCCACGATTTCTGACTTCTGGCAGTGCTGTGGTAATTTCCTATTCAAGGAAACGTATCTTACAGCTAGGCGGTATCAAGAGAACAGACACATTGCCTAAATAGAAATTTACTTTCCTTCCCCGTCTATCTATCATATTTTTATTTGACTGATTATTTCTGTTATAACAGTTTGATTCTTTATATAGATCATCATTAACTATTCAACTTGAAATGTTGTATCTTTATATATATATGTTTACTTTTATTGTATAATGGACGAGGTAGGTTTACCCGTAATGCAAAATGGTTGAACGGTTAAGCATTGGCCTGCGGAGGTGAGGGTACTGGGTTCGATCCCACCTCAAGTCGAGCATTTTTACATTGACTATCCCCTTCTCACTTGTTGTAAAATACATATCATATATGTAAAAGTAAACATTATTATATTTTACATCAAATTGTTTAAAAACAAACTCCGATGAAAACATTTTTTTGATTAGTTCATAGGCCTCATTGGCGGTTAAAGGTGTGTTTGTGGAATGTAAAATATTGCTCATCCAATATAATGTGATGAGTTTAGTTGACTTTAGTTCCGTAAAGGCAGAGAGTTT
Organism: Vandiemenella viatica; assembly: GCA_031002005.1. NCBI lineage: Eukaryota > Metazoa > Arthropoda > Insecta > Orthoptera > Morabidae > Vandiemenella > Vandiemenella viatica. The sequence goes on from CM061920.1 coordinate 220,253,283, forward strand.
GATTGGAGCATTGCTTAACTGCCCGAGTGCTGAGAGTGGTAAGAACTTGGATGGGTGACCGGTACTGCTAAGCTCCGGTAGTTAAGCAATTGTGAGCGTGGTGAGCGCTTGGATGGGTGACCGCCGCCTCGACCAATCACAGCGAAGCAAGACTGCTAGCGTCATGAGGTTGCTAGGCGACACCAGTAAACGCTTGGCTTTCGTAAACGCAAGATCGCCGCTACTGTTATCGACCTGAAGATGGCTACTGAGATAGTGGCCGAAAGCTTGTCATCTTATAATAAAATCCGGCTGCAAACCTGTGAAGATTTTTTGTCATTTATTCGCCGGGAAAGTCTGCATTCACATATATCTCTGATAATTGTTTATGCTATGAACATTATGAAATCAATCACTAAATCCACACCAATTTACTACATATTTTTGAAAATACGCCATTCAGGAAATATTATGGAAATATTATAACTATACTTTGGCCAAAAGTAGCAGTAATAACTTTTTTCGGTTACAATTTGAATGGTTTTCGTCTGCTTGGTGATTGGAGTCAGGACACGATAGCAAAAAAAGAATTAGAAATAAATCTTCCATGATATTCATGAAGGAATCATCCTGGCGTTCACTTTGAGTGATTCCTGAGAAGCATTGAAAAAAGAAATCTGTATTTTCCGAACGTTAGGCTTAACCACCAATGTTGGTAAAGTTTAAATTAACGCCAACTATCTTCTAAATTTTAAACAGCGATCTGAGAAACATTGCACTTAATAATTTCAAAAATTGAGAAGAAAATAAAATAATTCTGGAATCTTCATCACTCATCTGCTGAATGTTCTCTCCGCTTGTGAATTATTTGTAATTTTTCCTTTTTTATTCAGTCCATGTATTAAATGTGGCAAGGAATGCTTCCCTTGTTTATTATTAGAACTTTCAATTCTTATCAGGTAAATACGTATACGCCTAATTATACTTTCTGTATGATACATGATTTTTGTTGAACAAGGAAATTGTAACTAATCACCAGGTATCTATACTAAGCTAATCTTGGCCACGTTGTAGCAATGTCTTTCACACTGTGACGTCACGCTTTCCGCCTTCGCTGCCCTACTAACAACGACCAGAGACTATATAGGAGAGGTTATGAGGGTTATTTAATAACATTTCTCTTTAGTCAAGCATCAGCGAAGAAATAGATTGCGAATAAACAGAAAGAAATGTATTTATTGCTTTTAAATTAACGTATTAATATTATTAGTGGTTGTTTGTTTATTTATATTCATTAGAAGCAGATGTTTTCGAAAAATTCTTGACCCATAGATATGTAAGATAAATTTTATTTTCGGGAAACAATGTTAGCGGTAATCTTAATTAGTTTGAAATTTAACCTGGATCAGAACGACAACTGGAATTTGATATTACAGCAGATGGCATAAGTAATTCTAATTTTTAAAGAAATAATTTGTTTTTATATGCACCACTTATAGTTCCTCACTGATCGCGATCTATGTGGCATGACAAGGATTAAAACTAATATTTCGCGGCATAATATAAGTCGTTAATATTTATTTTTAATTTCCTTTGATTACACTGACGCCATATTACAGCCATTACTGTGTCAGCAGTTCAAATGTTGTAACATCGATCTGAATCACGAAACAGAAAGACGGAAGAATCCGTGAAGATTGATACAGTGACTGTATTAATTCGCGTGAGAAAGAAACTTTGATTTTCTATCGGCAATATTAGCTCGAAATACAACCAGGACCAGGATGAAAACTGAATACAAGGCACGAAAATTTGCGTTGAGCGTTATTTTATAACAAGCAACTGCGAATAAATGACTTTCCAGAACACTCCATTCAACCAGTCATTTTGACGGGCCTTGAGGTTAGCAAATAAATAAATTGCGTATGACATTGGTAGCAGCTAGAACCCTAAGCGTAATTCGCCCTACAGGAGTTTTGATTTGACACGCGTTCCGCCTCTATCGTTACTGGACCTACAGTTCAACATCGAATACGAACCATCCTGGCATACGGATATGATCAAAGCGAAGCCCGTAAAAAATTCTGGCCCCACCGGGATGTGAACGGCTAATAGCCAACAGCGTTTAACGTATCCGCTGTAACAGACCGCTAGTCTAAACCACGATCATATAGATCAACTGCCGATATATTCAGAGCATGGAGCTGCTGCGAAGGGCGCCGTTTCCTTTTATTCGACGCTCTTCTCTTCCCTCTGTCACCTGTTGATCTAACGGCAAGTGCTGTGCAGTCAATATCAGCCCCGCAGTCAGCGAACAAAGCCACTGTGCAGCAAACAACAGAAGCAGATTGGATGCCAGGCGAACCAGCTGAACCCCGAAAGCAGACTGCGCTGATTTTTAATTTCAAGGTTCGCATACACAATGCAAAGTGCGTTATTTGGAACCAAAAATTTGAAATCAGAGTTAATGCGGAGGTAAAAAAGTCACGTTAATTTTTCTCATGCGTATTGAACTTTTGTCCCAAAAATAAGACATTTTTTAAATAAGAATCGTAAGTTGGTTTCTCCGGTATTCTAACTTTAATGTCCCATAATGCTCAACTCATGAAGAAATCTAGTTTAAAATTAAATTCATATGTTCATTTCTCTCTTAAATCATTTTGGTCTATCCCTTTTATTTAATAATAGACTTGTTGGTATACGATGAAAATAGGGGGGGGGGGGGGAAAACATATTATTTTGATTTGTGATAAGGTAAATATAAATCGCAAACTGATATTGTTACTTGATATTAATTTACGGAGATATTTTTATAGTCAGTAATCAAACAATTTTTTTTTTCAAAGTTGACCATATTTTCTAATAGTTCGATCGTAAGATCGTACTGTCGCTCTGCTGTGTTAATTCAAACATACGTGAGACGAGAACCGTAGTATTGCTTTAAAAAAAAAAAATGACAACGTAAGAAAAATAGTTTGTTTCTATAAGTGTTTTAAAATTAAATATTCAGATAATATGCCATCGAAAATTTAATTCTGAATAATTGGCTCCAAATAGCTTAAAACTAAAAGTTTGGAAGAAATTGTTCAGTGAAACACTTCTATCGCGCCAGAGTTTTAATTCAATCATACAATTATCTTGATTGCGACAGTTATCGTAACGAACATGAAATAAAAAAATAAAACATCAGGAACAAGTTTTTGTCGAACCAAAAAAGTAACTGTTACAAAAAGTCTGAAACGTCAGTGTTTTTTGACGCAGGACAACAGACGTAATTGCATCGTCGTTCGCTAAATTATTGAAATGCGATGGCTATTCAATTTGATAACCGAATCAACTCAAGCCAATTTAGCTCTTAACACGATTCAGTTCGTTTGTGTATTAATTATTAGGAGCGACGGGATATATTTGAGATAAAAATTTATCGTTTAATATTATAATCTTTGCAGAGCTATTTTAGCTTCTGTTGAAGAATATTTAATTTATTGCTTGGGATGAGGTGTTTCTGTATTTCCTTTCCAGGTTTACCAATTTTCTAACTTCTTCTTAAACTATTCTATCATTAATTAAATTTCTAACTCGATAACAGTATAAAGTTATCTTTATATTTACAGGTGGAAATTATCGCATCGAGACTAGGATATATTGCACAGAAACAGGATATCGTACGTCTATTAAAGAAACCAGATAAAAGAATAAGTAATAAAATTCGTTTTCTTACTTATTTTGGATAAAAATATGAGATGTAAGTGACAGTTGTTAAACTGTCAAACTTATGGTTCCGCGTGAAAGGCTGTTTAAAAGTATTTTCTATTTATAACATTTTCTCGCCTTCTTCTATGGCATGTTGGTCAAAACTTGCCCATAAATGCATTAGTTTTCATGTAATCACTCATCCATTTTCAAGCATTGCCTTTTACAGAGTTTGATTCTGACTATAAGCATGTTTCTTTCTTCAATTTATATTTTCCACCAAAATATGAAGATCTAACAAATGTCCTTTCGATTCAGGAATACAGCTTTCACAAATAGAATGGCGAAATAATTATTACGATATTACAATTGTGCACCTTCGGTAAAGAACGATCACTATTACGGTAATTTCATTCTTTAGACAAATTATGTCATCTTCCATCTGTCACGCTACAATGTTAATCAACTGAATTTTAAAACACCCATTTTGCGATCAAACTATGAGGAAAATGTTAACATAGTTTCTCTTAATACGATTACTACTAAATTGAGTTTTGTTAAAACAATTCTATTTGTCTTTTTTGCTGCATATGACAGCCAGATAAATCAGAAATATGACTCCACAGAGGGAGAATCCAATCATAAATATTTTGTCAGTGAGAAAAATTATAAAATTAATGATTTCCCGCAAAAGATAAGTGCATTATTTTAAATCTGTGTTTTCCAGTCACGAGTAGAAATTGTATGGTATGGCCACCCTCTACCATGCAGTACGACCTATTTTAACTGCACGCACCTGGCATTCCGAAGGCGGGCATCATATTTCACGACGAGCCTGACACTGATCCGACGCCAAACATCAGTGCAACATCAATCATGACGCTGTTACACTAGATGCCTCGAGGCTCTCGGCTAGATTACTATCTCAGTTTGTTTCTTCGCTGTCGGAAAGCCATATGGTGGTATTGATTCACATTAACCCGTTATAGCTGAAGTATGGCAATTGTTGTTGTTTTTGGAATGAAGGAATTCGTAGTTAGGAATTACAGTTTTCCGGATAATTTGTTAACTTTCTGACAAATAGTTACATGATTTTTTCAAGCTTCCGCGGCCGTCTTTATTAATGATTACTGGTTTTATGGGATAAGCCCTGTCGTTTTTTTACACAATCCGAGCTTGCGGTGGCCATACTACAGCCTTCGTCGAGATACACTGTTTGTTTATTTACATAGTAAAGAGCTCTAAGCGTCACAGAGTAACAGGCCAATGTTCTCGTTAAAATTGTTAGTTTTATTAAAATTTCCGCTGCCTCGACGAGAAAGGAGGCAGCGAAAATTTTAAATAAAACTAACAACTTTAACGAGGACAGCTGCGTGTTAGTCTGTGACGCATGGCGCTCTTTGTTATATAAATAAACAAATATTGTGTGTCTGATGAAGGCTGCAGTATGGCAGCCGACAGCTCAGATTGTAAAACAAACAACGCGGTTTATTCCGTACAACCAGTAATCACTAACAAATCGTTACATTTACCAAAACGTTCTCGGCGTTAATCCTAACGTATATTACACATTCTCTACATTGAAATGTTGAGTAAATTTTCAAAATGTTCTTAGAATTTCCATTTCTTTACAGCTACTTTTAGTGCAATTTCATGTCATTCAGTATTACTTTTCTGATGGCATAACTATTTTACCGCGAGTGATTAATTTTTCGGAACAAGCTCTTACTGTCGCAAGGAACAATTCACTAATTGAGGAATGATAATCGGTTCGGTGAAATACGCAACTCATAGTTCGCGAATCCACATGAATGTAACAGCAATTTCTATCTCCTGCTGAATCACAATAACACGAACAATGAAATAAATATTTAAAATCTCTGTTTTCTGTTGAGTGCCTTAAATCTCAATGCATCTTCCAGTCTTACCCATCAAATACGCAGCACTACGTTATTATCACATTAAAACAGAATTTTCCAAATGTTTCGTAGCTTATTGATTGTTAACGGTTTTTTATTTTACTTTTTTTTCCAATTGATACAGCCATGTCCCATGGACCTGCCAAATTATTTTGTGATGGGAGCCATCCAACGGCGTCTATATCGTTCACCGTTAGCTAATTCAACATTGAAAATATAAAAATACCACGAGACAGAGGAACTCAAACCCCTAGAAAAATTTGGAGGCACGACAACCAATCAACAAAACACGTATTCTTTTTCTCCAGGCGCAAACTTCAAACCATTCCCACGCAATGTGCTACTTCCATCCAGAATCATAAGAATATTTTGTTTTAGAGAATTTTTCTAGAAGTATTCTCATTGAGATTGGTCCAGGCAGTCTGGTTGCGATCGATTGCCACAGAAATTTCAGTGCTGATATGACCAAATCTGTCAACGGGGAAGATCAAACTGTATTTCACGTACGAGCGTGGTGGGTGAACGCTTAACGCTCTGGCTTCGCATTCGGGAGGACAGCGAGTTTTCCATGGTTTCCCCAAATCACTCCAGGCGAATGCCGGGATGCTTCCTTCAAAAAGGCATAGCCGAATTCCTCTCCGTTCCTTGTCCCCAGTCCCATCCCGCCTCTAATTACCTTAGCCGTCGACGAGGCGTAAAGCAATAAGTAAATAAAAATAAAAAGTGTTTTTCACGTAGCTCATAATGCAACGCATTTAACTTCACCAAATGGCGAAGATCACACAACCGAGAAGGATACCAGCCTTTCTGATTATGATTTTTAGACTTAAACAGGGACAGTTTTAAAAAGATGTCAATAAAACTCCTCGCCAATTTCCACCGTCAAGATATTTATATATGTTTGTTCCTCCAATGTCAAAATGATCTCCGAAGTGATATAGAGCATGCCAGTTTCGTTTAAGCTATACCCCCCTCCCCCCCCCGAATCCCACTGACATTACAGATGTGAAGAGGTGGCACTGCCCAAGCCATTACTCTCTACAGCCTCGCAACACTGGCTCCTCTCCTAAATGAAGTCTGAGCCTTGGGCGCGAAGGCGGGCAGAGTAATCCTGGTGCACTTTACGGCCTCTGCCGGCAGTAAAGCTGGCAGTAAAATACTTGCGGGGGCAGGAGATTGAGCGATTATGGCGGCGGCGGGAGCCTCACCTGTTGCGAGGCGATTGATTGACCCCAGGCGGCGCGGTGGGCCTCCTCCTCCGGCGCGCTTGATGGATGGCGGAGGCGCTGTTTGCACGGGCAGAGTGTCTCGCGAGCAAACAAAGCGCCGCCCGCCCGCCCGCTCTCCAGAGCACACGCCGCAGCGAGTCGAGATGACTCGCGCACCGCACACTGCAGTGACGTCACGCCACTCCCACACATATTACTCCGAGAGAGGTCTACAAGCTCTCCTGTTTGACGATCGCTAAAAACAAAACCCGATTACACGAAAAATTGGTGGTCATCGCTATCCACTAACACAGATTCATAGCTACACTCCCCAAATTTATTTACTGTTATAACACGAAATTATCCGTGAGCGGAACTCAGTACTTTTTAGTCCATCCTAATACACTGATATATAAACACTGCCGTAGCAGTTGAATGTTTCTTTGTTTTATTAACTTTCCGAACGCGTTTCACTTCTTATGTAGAAGCATCTTCAGCGGCTTCTGATTTTTCGGTCTATTGTCTTTATTTATACTCCATTCTCAGCAGTAGTGATTGTTGTTTCCTATTAAGTAGAAATTCATTATCAGCTTGTTATTTCACTAGTAACTAGCACAACACTGTACTGCACTGTATAATAACCGGTACATTTCGTTTACTTTGAGGAAAATGAACCACAACTTCACCGAGCGTGGTGGGTGAGTGCTTAACGCTCTGGACTCGCATTCGGGACGATACCGGTCCGGGCATCCAGATTTGGTTTTTCCATGGTTTTCCAAAATCATTCCAGGCGAATGACGGGATGCTTCCTTCAAAAGGATATGGCCGAATTCCTTCCCGTTCCTTGTCCCCAATACAATCTTGCCTCTAATGACCTCGACGTCGACGAGGCGTAAGGCCATAAGTAAAAAAAGAAAAAAAGAAATCCACAACTTCCATAAATCCTAATATAGTTTACCAGGGAATAATTTTTTTAAAAAAAATACGATATTCATAAAGCTTCAGACATTAGTTTGTTATGACATAGTTGCATTCTGAGTCGCTGCTATCCTACTTTTGGATTCGAAGAAGCAAATAGGCAACGGTGTTTCTTTTCTCCTATGTTGATCATTGAAATAGCAGTTCCAGAATTTAAGAAGACAAAAAACATAGCAATCCCTCAATTTTTGAAAATTGTATTAATTTAAGTCATGCACTGCTTTCCGTTTCTTATTTTCTGATTGCATGGTTCTATGTACGGATGTGATGTGCATATTTAAAAAGCAGCAGGCCGGAACGCAAATAAACAAGATTTCAGGTGGTTCCTTTGCCCTGTGCGGGAACAAATGAAACACATAGCAAGTTCCAGGGTTGTGCGTTCAATACACCAAAACGGATGTTTGAATAAACCGGTGGAGTTTAGCGAGGGAGTACCTGTCAACCTTGCGTGTATTTTATTTTCCTTGTTATATGACTAGGGGCAACATGAAATGTTAAGTATTTGAATTCCTCCTTTTTTCCGTATCGTCCTATTCTTCATGGTTCAGCTTTGGTAAGTGATGGATTTACCTTACTCAGCGTGGTGGGAGATCGTGAGTTCAAATTCCGGTCCGTTCATCCAGATTTGAATTTTCCATAATTTTCCTAAATCACGTCATACGAATGCCGGGATGGTTCCTTCAGAAGGCTATTGCCTAATTCTTTCCCATTCCTTATCCTCAGTCCTTTACAGTCTCTAATGCCCTCGAGGTCGACGAGGCGTAAAGCCTTAAACAAAAAAAAAGTTTATTTTCTCTATAGTTGTTTGAACTCTTATTACATAAAGCGTCCCCCCCCCCCCTCTATCGAAGCAGATGTAGTACATCTATATGAATTATCATGCAACACGTGAAATATTTTAGCTGATTAGTAACGTCTGTATTGTCTGAATATTATTTTATCCATCACAAAAGTTGTGACTGTAAAAAAAGATTAATATCATATCAACCAAAAACTATTAGAAATATAGTGTAACTTCATTAATCACGCTCATAGCTATTGCATAAATCTTTTTAGTTAAATTAGCAGTAAGCGAAAGTTTTAGCTGGATTATAGGGACATATGTCCGATAATACGCAGAGCATATATATAGGCTATATCGCGCTGTCTTCGGTAACAGTAACTACTGCAACCTTCAATCTTAATACGAATATACAAATGTCACATCCAGAAATAATAGAATACATCGTTGGTTGTACGCAAATAGTTATAATTATTTACTGATTTTTATATTCAGTATCCTGTGACAAAAAATAAAATGTTAGCTACAAAATTCCGAAGTTTTAAATCTCCCTGGTGCGATATCTGATTTTTTAATTTTTTTATTTAAACTAGATGACCAGTGAGAAAATTTCGCAAATACGATGTATAGTAAGGTTTGTGGTTTATAACAGGATGAAAGAAGAACCACATCATTTGTAGCAATTGTTTATTTGTTTAGTGTAATAGGTGCGTAACAAAATACCTACAACATATAAGGAAACGATTAGGAAAAACTTTTGAACGCGTAAGGTATATGTATGACAAATTGTCACTGACCTTAACGGAATACAACTAACATAAACAAAATACGCAAAAAATATCCATATCTCTATGATAAAATGTTTACAGAGGAAGTGTATAGAAAAACAAAAATGTTTCTGTATCAGAAAAAAATATCCGATAAGCTATTAATTGTACAAAAACAGATTATTTGAACCTTTGTGACATGTGGTGCTTCTGTCTTGCGTCTTAACTCTGAATTAGCTCGTACGCACGACTTTCACAGTTATTACTTTTGTCCTTCAAGGTTTAAACTCCAAAAAATTGTTTTCTTAACTTATTATGTTACCTAAATGGAAGCCTTAAATCTTTAAAATGATACCTCATTTATCGATTTCGGTAAAGTTTCAAGGAAGATAAATGGCTCGTAATAATAATAATAAAAAACAAAGTTATGAAAATAATGATACTTTTGCCCTTTAAGAGCCAAAGTCCAAAAAAGTCCCGTCTTAAAATACAATGTGACCAAAGCGGAGACCTTAATCTCTAAAATAATACCTCATTTCTCCATTTCTGTTGGATATCGAGGGAAATAAAGGGCCCGTGACAAAAAACGAAATGGGAATCGGGATACTTTTGCCCTTTAATGTTCAAATTCCGAAAAATCCCTTTCTTGAAATATGATGTGATACATTTGTCTGTTTCAATTAGATATCTAGGGAAATAAATGGAACGTGACACAAAAACGCGTTGGGGAACTACTAATACTTTATCCCTTTAAGAATCGAATTCCAAAAAAAGAAACAAAAAATAAAACAAAACAAAAAAAATACACTTCTAACGATAGGATGTCACCAAGTTATCTTTATAATGGTGCCTCATTTATCGTTTTCGGTTAGGTATCCAAGGGGATAAATGGCTCGTTACACCAGTGGCGGCTGAACTGATTTGCTCAGGTAGGACAAGACAAATTCTTCGAAGGATCACTTATCTTCATTGTTGAAGTAAAAGGTGCCTGAAATACCAATTCATAGTTCACTAAGAATCTCAAAACTTAAAAATTTGTAACGTTTGAATATCTTATTACCTGCGTGTAGTGACGGATTAAATAAATGATTTCGAAACTAAAGTAATCATTGATAAGTCCTTAAAAATTGACCAAAAGTAAACAACGACTAGCCAAAAACCGACGCGTTCACCTACAGTCAGTGCTGGATTACGCAATAGGTACGGCTAGGCACTACCCTGGGGACCCCGATTTTTAAAGGTCCCCTGAGAGTCAATATTTTTTAATTAAATAGAAAAAATAAAAAATTAATAATCTTATCCATAATAAAACAATTAAAGTAATATAAAAAGCAAGAAAATTAATTTATGATAATGTAAATAAAAGTAATTTTCAGAATATCATAAATTCTAAAATTCGTTTGTTTAATTGAATAAAAAATATGATCTAATCGATTAGTCTTCTATAAAACCCCATACTTTCTTACTCAGACACTGCCATCGTTGACGAAGAGGCAGTGGCACACCGTTTCCGTCTGTGGAACATTTTATCTTCAGAGTCGTTTTCTGGTTCGTGCGTTAGTAAACTCGTGTTATGATAAGAACTAAGAAGCAGAAACAATATTGCCTCTTCGCATCGGAAAAGGTTGTAGAAGATGTTAAATCTGACAGAAATCACAGCTGCTGCTGCGCTCTACCGACAGTGTTAGTAACTTTTTCAATCTCTAAAATGATGCGGAGCCTACGTGTCTGCCCACTGCCAGGATCAGCTTGAGACAGTGGCCACTTGCAAAACAGTTCCCTCTCCTTCTATATTTCCGCGAAAATGCCAGTGCGCGATTTCACTACATTTCACTACATTTATTTCTGATTAATTAATAATTGGTCTCATATCACAGTGTCACTACGTCTAAAGCCGCCACTGAGTGACAACTTAAAAATACTTGAGTAGCGTTTGAACAGTCGCCAAGTGCAGTAGCGTATTTTGTTGTTGTTTTTTATCTGTAGTGGTGTGGGTATTTGAATAGTGTAATCTCTGAGAGTTTACATTTTGTAAACAGTGGTCGTTAGTAGCGTTTGAACAGTCAGCGAGTGCAGTAGCGTATTTTGTTGTTGTATTTTATCTGTAGTGGTGTGGGTATTTGAATAGTGTAATCTCTGAGTGTTTACATTTTGTAGACAGTACTAGTTAGTAGCGTTTGAACAGTCAGCGAGTGCAGTAGCGTATTTTGTTGTTGTATTTTATCTGTAGTGGTGTGGGTATTTGAATAGTGTAATCTCTGAGTGTTTACATTTTGTAGACAGTACTAGTTAGTAGCGTTTGAACAGTCAGCGAGTGCAGTAGCGTATTTTGTTGTTGTATTTTATCTGCAGTGGTGTGGATATTTGAATAGTGTAATCTCTGAGTATTTACATTTTGTAGACAGTACTAGTTAGTAGCGTTTGAACAGTCGCCGAGTGCAGTAGCGTATTTTGTTGTTGTATTTTATCTGTAGTGGTGTGGGTATTTGAATAGTGTAATCTCTGAGTGTTTACATTTTGTAGACAGTGGTCGTTAGTAGCGTTTGAACAGTCAGCGAGTGCAGTAGCGTATTTTATTGTCATATTTTATCTGTAGTGGTGTGGGGATTTGATTAGTGCAATCTCCGAGTGTATATATTTTGTAGGAAGTACAGGTTATTTCGAGTTTCTGTTCCTTTTTTCTGTACTTTTTTTGTTTCCTTTCTTTTTGCGTTCAAAAGCAGTATGTCTAGGGACTGTGATTGCTGTGTGCAGACGCGAGCTGAGGTGGCTGATCTCCGCGCACAGCTTGCAGCTGTGTTAGCGAAAGTTACACAGCTGGAAGCTGCGGTAAAAGGCTGCAGCAGATGTGATGTTGGGGAAACTGATATAGCCATCCCTATCACATATTCTCCCATATCGACAGTCGTACCTGCAACCCAGGCTGAAGTGTTGGATGCTGTTCCGCAGTCGCCTGTTGGTGACTGGCGTATGGCTTCTAGACTTCGAAGCCGCAGACGGACAGGCTTAAAGGCCAAGACACTGAACTTGTTCGTCTGTCCAACCGGTTTGATGTATTGTCGGAGGCTGACTCAGTCCCACAATTGTCATCCTGCGAGTTGACGGCCCCCCAGGTCTGAGCAAACGCAGAAGGACATTCTGGTAGTTGGGAGCTCTAATGTTAGGCGATTATTAGAGCCCCTTAGGGAAATGGCGGATTCCTCGGGGAAGAAATCCAACGTCCATTCAGTGTGTATTCCGGGTGGCCTGATCCGAGATGTGGAACAGGCCATCCCGGATGCCATAGAAGGGACGGGGTGTAGCCAACTACAGATTCTGGCTCATGTCGGCACCAATGATGCTTATCGCCTTGGGTCGGAGGTTATCCTCTCTTCCTTCCGGCGGCTGGCTGAAAGGGTGAACTCTGTGGCCAGTGACCGCAAGATATCGGCAGAGCTAACCATCTGTAGCATCGTAGACAGAGTTGATTGTGGACCTCTGGTTCAGAGCCGTATTGAGGGGCTGAACCAAAGACTACGACGTTTCTGTGATGACATTGGCTGCAGATTTCTCGATCTTCGCCGTAGGGTCGAGTCTTGTAGGGTTCCCATTAATAGGTCAGGTGTGCACAACACACGTGAATCGGCTACACGGGTGGAAGGGGCAGTGTGGAATGCACTGGGTGGTTTTTTAGGCTGAGGGAGGAAGACCCGAAACACGAAATTCAGTTACGGGCAACCCAACCAGATGAAACACCGGAATGTAGGAGCAACGTAAAAAAATCTCGTCAGTTGAAAGTTCTCGTAATTAACTGTAGACGCGTTTGTAACAAACAACCGGAACTTGAAAGCGTTATTTGTAGTACAGAAGCGGATATCGTTATCGGTACAGAAAGTTGGTTGACACCGGAAATAAGTTCCGCCGAAACTTTTAATGATAGCATGAACGTTTTTCGTAAAGACAGATTATATTCTCATGGAGGTGGGGTATTTATAGCTGTGAGTAAATTTCTCCCATGTAATGAAATAGACGTCGATACGATCTGTGAAATCATTTGGATTAAACTCAACGTTGCTGGGTCAAAACTCATCATAGGCGCCTTCTACCGTCCACCCGATTCCGACATAGCTATCGTCGAGGAGTTAAGAGATAATATAAATAGTATAGCTAGCCGTTTTAAGCATCATGCTATGATTCTAGGAGGCGACTTCAATCTGCCTTATATTGACTGGCGTAATCACGTTCACATCACAGGTAACAGGGATAAGGCAGCTTCTGAAGTAATTCTCGAGTTGTTGTCAGATAATCATCCCGAGCAGCTAGTTAATGAACCTACGCGGTGTCATAACGGTAGCGAAAACATTTTAGATTTTCTGGTTACCAACAGGGCAGAATTATTCACCGACATTTCAACGACCACAGGAATAAGCGATCACAAAGCGGTAATTGCGACTATCAAATTAATGACCAAGTGAAAAAGGAAAAAATGGCGGATTGCATACAAATTCAGTAAGGCCTCAAAGGAGTCTTTTAGAACCTACCTGAGGAATAATTACCATAACTTCAAGTCAACAAAGGACACCGTTGAAGAGATGTGGCATCGTTTTATACATATAGTCAGGGAAGGAATGGAAATACATATACCAAAGTGGACAATAAAGGGGGAGAATGATCCACCGTGGTACACATGCGAAGTCAAAAGATTACTAAAAAAACAAAGGAAAATACACGCACGCTCAAGAAGGAAGGGGTGTCGCAGCGATTTAGAAACCTTAGCTGATTTAAGAGGACATATTAAGAATGTAATGCGCGAGGCCTTTAACGATTTTCACTCCAACTCTCTCTCTCTAAGAGTCTCACAGAAAACCCAAAGAAATTTTGGTCATATGTACGAAAAGTTAATTGTACCAACAGGAATATTCCAGCACTAATTCGTGAAGGTTCCGAGGTTAATGAAAGCCGCGATAAAGCTAACGTACTAAATACTGTATTCAAAAATTCATTTACAAATGAACATTAGGATAGTATTCCCGTTTTCCCACGCCATGGCCAGTCGGTGATGGAATCATTACGAATAGATACAGCAGGTATCATTAAGCAATTAGAGCTCCTGAAGTGGGGGAAAGCACCGGGCCCGGATGGAATTCCAGTAAGAGTATTTTCAGAGTATGCGGCGGAAATCGGGCCATTTCTGTCTGATACATTCAGTAAATCATTAGAAGAGCGAAAAGTACCTTCAGACTGGAAAATCGCGCAAGTAACTCCGATTTTCAAAAAAGGTGATCGAATTGATCCTGGGAACTATCGTCCCATATCTATAACATCTGTTTGTAGTAGAGTTATGGAGCATGTTATATGCTCGAACATTATGAATTTTCTAGATGATAATAATTTGCTTACAACAAATCAACACGGATTTCGGAAGAAAAGATCATGTGAAACACAGCTGGCCCTATTTACACACGACGTAATAAAAGTTATCGATGCAGGTTCACAAGTAGATGCAATTTTTTTAGATTTCCAGAAAGCCTTTGACTCTGTGCCACACATCCGCCTTTTAGCGAAGCTTCGAGCGTGTGGTATATCGGATCAGCTTTGTGAATGGATAAAGGATTTTCTAACTGGTCGGTCGCAGTATGTTGTCGTTGAAGGAGAAAGTTCTTCTAATCTAGATGTTACATCGGGTGTACCTCAAGGAAGTGTAATAGGACGACTTCTTTTCTTAATTTTTATAAACGATCTCGGAGACAAAGTGAAAAGCCTTTTTAGATTGTTTGCTGATGATGCGGTTATTTATAGGGAAGTAAGAAATTTGACGGATTGCTTAGAAATTCAGCGCGATCTGGATGTTATTTTGGCTTGGTGCGCTGAGTGGCAACTTACTCTAAATTGTAAAAAGTGCAAGACAATGAGCATAACTAACAAAAAGAATCCAATTGTTCAGAAATACGAGTTAAACAATACAGTTATTGATATGGTCGATTCTATTAAATATTTGGGAGTAACAGTACAAAGGAACATGAAATGGGACATACACATTAATTCGTTAGTAGGTAGAGCAAATTCTAGGCTGCGATTCATAGGTCGAATTTTGAAAAATTGTAATGAACAAACACATTTGGATTATTGTTGTGCCATTTGGGACCCGTTTCGTAAGGGATTGATCGAAAGTATAGAGAAAGTACAGAGAAGAGCCGCTCGATTCATGACCGCTTGCTACAGTCCTTATGAAAGCGTCACAGAACTGATAGTAGATTAGGTTGGGAGTCTCTGGTAGATAGACGACACACGTTTCGTTTAAACTTATTGGAAAACATGCGTACTCCCACTTTCACTTTTGAGTGTAGTGAAATACTTCTTCCACCAACCTATTTGAGTCGGAAGGACAGGAAAGATAAAATTAGAGAAATAAGGTGCCGGACTGATTCTTATATGAATTCTTTTTTCCCTTGTACCATTTGGGATTGGAATGCACATCAAAGAGATTAGCTTTGGTGCTGAGCACCCTCTGCCACACACAATTTTGTGAATTGCAGAGTATATATGTAGATGTAGATGTATTCATTTTAGAAATATAGACTTTTTGCCCTTCAATGGTTGAATTTTGGAAAATTACTTTTTTAAAATAAGATGTGACCAAAGCGGACACCTTAAGCTTTAAGAGTTTTTGGATATTATTTTCATATTTAATAATAATTATTAAAATGCAAAACTGAATGTTTGTGATTAACTCTGAAAATGGTGTAGTTTTTTAAGTATGTTGCAGAAGCTATTTCCATTGAATTCAAGCTTGAAATTAAGATCCAACTATTAGATAAAAGTGAGCTTTCTAGTTGTTTCTTGCTGTTCTGTAGTTGACAGTTTATCTTTGAGACTAATTACGAATATGACTCTTTGCTCCGTGAAATCATCACCTGGTTTGGTTTGCACTCATCTGCTGGATCTTTAATTAAATTAACTTCACATTTTGGAGAAGAGTTAATAGTGAATTTAGTCAAAAAATGTACGACAGAAATCCAAAACCTTAAAGTCCAACAAATCGAGTTCCAATCGGTTAACCATTATTTACCATAGCACATACAGACCGACAGATGCAAACTCCAAGTTGAAGTTTTTCATTGTTATGAGAATTCAAAAACTGTTAACTTAACAATATTTTTTTTTTTTTTTTACGATTTACCTCTATGACTCCATTCTTGCCCGCATAGGTGTACCGACATTTCCAGCCGGCATAAAATTCGCTTTTCCAATGAGTTTTTTAAACGGTGTATTGATTTATGTCGGTTACTGGAGAAAGCCTATGATTTACCGTTAGAGGACTTGCATTTATATTGGTAGTATCTCAACTGTTTAGAAGAGACAAAACATAAATTTTCTTTAACTGAACTTCAAGCGCACATACAAGAAAATATATTTCTCTGAAAATAAATCTACATTTATGATAAATACCTATGTATTATTTTTTCTTTCCTGGTATTCTAGGTCAAAATATTTTATCTCCACAAGGCCACCTGTTGCCTCAGGGATTTAGGTGCCTGACTGGAGACCGAAATGTCTCCGGTTTGAATCCCTGTCTCTGCGGGGATTTTTATAGGTCCTTATAACGAACGACCCTCACCTCTGTCGCAGGTTGCTGTGTAATGTGAAGTACGCCAGAATGCTTCTGTGGTTCGAATTCCACCTTTAACTGTAGGTCCCTTATATCCGGTAGGATTACTGGGCTACGATAGGGGCGAATTGCACAGCCGATAAGAAAATCTGTCACCAGGTCATTACAACCACAAGAATTTACTTTATAACCACTGGAACGATTTGTTCCATATAAGGCAACTATATATGCTACAAACCCTAATTTTAGTTGCATTATGCACTTCACATGTTTGTGTGTTACACTGATTATTACAGTTTTTTTATTTCATCGTTTTATTACAACGTGAGCTAAAATTATGATATTTTCCAGTAGTTGCTTGTTTTTCCACTCTGTTTATACGTATTTGGTCTGCAAAGAATTTCCTTGCTAAATGTTTACTGCTGGATGTTGTGATTAACATCATTTTTCTGCGAGCGTTTGAATCGAAGAGCAGGCAAGAGGAGGACTGAGATCGTTGTCTATGATATTGATGAAATAGAAGAAGATGGTATATGCGGAAAAACAACGGAGAAAGAAGTTAAAACCGCAACGAAGAAAATACATCCCGCTGAAAAATTAAATACTAAAGTTTCAAACGAAGAATAAGTCCATTTGCACATAAGTAGAGTTTGAAACAAAGTGGAGGGAACGTAGCTCTGCTTTGGGTTGCCTGGTGGTAGCAGTACTTGAGGAGGATCCTATAAACCGCGTAGCCGCCGGTTCGGGGCCTGAGTGGCGCCGGCTGCCGCTCTTGTTATGTCTGAGGGGCGCCAAGTCCGGTCCTAACTCGATTTGCCGTCGTCTCCAACTGAATTCCAGCCACGATATTGGCTCCGGTCCGCACTCCGCTGCAGCCGTCGCAGTCAGGCTCCCACATATTGCCAACACAGACCGCATTTGTTTACCGGACTTTCTCCTTAAGTGCGGAGCCACATCTAGAACCTTCGGCGGTCTCCTTTCTGAACAAAGCAATCGTCTTCACTACAGAGTTTCTAGTGATACAATGGACATAGCGTGCGTTTTATATAAATAATCTGAAGAGTAATTTAGGAGGGATTTGGTCTATGGAATATTTCAAGTTCGTGAAACATTAGCATCGCTGGTCGGTAGTAGCGGAGAAGCAAAAAAGGATTATTCCAGTGTTATTGGCCAGTTTTCTTCTTTTTATGTTGCCATGCCCGATTCCGGATGTACACAGATACCGTGGAGAGTGTTCCCCCTTCTTGGGAACTCTCTTTGGAAAATGAGCTGGTATAGTTTCGCGTTGGCTTCCCCAGCGTGTGTTCGTATTTGTTACAGTTGATGTGGAAGACTGTAATAGTGTCTTTATTCACTTTAGAGTATTGTTTGTGTTGTGTGAAATGAAAGCGAGACGGTGAAAAACCTATTCAGGCTTACACTGAGAGAGCCGCTGGACTTAACATCCCCATACAGTGCCGTATGCCCTCACTCTCCATACGTACTGCGGGGAGATCTGGGATCTAACCCAGGGCTTTGGTCCACAATTGCCTCTCTGCCGGCTAAGTCCTGATGATGAAAATTTCTCGTACTCCAGAATTAAAAACAGTTAACCCTTGATGAATGCCAGATACCATCAAGGTGCCGCAGCGAGGGAGCTAAACCAACAGGGCGGTCAAGTGTTTTTTTAAGTTAAGCTATTAATGTTGCTTCTACCGCTCTTCGGGTCACTTTTTTACTGTCAAATTGCACATCGTGGGTGACTTATGTTCATTTAAATTTGTCTGGTGGCTCATTTGGCGTTTTTTTTTTTAAGAATTGTTAAAATGAATAAATCATCATTGAACAGTGTTGTGGATAACTTCTAAAAGCAGACTGGTTATTTGAAATTGAATTAAATTCCACATAATTCTGCTTCCTTATTTCCTACACCAGAACAGTCCTAATCAGGACTGCGGGCGTGAAATATTAATTTACTATTATTAATGCAGCTGCGAGTAATGAAGATGGACGTATTAATTAACCAACTGGAAGTTTTCTTTGTTCCCTTCCATTACGAGTTCTGTGAGAGGACTAGTTTCTACGATTATAAAAACTGTTGTTTTT
Source organism: Vandiemenella viatica (assembly GCA_031002005.1). Lineage (NCBI taxonomy): Eukaryota > Metazoa > Arthropoda > Insecta > Orthoptera > Morabidae > Vandiemenella > Vandiemenella viatica. The sequence goes on from CM061920.1 coordinate 220,272,281, forward strand.
TTTTCAGGTAAAAGATAATTAACGGGTAAAGAGAAGGACGTTGATTAATTAACTATAGCATTCTTTTATGCCCTAACAAGCTGCTTAAGAAATAGAAATAGAACTGTTGGAAAAACATAAGCTAAATGTTTCGAATTGTTCTTATTTAGTTAAATATATAACGTCATATATGAAGAACGTCATCAGCAGCATCTTGAAATCTTGAAATCGATATGAAAAATGGAAAAACATATTTTTTTTTGGTTAAGTTACAATGAGAAATAAATTGCCATGTCTTCTCCATTCTTGAAAAAAAAAATTATTTAATGTAGTCCTAAATCGAGTTTTTTGATAGAAAGATATTGTTAGTTTTTCAGGAATTTCGGGAATGATGTAAAATTTCAATTGTTACTTAATATTTCATTAAATACAATCCTAGTCGCAGCAATAAGAAAGTTAAAATGTTTATATGGATAAATCCAACTCAATCCTTATCATGTGATTACTGTTGCACAGAAAGATACTCCTACTGCTTACCTCACAATTAACGTGTAAAATACCATTCCCATTCATACCTCTAGGTAGCAAGCAGACTTATGAAGATATGTTTCAAAATGTTTAAATAAACAGTAACACAGAACTCCCATGCGTTAGCACTATCATCGTGAACTAAAACAACATGTTTTCGGTAAATGGGATATTCTTCTGACGATGCCATTCAGGATACTGGACTTAAGCGGTTTCTGTAAAGGATTTGCCGCTCGGTGGGAAATCTCTTTGGAAGATACAGTGGTGTGATTTCCCGTTGCCTTACCCACTGTATCTGCTATCGTGGTTTTGGATAACTGTGACAGTGTGTGTGTTCGATAACAATTTTTGGTTGTGTTGCGTGAAATGAAAGTTAAAGAAAGGAGATGGTACATCCCGGTGCTGGCCCATTACGGCCTACTCTTCCGAAAGGTACTAGGGGAGCCAGCAGGCTTAACATAACCATGCAACGCATGAATGCCCATCAGCAGTGTGGTAAGCCCTCACCCTTTACGCATTGTAGAGATATGTGGGATTTTACCCACGATTATGAAGCACAATCTGGTGATTAGGAACTGTGCAACACCACCTCTCCTATCCTGACGCCCAACTTCTGATGATAATTTCTCTCACTACCAGTACTCGAACCAGCTCATCACGACGCCGCAACAAACCAAGCCAACCGAGCGGGAAAACGAGATATACAAATTAATGCAAAATAGTATTTAATAAGAAATTTGCTGAGGTAACGAATATGTCAGAGGATAAACAAAATAGTTCGATTACGCTCGCAAGAAGTACAAACACCAACGAGCCAAAGAATAACAGAGCATTCTCAAAAAGATTCTCAAAAGGATTCTCTTGGAAAGCAAAGGACATTGTGTATTTGCAGCTCAAAGACAGCTGAAACGAAAATAATAACAGGATTACTGACTTATCAAAGCCAGTAAATTCCAAGACATCCATTGAATGTGTCACAAAATCAGCATTTAGCCTATGTAACAAGCAGTCTCAATTTTTACATTACGTGTATAATTTATAATGCAGCTTTAAAATTTTGCGAATATGAATTTCTAATCATTCTTTGTTTTTGCATTTGGAGATTATATTATCAGTGGAAATCGATTGCAGAAATTGACAGCCTTTTATCTAACAACTCCACAAGTTTAATGTTTTAATCGAGATAACTGAAAATATAAAGGCGAAATTATAAATGAACGAATTTTTTCTTGGCATTTCATAGTTATGAATGCTTCTCGGGAAACCAAGCGAGTAATACTATTATTTACACACAATATTTAGCTGACATAAATCTCCGTTTTTCAGCAACGTGATCTAGGCAAACTTCAAGTACTACGACTGCACCTGAAGATGGCGACGGAGCAATATGTCGCCAAATATTGTGTATAAATAATAATATTACTCGTTTGGTTTCCAGTGAAACATTCATAAATAAAGGAGAAATTGTATTTAACAATGCATTTGACAGTGGCCTACATTTTTAACAGGTATCGAATGGATAGCCACATTTCTATATGAAGGTGTGAATGGATATGTGAGTTCTGTTTACATACAATTTTGACAAGTGCGTTTCAGCTACTGTAACAGTATTACAGTCTGAAACATACAGACAGTACTATCTATTCTAGGTATAATTATGAATGCGAATATTGCAGCCTGTTACCTATTTTTAATCCAGGTTCCTGTTTCAAATACATCCATTGAAACGTACTTTTGCAACTATTACTTGTCTCTGATGATTGAGAGATGACCTATCACAGAGAAGCTCGAGATCTTCAAGGTTGGATTTCTGATTTAGATTTCTAAAGGTTTTTTCGTTCTGTTCCCTCTCTGGTAACATTTAATTTGCGTATAGAAGCGCGCAAGATCGCTTCAATTGCTCTGATTCCTCGTTTATCTACAGTATATGTGAACCGTCTCCATTTGCTTCTAATGTGTTGAGGTCGGTGGCCAAGATTGATACGGATTGTGACCAAACATCCAGGGTCTCTTGCCGAATATATATTTAGCCATACCGTAGAGCTTCCCTGCAATTAATCTATTTTCCATCTAAGATTTTTTTTGACTTATAGTGAGGTCGAGATCATGAGAGGAGGAAAAATACTGGGGTGAGTGACTTGGGAAATCATGGAAAACCCAAACCTGGTAGGCCGGACGGGGATTCGAACCAACGTTCCCCAGAATACGAGCCTAGAACATTAACCGATCACCCACCACGCTCGGTTCTAGTTGGGAAAAGCAAATCTTACTTCGTAACTCGTTGGTACAGTAAATTCTCGAAAGTTATGTTGCAACATTTCAAGAAGTTTGAAGAATGTATCACAGGTTTATTTTTTTTTCTACTTGAACCTCTTAAGGGGGCACTTGAACACTATCGTCTTAACGGAATGTTTATTTTCCTACATATTTTAATCATTCTTCTACAGAACATGAAGAGATTAAGATTAACGTAAACAGCATAAGGGAACAGCGAATTACAGTTCGCAGATCGTAGAAGATAGTTTGCCAAACGGTGGCATAGTTACGTAACCGCATAGCTAAACATCGATTGAAGATGAGACAGTGATATGCGACGATATTGAGTACAATATGTATTACGGCTAAGAAAATTCCCCCTCCTTGTTAATTGCTTCCTAAGAATCTGTTATGTCATACAACTGTACACTGGAAAGATCATTCCATTCGTCGCTGCAAATTTATAGTATCAAAGTTAGTGTAAAATGACATCCTGGCACACATTTGAAAAAGACTTTTGGAACATTTTCACTTCATCTTTTCAATGTATGCTACTATCTTCTGGTTTTACTACTTGCTTGCTGGTACTGGTGGTCATGATAACTGGTTTACTACATTTAAAACATATTTACCTCAAATTTTTTTCATTATCTGAACCATTTCAATAGTATTTGTTGACCTTACCGCAGCCTACGATACAGTGTGGCGACAGGGCCTGGTATATAAACTGCTGAACATTTTGAAGTGCAAAAAAATCACCTGTCTGATCAATACCATGCTAGCTAACCGAACATTCCAGGTTGTCTCAGACAATAAGATAAGCAAAGTAAGAAGAGTGAATAATGGTCTGCCTCAAGGCTCAGTTCTTGGCCCACTTCTTTTTAATGTTCATATTTCTGACATTCCTCAAACAGAATCCAGACAGTTCTCTTATGCTGACGATCTGGAAGTAGTACAACAATCTGATAACGTTCAGCAAATTGAAAATAGTTTAACAGCAGACCTCAAAACCCTGAGCAACTATTTTCGGAAATGGCGTCTCGTACCCAGTTCCAGCAAGACGGAAACTAGTGTCTTCCATCTTAACAATCGGGCGGCGAATCTCTCACTTGACGTTCTTCTTGATGGCACTCGCATCCGACACAACCCCTTCGCCAAGTATTTGGGAGTCGTAATGGATCGCACCTTGTCGTACAATAAACATCTAAACAACCTTGCAGCAAAACTAAGAACCAGGAATAATATTCTGCAGAAGTTAACTGGCACCTCCTGGGGAGCATCCGCCTCTACACTTTGCACATCAGCACTGAGCCTAGTGTTTTCTGCAGCTGAGTATTGCTCAATCTGTCTGGATAAATAGCGCCCACGTCAAAAAGATCGACACAGTTTTAAAACCGACAATGCGGATAATTAGCGAATGTATTAAGACCACTCCACTGTACTGGCTACCCGTTTTGTGTAACATCGAACCGCCTAGAATAAGACAACACACTCTCCTAATTGCCCAATATAATAAGATCTGTCATAACTTGGATCTGCCCATCCATGACGACATGGATAATATATTTGTGAGAGTTAAATCAAGAAATCCAAGTGTAAAAACTGTAAAACAGATTATATCTGATAATTTTAATGGGAGAGAAGCTTGGAAATTGAAGTGGATAAACTCATCCCCACCAGAATGGCACTCCCTGTTCGACAGTCAACAGGCACTAAAGGGACTCGACCTTCCTCGCAAGACCTGGGCAGCTCTTAACATAGTTAGTTCTGGTCATGGAAGATCTGCTTCATCTTTGTATACATGGGGAATGAGAGATTCACCGAGATGCGACTGTGGTAAGGAAAAACAAACCATCTGTCACGTGACATTTGACTTCCCACTTCGAGCCTTCAGGGGATCTTGAACACGCAGTGGCCTGGTGGCTCAGTGGTTAAGGTGTCTGACTGGAGTTAGAAAGGTCACCAGTTCGAATCTCAATGGGGATTTTCATAGACCCTTAACCGGACGTTCACATCTGGCACTGCTTGCGGTGTAAGGTGAAGTAAGCCAGAACGCTTCCGAGGAAACCTTTACGTGGTAGCCTTACCGATTTAGGTTAGGTAAGGAGGAAACAAACTGGTCACACAACCTCCAATATCAGGCTAAGTATACCTCGTTCGGCAGGTTTCAACCAACCTTAGGTTTGAGTACCAAGCTTAGCTTAGTAACACGCTAGTTATTCAATTAACTCTTCTCAAATAGTTCATAATGTATGAAATCGTTCTTGTGAATCTATCTATCCAGGATCTCGTTCGCCACTTTTCACGATCACAAGCTACCACGAACGATTAAAATACATCCGAGGCTATGAATTCATAGCAGATAGCAAAAAATGGTCTTCCTCAGCAGTAAATTCCTGCTGCTCTAGGAATCCTATATGAAGAAATGATTTCCTACTCTTCTTCATGATGGTGAAAGTATGGTACTACAATCTGATGACACAAGATTGTCATTAAAAGAGTGATTACGAGAACTGTAGCAAACAAGACTCTAAAGAAACTGGCGAAGACAATTCTGAAGAAGATACTTCTGTTACAAAGGATTCCTGTATACTTAATTCATTTTGTCAAAAAAGCAACAGGAGAAGTGATAAAAAAAATAGGAGATTAAAATGTTTCCACAGTACATGGGTGTATATGTAGTTAACAACATTAGGTAGAATCAACAAATTCTGAAACTGCATGTAGTTATGCTACATTCTTGTTAAGATTGTTAAGATCTGGTAATATTAAATAATTATTTTATTTTTAATATTTTCATCTCTACTACATTTTTGCTACAATCTTTTGTAACATAACTTAAAATACTTTCATATTTCGATGGAAATTGGGAATAAATATAATATCAGAAAACAATACAGGCTATTTTTAATGAAACAGATGCGTAAAATGTTATGTACCTTCTATTATAAATTAAATGGAAACCTACAAGATACAACAATGGTCTTTCCTAAATCATCAAATCCGAAGTAGGTAACTCTTTTGCGTTCCAAAACGACTTAAGTCTCTCAATTTTGAAACTAAACAGTTCCGAGTAACGTCGTATGTTGAAAATTTCTTATCATTACAGATAAAGATATGTTGCTTAGAAAACACATAAAATTTAATTGCCATTGATAGAGCACGTGGTGATTTAGAAAATTGTGCAAGAAATAAGATAATTGGTACAAGTAGTGTGTGCATACCACTGAAACGAATGAATTGTTTTAGGTGACTGCGAAACGAAGTTTTAATCATTTTCTGATTACATTACTGGATTTTAGAACGAGAAAATGATATATATACGCCAAATACTGCTATCATAATGAATAATACGTAGTCCAAAACTATCTAATATTTAGTAATCTTATCACAGTTGTTCAACAATAATGATGAGAGCTTGCTGATAGTTTCTGCTGTCCGCCAACAAAGTCGTAACTCGTATATACCACCGAATCTCGGCATCAGTGTCCGTATCTATCTCGTAAATAACTCTCATAATCCAATTTCGCCCATCAGTGAGCTCTTGCGAGATACCCTTGCAGTCAATACGGACATGAGTGGAGCCAAGCATCTCCCATGGAGGAGGTTTCTCTCGGTACATAATTCAGAACAGCCCTTGTGAAGGACAGAGGATCTCCCAATTTCACCTTTCCAATCAGAGGATGCTGTCTGAAAATATCTCAACTTCTTTATAGACAATCTCTCTGGTTAGCTTCAGTTACAATCGTTTTCTGCAATTATTTATGCTGACAGTAGTGCAAAAAAGAGCTTGTTATTAACTCTTGCGGCAGTAAAATTTCAATGAAATGGTGGAATGTGTTTGCAGCACCTTCGTATTTTCATAGTTTATTTTCTCTTTGACAGTAGTATAGGCGGTGAAAGAGATTCTCCTGATTCCTTATGACGTTCTTCGTTTCTCCTCACCTCGTTGTTTCAAGGAAACTCTTTCTCTCTCTCTCTCTCTCTAGAAGATTCCCATTGATTTTATTTCCCATCACTGTAATTAGATACTGTCCTTGATCGAAACATTATAAAACTCCCTTTTCTTTTATTTAAAAAACAACCGAAGTCTTTCATATCATTTCATAATTGAGTAGTATTACAGTAAACAATGCGTCAAATACCTCTTTAAAAAAGAAAAAAATAATTGACGCCGGGCTATCATGATATTTACAGATTGAAAAGCTAGTGCTAAAATGCCCTCAAATTATTTTTTTTCTGTTTCTATTTTCCACTCTTCTTCTTATGTCGGATTGTAGGCAGTTGCCGTGAGGGATATTTTAACAACTTCTGGGAAGATGAACTGGTATGGTTTTCTGTAAGCCTTCTCCGTGTGACAGTGATCGTAACTACTGATAACGGAGCCGCCAGGGTTAACGTTCCCATTCGATGCACGAACCATTATAAATAGCGTCGTATGTCCTCACTCCAAACCAATTGCGGAGACATTTGGGATTTAAGACTTTAGTGTATAGTGTGATAGTAATGAATTGTGCACCACTACATTTGCTACCCAGCCGGTCGAGTCCTAATGATGAAAATTTCTTCCATCACCAGGATTCGAACCAACTGGCCCCGTGCATCGCCGGACACCAACTGAGCCGACTTTTTCCACACTAGTTCTATTTAAATCTAGAATTTTTCGCAACTTTATTCACGTTTTGGGCAGTTATATCACTACCATGGTGCCACAGTCTGATGATGAGTTCTTGTAATCTGAACGAAACAAAGTGGAAATAAAGAATAAATTTTTTTGATATATCGCTTGGTTTTCAAGATATGGCATGTCAAATATCAGTTATAGGTATAGCTCCTAGTGCTTTTGGTGACGTTTCTTTTGGTCCAAACCTAATAACAACCACTAGGAAGAAAATAAAACATCTGTGTAGACATAGTGGTTTTGGTGGATATTTTTCTGGTCCAGGCCAGATCTCACCCTAACCTCCGAACTATTGAGATAAAATATCTCGAGAACTAAGCGAGATATTTTTTAAAAAAATTATTCTTTACTTTCAATTTGTCTCGTCGAGTTACATAACAATCTATCATCAAATTCAGGCGCCATGGTAATCGTGGAATCCCCACGATTTGTATAAATAACCCCATATAATCCAGGCTAAAAAATCGGTAAGTAAGAAAAATATGTCAGATAAATTACGAAACGTAGGTATTGCGGAAAACTATTTCTGATTTTAAGCTATCGCATCATTTACAAATCATGTTCCTGTGACATCCTATGAGAATTTGTCGTTTCGTACCTATCCCTCAAATTTATTACAAAGGCACATTTCGAAATTTTTAAGAATAAATACCTTGCGAAACAGACTATACAGTTCTATCTTTGGCTTACGCCACGCCACGAGGAGCCGCGCCCGGATAAATGCCGTCGCTTAGCAACGGCCGATCTTCTCGCACAAAACCCCGTGACGTCACCGCCGGCGTCGCTTTTATAAATAGCCTCTGCCGGCGCGGCGCGGCGACCCGCCGGCTAGGGACACCCCTGTTTGCACAGCGAGCCCGCACAATACTTTGAGCACGATTTATTGCCTCCGCCAGAGGCGGGGACTGAGCAGGAAACACAGGACAGTGTTTACCAGCCATTTTTTTACTCCCTTCACTTCTCGAGAGAACATCAATTCTGGATTGTTTGGTTTTCGTCGCGATATCCCCCGTAATTCCTGTTATGACATAAAAGAATAGAGCGGGAGTGAGTCTATGTACTCAGGAAAATCTGCTGCAGGGAAATTGATACTGTTGATAAACTGGCGCTTGTTTGGAACTCAAGTACGTAAGACAACAAGCAGATCAATTTAATTTCTCTCTTGTAACACTGCCACATTGATTTCTGGATTTCCTATGCACTCTGTTAGACAAACTATACAATCGAACGAAGTACTTTCCGTTGAATTTATTGGTAAAAATGGTCATTACACAAAGAAATTAGTTAGATATAACAGTTGTTATGCAGCTAGAAGGTCCGGCTACTGATCTTTTCTGGTCATCCCAGTCGCTGATTTTATTCAACACCACAGAACAACTGCAGAAAAATTTGGAATTTTTCTCGTATACACTTTTCTTCTTTTTTGACTCTCACTAATCAACATAGTTTACCTTACTCCAAATACGCTCTTATCATATACTTCGTAAAACATCATTTCGTACACGTAGGCTTAAAAAAAAGGTCCCTTTTTCACGAACTACATCTGAATCACGAAACTATTTTTAGCTGCTGAAACTATAAACAAATTAAGTATGTGTACTAAAGAGATGGAGAAATGTATCTAATTGACACAATAATCGCAAAAACGTAAATAAATAGGTCGGCCTGAAAACAAATTTCTCCCTGGCCTTTTTGAATTTTTCATTGTGGTTGATACATCCAAGTGAAATTTTCGTATGTATTTAATGCCCCGCAGACACCGAATACCCATTTGGCCTCCGTAGTATAGGTTTTTAGTTGAACGCGTAGTCAATATGTACTAATACTAGCTGGTACACACGACTTCGTTCGTATTTGTAAAGAATTTGGATTGACAGCTACCGACATCTATCCACCATAGTGCACGATGGGAGACTCTATGATATTACCACACAAAAACGCGAGTCATCTGCGCTATATAGTTTAGGCAGCAAAGTAAAATTTATGGACACACATGTCTTTGGTCGAAATACGAAAATATCCTTGATCGGCAACTTTCAACCACCATGTCTCCCACACTCCTACAGTTACTGAAATTCGGTCAACGTTGTGATCGAAATGTGACTCTGTGTTACTACCACACACAAACGCCAGTGGTCTGCGATAGATAGTTTTCGCTGAAAAGAGATGCACGAAGACACATGCGTCTTTGTCAGAAATATGAAAGTGCCGCAGGTCGACCACTATCAACCACCATTTCTCCCACACCCCCATAGTTACCGACATCTAATCACTATAGTACACGATAGTAGACACGATACCACTACCATACACAAACACCAATGGTGTATGCTATGTAGTTGTGGCAGAAAAGTGACATATGCGGAGACACATGTCTTTGGTCGAAATAAGAAAATATCCTTGACCGGCCACTTTCAACCACCATATCACCCACACCCGCACAACTACCGACATTTAACTACCAGAGTGCACGATGGGAGATTCACTGCTACTACCACACAGAAACATCAATGGTCCATCCTACGTATTTGTGGCCGGAAAGATAAGTATAAGGAGACACAAGTTTGAAAACGCCCTCCATTGACCAACTTTAATCCTCATATCTTCCACATCCCCACAGCTATCGGCATTCGAACAACGTTGTGCACGATAGGAAACTCCATGCTACTTCCTCACACAAACACCAGTGAACTGTGCTATGGATTGGTGTCTGAAAAGTGAAATATAGAGAAAAACACGTCTATTTATATATATGAAATTATCAGCTAAAGATTTTAAGTAGAATCTGAAGCAAGAAAGGATTTTTGGGTATTTCATGCAATTTTTAACAAATGTGAAGAATACACCTACAAATTCTTAGTCAAAACCAGGATTCCAACTGCGGTGAGAAACGTTACCACTGAGCAACGAGATATTTGAATGGGTAGATTAAACATTCAAATAACATCCATTTCAAGACACACCTGGGTAATTTGGATAGTTGAGAAAAGTCGGAGGTGAATAATTAGAGCTTCACAATCGTGTAGACAGTGCTCATCTTTGGTGTATGGAGAGAAATGAGAAAGGAAGCATGAGAGGACCTACGAAGTCATAGGAAACATGGAGGTAGCCTACAATTTAGTTAATGCTGCAGCATGTTTATAATTAAGCGTCTGGTTCGTATTATTATCACTATAGAAATATAATACCAAGAAAATAATGCTGATAAAGTACCAAAAGATATACATATCTGGAGACAGCAGCATAGACAAGAATCCAATGGCATATTACAAAGGTACTGTTGCGCAATGCTGTTAAAGGCCTCAGGCTGTGGAACAGATCCGACGCCTGTGGCTGAAATTGCGCGAGGAACTGGCTGATCCTTTGTAGTGTGTCAAATATTTCCCTTAAGGAACTGTTGGTTCCTTTGGATTACTTAGATTTCCGTCTGAACACTAGATACCATGTAAACACCGCTGTTGGCCAAATGTACCAGTTACATTTCTCAGTATGCCATCTCCTCTAAAAAAAAAATGTGGTCGTAGGCTGTGAAATGAAATTATGCTGAAGTCTAGATAGATTAATTATAGAGAATAACACCTCATGTTTTGACCCTCGTTGAAATTTATAAATATTGTTAAATTGGTAGGGAACACAATTTACGGTGAAAATAAAATGACAGTTACCTTGAATTTATTATGCAGAAGGCATTGAAACAGATCAATGAATATCATTCATATGTAAGCTTTTAATACATATTCCACATACAACAAAATTTAAGAATAAATGAGTTGATTGCACAAGTCTAAATTACAGGAATGACATCGTTACCTTCAAAGATTTTTACATTAATGGCATGAATAGCCAAATTATCCTAATGGTCAGGACGAGTGAAACGTGATAAAGTTTTTTATTTATTTTTTTATTTTTAATGGCATTCGGCTACTTAGGCCATGCAGCCTGCCCAATGTGATTAGTTGCTATCAAGTGTTGACACATAGACACGACATTTACACACACAACACATAAACACCCATGTCCTCGGCCGGACTCAAACCGGCCACCTTCGGTAGGTGGAGCTAGCACGCTAGCGCCTAGACTACCGATGCCGCCACGTGATAAAGTTGACAGAACGTGAGATTCTCAATAGACAATACACTCGTTGATTGATTACAGCATTTGAGTGGTTTAATACGACAGCGCGCGGTATCTTGGGCTTAATCCATGGCAGAGCGTTGTTGGAGAGTTTTTTCTGTGGACGGATTTGGCTGATTTTGTAAATATTCGTAATAGTCCAAATAATGTTTTTAAAGAGGGGAAAATTGGAAAAGTTGCGAGGAAAATTCTGGAAAAACTGAATGTGCCTTTTTTCCCCCTACTTAACAATTTGGCTATTTATTAAAAAATAAATAATTAAAAAAAAAAGATTGGAAAATTCTGGAAAATATTAATTCTGATTAGCTTTTCACAAATTCACAATACTTTCACAAATAAATTTATTGAAATTTGGACAGGACACCGTCTGTCGGGTCACTTGGTAGTGAAAATAAAAATGGTCTCGCTGATTGCTTTTGAGGGGTATAGACAGAGTGTGGTGGAATATAGTTCGGTCTGCTGACCGCGTGGGGATATGGATGTGAGTCCGCCTGCGGCCGCGTCCTGCCGCATGCATAATGGAGGCAGCAAGCCTAATACCGGAACGCCTGGAAAGCGGCGCACTGGAGCTGTCCAGGCGCCACGCCGCTCCAGGACGTTGCATAATTGATGTCCAGCGACTCTCGGTCCTCGCCAGCCTTGTCCGCTGTTCGGCTAGCGCCCTCGGGGGTGACTTCAAAGCACAACCGATCTCGTGTTTGGCTTACAGACAGCTACAGGCAGTGGAGCTCGAACCCGGTATTCCTTTGTACAGCTCCATCACTCTCTCATCTGGAACTGTTAAACACAGCCAGGTAATCTATACTATTATAAATCTGTAAGCAAGCTGCGTTTGTAGTGAGGGTTGATCTCTAATAACGCAAAAACTACCGCATCAATTTGCATGGTGTTTCCAAATTTTTAAAGCTAATGTTGCTGATCAACATCTGCAGAAGTAGCTAACGACTAATATGTACCATGGGAAGAAGCAAGTCAGTAAAAAACTTCAGAAATGTGAAACTGTAGACCACAGATAATTATACACATTCAGACGGTCACTCCTTTCATAAAGAGACCTGACAAAATTTAGGATTTCCTTCTTTTTTTTACGTTTTTTACATTTTCCTGAACCGCAGTACTTCAAAATAAAAAGAATACGTGAATCAAGTATAATCAGCATTTACTTGAATCGTAACAGGTCTGTTGAATTACGAAAAAGTTATATTACTAATATTGAAGACATGTATTGTCTCTGGTAGACTGTTATACAGTTTGTCTCTGGAACGCTGTACGTGAACGCTGTACAATACAGCCACAGTAAGCCAATACTTAATACGAAATTCAGTTTTTTCTCGAAGAGCGATGTCTGAAAAACAGCTATTATAAATATCAGCAAGTAATAAAACATACTTCTTTCATAATGACTTGTGCGGAATTGCACATATTTGGAAGTACTTCATTCGATTAATATGTATCGTGGCTATAACGTGCAAATATAACTAGGCATCCGAAAATTCAGGTACATGCGACTCAAATAATTACATAGAAAATACGGATATATTGAAAGAAACTCAAATAAAAAAAATTTCATATCCTAATGCTACACCGCGTAAATTATAAAGCTAAAAGCATCGTCCCTTTGGCCTATAACAAAGCATATCAGCTGTCATCACTGTACAGGTTGCATTTCAATCGATTTACAACTTGCGATAATTTTGCCACTCAGAAATAATTGCTTGAGTTACTTGCACATTAGTACATATACTGTACCGTGATCCATTTTAACATTTTTGAATTAATTATATCTGACTGAAATAATGACAATAATGATACTACGATTTGAAACCAAGATTAACTCCAATTCACGTAAATTTCTATTTTAAAGCAGGAATAATTGATGGTGTATCAACATAAAATAAAAACCAATATCCAAACAGCAAAAAATAAATAAATCAGAAAAAATTGAGATGCTGTGATTATTGGTAACGAATTTTTATTTCAAATATAACTAGGCATCCTAAAATTCTATTTTGCACCGCGTAAATTTTAAAACTTCCCGTTATGCCTGATGCTAAACAAAACGAGTCAATTGTCATCTGGTCCAGGCTGTTGTTTCGCCAGGTACTTACATGCGACTGAAATAATTACATAGAAAATACGGCTATATTGAAAGAAACTTAAATTAAAAATGTTTCATATCCTAATGCTACACCGCGTAGATTATAAAGCTGCAGGCATCGTCTCTTAGGCCTATAACAAAGCATCATATCAGCTGTCAGGTTGCATTTCAAGCGATTCACAACTTGCCATAATGTTGCCACTCAGAAATAATTGTTTCAGTTACATGCACGTTACTACATAAACTGTACCATGATCACATCTCGACATTTTTGGATTAATTATATCTGACTGAAATAATGACAGTAATGATACGACGATTTGAAATCAAGAGTAGCTCCAATTCACGTAAATTTCTATTTTAAAGCAGGAATAATTGATGGTGTATCAACATAAAATAAAACCAATATCCAAACAACAAAAAATAAAAAACAACAAAAAATAAGTAAATCAGAAAAATTGAGATGCTGTGATTATTGGTAACGAATTTTTATATTTCAGCACACTTCCAAGAGGACTAAGTCGTAGATTACTGCTATATTTACATAAATTTATGGCACCGCGGTTATGTTGCAATCCTCGGTATCCACATTTAAAAATAAACTTTTTTTAGTTAAGTATCATGGAAACAATATTTTTCATTACATCCACAGATACATCCTTCACAAAGCTTATACCTAGCTATATATTCCCAGGCAAAGTTTACACATAAAATCGCCAAAAAAAAAAGATTACACATAATGATTATAATATCAGCTTTCTTAACGTTACAACTGTTATATATCCATTTAAATTTTCGGTACCACGTTAACCGTGGAATCCTCCATATCAGCATTTAAAAATATTATGTTTTAGCTGAGTTAAATATTGCTTTCAAATAATATTATTTATTACTACCACAAATATTCTATATTGTAACCAAGTTTATACTCATCTATATTGTAATGGACAAATTTAATGAATAACAATTAAAATGAATAAAGTAATAAATTGTGGAAATACAGGTTGAGTGAAGGCGACAGCTGTGTAAATCGCGAGACCGGTAGTGGTCGAGACAGACGCTGACAAAGGCAGATTCAGCACTGAGCGAGCGGTATCGGGTGAACGCTTACATTCAGGCAGCTTCGGGAACATTCGAAGCTGACGTCCGATATATGCTGAGTAGCTCTCGAGCTGCGAGAGTTTTCTAGAATGGACAACGAACTTCGATCAAGGTCTGCTAAGTCAGTACACTGCTGTACTATATAACCGAGGTTTCAGAGGGCCTCGGGGCTCGGAAGTGTTATACTGATCGACGTCGCCACCATGTCCGTTTAGGAAGCCAGCTGTGTCCGACCGGGTCCGAACTCGGTTCCGATCGTGTTTCCATCTGCTCGATCGGATGTTCTAGTAACTGCTCTAAGTACTGTTACCAGCGCCTGGATTAGTGCTCCATGGGACAACATAGCGTGTGTAGACTCAGACTAACGTAAAGTAATAAAAGGGTTTAAAGTATCTACGGACTTTCTCCATTCGTGTCCAAGTTGTCTTTCAGGGGAGTTAGAGCCAACCCCGAAGCAAGCTGAAGAGAGGACGTTCGAGGGTGTGCGGCACTCCATACAAGTAAGTGTTAAGAGGCTACAGTGCCTACCGCTTGCCATTCCTGGCTAATCGACTAATCACCCCACTAATAATCGTCACCGGCTGTGGTTATGAGGGGCCAATGACAATTTGGAGTTAAGGCGGTTGCAGCTTAGTGTTGGGTGACTAGCAGTCGGTTACGTAATGGTAAAATAGCCATTACATTTTTTGGTGTCAGAAAAAACGAGGCGAAGACTTGAACGCAGAGGAAATGGTACCAAGAAATTGGGTGATGAATTCAACGCAAACAATGGGCTACAAGAAGAACTGGATGCAGAGTTAAAAAACCAGGCAAATAGAGCAACTAGACGCTAAGAGCAAGGAAGAACCCTGGCTTGCCAATTCATATAACATCTTCAAGATCCGGAC
>CM061920.1:220944375-221114191 GCA_031002005.1 Vandiemenella viatica
GCAGCTTTAATGTTCATACCTCTTTTCTTCATTTCTCCAAAATTCTGTTTGATCTTTCTATATGCAACATCTACTTTACCTACGACCATTTCCTTTTCAACTTCTTCACACTTTTCTTGTAGCCATTTTTCTTTTGCTATTTTGCATTTCCTATTTATTTGATTTCTAAATTGCCTGTATTGCTCTCTTCCTGCTTCATCCTGAGCATTTTTGTACCTTCTCCTCTGATCCATTTGCTCCAAAATTTCTTCTGTGATCCAAGGTTTTCGGGCAGCTTGTTCCCTAAAGCCTAATGTTTCATTACCAGCTTTCATTACTTCGGTCTTTAATGGATTCCATTCGTCCTCGGTTGAGCTCCTTTCAGGGTTACTTCTTAGACCCAAGTCTACCATTTCTGCAAATTTTTCTCTTGTGCTAGATTGTTTCAATTTATTCACTTCCAGTCTGTTCTGCTTATACTGCTTCCTTATTCGCTTAAATTGCGGCCTGCGCTCCATTATTATCAAATTTGGTCAGAATCTATGTCTGCTCCTAGGTACGCTTTACAGTCTAGAACTTGATTCCTGAATCTCTGTTTGACCAAGATATAATCTAGCTGATATCTGCCTGTCTCATCAGGACGTTTCCAGGTGTATATTCTTCTTGCATTGTTCTTAAACAGTGTGTTCACCACTACTAGCTTATATCTTTCACAAAATTCTAGCAACCTGCTTCCTCGCTCATTTCTTTCTCCTAGACCAAAACTTCCTACAGTATTCCCCTCTTTTCCTTCTCTCACTATTGCATTCCAATCACCCATGATTATTAGATTTTCCTCCCCCTTCACATCTTGGATTAATTCTTCAATTTCAGCGTATATTTTTTCTATTTCTTCGTCATCTTCCTGTGATGTTGGCATATACATTTGTACTCATGTGGTTGGGACGGGCTTAGTTTCTAACCTCATCAAAATAATCCTGTCACTATACTGTTCATAATAACTCACCAGTTTCCCTACTTTCTTGTTCATTACAAATCCTACACCAGTGACTCCATTGACAGGTTGTGTGCTAATTATCCTGTGTTGCCCAGACCAGAAATCCTGTGCATCCTTCCATTTAATCTCACTAATCCCTAACTTAAGTTGTTCCATCTCCCTTTTTAAGTTTTCTAACCTACCTGCCCTATTCAGACTTCTAACATTCCACGCTCCGACTCTTAGAATGTTTCTATCGATTCTGATGACTCCTTCCTGAGCAGTTCCCACCCGGAGATCCGATTGGGGGACTATTTTACCTCCGGAATATTTTAACCAGGAAGAAGCCATCATGATAAATGTAATTTGAGAGGATTACATGTTCTCGGGATACCCTTGGATCTTTAATGCAGTGGTTTCCCGTTGCCTTCTGCATCCCCATGCCGTTGATCATTTCTGATTCATCCGCCTTTAGGGGCCGTTTCCAACCCCAAGGGCAAGAGGGTGCCCTGAACTGCTCCACGCTCTTCCGCCCTCCTTTCGGAGGCCGTTGGCAAGCAGTGGGTTATTCCTTATACCGGGAATCTTTCAGTCGCCAGAGCCTCGTCCGTGCAAACAGAGTGCACCACGTGAAGAAGAGGTTGACATTTGGTTGGAAAAGGCTAGTATAGCCTCTCCCAAACCCTTAGTAATTACTTATACTGATATTAAAGTAAAAATTGTTTTTCTGGATGCGCCGTATGATTGTTCGGTAGCCAAATGATACAGTTACAACTTGACATACATCTCTATCTTGGTTTAAACTAACCGGAGTAACATAATCCTAAAGGTTAAAAGGACCTTCAGTTTTACTTGCAACCAAATCTACGGACGTTCCTAGCAAGCTTGAACTTATTAAACTGGCCGTAAGGCGCCGGTATACTGTGCTCGCGGAGGTACAAAAGCTATCTTGATTATGGTTTACAGGAGGTTTACAGTAATCATCCATACGAATGTTGGGACAGTACCGAAATTTATTCTAAAGTTACGTTTTCCAATCCGTGGTTCGGATTCCACGTTAAACTGCAGGCCTCAGAGGAAAGGAACTGGCCGTCCTACCTCTGACAAAATGGCTTAGTATGCCTCCTTCGGGAGGATCCAAGTAACCTGCGGGTTGTGGACTAAGTTAAGTTACGTTTTCCAAACAAACAAACTGACAAAATACATAACCTTTTTGATGTAGCGGTTGCTGTTCAAATTGACCTCAATACGTAGGAGGCGAGATCACACGTTAAAGCCAAAGGCACACAAAACTATCAGACTTGGCATTTGTTAGCTTTGCGTCTCAACTCTGCAATCTGCCCAATTGCGTTCATCACGATAACATCCAAAACGAACGCTAACCGAAGGCTAAATTGAAGCGGGACTCGTCAGAAAATACTACCATTCTTTACCACTCAGCACGACAGTGACGGCGATCATGTGTCCAATGCAGTCTGAAGTGTTAATTTCCGGTAATTGGTAGCAGACGCAATGGCATCCGTGCCCCCAGTCCAGCCCTCAGCAGACAGCATCGAACCGTCGACGCAGATATGTCCACACACGTTGCAGTGCTACAACGTCGAGACAACTCTGTGGACGAATCTTTTCTATCGGTTACAGCCATGCAAACAAGATGGCAGTCAAACCTCGCTGTGGTCACATTGTGTGTTGATGTACCCGATCGTCGCTGTGTGACCCTCTTCTAACCACTGGTTCCAAATATGCAGCATTGTCGTAGCAGCGTGCTCTGCACAAGCAGCGTCAAGGTACGAAAATACGTTTACCAGGGACCATTCATTCTCACTCACATGCTGATATTGCGCCCTTTTACTTTGACGAATCATACCGACACTCCTTGCACTTTTCGTTCGCTTGACGGGTCTGCATCAACTGAGCGTGACTAACAATGTCCCGTCACACAGGAGGACGGCAGTGGTGAATCTAGGAAGTTTTTCCGAGCCGGGGTAAAAACTTGAGATTGCCGCCCCTTCAACATGATTTTTCCGTTCGGTGCAGTATAGAGCTATTTTTTTTTTTTTTATTTGGTAGCCCCCCCCCCCCACCACTGCCACTCCACCCCCCCTCCCCCCCCCTCTTTAAAGGATGCCGCTCGGGGCAGTAGAGCTAACAAAGGTCGCCTCCACAGGAATTTATCATTTACTGCTCCCTTCAAAAATGATTTTGACGCCTCCTCAAGTTAACAAGTGCCCCGGTTTGACCTCCCCTCCTAGATTCGGCACTGGAGGACAGTGCTGGAGCTAAGTGCACACAACCTCTCTGTAATCTTAATCCCTTATTATGACTCCATTGTTCTACACATTCTCCGACTTTGGAGTAATTCAGAAAATTCCTCCTAGGTATAGCAATTTTCACAAACGATAGTGTATGATGGTGAACCATACGTAAGTTCAGCCGCAGCTTTTTGTGCACCACATGTTTTATTTATGTCAAATGATTCTATTAACCTCAACGTCGACGAGGTGTTAAGTGTGTCGAGAATCAACCTGTCAGCTAGAGCTAGACAGTGTTAACCGTGCTGAGGTCAACTGTACGGTATTTCGTCGAAACTGTTAGAGCGGTTAGATTTATATGCGAAACAAACATCTAGACTTTATATTTATTAATTACAATAATTTAACAAAATGAATAGTGGCAAAATAATAATTAAGGCCACTCAGGAGATTTTAAAAAATTGTTATGAAATATTTTCTCTCCAATACAAATTGACTGTTGATTTTTGTTGATGCATTACGCAATTCCCGATCTTATTTAGTTTTTAATTTTTATAAAACATTTACATATATTTCTCATCAAAATTGCTTAATTTCATTCAAGTACTGTCACAACTTTATGTACTGGGTAGTAGTTTCGTTGCAGAGCGGTTATTCAGTAACCAGGCCGGTCTTTAAATATTTATCTGAGCACTTAGGATTACTTTAAATAGACTGAAAAATTAAACGGTTCTTGCATTTGAAGGTTTTATTACAAAGAGCCAAATATATAGAACAAGGTAGATGACAGGAACAATGACAAGTATTAACGTAAATTATTCCAAGAATACACAATGATACTTATGTTTACTATGGGAACTAAAGTAACCTTCCAGCTAGAGGGTGTTATTCCTCATACCGAACTCCTTGTCAACGCCACTGCCTTTAAATGCTAGAAAATAGAACGAGTGGCTTTAGGGGGTATCCATAAATTACGTGAGGTGTTTTTCCGGATTTGCGACCCCCCCCCCACCCTCTGGCGAGACTTCGTGAGATCTGGTTCGACCCCCCCCCCCAACTAATATCGGCCTTCGCGTGAACCTGGACCCTTATTTGCACCTCATTTTGCAACTACGTATTCGTAGCAAACGTTTAACACAAAAGTACATAGAAGTAATTATTAACTATTAATCGAAACGATAAGGAATACAGCTACTGTTGCTAACGTTAGACCTGCTAGTATTGCTAGCACTATAAATTTTAAGAGTATTAATACAGTCGACGCTACCACATCAGTGTTGATTAATCCAGATTGTCAATTGCACTCCGAAGTTTCACTGCTCTGGAACAGACAGTTTAGTCGGCCATTCTGGAATATCAAGAGGACACCAGCAGTCATGGGCGCCCATATGATACTTTGTAGGGGGGGCCAAGACCTGATCGATTGGGGTATTTTTAATATCATACCTATACTGAAATTTGTTTTGCTGATTCCCCCCCCTCCCTTCCCACTCCCCCCCCCCCCCCGCGAAAAAAAAATTAATTAAAAAAATTATTGCTTACTAAATTTTCGCTGTTCATGCGGTCAAACTTCAGCATATGCCATGACGTTTTAACTTATTACTTTTTAACTATTGACACACTGCAGAGAGTATCTACATATACTACTGAATGCTTCAACAAAATTACATCACCCCGCGACACATAGTGCAGGAATTAGGACGTGATAGATACATACACGCTTCAAAAACTATCTTTTGTTTACATTGGAATGCAGTAAACACAACATCATGTCTGACGTTTTAATTTATCACTTTTTTGCTACTAAAAGATATTCAAAACTTATTTTACATATGGCATATGTCAATGTATACGTGCATGCACCTGCACAATTATATCGCTGTACAGTAAATAGTTGAGGATAGATGATGTCATAAATAATGATATGCGCCAAAGACGTGTTTTTCCTAAAAATGGAGTGAAAATTACCCCTCAAATATTCATCCAGTGTTTCATTATGAGAGCACTTCCAACAAACTTTAAGCACAATTTCAGTAATGTTTCAAACATTTTATCACTTACATGTTTATCATCAAGAATTGCTGAATTAGAGCGCGCCGCGCTATCCTATGTCTCTCCCTCTCTCTCTGAATAGGGTAGGCACTTTAGTTAGAGCCTATACGAGAAACCTAATTTAAAACACCATGACTGCGCCTCATGTGAAGTATTGCTCAAAAGTGCTCCTTTACGCCAACCAGGAGCAAATTGAGAAGTTACAAACAGGGCAATGCGAACTATATTGCATTGCGATATATATACACCAACGCGGGATATGCGTAACGTTTTAAATTATTTTTCTATTAACGAGCGAATAAAGCGATATATTTTAATATTTATTTTTAAAATGGTACGCGGAATAATAACTCCAGAAATGTGCGATCGGGTGGAATACGCAGGAAATCGGACAGGGAGAGTTACACAACAGAGCAATCATATTGCTCTGCCGTTTAAACGCACCTTGTCCAAAACAAAAAGTTTTGTACAAATTTTACTAGTTGAGAAAGCTAAATAAAATGATTTCTTTCTCTCTACCTTTTGTTTCTACTATTTTTGTTGAATGGGGAGACCACGTGGCCGACCTCGGCCGCGGCTTTATACTGGCCCTTTTATAACAAAACAATAACACGTTAAGTACTATACTGAAACCATTTAATATTTAGCAACATAAATGCAGAAGCAACTTTAATACAGAATGCAAACTCAAAATACACACCTCAGACGATTTTACACTAGTAGTGATTTAAAAAGCAAACTGAAATAAATTATTATACATTGGTTGGTTTATGGATTTAACACTAATATTTATGTGAAAAAGCAAACTGTAAATTTCTTTTCTTCTTGCCGAACATGTCAATCACTTTGTCCTGGAAACCAGGGTTTTCCGCTCTTTTCCTGTGAACACTAAGAAGGCACAAGCTGGACAGACGGCCCTCGCCAGTAGTACTTCTCAGCCATGTCTTCACTCTACGCAGTGTGCTGAAAGAACGTTCTATGGTGCAAGTTGTGGGGGGTATGGTCTGGTAGAATACAAGCAATCTCCTTACAGCTGGGTAAACCATAGTTTCTGCAAGTATATCATTGAGCTTTGTTTTTTCCAAACACTCCTTATTTGTCCAAACGTCAAACCATAATCTGGCTTCTGCTTCCAAGTTGTATATTTGGTAAAACCTTTCCAAACTTTTTATATCTCTCATGAAATCTTCTTTCTTCTCCTTTTTCATTAAATGTGGGTGAAGAATCCCACCTTTGAATGGTATGTCTTTGTCTTTTTCAAATCTTGTGACTTGTGATAAGTGACGTGATTATGGAATCCATGTACGGATTGTAAATTGCCACCTTGAAATAGTCTTGGGGTGATGAGTAATGGACATTCACATTGCATCTGAGGGTCTGCCTTCCAGTCAATCTTGGGATTTTTACATCTATGTCAAGTTCCTTACAATCTTCTTTCACTGCCTCGAAAATGTTTCTGAATTCGTCATCACTTTCTCTCTGCTTTTGAAAATTGGCTATCAAGTCGGTGTTGACGAATCTGTAAACTGTGTGGAGATCCATATCAGTACTCTGGAGTTTGTTCACTATTGGTTCCAGATATGAAGAATACCTCGATATAATGTGTAGACAAACGATAAATGTAGTTGATGATGTTGCACAATCAAGTTGGCTGGCACGTGATCGAGTGTCTTGATTGTATTCACTGTTATATGCCAGGTGATTCAGACTATACTTTATTACCAAGAAGTTTTCTTTGAATATCCTGATTGATTTATATTTATGGGACCATCTAGTTTCACAAAACAGTGGAATGTTAGGTATTGTTTTCCTACGCAATAGACTTTCTCTATAGAACCTAATAATAGGTATGAAAAGCAGTGCATGGAAGGGAAAAGATGACCATGACCACAAGCTGGCACTCGATTTCAGGCACAAGGGTGTGGGAAGATTCTCTTTTTTAGGTAAGGGTGTCAGGGATTGGAATGAGTTACCAAGAGAAATGATGAATAATTTACCGAAAACTTTGAAGGAATTTAAAGATAAAATTTTTAGAGGGCAAAATGTATGTGGGTGCAGGATAGGGGGAAGATGGGTGTGTAGGGATATTGCCACCGGAGCCTGTGCTCCATTGCAATTAAAATTAAATTAAAAAAAAAAACTTCTTTTATCGTTCCGATTGTGTTACGAATTTCCTGGACACTGTTAAGATCATTGACAACTAAGTTCAGTCTGTGCGATGCACAATGAAAATAGACAGCTGAAGAATACTTCTCTCTGATCCTGGCCTTTACTCCAGTTTCATGGCCTGCCATTGTCGAACAGCCATCAAAGCCAAGGCCAATCAGCTTATTCATATTAAGCCCTAATTTTTCAACAAAATTTAAAATAGACGAAGAAATTCCTTCAGCATCCAATGTAATAAGCTCCGTAAACCCTAAAAATTCTTCTTTTACTGTAAAGTTATCTTTCTCGTCTACAAATCGTACTCCCACAGACAGTTGCTCTTTTCCACTAATGTCAGACGTTTCATCTGCCAGTAATGCAAACGCTGATGATCTGTTTACCTCATCAATAATCTCGTTTTGTATCACGGAGCCACATGTACTTATTAAATCGTTTTGCGCTCTTGTGATGTATATTTCGCTTTTCCACAATAGTTTTGCATATGATCCGCCAACACTTTGTCCCCCGCACTTACTCTAAACAAAAGTAAATCCTGAAAGTTTCCTTCGTTGAATTCTTTCCTCTGATGGATATGTCATAAGTGCCACAGAAAATTAAAGTAGCAAGAATTGATTTCAGTTTTTTTCTGTTGGTATTTACAAGCTCCATGATCCCACTATCTAACTGTTCGATCACATTTTTCTTTCTCATTTCTAAGGACTCACAAAAGCTTTAAGCCTTACTCGTAGATTCTAGATGCCAACTGCTCTTTTCATGGCCTCGAGCATCTTCATGAAAATGTTTGTAATCTTGATGAGCCTTTATCACGAAAGCACCAAATATTCCTCTTTTTAAAACAGGTTTGAAAAGACTTCAAAACTTACAAAGGCCCCCCTTCAACTTGGGCGAGTATACTAGCCACGAGTACTTTTGTAGCCAAGTTTTTTGAAAAGGCCTTTTGATAGTTTTTTTCTCATCAATGTCCATTTTGAAATCATAAGTCATATTTAGAGCATGTATGTTTGTTATTAATTGATACTTGACTTCGTCTTACACTGAATCATTTATGTATTCACCTAAATCAAAGCTGTGATTAACTGTTAATGAACTACTAACGAACTCTGGATTGTTAACGGTGGAAACCGAAGCGGGCGGGTTGACGTCATTCATGTCAGTAGCATCAGGAGTAATGATATCAGCAGACTCAGGGCTAATGGTGGAAGGACATTGTTGCAACGTGAAGTCAGGAGTTGGTGTTGAGAATTTAGAAGTAGTTGTGGGACGCACGTTCGAAGGTAATGGATCTGGAACTTTTAATGAGTCATCAAGGTTCCTTTTCTGTGTAGCAGTATCACCTTTTTTTCCAAAGAAATTCCTGATATCCATCCCTGAAATAAATATTTCTGACTCGATTAGGTCAGAACGAGTGAGCCACTATTTTGCAAGATCAATGTGACAGTATACTCACCAAATATTGAGAGAAAAGGTGAAGCCTGATACTGGCAATGAATAAACATGGTGGTATTGCCGGTTGAGAGTCGACAGGGGCAAGATCAAGGTTGTGACGATGTCTCTTCCTTTCTTCAAACCACTGAAGAACGACTTTTGGGATATATAGCAATGTCGGCGTATATTGGATATATGCACTCGGTGCCTCACGTCGACTGCGAGCGCGACGTACAACATAAAGTGTTTCCTAGCGTAGCGCGAAGGTATAATAATATTGCTTGATTGGTGGTTGATTTGAACCAGCATTATACGGCAGTTATGCTAAACTAGCAAGTAAATACTGTATTATTATATATCAGATTGACTAAAAGAATAAATAAAAGATAGTCGATTGTATAAAACAAAATAAATAAAGCAGTTAATGTTGTAACCGTGAACACTATATATATTCCCCGAGAACTAGGGGGGGGCCGCGGTCCCCCCCCTGCCCCCGGGCATGGGCGCCCATGCCAGCAGTCGCTTAGAGGTTGGATAAGTCCGAAACACGCAGAAGTTCTTCCGAGAATTTACGATATTTTAGAATCGCTATAAACACAGCGGCCTAGATTCCAGTCACTTATGGAGACACGTCAGAACGGTAAAAAATCTCCAGAATCTGCAGCTTGCTTCTGCAGTAAGAATATTAACGTGTGAGGAACCGCACAGACTAATGTACTTCAAATCTTGCTGGTGACTCCTAAGACGTAATAGATTGTAGTGGGAATTGATGTTTTCGTAACCTATTGATGTTTTAACTTTTAAATTTAATTTGGGTTACTTATTGTAGAGCTTGAATGACTCATTAAGATTGCTCTAATCAAAGAGGGGGTAGTATGTGTTTCTATGTCGAGCACTGAACATCTGCATTCGCTATGATGACCTCCTTGACAGGAAGCGTGAAAGTCGTTGTTAATTCGTTTTATGTTATTATGTTTATAAAATGTGCAATTTTTTAGGTTAAAATCCCTAGTACTAATCTAGATGATTACAGAAAACTTACTAAAACTGTAAACGCAAACTACTGAGATTTGAAACTACAACGACTTTATTGTAGCGTCTGATATTTGCTATAACATCTCTCTACAACGCTTAGTCAGACTGGTTAGTTCTGTCCAATATAATAATCATTTGACTCCGCAGCGATTTTCGCCACTGGTTTTGCAGGTCACTCCAAATTTTGTAATATGGTTAACTCCTGGTCTCCCCCACCAAAAATACTAATCTCGGAAATCCTTCTCACAGAAGAGAAAGGAAAAATTATTAGCTGGACTTAAGAGGTATTTGCTACATAGTGGGCTTGAATCATTAAAAAAAAAATCATTGGTTGAGGCTAATTATGACTCAATTTGTCTAGCACTATCCTAAGTGCGATGGTTGGCAGAGGTCGAACAGTCAACAGCGGCAATCGGAGTCATACTTGGCACGGAGGAAATTCCTAAATGTTATTTTACCGTCGTTTTATTTGAAGTGTTTAGCGGCAGCGAACGTTGTTTGTCATTCTAAATCGAAAGAAGAAATACCACTGCCAGACATTGTGGAGCTGTGGTTTACATTGATGGACAATTGTTGACCAACATTGTGGAATCGCATCTCGCATTGTTAACATCAGTCGACCGACATTCTGAAGTCATGGCTCACATTGTTTGTCAACTATTAACCGACATCCTGGAGCCTGGACAGTAATAGGCCCGTTTACACGCACGGTTTTTCCGACGGTTTTGGAGCGTACGCTCCAGGCTCGCGCATCAATCCTTTACGTGTAAATGCTCGGTGGTCAGAGAGGCCTGGCGCGCGCTCCGAATGCGCACATCTGGCGCGCAGGTCTAACGGGGCCTTGTGTTTACATGTGCATTGTCGGTCTGCAGTCTTGATGCGTCAGTACAAGTTCGTTGTTGGTTCGAATTTCTGGGTGACTTTATTTAACTTTACCCTGCTTTAACAGACAAAAATCTAAATCTTGAAAAATGTTGTCAAGAGGTAATATTGAAGGATTTATAGAACTTTATACGAATTTTCTATGTTTGTGAAAGGTTAAATCAAATGACCACAAAAATAAAAATTTAAAAAATCGTAAATATGATTAGTTAGTAGAATTCAGCAGGGTAGATGTATGTGAAAGTGAAAACAAAGATTTCTTACCTGAAAGGATTCAAGAAACTCGGCGGCAATTCGAAAAGAACTGAGAAAAATATATGCAAGCAATTTCAAATCTTGGAGGGATATTCCAGTTGCCAAAAAGCGAAGAGTAGGAGGCAAATATTACTCTGTAGTTATGCTCTTCCTCATGTCTGTGTCTTATTTTGATATTTATGGAGATACTAACTTTAACTTCACCTTTTTAGGTAAGGGTGTCAGGTATTGGAATAAGCTACAAAGGGAAATGATGAACAATTTACCAAAAACGTTGAAAGAATTTAAAGTTAAAATTTGTAGAGGGCAAATGTAGGTGGGTGCAGGAAAGGGGGAAGCTGGGTGTGTAGGGAAATTGCCACAGGAGCGTGCGCTCCATTGCAATTTAATGAAATATTCTTATTATTAAAATGTAGTTATATATGGAACTGTCGTTTCGTAGACAATTTTTTAAATCATCTGGGTCATTTATTTTCCCGTTGCTCTCACTAAAGAGGCATGTGTCCATATAGATCTCTAGTTTCGTGCCATCTTTCCGCCCATATGCACTTTGTTTATTTAATTCTTTCTGTACCAAAAAAAAAATTGTAAAGCAGCTCATATTGCTCAGTTTATGTCATTTCTTTGGAGGATATTATAAATACAACACAAGCACAACAAACAAAAACAACAACGACCTGAAAACCGAATGTTGCAAGCTGGACCGTCTACAAAACTTTCCAACCCGGCGGAAAGTCCACGCGCCACGGAATAACGGTCATTTTTGGCGCGTACGCTCCAACCCGCAGTCCTGGCGCGCGCGACTGGAGTGTTGGCCATTTTTCATCGCACGCTCCAGGAGCGACGGTCCAACCTCACGCTCCGGCGCGGCAGTCCGGAGCGGCGCTCCGGACCGGCAGTTTGGCGCGTACGTGTAAACGGGCCTATTGTGGAGTCGCGGGTCACATTATTGAAAACATTTGAACGATATTGTGGTGTGAAGGCTCAAAATGTTTCAGAACAGCTGACCGACTCTGTGAAGTCTCGGCGGACTTTGTTTAAGAGCACATGACCGACATTCTGGAGTCACTGCTCAGATTGTTTGATTGACATTCTGAAGCCATTGTTCAAATTGTTTGATAATAGCTGACCAACATTATGGAGTCGTGGCTCACATTGTTTGACAACAGCTGACCAACATTGTGGAGTCGTTTTGACAATATTGCAGAGTCACGGCTTTTGACAAGAGCTAACCGATATTGCGCATTCAGTTTGACAGCATTTGACTGACATTGCGGAGTGGTGGTTCACATTATTCCACAACAGTTGACCGACATAGTCTGTTTGACAACACTTGAATTACATTATGAAATCACTGCTCAAATTATTTGACAACAGCCAACCGTCATTGTGGAGTTGTGCATCACATTATTCGGTAATAGTGTATCAACATTATGGAGTCGGTTTGACAACAATCTAACGACATTGTGTAGCAGTGGTTCAAAATGTTTGACAATAGCTGACCGACATTGTGAAGATGTGGCTCACTTTGTTTGACAACAGTTGACAATGTTCTGTAGTCACATGGGCGCTAATGACCCCGTCGTCGACGCGCCCTAAAACCTAAATAATAACAACAACAACATCTGTAGTCACCACTCACATTGTTTGATAACAGCTTACTGACATTCTGGAGTTGCGAACCACTGTGTTTGACAATAGTTGAATGACATTGAGTAGTCGCGAACCACATTGTTTGCCAGCAACTGGCCAACTGAATTGTCAATCAACTCATAGCTAGGGATAAACGAAACCACTGAGGTATCGATACTTTTACTCGATACAGTATCGGTGGTAAAGCATCGATACTTATTCGGTATCCATTGAAAAGTATCGTATCGATTGATTTTTCGTAGTGAAATTTGGAATAAATAAAAAAACTGTATGTAATAAGTATTGATAGTCTTTATTGATATAAAGATATATATTTATTTGACGAGAAATATTTATTACATTTTTACCTTACTGATCGTTACAGGACTAATACCGACTAGAACAAAATAAAACTAATTTTATGAAAAAAGTCGGTTTTTGTAGTGCTTCCCAAAAATATTTGTTTTTCTATTTGCCTGTTAGACGATTTCTGGATGTAGTCATTGTTGCGCCAGCTTTGGAAAAAAAAGCCTTTCACAGGGTACAGAGGTACCGACAATGTTTAAATAAATTCGCGCTTGTTTGTATAAACATAGAAATATGGGTTTTAATTCCTCCCATTCCTCTAATGGGTTGGGTTTTAAAGCGCAGACTGGATTAACCAAATAAATTGAAACTTCATCGACTTTTGAATTAGCACGGCGCCGCTGTTGGCCAACTGCAAGTTGTTTGTGGTGTAACCAAAAATCAAATTCTTCGTGGGTCGCTTCTTCAGATCCACTGGTTGACATTGTCGGATCTTCTTTAATGATATTATTTAATTTTTGTATCGCCCTCCCACATGCACTTGCATCTCGAAAATGGATGTTTTTGAAACGTGGGTCTAACATTGTTCACAAAGCTGCAATGATGTCACATAAAATGAGACCAAATCTTTTTTTAGATTCAGCCGTAGATTTGTTTGCAGCTGAGTGACACATTCTATTGATGATGAAAATTTTGTTAGCTGCAAAGTCAGACAATTAATCATGGGTATGATTTTGGATAAGGTAACATAATTCTGGCCTGAAGATTCTCTTGTGACAAATTCGAATGGTTGTAACAAGGGGACCACCTGTTTCAATATTTCAATTTCTTGTCCAGTCACCAATTCAGGACTATTGTAACATCGAGTAAAAGCTGCGTAGCAATTTTCGACATATCTAAAAATCTATCAATCATATAATATAGTGAATTCCAACGTGTCTTGACGTCAAGAACAATTTTTTTAGTATATCCCTCTGGAACTCCACTATCGATCTGTATTTTTCGGCAGAGAGTTTTCTTTTTTTTCTGTCGGCCGGGCATAGACAAACAAGTTTGCCAACAACACAAACTTAGAAAATGTGTTGAAAAAAATGCAATAATGACAACCAAAAAAATATTCTTTACAGTGTAGATGAGCGTTTAATGTATCAATTAAAGTGTTAAATGAAATCATGATATTCGTGATATTGGTATACACTCCGATACGAGTACTTTTGACCGATACCTACTTGATACTTATTTTTAAAGTATGGATACAAAAAGTACTTGATATCGAAAGGAATGTATCGAGTAAGTACTTGTATTTACTAGTATCGTTTTATCCCTAGTCATAGCAAACAGTCGAGATCGAGTAGGTGGTCTTCCATCAGAATGCCTCTTTATCTATGGGTCCGTGTGTGACTGTGAAACCCAACGCGAGGAGCACACAAATTACCGCAACGCTTACAGGCGTTCCCGAAAGGGACAGCCGAGATGCTGCCATTTTTCATCAACTCTTCATTTTCGTTCCTGCGCTACCTCTTTTCATTCGATAATCTTCGACGATTTTTTTTTCCCGAATATCTTGGTTCCATGATGAACAAGTGCCCTCCAGGAGTAGCGGTCAAGAGAAGAGGTTTCCCAGTTGTTATGGTCAATGTAACACATCTTTATCACATCTTTACTATACGTCTGGAAACCTTTTCCTCTGACCATCAACACCACTTTTACCCACTGTTAGCTCTGAGTAGAATACTTATTTAGGAATGCGAGTATTGGAAATTCTGATCACATGGTCGACCCATCGTAGCTGTCGTTTTACTATCACGCATTCTGTTTTAGAGGATTGTGCCATTTTGAGGACAGTGATAATAACGCATCTATCCTGCCATGTTATTTGAAGGATTATTCTTAGGCATCTTTGGTGGCATTGTTCAAGCGTCTTAATACGTCGCTTGTAGCATGTCCAGCATTCAAATTAAGGATTGTCAGTAACAGCTGATCGATACATTGGCGGAAAGGGATCGTTAACTAACCTCTGTGGCAAGTCAGCAGAAAATTTCATGCGACACTGTCCGAGAAGATTACTCCAGTAATCCTAAACAGGGCCGGCGTTAGCGTGGGTTAAGTGAGGAAAAAGTGCCCCGGGCCCGCAGACTGAAGGGGGGTCCCCGATAACCGCCTGGAGGTCCCCCCTCCGCCCCAGGAACGAATCCACCCATTGTCGCCCAGGCAGTGGTAGAGCTAAAAAAAAAAAAAATTGCTTACGTGACTGCTAAGAACGCTTGCCAGGGGCCCGAGAATACTATCGCCAGTCCTGATCTTAAACGTCGCAACACTTCTGGACACCCCGAAGTGGAGGAAGCAAGACTTAACTTGCCTTCGGAGGTGAAGGAGACAGAATTTAACATCTAAGTGTGTGCAATTATAAAATATATCACTCACTCAGCAAACAGATCATGCGTGGCTTCAGGAAGAGAGAAAAAAACGTCAAGTAACAGTGAAATAGGAGATGTTATTCAGAAAAAAATTTGTATGTGTGTGTGTCCTACCGTGAAAACTTGCGTAGTAATAATACTGAGATAATCTTTGTTCCGAAAGTAACAGTAATTCAGTAAAGTTTCCCTAATGGTACATTAAACGTTGTTCTGCTATTACTGTTTCAGCATTAATAAATTATTTATTTGCTTCCATGATACGAAATGTCAGCAATAAAAAATGATCCTAGTTAACTCCAATCAATCCGTAATGAGTACTTGTATTCCAGTAATAAATATAATATAACGTACCACTTTAAATGTATCATCCAAATGAATCTTGCTTGAGACCATAAAACAAGTTTAGGACGTTTTTTGACATTAAAAACTCTCAAAGAGAAGTTGTTTCTAGACATAGAATCGTTTATCTCAACTTGGATTTGCGCAGGTTCGTACGTCACTTCTTGAAGCACCGTAGATTACAATGTGGTTACGACTAATAGCGGAAATTTTCCTGTGACAGTCGTCTTAAAATTATGTCTTTGTGAAATTATTGTGTCTCAAATTCTGGAGTATTTTTTTCGTAGTAGCTTCTTTAGTTTATAAAACACCAACAGACAGAGGCTGGAAAGCATATGTCGGCACGTGATAAACAATGCTTTTTTAATACAATTTTCTTACAAATTCTTAAAACATTTAGACGCTGTGTAGGTAACTATGAAAACAGAACAACGTCTGTTATTATGTATTTAGCTTCAAATAGCCAGTGAAATTTTCGGAATCACAAAAATATCTCCTTTACTTCTGTTTAAAAAACTGCATCATCTCTACTGTTTGCAGCTTACGAGGCAAGGTATTGTGATTTATCCTAATTATACCTCTGCCTATAGCTGAATGTGTCCTTCATTTTTTCGACAGTGAACTCCGGTAATCGTACGATAAACATCTTTCATGATCAGTATATTAAGATAGGACTACATATTAGCAAACACGGAAGAAAAAAACGGAAAAAATATTGAAGCAAATGTATTTGGGCAATGAATAAAATACAAAATAAGTTGAGTAAAATTATTCACTGTAATATATGTTTTAAGCAGGTGTAAATTAATAGCTGATAACAAGGGCGTAGCCAGGATCAGATCTAGAGGGGGCAAGATTTGAGCTGGGGGGGGGGGGGCAACTCATATTGGTTTTGATTAAATTGGTAATGCAACCACTTAATCTAAGGACCTACTACGTAGCAAATTAAGATCGTAACTCAGTTATAGTTTATGTAAACATTAATCCCACAAAAACAATTCTTGTAAAAAATAGGCCAAGTCTCGTGTTCGTGCAGTGACAAAAAGTTATGAGATCTTATTCTGAGCCAAGTCTACACTTTACAGTTGTATTCACTTCACTTTATGAAACAGAATGGTTTCTCTCGGTGTCATAGATCGTTTATTTAGAATTTAAAAAATTCTGGAGCCTTGGCCATTATGCGCGCCATGTTTTAGTTAATGGTGCTGCTTCATCAAACCTATAAATTCGTAAAAGCCAAGATATCCCTCGCTCTTTTTAGAATTGTACAAGTATGTATTATGCTCACAATTTCAGTAAAAATTATGACGTGCATAATAGCCAAATCACCAGAATTTTTTAAATTCTAGTTAAACGATCTATGACACCGAGAGAAACCATTCTGTTTCATAAAGTAAAGTGAATACAACTGTAAAGTGTAGACTTGGCTCAGAATAAGGTCTCATAACTTTTTGTTACTGCACGAACACGAGACTTGGCCTATTTTTTACAAGAATTGTTTTTGTGGGATCTCATTTCTTTTTGTAAGTTTATCGCTTATTCTAAATCACCGCTCAAATGTAATGATTCCATTTGAAAATCGGCGAATAAGAACAGTTCAGAATTGAAGATATCAATATACATTACCAAAAATGCCCCACTTTCTGAAAACAAAGCTTGTGCGCTTTAGCCGAGCAATGCGGATTGCCGCTGATTTAATTACCACCTCAAATAAATTACTAATATCTTCCAAACTAAGCATAGGAACAAAGTAAAATTACGGCATTAGTTAAACTTGCTGATTTCTGTTCACTGAAAAATTCTTAGGCGTGTAACTTCACCAGGAGCAAAGTAATTAAGCCGCATGTATGTGCCAGAATTTTTCATGTTTGGGATTGTAATTAAATAAATACGGGGAAATCAATTTACTGATGATTCTGAGAAGAACCATTTGAAGTTGTGCTGTGTCATAAAGCTGCTAGTCCAGCAACCAGTTGAGATGTAGACCATTCAGCCGCGGCTTTACCACGTTGCCCAGGGTGCACCACGAGGAGGCTAGTCTACTGTTACACCCCATGTGCATAGTTAGCATTAGCACTTGGTTTATTTCAAGAATTCGTTAGTTTCCAAACTGGAGAATTTTCTCTCGATTCGTGTAAGGAATTTATGGTGAGCTTGTCGTAATAACTTACTTTTTTTCGTGTAATTTGAGTCAAAGCGCACTTATTTCAGGAGTAATGGTACTGACATAGAGGTCACTGAACTCGCATGTGGAAACAAGGCATTGCTGACAAACATGTGTGCTGTATGTAAGTTAATACAACGGTTCTGATCCCTAAGTTGATTCCAAACTTGAAGTTTGTTACAGGACATTGCTCACTTTGCGATGTTATAGTTCAAACCTTATGAAAACAGGTGCAAGATTTGTTTGTAACTTCTGTACTCAAACGTATCCCTACACTCAGGGTTCACTTTGCAATATTCAGATAAATCACCGCTATCTGCCTCTATATTATATAAACTTTCTTTGTACATTCGCTTGATTATGTCATGTGACCAAAGAGTTTGTTGATTAGTATGCCAGAGAGAAAAGAGTGCACATATTATATGGCCAGTTGGCCATTATGCGTGCCATATTTTAGATAACCTGTGTAAATACAAATGCGCAGCATTATCAAGCTTAAATATACAAAAGCCCAATATTTCTTTCGGTTTTGACAAGTCCTAAAATAAATCTATACTAATATTATAAATGCGAAAGTAACTTTGTCTATCTGACTCTTTGTTACATTTCTTGGGCTAAACTGCTAATCCTATCGTGATGAAATTTGACAAGAGATGCTATTTGGCTATAGGATGGACAAAGCATACTTTTTTCTGTATAAATAATACATGTTACATATTTTTGAAATATTACTGATCAGCAATAGACAGAAGAGTAGGTTGTTTACGTCTCCGCATAGCTGTCTGGTAGCTCGCTGGTTAACGCGCTTGCTTACTGATGTTTGGACCGTGGTCTTCGGGTCAAATCTCGGTAGATGCAAACATTTTCAAGAGTTGTTTTTGATCGTATTAGCCACGCCTGGACCTTTGGTTGTTCGGATTCCATGTTAAACTGTAGATATCACAAATTTATGGGTGCAATGCTGTACATGTACACTTATTTACGCTATATTGATCAGTGGTCAGTGCTAATATCGTAAATGCGAAAGTAGGTCTCTGTCTTTTAGTTACGTTTTGACGACTAAATGGCTATATCGATAATGATTGAATTTGACAAGGAAATACTTTGTATCTGTAGGAAGGACACAGAACATTATTATTATTATTATTTTCTGTATGAACAACAGTTTTAGTCACGCAATCTTATCGA
This sequence comes from Vandiemenella viatica, assembly GCA_031002005.1. Classification (NCBI taxonomy): domain Eukaryota; kingdom Metazoa; phylum Arthropoda; class Insecta; order Orthoptera; family Morabidae; genus Vandiemenella; species Vandiemenella viatica. The sequence continues at coordinate 220,963,444 of CM061920.1, forward strand.
ATGGTGACATACAGACGGATGCGTATGTTAGTCTGTAATGTTACGTCGGTTGTTGAAGCTGTGTTTCTCGCGTATGTTAGTAAATTTCGTTTAGATACAAAACGTATTATTTAGTATAGAGGTCGATTTGCTCTGCACTGTACTATTATTTTGTGTTTGCCTGGCACCAGTTTATTTTGTCTTATTTTTTGATATGCCTTGCTGGCCTAAACCTGGCCTAAAGTGTAGCTTTAGCAGAACACGAGCAGCTTAAGTTATTAGAACCCAAGAATACGATGCTCATGCTAAAGAAAGCAGAAAAGATCAAGCTGAAATAAAGCCGCCCTTGGTGAAACATCCCCCTCCCCTCAACCACACACACACACACACACACACACACACACACACACACACACATCCCCGCACCTTCTTTTGTTTTTATGTTTTTAAATATGTTGGAAATTGATTCTCTTCATTAGACGGGTTCGACGGTTTGAGCATATAGCTTCATCCAGAACAAAGCAATTAACCTGCAAATATGTACTGGAACGTTACACGTTTGGGTTGCCATTAAATAAATACAGGGAAAATTAGCAATATCATTACCATCAATGCCCCACTCTCTGCAAACAATTAATGTGCGTCGTAACCGAGCAATGAACATTGCAGCTGGTTTAACTACCACCTCAAATAAATAACAAATAACTTCAAAAATAATCATAGGAACAAAGTAAAAATTAAGGCTTTGGTTAAACTTGCTTGCCTCTATATAGTATGGAAATATTAGGTTTGTTGCTTCATCAGGAGCAAAGTTATCAAGCCGCAAATATGTGCCAGAATTTTTCATGTTTGCGACTGTAATTCAATAAACACGGGGGAAAACTCCAATATCAGATTTTTCTGGTGATTTAGGGATGAAACCACGTATGTGTACCAAATTACTTGTTTCTAGGATTACTGGAAGTACAGTGGAATTTTGATGTCGGGGTGTTGTACCGAAATAAAATTTTGAATTTCAATAACTTCAAAAATAAGAAATGGAAAGAAGTAAAATTAAATTTATTAGTTAAATATATTAAGCTCACTCTACAGTGAAAATCTGAGGTTTATAAAGTAATTAGGGCAAAAACCGATTTCACGTTAGGGGTAGGTATATGGAAATTTACGAGTTTTAGACTTTTCTTATAATATGTGGGTAAAATGTTATCTGTGTACCAAATTTCAGCTTTCTACGGCTACGGGAAAATCCTTAGAAACAGTCAGTCAGTCAGTGAGTGACAAAATCGCTGTAGTTTGCATCCGAATAACATACGAACTAAGAACAGCAACAAAATAAAATTTAATACGTTTGCTAAGATTGCTGACATCTATGCATAACAGAAATTTTAGACATGTAGCATAAATACGACCGAAGAAATTGAGGTTCAAAAATGGCCCAAATGGCTTCGAGAAAAGGGTAGGCAGTGCCGCCGTTGACTCGACTTGGCGGGTGCACTGCCGTGCACCCAAATCGTCTCGGATTCTTAGATAATATTTCAATATCTTTGTTTCTCAATATTTCACTGTGTTGTTTCACGAAATTTCGATGCACATTCATCTACATAATTCAGTCAATCTTTCCTCTCACAAAGTGGTCCAGAGCTAGTTCTTCACTCGTCGAAGCGTACTGAAGGCAAATTAATTTTTCTTCTAGGGTGGGGGGGTGACAGCAGCCCCCCTGCTCCTCGCTGGATACACCCATGGCTGATAACTACTTTTTATTACATGCTAAGAATTCTGATTTGCGGCAAACGGGACTGAATAAAAGTTTCTGCAATTGCTACTAGATGGCGCAGCGATCGGACCAGTAAAGCTGTGCGCGTTGTGTTGCATAAGTTTTAGGAACAAATAGTCACATTAAAAATTAGCCTTTACAAACAATTAGAGCTGCCAAACATGTAACAGCAATTGATAATTTCTATAAGCTTCTTCTTCACTTCTATTGCTTTGATGACCTTCCCCCAAAAACAGGACCTTAACTTCCTTGCTTACCACTTGAAGAAATTTTCACAATATTATGTTTCACTTGGTGTTTGGAACGTGTTCCAAGTAGGCATGCATTAATGGAAACACTGTAAAACATCTATAGTAAAATCAGTTGTATATCTTAGAGAAGTAGATATTATCCGATATTGTTGTGCAATTTTACACCTGTTCCTAAAATACAAATAGGATTGTTATTTAGCTTTTTTGTTGCATTGTTTTGTATCGTAGTTATTAATTTATAAACGATTTATTTGTTAACTTTATTATATGACGAAGTCATTTATAATTATTGTAATTATAAAATGACAAATAAATATTGTATTGAATTGCACTTAGAGCAGAATAGTTGGAAGTGATGCTGAAAGTCAATTTTAAAATAAAATTTAAATAATTTACATTTTTATCCGTGGGAAAAAGAAAGAAGAAAAATATGTATTACAAAAGTTAATTTTTTAAGCTGGTAAGGAGAAAATACAATAGAATTAAACGACAGCAAGGCATTAGAAACACTTGAAGCTGTGTAATGAATTAAAGCAGCAAATTAAGAAGCTGAAAATATGACCATGAAAAATATTATACTGAATGATTAAACTAGAAATCAGTGCGGCCATGATAGAAACCTGACTAGAGGACGGGGATGGGGAAGAAGTTATCAAGGATAATATGGTGCACCATAGTAGGGGGTAAACATATGTGCGGCGCCATCTTGGATTTTCCCCCCTCCCCTCCCCCCCGCCGCGCACGTGCCGCCAGACCCCCCACGTCGCGCAGGTGCCACTTCTTAACCTGAGTTACGGCTCATAAATTGCATGCTAATGAGTGTCGTGTGACCAAATCGTCTAAATGGCTTTATTAATTATTTTTTAAACCTCAATTACGGTACAATATTCACTTTACATTACATTCTTGTGTTGTGACGTATCGAAGGCCAACTTGTCACGCGGTCAGAGTAATAAACCTCAAATTCAATTCGAAATGCGGTATAATATTCGCTTCTGAGGACCTTGGTTCAATATTTTTATAACACAATTTTAAAATAGCGTTATTACATGTCAAGTAATAAGGATTTTTTCTGGCCGTTACAGTGGTATTTATCCGAAAAAGATCGGATAAGTACTTTCCGAGATATGAATTTTAGTATTAGCGTATGTTTTTTAAACGTTGTTTCGTTCTCAGGGATAGCCGCCCGATACAGCGCACCTGCATCATAAATATTATCCGCCGCGCCACCCCTTCCCGGCCTGAATTTTAAGTAGCCGGCTCGCCGGGCCGACACTCATAAATATTATCCGCCGCGCCAGCCCCTCCCGGCCTGAATTTTAAGTAGCCGGCTCGCCGCGCCGACACTCATAAATACTCCCTTATCCGCGCGCCAGGCCTCATAAATACCACCTGGCCTCCTCGGAAGGTATGTGTGTGTGTTAAAAGCTAAAACATTTTTTCAACTTTCACGGTATTTTACGATTGTGCGGGAGGAATATAATTTACCCCGAGAAATATGGCCTTAGATTCCTCGGGAGATTAATGTCGCCAGACAACACAGGCAAAGCGTCGTGTTCCCACGCCAAGCGCTCCCCACGTACATCTGGCGCGCAGGTGTGCCCGGGGACGCAGTCTTCCCACGCCGAGGCTCCAGACTCGTGTATAAATAGGGCAGAGACCTCCCTTCAGCCATCCAGTCTTCTCTGAGCGGCCGAGCTGAACACTTCGATCATCGCAATGTCTTCTGAGGATCTTAGCTTATTCGCCGATATTGGTAAGTAAATTATTGTTATTTAACTTGTTTTTCTGACTGTTTTAAATTCTTTCACATATACTGATGAGTTTTTTTTTTTTTTTTCTGCTTCAGACATTGATGAAATTCTCGCTGCGGATGATTTCGGTAATGATAATATTTTTTAACGTAACTAGATTTATGAAAAAATGTATAGTGCTGAAGCAGTAGTCTATATTATTTATTTATTTGTTCGCAGGTGATTTGGATATTTCCTGCAGTGACCTTTTTTATTTCAGTACGTATTTATCTATAGGTTATTTTTTCCCCATGTCTTTATAACTATTGCTAATACATTATTTTTTTTCTTTTTCAGATGAACCATCACGGTCAGAGAAGCGTAAGGGTAATTCTGAAGAATTAAGTAGCCCAAAAAGAGCTTGTGATTGCTCACAATGGAGCATGCTCCCAAATATTGACGTGGATGTACCACAGAGCATGCCGCCAACTCCACCACCACCGCAACCACCAGCACACTGGAATATCGGTAAGTCCAGTACATCAGTAATTTACTTATATTATTTTATGCGTACAAAATTATGTTTTTCATGATACTAAAATATTTTTTCTTCTTTTTTATGTTTCAGAGGGGGCGGTCGGACGCCCGGCCAACGAGGCAGTTCCACCACCAATATGGCGACCATGGGAGACATCGGAACCTAGCCGGCCGCCCGCCACAGCAGCAGCCGGGTCCCCCAGCCGCCCATCGCCGGAGCCCAGCCGACCTTCGCCCGGCTCCAGCCGACAGTATGCCGGCCCATCGCCCGGCTCCAGCCGGCAGTATGCCGGCCCATCGCCGGGGCCCAGCCGGCAGTATGCCAGCCCATCGCCGGGGCCCAGCCGGCAATATGCCGGCCCATCGCCGGGACCCAGCCACCCATCGCCCGGCTCCAGCCGGCAGTACGCCGACCCATCGCCCGGCTCCAGCCGCCAGTCCGCCGGTCCTTCGCCGGGGCCCAGCCGGCAGTATGCCGGTGCAGGGGCAGCCTTATGCAGTCATGATCATGCAGCAACGATAGGTGAGTCAGCAGCATCGCGCTTAGTCCTTGAAGACAGGCATAGTGCATTTAAAAATAGAATTTATTCCGGGACAATTTCAAATTCACAAAATTTTATTGATCCAATGAATTTCATTGATGCTTGCTTTAAACTTGTTGCCGGTAAAGTTCGCGAAATTGTGGATAATCGGTCCTCCCCATCTGTAAAGGTGCAGGTTGGACTGATTAACACATATAAAATACAGAAGGAAATGATTTTGGAAACCGCCCGTATGTGCTTTTTAACTAAAATGCGTGAAGTCACAACAAGCACTTGCCTGTCGGATTGGTATGAAAAATATGTGAAGTCGGAGCTCAGAGTAAAATTGTGTGAGTTTCAAGAAAGGACAAGTGGCAAAACTCTCGATAGAATAGAATCCCTCGACATTAGTATTTCTCATTTTCAACCTTTCTATCGGGGGTCATCCTATGTTGCACTGCCACTTGATATCCGTAGAAAGAGGGCCGTCATCAATGTTGAAAACAAGAATGACGAGTACTGCTTCCTATGGACACTTCTTGCAGCTCAAGTAAAGGCGCCGAAAACACATGCGTACCTAGTCAGTAATTATATGGAAGCCTTCACCAACCACCGTTTCGATTTTTCAGGTATTGAGTTTCCGGTAAAACTCTCCGACATTTCTAAATTTGAGAGGCAAAATCCAGACTATTCTGTAAATGTTTTCGGTCTGGATGAAGTTAAAGGTAAACATGTAGTTTCCGGGGCCCTCCATCACACTGCAGACAAACGCGGTAACCACATAAACATGTTGTTGATTACCGACGGCAGTGGGAAAAAATTCCATTACTGTTGGATTCACAACTTGTCGGCGTTAGTCAGGTCTTCTTTAAGTACATATACACGTGCTATTTTTATTTGTGACAGATGTCTGCAACATTTTGGACGCAAAGATCTCCTGGACCGCCACGAGATCGACTGTGCAAGGGTTGATCCTGTAAGAGTGGATTTACCCGGCGACGACGATAAAACTTTAAAGTTTAAGGATTTTGTGCACCAAGAGCGTGTACCCGTCGTCGTTTACGCGGATTTTGAAAGTTTATTGCTACCTTATGATTCTTGCAGCCCCCCACCCAACGCCTCTCACACTACTTTAGTCCAGAAACATATCCCTTTCGCTGCCGCATACCAGGTCGTTTGTCCACTCGTAACTAGTCTGTCGCGTTTCAACTCCTTCAGGGGAAAAAATCCTGAAAAATGGCTTGTTGATGAACTCGTGAAACTTGCCAAGAAAGTTGATAAAATTTACAAGAAGTGCATTCCTCTTGTAATGACAGACGAGCAAGAAGCAAAGTTTGCTGATGCTACGGTATGCCACATCTGCGAGAAAGACATTGAACCGGGGACTGTCAAGGTCCGCGATCATTGTCATATCACGGGTGAATTTAGGGGGGCTGCACATAATGATTGCAATTTGCAGTATAAGACTAAAAAGTACATACCCATTTTCTTTCACAATCTTTCTGGGTATGATGCTCATTTCATTGTAATGGCATTATCAAAACTCGATTTCGATGGAATGGACGTGCTTCCAATCAACACAGAACGTTATATTTCTTTTTCGAAAAAGATTGAATTCACTTCAATCACGTTAAGGTTTCTGGACTCATACCGGTTCATGCAGCTCCCATTAGACAAACTGGTTGGAACCCTTGAGGACGACGACATGGACATTACTAGTGCTCATTTCACCGACCCCGAGAAGTTCCAATTAGTTAAACGGAAAGGTGTCTTCCCTTACGAATACATGGATTCGTGGGATAAGCTCACCGAGGCCACGCTTCCTCCAAAATCAAAATTCTACAGTTCGTTGTCGGAGTCACACATTTCTGATGAAGATTACGAACACGCGACAAAGGTGTGGCGGACCTTCCAGATCAAGACTTTGGGCGAATATGCAAGTCTGTACATGGACACAGATGTGCGGTTACTTGCAGATCTGTTTGAGAAATTTAGGAGTGTATGTTTGGGGAAGTACACCCTGGACCCCGCCCACTATTTCACATCCCCAGGCCTTTCGTGGCAGGCTATGTTAAGGAGCACGCGTGTCGAACTGGACCTTCTGACGGATATCGACATGCTGCTCTTTTTCGAACGAGGTATTCGCGGAGGTATTTGTCAGTGCGTCCACAGGTATGCGAAGGCAAATAACCGGTACATGTCGGAGTACAACCGCGAGGCGTCTGAAGATTTTATAATGTACTTCGACGTAAACAATCTTTACGGCTGGGCCATGTCGGAGTATCTACCCTCTGGTGGGTTTCAATGGCTTTCGGCTAAAGAGATTGCTAGCATAGATTTCATGAGCGTTGCAGCTGACTCACCTAGGGGGTTCGTATTGGAGGTAGACCTTACGATTCCTCAGGATAAACACGACGTTTTAGCAGACCTGCCGCCATGTCCAGACCACAAAGCCCCAGAAGGTTCTACCCTCCCCAAGCTGATGACCACACTGGAGAACAAGGTACGGTATGTTCTCCATTACCGAGTCCTCCAGCAATGTGTAGGCTTGGGGCTGCAGGTGACCGAAATACACCGGGTAATATCTTTCAATCAGTCACCGTGGTTGAAAGAATACATATCTCTCAATACGCGTTCTCGCCGTGACGCCAAAACAGATTTCGAGAGAGATTTTTACAAACTGATGAACAATTCAATTTTCGGCAAGACTATGGAGAACATTCGAAAACACCGCGACGTGAAATTGTGTACAGCATGGGTGGGCCGCCGCGGTGCCCGCAAACACATAGCTTCACCACACTTTAAACAAGTAACAGTTTTCAACGAGGACTTTGTGGCCGTGGAGATGGCGAAAGCTAGGATAGTTTTTAATAAACCCGTGTATGTCGGAATGTGCATTCTTGACTTGTCTAAACTGAGGATGTACAGATTTCATTATGAATTTGCTATTCCTCAGTTTAGAAGCCCTAAATTGCTATATATGGATACAGACAGCTTCATCTACTTGGTGCGGAACTGCGATCCATATGAAGTGATGCGACGCAACAGGGAGGAGTTCGACACGTCTGGGTATAGCACCGGCAACCGTTATGGGATAGAGTCCCACAATGAAAAGGTTGTCGGTGTTATGAAGGACGAAGCGAATGGTACCCTGATTGCGGAGTATGCGGGGTTAAGGGCAAAAATGTATGCATTCCGGCTCGAGACAGACCAGACCTCTAGACGGGCTAAAGGTTTGGCTGGCTCAGTCACTAGAAAGCTGCAGATGGAGGATTATATAAATTGCCTCCATGGTGAAACACCCAGGTACCATCTGCAGCAAAGGATCAATTCAACCCTTCATGTTGTAAATACTGTTCAAATATCCAAACTGGGTCTGTCTAGAACGGACGATAAGCGGTATATTTTCCCCGACGGGATAGAGACCCTCCCGTGGGGGCACAAGTCTGTAAATAATGTGTGAATGTTTTGTAAATATACCGTTTATCCGTGTTTCTAGTTTGTAAATATGTACACTAGTTAGGACTCTGTAAAATATCAGTTTATCAATGTTGGAAATATGTAGATAAGTTAGGACTCTGTAAAATATCAGTTTATCAAGTTAGGATGCTGCATAAAAATCTTGGCTGCTGGGGGAGTGCTGATTTGTATGACATTTTGTTTGCTGAGCTACATGCTCATTTGCATTATATTAACGTAATCGGAAAAAAAAACATTGTAAAATAGACTAAGTGTACAGAAGAAATGCTGTACGTAGATTGTAAGGTTGCTGAGCTGTATGCTCTAACAAAATCTTTTTCATTGGCTGCTGGGGGGGATGCTGCTGAATTCCTTTGTATGACATTTTAAGTTTGCTGAGTTACATGCTCATTTGCTTTAGATTAACGTAATCGGAAAAAAAAAAATGTAAAATAGACTAAGTGTACATAGATTGTAAGTTTGCTGAGCTGTATGCTCATTTGCATTATATTAACGTAATTGAAGAAAAAAAAAACACAATTGTTAGAAAAAATAAGTTTATTTATTAAGAAAAATGAATTTTTTACATTTTAAATAAATCTTTTTTATGAATCCACGTGTTATGTGATTTATCAAAACCCAACCACTTCACCAAGATCATATTTTTCCTTCTCTTTATCACTCGTTCAACCAAAAATGTACTTGTAAGTTTTGTTAGTTGTAATTCTTGCTGGTAAAATGCTCCTGCAATATCTTTACCTTGATAGTCTTTAAGTAAATAAGTTACAGGATTTGTTAATTTCACTTTACTGATGGTAAACACTTCAGTTGACCAGTTGGGCAAGTAGCCTTTCTCAAACTTTTCTTTAAATCTACTGATTCTGACATGGTCACCAACTTTGAATTTTGCTGGAGTAGTCATCTTAATATGGCTGTATACTGTTGAAAGAAGTGAATTGTCTTTAACATCACACGGTTTCATCTTGATGGTGCTGTGCCACTTGTTATTGTAATTGTTCATTAATTGAGGAAGAAGTTCAATCCACCGATGTGAACCACGTCTGCTGAATTCTTGCCACATTGCATTCTTGATAGTTCTATTGAGTCGCTCAACTATTGATGCTTTAAGATGAGTATATGTTGAGTAGTGATTAATACCATAACTTGTCATGAGCGATTTAAACTTTGAATTGTAAAACTCTTTTCCGTTGTCAGTCTGTAAATTTTTAGGAACACGATCACCATTAAGTATTTTCTTCATAGCGTCGACAACCACACTAGCCGTTTTGTTCTTGAGGGGTAGAGCCCATGCAAACTTTGAATAAGTATCAATCACCATCAAGATATACTTGTAGCCACTGTTTTTACGAGAATACGGGATCATTTCTACAATATCAGCTTGCCATAGGTCGTCAAGACCTTTGATTATTACCCGGCGTCTTGGGAAATTCCTTCTAGCCGGTCTATGGAGTTCAGCTACAATTTGATCCATGTTACACGATAATGTCTCTCTCACGAAGTTCTTCAATCACCGACAAAATTTCGTTGGAGTGTGCAGTGTGTCCTGCTGATGTTGATGCGGTAAGTAATTTCAATCTTTCAACGAGCTCATTCGGATCGTCCCAATACACATATTCCTTCATGGGAAGAAGACCAGAACCCGACTGATTGTCAAGTTTAGAGATTATGTTTTTATACTTAGTGGTTGTATTTTTCAAAACTTCTCCAGATGGAATAAATTTCACTCTGTGTGCATTCGTGGTGTCTAGTATTTCATAATAACTTTTCAAGTCCATGTTGGTAAATTTTTTGGGTTTTTTTAAGAACAACAGTTCCATTAAGCCTTGATATCTTTCATATTCATTTCCATCAATCTGTATAACATCTCCATCTATAATCATAGGAGTATTTCCAATCATTAGCGAATCATTTTTCTTCCGGACACCGTACACCGAATCATAATCTCTTTCACTTCGATTGAGTGACTTCAAGAAATCTTTGATCATACCTGGAGGTTGCTGCTGCTGCTGCTGCTGCTGATGTCGCGGAGGTAAGAAAACATTTTCTATTGTATCCGTCACAGGTCTTAAAGAATCTTTGAAAAATTTCTCAGAGTCGATTTGACCAGTTTTCAATTCAAGTAACTTGCGTCGAATAGCATTTCGGGCCTTTATGATGCCGCGTTTAGTTGTTGTCGTATCCATGTTTAAGCATCGAATGAAGCTTATGAGAGTTTATTGTACTATTTTATACTTGATAGTTAATGTTGCTGTAAATGGTTTGTGGGGTTGAGCATTTGGGAGAAAAATAAGATGATCGCCTTGCTTCACAAAGTTTATCCTTGCAGTTTTAATCCAATTCACTATTACATCAACCCTGCCCGGTTTGGCTACTGAGAGGATTACACCATTGACGGGAATTTCGTAATAGTTAAGACCTGTCTCTAGAATGTATGCACGATCTTCAATCAAATCTGTTACCGCAATAGTTATAACCATGGTAACTACTGTCGATTGTAATTCCTTCAGAAGCATTGCTGCATCGCTAGTTGCCTTGTCAATATATTTTTTGGATGCAACATCATCGTCGTCGATGGGGTCAGCTACATGTTTGAGTATTCTACCTTGGCAATCCAAATTACCGTCCTTTGTAAGAAGTATGTTTTGAGGTGGGTACACCAAAACTCTCCTGCTCTGTATCGTCGAAGTTCTCCCAAACTTGTCCATGGCTGCAATGATGATAGTACCTAGTGTGCTTGTCTATTTATTTAAAAACGAATCAAACCCGTTGCGATACCGTCCATGATACATATCACAGTCTTTGTCAATAACTGCAAATCCGTGTTTGCTCGCATTCCAACAAGTACCACATAAGTTCTTAAACTCGCTGAACGGCATATCTGTGTTCACGTGGTCATTATAAATGTGTTTGAGATTCATGTCGTCCTGTTTAAAGAGTACAATCAAGTTGGCGTTGTCTCTCACCAGCTGTTTAGGTATACGGCTGTATGTCTGACACAAGTAGAAAGAGTCTACTGACCTATGTCTCCCCATACAAAAGTAATCTCGTATATTATTCTGCTTCTCACACGAGACATCGTCAAACACAAACACTGAATTTGGTAGCGCTTCACTAGGTGGAGGCACATTCTGATTATCGCTAAATGTTAAATACTTAATTTCTTTAATGGGTTTCAGTATTTCACCTAGCAACTGGTACTTTGGCTGGTACAACGATTTTGAAAACACATATACATTTTCAAATCTAAGCCCATTTGGGTGTTCCAGCAGGGACAGCACAAGATTGGTTTTACCACAGTTTGACGGTCCACAAACTATCGCTCTCACTGTCTCGGGGAACAGAGGTCCGTTCTTCTTCCGCTTGGTGCCGGCAACATCTGCATTACTCACGGGTAATGTTGCTTGCTGCTTGACGAATCGCATTTTGACAAGGTTTCTTTGCTGCACGGGGTATATATAGACGCGCGAATACGTAAAATCATTCAGTCGATAACAATGCCTCCTACGAAGAAGAAGAAGGGCCGTGGCTTCTTAAACAAGCTCGTCGACAAAATGCCATTTGAGGCACACATTCCAACTTACCAGTTCTGTGGACCCGGGACGAAACTGGAAAAACGTCTAAAACTCGGCCAGACGGGGATCAATCCACTAGATGCAGCATGCAGGGAGCATGACATTGCGTATGCACAGGGTGCCGACAGACGTAATGCAGACCGAATACTCGCAGAGAAGGCTTCAGTCAGAATGAAAGCCAAAGATGCAAAGTTCGGTGAACGGGCGGCCGCGTTACTAGTTAACGGTGCTATGCGTGCCAAGCTAAAGTTGGGTGCAGGGATTAAAAAGAAAAGAAGACGAAGAAGGGTGGAATACTCCCCTTAATTCCTATTTTTGCCGGATTGTCGGCTGCCGGAGCTCTTGCCGGTGGAGCCTCAGCCATCGCCAGAGCCGTCAAAGCTGCTAAAGAAGCAAAAAAAGCAGTTGAGTGAACAGAAACGACACAATGAAACCATGGAGGCAATTGCAATGAGGGGTAAAGGTCTGTATTTAAAACCATACCGGAAAGATGGATCTGGATTGAAAAAAAAAAGTCCGATCAGGAGTTGACCGATGACGATATACGTAGACATGTAAAGCGTTTGCGTATACCTCATTTTCGTGGTGTCTTCATGCGCGATGCATTACCTCAAAAAATTAGTGAACGTGAATGTGGAATTGTGAACTTGGACAGTGCTGAAAATGCTGGGACGCACTGGGTTGCGTACATCAAGTACAAGGATGGTGTAGTGAAATATTTCGATAGTTTTGGTGACTTACCTCCGCCATTGGAATTGCAGCGATACTTTGCAGGTAACAGAATACAGTACAATGTGCAACGACACCAGGAATTTGGTACGCACATATGTGGACATTTATGTTTAAAATTCCTGCATCAGAATGCATAACATCAGTCTTGCATGAACCTTAGTCGGGGTAACACATGTCTGTGACACTCTGCTTGTCCGGTAACAGTTCAGTCTTGAGCTGTGATTACTTCCCACCGATAGATTTGAGTCAAGGCGAGTATACGATCGGCTTAGTAGATTTTCAAACATACAACTCGATTCCGAACATTGATCAAGTCAAATTGCAAATTTCATTACTCGAAGAATAAAGTGATAGATATTCCTACAGGATCGTATGATATTGACGACTTGGCCAGTTATTTGGCTCGGCTTACAAATAACGAGAAACTGGTTATTAAAGCAAACAACAATTCACTCAAGTGTGAGATACAAACACCTGTGGAAGTAGATTTCACGAAACCAAACTCAATTGGCTCACTGCTTGGATTTTCTAAACGTGTGTTAAAACCGGGATTTCATACCTCAGACTACACTGTGCAGATCTTCAAAGTTAACGCGATAAGGATAGAGTGCAGCATATGTACGGGAAATTACGTCAACGATAAGCTGGGACATACACTACACGAGTTTTTTCCAACAGTACCGCCAGGATACAAGATTGTAGAAGTACCTGCAAACGTCATCTATCTTCCCATCACGGTGAAAACGCTCAACAAGCATTCACATTAGAGTTGTCGATCAGGACGGCAATTTAGTGGATTTCAGAGGAGAAACTATTACTCTGAGGCTACATATAAAGAATGGGCGCTCGTTATAAGAAGAGGCAGACTCAAACAATTGTCAGTAGCGAACCGACAGTGAAACGGGTAACACCAACAGTGAAACGGTTAACTCCTGCTAACGTGCTCTTCCTACAGTCGTTAGGCTATACAGTTAAAAATCATGGATGAAGTGCTTGATATAACTTCCAGTGTGGAATTTGATGAGTCGGTGACGCGTAAACAGTTTTTGAGTCACCAACCACATACGCCCACAACATTTAATAATAATGATGAAATTCGGATACCTATTCAGAACCAGGATACATATACGCTGCCAGGGGAAAGTTTCTTGCATATTGAAGGAAGATTTCTCAAGTCAGATGGAACTGGGGCTACAAATTCAATTGTTACATCCAATGCGTTTGCGTTCCTATTTGAGGAAATTCGGTTAGAAATTAATGGAGTTGAAATAGACCGAAATAGAAATGTAGGTGTCACAAGCACAATAAAGACTCTTATTTCTGCTGGTCCTCAACAAATTGGTCTGTTGGAGAACTCAGGATGGGGGCAACGCGATCTTGGAAATGGTTACTTTGATGTATGTATTCCGCTGAGTATGCTCTTGGGTTTTTGTGAAGACTTTAAAAGGATACTTGCAAATGTAAAACAAGAACTAATACTTATTCGATCTAGGGACGATACAAATTCATATGTACAAGCCAATCCAAACCCCCAGAAAAGTAAATTCGCCATCAGTAAACTAGCATGGGTGGTGCCTCATTTACAAGTAAGTGAGAGAGAAAAACTGGCGTTGCTTAAGATTGTGGACAGTGGGAAGCCACTTAGAATTAATTTCCGAAGCTGGGATTTGTTGGAGTACCCGCTACTTCCTATAAGCAAAACTCAAATTTGGTCTTTGAAAACATCAACACAGCTGGAGAAACCTAGGTTCGTTGTTCTGGGATTTCAAACAAACAGGAAACGAAATGAAGCATTAAGTGCGGCTTTATTTGACCACTGCAATCTTGCCAACGTCAAAGTGTTTCTAAATGATGTGGCGTACCCCTACGAGAACATGAATTTGGACTTTAAGAAAAATCGAACCACAGTATTGTACGATATGTATGCAAGATTCCAACAAACTTACTACGAACGGGAGCATCCTTCACCGCTACTAAACCGTGAAGATTTTGTCGCTACTGCTCCTATCGCCGTAATCGACTGTTCACATCAAAATGAGTCGGTAAAAACGGGACCTGTAGATATTCGTATGGAGTTTGATAGCACTGACAATTTTCCAGCCTACACCGCCGCATACTGTCTAATCCTTCACGACCGTGTTGTGGAATACGTACCGCTAACAAGTGTTGTGCGTAAGCTCGCATAAAACCAGATAGCGCCCATCATTGCCACCCAGTATCATGCCGACCATCTTCCTGGACGCTCAAGGATTCAAGACGAGAGAAGGAGTGTTTATCTTCAAAGAAGTTGCCGTCTGTGTAGTGCAATCAGACAACATTATCGCCACACATTGCATCTCTGTAAATTCACCATCACGTGGAGGTAATGAGCCAACAGTCAAATGGCTGACAAATAATTACCATGGAATACCTTGGACTGCTGCTGGTATAACCTTTAGCAAACTATGTACTATTCTACATGCAATCACAAATGAAGATGACTCCATTATTTACGTTAAAGGACGGGAGAAGGCTCGTTGGTTTCAGAAGATTATTCGCAAGAAAGTCTGCTACAATATAGAAGATTTAGGATGCCCGCCTCTACATGAACTCAAGAAAAATAATTTGATAAAACTTTGTAAAGGACATTTATTTTGTAACGCTATATGCGCTGTTGAAAATGTATTTTTAATTGCCCAATGGTGGGTGAAATAAAAAATAAGAAATAAAATAAAAAATGTGTTATTTATTTAAACACTTTAGTTAATAAGGTCCACAAACATCATATCCAGGTTCATAATTCTTAATTACAATATTATTTACATCATCAGATACTAACAAATTTTTATATGCAATAAGTTCAAGTCTTAATTGCGCATAATCCAATGATGAACTGGGTGTCACTTGCGCTACACGAACATTGTTAATGTGCATGTCAATCAGTTTTTGCACTGTAGCCATATTGAAGTCTCGTAGCACTTTATTAGCTAGAATGTCCACAAATTCTGTATAATATCGTGCCACCAAGTAGCCCCACTTCTGCTTGACGGTCAAGGCGTTGGTCACTGCCGGCTGCGCGTCGAGGAAGTTCCTCCAAGTAGACTGGCCGAAGAAGACACCGCTGGCAGGATCGTCATTGAGGTGGAAACAAACAGTCTTCACCCCGGCAATCGTTCGGCAGGAGACGGTGTGCTCACCAAGCGAGATGCTGTCGGTGCCGGCGTTGAATAACTCGGACACTACGTCCAATTCCTGGATCAGGACGTTCCATTCGTAGTATGTTAAAACAATTTTATTGTGTCCCACTTTTTCCAGAACAACAACAGGTTCAAACTCGTGTTTGGACGATAACCCTATCATCAAACGTTTCGTATCACCAGCGTTGAGTTGGTAGACAGAGGAGAACAACATCACTAGACGAGGCATGGCTGCAAACTGACGCCGGGTCGGCCGGGAGGGGCGGAAAACGGGTCTAGACTAATTAACATAACCAGTCTGCAGTACACGTGCACGGCGGTTTGAGAAAATAAATAATGACCCCATTAAAACGATTTACGATCCGGGGCTCACACCTGCGTCCATAAAAAGGGACCGACCCTCATTAGCATATAATTTATGACCCGTAACTCAGGTTAAGAAGTGCCGCGTAGCCTCATTAGCATATTATTCACATTAGCATGCAATTTATGAGCCGTAACTCAGGTTAAGAAGTGGCCAGGTGAACACCTGCGCGACGTGGGGGGTCTGGCGGCACGTGCGCGGCGGGGGGGGGGAGGGGAGGGGGGAAAATCCAAGATGGCGCCGCACATATGTTTACCCCCTACTCACCATTGGGGTTGATACTAATTCCACAATTTATTTATTGCTTTAAAACGTTAATATTAATAACTGTTATTAGCAATTTTAATTTTAAGTTGGGAACCATGGCATTATTCCAGAAACTGAACAATATCTCTTCTAATGATTTCTCTGGCTTCCGCGGCCGTCTTTGTTACTGATTACAACGCGGCATACTCCGAAAATCTTGTAATCATTAAGATCTACTTTTAAATTTTTATGGACACTGATTTGTTATTAAAGTTTTCAAAATTTCAATGTCAGGAACCAAGTTTTTTTGCGTAACTGATAAGTAAAATATTTCTGTTCTTACTTAATTGTAAACATAGTTAGTAACTTGAAGGAAAAGTGAGTTTAATTTATATTGTCAGTTTCAAAATTGGCCGAGCGAAAATTGCTGAAATTCTATCGTTTAACACCAGTCAGTGGCGGATCTACGAATTATCCGAGCCTGGGCAAAAACTTCAGATTGTTGCTCCTTCAAACTTTGCCCCCCGGGCAGGGAGCTGTTCTTTGATTTTGCCGACCCCCTAATGGTTGCCGCTCGGTGCAGTAGAGCTAAATAAAAAAGGACGCCACCACACGAATTCGTCATTTACAGCCCCTTCAAACATGACTTTGCCACCTCCTGAAGTTGTCGCCCCCTGAAGTTGCCGCCCATCTGAAGTTGCCACCCGGAGCAACTCCTGGTTTGATCTGCCCCTCCCCCTCCCCACCCTTTTCCAGATCCGGCACAGGCTCCCGTTTACAGATTTTTAGTCCAATTTTGTTCACTGATACCAGAACTAGTCCCGGAAAATCCGGTCCTATTTCGGAGGTATACAGTAAAATTCACCATTAAGGTCGTAGCTGGTTGAGTGAAGTTTAACGTGAAGCTAACTGAAATCACGAGCGCTGCAGTGAAAGTGTTATAAAACTGCAAAATATATCATAGAGATAAGAACTGCGCAGAGAAATAAAATTTAAGAGTAATGCAGTTTATCGAACTATCAAGTATACTTAAAAAATTATTTCATTCTCTATTGGTTGACGTCATTATTCAGAGGAACAGTTTGTTTGTAAAATGGACTGGTAGAGGAGGGCAGTAAGGCGTTCACAAGCTCACATTAACCATTAAAGTCCAGTATTAACGTAAAATTCAAAAGTTTCATAACACAGAACTACCTCGCATTAGTTTATCTACCATATAATTTCGTAAGCTCATTCCCCCATTCAATCACTCAACTCAATAGCTATTGGCTGGAGAACGATGGCGTCGCGCGGCAGCCTTCGCTCGCAAAGTAACAGCGACCAAAGATATCATTAGAAGAAATTCGAGGTTATGTCCACAATTTAATAGCTAAGCAGCTGCTACAAAATTAATTGTCATAATACATTAATTAATTTTCTTTTCATAACATTTCATAGTAAAAAAATCGATAAACTTAAGTGCTGAAAAAACGTTGAACTGCTTTTCAGTACCATGTCGCTAATGAAAGCTACAAAAAAAAACTTTAAAAATTTAAATTACTCATGGTGTCTGATGTAATCAGGAAAGCCAATTGTCAATCCTGCATAGGCTAAATTTCAATTTAATTAAAACTTTCGCTAACGTTGCTTCTTGACCAAAGTTTATACATTACAGTTTATTTGCTTTTTACATATTTTACTGACCACTTTAGTTAATGCTCTTTATTCATATTCGCTGTACATGAGTTATTAGGTTATTTAAAGTGGCAATTCATTTCTTCGGAGTTGTTCAACTATTTTATAATATGGAATCTGTATTAAGTTCTCTGGCCGTTACAGACACTATGACCAAAGATTACATTATAAATGTTTGCCAAGCCTCAATAAAAAAACAACGTGATGCTTTCAAAGCAATTGTGCACTCTCTCTCTTTTTTTTTTTTTTTTTAAAGAAATTCTTCACATTTTGCAGAGTAAATTTTTAGGGTCAAATACAAGTCAAGTTGCATTTCAGCAAGTTCGAGTCTACCAACCACGACCTTTGAAACAATTAGCGCGATCGTCTCTGTACGTGTTTAATAAGTCTATTAATACTTCTTCGTGCTCAAGAGATTACATGTCATGTTCGGATATGGACAGATAACGACAATCTGTAATAATCTATGACCTTAAAAACTGGAACTATTCTACACCCCTGACGATACGCAAAATACGGTTACGGGCTTACACTAGTAGATAATTAAGCTACTAAACTGTATCAATGTACTGACATAGTTATGATTAGGGTTCGGATCTTTATGACCAAAAAAATAGAGAAATATGCATGCAAATATGACCTTAAAAACGAGTTTATATGACCTGAAAATAACAAAATATGACCAAACATTTAAGTTTATTGTACATCAAAACATGCTCAATTATACATCACTTATTTTATCTAGTAGTGTCGCTTTCATGTAGACAGCATAATTTGCACTGAATGCATCATTGGGAAATTAAATTTTAAATTGCTTTCTGGAAGTCACTTTAATTTCACATAATTTACAGAAAAGAACTCTTTCATCTGAACTAAAATACTCCTCTCCAAATTCCGTTACGTAACTCCCTAACTTCGCACTTTCAGAAAATTTTGTTTTCGGTATGGTGGTACTGACTGATCCACTGCAGATTTAACACTGACTGAGCATTATTTTCAAAAGTATTGGTGGCAATGAGACATTGATTGACGTGGATCGACACAGACATGCTGCTGCTGCATTGTCGAGATTAAAGGGGGGGGGGGGCGGAGCATTGACCTTTAGAGAGTGTCAATAACGTATAAATTTAATTTTTCACTGGTGAATTCTGACATTTTCAGTGACAATTATGTTTGTTTTTCCTCCAGTGTATAATAGCAGTACAGTTCTGTTAATAATTATCTTAATTTCTTCTCATCTACAACTTCTAGTACTGCTAAAAAATTACTAGATTTTTCCTCAAAATATGATCGCAATATTATCCTAATATGACCAAAACTAGGAAAATGGTCTGAACATGCATTTGTATGCTATATAAAATACATTTAAATACAGTCAGAAACGTGTAATCATTGTTTAATTCAGCATTACAGATCAAAAAGAGGGAAGGAGAAACACATGACTTGTAATAAAGATCCGAACCCTAGTTATGATAAAAAAATTTATTAACATAAGCAAAAAAATTGTATTTTACACATCGGTTCTCACATTGTTTCTTACGACTTCTTAACTTAAATAGCAAATAACCCAAGTAAAAAATTTCATATAATAATTTTTTTTCTAAAAACTCAGCATGTAAAATATTTATTTATATTTATAGTTCTGACGATGTATCTGATATTTAATTTATTTATTGTGATTATTCGATGGTGTTTGCAAAGTTTACTGCCTTGGTCATAGGTTTTGCTCTTTCTATAATTTAGACAACCCACTAGCGGCCTGTTACCGTTAAAGCGTCAGCGTACTTGGCAAGAGAAAATAAAATTTATAACGAAATCAGGTTCAAACCTCGAGAGTGGTGTACCGGCCATACTGATTGTAACCACTCAGGCGGTGCCCATTATCATCTAGAAGGATGTTGACTAGTTTTCCAATGTCCGCATCAAAACGACAAATTTCAGTTTAAACTAATGGATATTTTGATATACAGAAGACAGCTTTCACATGTAGATAGCGACACAGGTAGACTGTGGTGATGACGAAGGTGGAATGTCGGTCTTAAGTTGCTACTTTATGGTCAGAGCTTCAGGATAATCGACTGTAAAAACTCAAATTTTCTTACAGAGTCAAAATGTCAGAGTGCGACTATAATATTACCATTTGTGCTTTATGAAAAAATTTTCTCGTAACAATCTTGTCTTTCAACTCACCAGTTAAAAGAATTTATGTATTCTAATTAATGAAAACAATATTTTTTTAAAAAAAAAAATTACGACACGTCAGCGAAATGTAAACACAAGAATGACTTGACAACGAAAAATCCTATGTCACAAAGATGAATGAAACTTTTGGAGAATCATTGCCTCATGCCTATGGAGTTGCTTCGGAAACTCTGAATTCCGAATCTACATATTCATAGGAGAGTACTTTTCCCCACTCGTAGACATGCCGGTCCTTATTCCCAATGGTGAGCCTTTGGTAGATACCTGTAATTTACTTCTCACTCCGCTAAAAACTGAGGCGTGTATCCTATTCTGTGTTGCATATCAGGGCTGCCAACGTGAAGTCGTGATATTAGACGAATCTTCGTAATGTACTGTACAATGTTTAATTATTTTCACTGTTCGCGCTGGGTAAGTTCATACGCTGTGCTCGCTTTGTTGTATCTAACGACGTCTGAGAAGTATCTTACTTACAAAAAATCGCCGGTGCTATATGTGTAAATGATATTTCTAATTACCCGATCGCTTTGCAGGATTTTCGGTGTATGGATTCTTGAATCGTTGATGTTAACACTATCGATGTTTTGATTTTGAAGCTTGAAGCCGAAATCCCAAGCACCATGCACCTCAATACTGGTACATTACTGGTTGGTAATATTTCTTCATGAAATGGCACTTTAAGAACTACATGTATAAGTGTTATCTCGCTACTGACCAGCCGCGAACACTGTTGTATCACTTACACGAAAATAATACTTCCCCATGCACTATAGAACAACCCAAGTACACTATGACTTACGGACATGTAATGCAATCTCTAGAAGCAAGTATTAAGTATGAAGTTCCATGCAGAATGTGTAGTACTATGTCTCTGCTGCAAATAAACACGTGAGCAAATGAAGACAATCGCTTTGCGTTCTTGCAAAGAAGGCTTTCGTGTTCCCTTTCTTCTACTAGTTGTTTCGATGTATGTTACAATAATAATGTTTTGGCAGCGTCTTCGCTTGATGATAGGCCGAGAAAAAAAAGTTAACAACAATTACGAACAATATTTCTTGCCAAACTCCTATTTACTATTTTTCCCAATCATTCCATACGTACGAGGGTCTCCACTGGTCCATTTATCACAAATCTATATACGGATCTTTTAAAAGGGACCTTCCTGCGCTCAAATATTTAAACCGTTACTATTTTATCTACGTCACACGATTTCGAGGCAGAGAAGTTCCACTGAGTAAACAATTCTTTGGAAATTCTCTTTGAGTGGATTTCGTACTCAAACTCTGTGTCCTGTTATACCACTTTGCTTAACGAACTAGAAATACCTCTGACCCTTTTTAACTGTCAGTCAGGCTCATCCTCCCCTGAGACCTCCATATTTCGGGCATTTTCAAAGCTCTACCTGTGGAGCCCTCCATTAGCTCCTGTCGGTCGCTCTTTCAAACGTGTACACTCACAATTCAATATTCGGAAATGTTGTCAGTATTATTAAATTATTGGAGTGTACCTGATACATGGTGTAACGCTAATCCATGGGAGCCATAACAGAGGAGACAAATTCTCTTGAAGTCTCGTGAACAGATTGATTTTCAGTTTGGAGATCTCTAATTTGTTGTTGTGAGTGACAAACTAAGTACTGAGGCCCAAGTAGTCTCAGTGGCAACAGTTTTCTCGCCTATCTTGGTGATTTAACCATCACATGCTACTGTCTAAACTGGACTTATAATTTATAATTGGATTCAAACGGCGGAGTGTCTTGGAAGGCATCCTGTACAAATAATAATAATAATAATAAAATACCTCTAACCCTAAGTTGCTAGCTTACTGCTGTAACTGAACTGCCGTTATGCTTTTGGAAGAATCATATCGTTGCAGTAATAACATGTTGGAAGATTTCAGATGGCCGTTATGCTTAGAACTGACATTCCGTTGCTAGTAAGGACCATTGAAACTGAGTCCCTGGAAAGATCTTTCGCTGAAGGTCAAGGAAGGACAGTAGATGCTATTGATTTCCCTCGCTTAGAGGAGCAGCTCAGTTGGTATGGCACGTCACAGTAACAGAATCGCAACAATTAGTTTCTTGTTTGAAGCAGATACTGACGTTGCCAATTGAATGTCAAATTATTTTATTGTTCTTCATCTTTTCTCTTATGCCATAATCAATGCTTCGACTGTTGCTTATTCGACTTCGTATCGTGCTCACCTCGGAAAATATATCTCACAATGCTATGCTGTATAAGGTGACATCTTTTTATAAACAGCGTCTCTATTTTCATGTGACGATGGACACAGATATGCTGTAGGAAGCAATTTCTTTTGATATCGCGGAGATCAGTTAGGCAATTATTCTTAATTTCAAACCGTCCCTTCAGGGCAGGTCGTCGGCACGATAATGGTGTGCATTTCTGAGGTAGCAGGTTTGAACTCCGGTTGTGGAAGAAATTTTCACCATTCTGGATGCGGTAGAAGAGGTGGTGATACGCATAAACAGCATACTGTCCCCCAAAGTTTTGAGCTAAATCTTGGCAGTGCGTTGGAGTAGATTAAATGGTGAAGAATAGTATGCATGAATATCTCTGCACAGGGTTTCACCATCTCCGTTCTTTTATACTCACAGCAAAAACAATATACTTCAGTTATCAGAAGTCCTCACAGTAACCTGCATGCAAACATTAGCATTTTAAACAGTCGGAGGAAAGGAGCTGGCCACCCTATCTCTGGATGTGGCCTCAGAGCAGAAAAGTATATTTTACTTTTTACTTAATTTCTTTTTAATTCATCTAGTTTAACAGAGGATATCAACATTTTAACGCGCCTGAAGGGTGTACACCTTTGATGTAATTGCTCGGCGATCTAAACTTCCGAGAGGTATACGGCGTCAAAATGGTCTGCATGTGAAGGCCATCTTCATTAAAAAACATGGCTTCATCGGATTCCCTCAGCTACCGTATGGTTCTAACCTGGTTCGAAGTTTGTATTTATTTATTTAAAAAAATAGAAGTTTAATATTCGTGGTCGAAAGTTTAACAGTGATATAGGCATTTGTGCTGTAACATTTTGCAACTGAGACACAAATTACTTTTTTTATTAGAATAAATTTATTAATACCAATTTATGAAAAAGAGTTATAGTAAAGGGAAGTTATGTTGGAAAGTGTTATGCATATTTTGTTTATTTAACGCGAGAATTTTTAGACTTTGCTCAGAAATATAAATCATGCCATTGGTGTTGGTTTGATTAATACCACGTAATAAAATCTGCAAAGAACAGGATTCGAACAGGGGAATTCTCATTTCCCGCTCAAAACCCAATCGTTCAAAAAGGGTGCTATTTACGCACTCGAACCCTCGACCCACAGAAACACAAGTGCGTAATCATGCAGAAGTTTTCAGCAGCAAGCCGGCTGGAAATGAGTTCAATGAAGAGACTAGGTCACATTCCTAGCTATAAATTTCCTCTCTAAGTTTATCGCCAGTGTATAGCCGTTCTTAATTAGTATCAAAGTTGCAGTTCAGTGGTAGCATGTAATAAAAGTAAGATAAGAATCCCATAGCTCAGTGGTAGGAGTCTGAATCGGTGGTGTGAAATCCCAAATATCAACCCATCACATGGTCCTTATATTTTACAAGCCCTGTTTTGATCTTTGCTTCTGCCACGATTTTTCTGCTTCTGACAAATCGGCTTAGAACGTTTTGTACGAGAGGATCCAATGTAATGTAATTCAGATTCGAGTTAAATTTCTAGATTCGCATCTTGCCCCGGACGCGGATAGTTTTAGTTACTGGACAACACCATCCGGCTGGACACCCGACAGTATTCTATTGCAAGGGAAACACTTAGCAGCGGCTACTTTCTTTGCAACATTCCACAAATGAACACTCAGGGATTTCTTGCTAACTAGTTGACCAAGATCGCTGAAACACCATAACGCAGCTCGACAAGGATTCCGCTGGCGCGATTCCTTCTGCTGGATGGGAGTTTCAAAATTCTGGACTTTGCTAGCAGAATAGGAGGTTGTGCACGATTCATAATCACCAGATTGTATACCGAAATTCTAGTTTACATGCGAACACTTTACGCAGTGAACAAGGCATGCGACACTGTTGATGGTGATACGTTTTTCGGGTGGGGTCGGATGTGGGTCTCCAGAGTGTCTTTTGGAAGAAGAGCCCTCAATGGGATGCTACGGGCTTCACCCTTCCATTTCTAAGGTGAGTTCCCACGGCGCATGATTTTGTAGGGAGCACCACATCAGCCGAAGCCCTCGCCGCCTCCCCACCACGTTGCCTAGTGTCAGTTCAGCTACCAGGGCGTTTGATCTTTACCGAATGGGCCACGGATAGGGGCGCGCTGTCCTTGCAAGCACAGGCGAGCCCCTCTTTTCCCACGGCCCTCTCTTGATAGCTGGATTGGTCCGGCCGGCAAATGCGCGGTTACACGCAGTACATGCAGTGACACAAAACATTCACATCTCACCATAATTGTACGAGTATCTTGCCACCCCTGTTGTCTCCCTCCCCCTAGTTATATCTTCCCAACCCAGTTAAGGGGGCGTCCATTAATGACGTGATGTGTTTTTCCGGAATTCTGAACCCCCCCCCCCTCTTTGTGGTGAGACTTCGTGAGATCTGGTCGGACCATCCTCCCCCCTCTAAAATGACGTGAGATTTTGACGGAGACCCCCCACCCACCCTACTAATTGACCTCGTAACTTTTTTAGACCTTTTTTTTAGGTCTACAGTCCGACAAGATTTTTAAAACCTCACGTGAGAATTCGCCGGAACCCCCCCCCCCATTCCACCTCAAATAATTAATCGACGCCCCCTAACTCTCCCCTAGCCCAGTTGTATGTTGTCATTTTAACTGTATCTCTCCGCGAGGTTTCCATCGAAGGGCAACATCGTAGTAACCTCCATCTCCGGGATAATGAAAGTGGCAAACAATATTGTTTTCATTTTTTCTTTGTAAATCTTTCGATAACATGTTGTATGGGATGAATTAAAACAAATTACAAATAACAAAACGCAAACAAAAAATCGTAAAACTATTATTTAGATGAATGGAGATTGGGCTCTGGCACTGTTTGTACAGCCATAAAGGGAATTTCCCATTACATAGTCTACATCTTGCTTGAAAGGTAAACTATACTTTCTAATTATATATTTCAAACGAATTAGGCAGAAAACTTGGTACCCTCCAAACTTTTAAACGATATGTATTTAAATTAATGGTCAGATGATGCTAACGCACCTATATTCGACTAGAAAATTATTATACTAAAATAGTAATATCGTGCTGTAGTCGTTCCGAGATTTAGTTTTTAATCTTCCTTCCACGCCCTAAGATACCAGAAACTGAATCGTGTTCGCAGATACTCGAGGAAGCAAAACACGTCATGGAAATCGAGAGTCGTTTGTGGTTCCCGGAACACTTTGGGGGACTCCCGCTTGAAGGTCTTTGGAGTCAACAGACAACCACGATCTCTTTAAACCGCTGCAACGGTTCCAGTTGTATGATCTTTATTACTGCTTGAAACTAAAATATGACAAACGAAAATGGGGATTTTATAACAAACACAACAGATAAATATAAACAATTTAAAAGCTTTTGTTATTCATAGAATCTGCAATCGAACACACAGTTTTTGATCAAGCTTGAAATTTTTAAATTATTTCTTCATACATATTTCATTGATAGATATTTAACCAAACCCACCCGAACGTTTGAACCACTTCGCTGTTACCAAACGTATTAGAAACTTATTATTTAACTAGTTTCCAAATTTATTCATTAGAGTGAACTTATGGTGAAGATTGCAGAAGTTAGCTTTAGTGAGAATCTGTGCACAGGGAGACCAATGTTTACAGAGAACAGTAGTGCAAGGAGAAATCAAGTAAATAAATAATGATATTCTGATGATGAAAATCTGGACCATAGGCAGTATGACGGAAAGCTCCTTACTTCCAGTTTCCTTGCTTATGAACAGTAGCGCTTGAGCTTACCATTATCGCGAAGAAAAAAAAAAAAAAAAAAAAAAAAAAAAAAAAAAAAAAAAAAAAAACTGCGGGTCGGAATCTTGTATCATACACCAAAAGGTGCCTCTAATCTCACCCAAGACTTCGCAATAGAATGTAATGTAGACAGATTGTAGTTACAGCAGAAAATCAGTATTTTAAACAGCTTTTTTAGCATCCTAAAAAACAAGCAAGTAGGATAGTGCATTCTCTCCCTCCACCGATTACAAATTACTATTTTAATTTATTTCAAAGTGTTTGAATCATTATTACACTAAAATCCCACGATACCTGTCGAAATTTTCATATGAATTCTATGTCTCTGTATACTAAGGCTCTGATAAGTACATAACAGGATAGGCAGAAAATTAAATATACCTATGCCCGATATCGGATTTGAATTGGCAACCTCGACAACTCGTGGTTAGTATTATAATAACTTCGCAGACGGTATCGGGAAATTTCGCTTTAATCATAGATGTTTCCCTTTTCATACTTCATTCCATAATCAACCTCTTCTTTGCAGGTGTTAATACTCTACACACGATTTATCATATGTGAGAATTGGCATCAGAAGTAATATTTATTCTGCTGCAAACTAGTCTAAAAGCCTGAGAATATTCATACATTACTGCATTCTAATTTGCTTTGAAAATTTTTAACACTGGATTTGAAGTGATTCCACGTCACTTTAACTCCCTTGCTATTAGTTTTCTACACACTTCTATAAATTACACTAGTAACTGAATAATTTCAGTTATTCGTATGTGGCCGTGAAGTTAAGCGGAGATGACATTCACACATGACGACAGAAACTGCAGTCCAGCCTTGATGGCAGAATTTTTTCCCGCTTGTATGTCTGAGGATCTGAAGTCAGTAAAGTATAACTTGGGTGAACTACGCACGCAATCTGCGCACAATTTCTGCCTTGGATAGCGTGTTCAGGT
Organism: Vandiemenella viatica; assembly: GCA_031002005.1. Lineage (NCBI taxonomy): Eukaryota > Metazoa > Arthropoda > Insecta > Orthoptera > Morabidae > Vandiemenella > Vandiemenella viatica. The sequence goes on from CM061920.1 coordinate 220,990,646, forward strand.
ACCCAAAAAGAAAAAAACCTGATCAACTAAGAGTTACACAACAGACATATGAGCTTCCTAGTTATTCACCGTGACACAAGTAAACAAACAAGTAGAAACAAGACAGCAGAGTTGGTCATGCCAGGGTACTGTTACCAACAACTTGGCTTTGCTGCCTTAACGAGAGTTACACTAACGCTAACCAATCTTCTTAGCTCAATTCAATGTCCTCAGACACATTAGGGATGACCTTGTGCCAGAACATTTTTTGCTGTGTTCTGAATGCGCAAAGTGTTTTTCTTCTTTTAGGGTTTGACGGTTTCTCGACTGGTTCCGACTAACTGAACGGTATCAGACAGAGGAATGGGATGTAAAAGTCTCTGTAATATTATATTGGTCACTCAGTCTTTGTTTCTATTGCAATCAGTTAGTGTAAGATCTCATTGATCTGTTCATGAATTTCATACACAGACACAACTTACTATGTGGTACAGATGTGGATTTGCGCTGCACCTGTCTATTATTCTGTGTTTATGTGTAGCTATCTCATTTATCACTCAATTGAAATATTAAAATATAAAAAATAAAAATGAGGTGCCTGAATAAAGGACTATCGTGATAGGATAAATAATGTAGGCAACTACCCCCATTATATATTTAATAGATTTAAACTATTCCTTTAAGTATCAAAAACTCACGTGCCTCATACACCTAAGTATAATTAAAAAGATAAGCTAATAAAGCTAATGGGTTCATACCCCATCAATAGAGATATTAATTCTCTTCTTTTTAGTTCACAACAAAACAGTAAAAATTCTATTCCTTTCATTTTTAGTGATAGCTTTTATGTGTAGCTATCTCACCGGTTTCCAACCCCCAAAGGACAGGAAAAACAAAATCGTTGTATAAAAAATGGTACTGACACAAGATGTCTCCAGAAAATGACATAATTTTAAACCATAAACAAAAATCTGCCGGAGGATCTGTGGTAGGTAGTCTCCCTCACTTAAGTTTCTCTCCCTATAGTTTGTTGTCATTTTTAAACATGTTGCAATTGATTCTCTTCATGAGAGTAGTTCAGTGGTTTCCACGTCATATTTTTCTGACTCCGTACTTTTTACGACAACTTTTACGTAGCTTACAGCTTTCTATATCTAATTCTAGCAATAAAATTGTAAGTGCACGCGTACGAAGTCGTGGGTAACAGACACTAGACCACATACTATAGATGAAATTTAAGAAAGAATTCCGCGGTTCCAAACTTCGGGAGCAAGCGTCTTAGTAGGGACAGTGAGTTTCAGGGATCTGTCAACTGTAAGAAGCAAACGACACGTGGTTGAGTAAAGTTTTAACCGAACTCATTTATATGCTACCGTATCTCCCAACTTCAATTCTAGCTGGAACGAAGTATTTCTGCCTCCGAGTTACGTGGGTCATGAGGAGGAAAGAGATAAGAGTACAATTTTATTTTATGTTAAAAACAATTCAAAATACTGTAATAAACCTTACCAGCTTTAGTGGTAATTCAGAGCATGCTTAGCAATACAATAGATTGTCAGTTGAGAAGCATTATCTCTGATCTGAGTGTAAAAGGATTATTTAGACCACGAGTTGATGGCAGTAGGTTTCTGTCGGAGCCATCGTTCCAATTAGGTTTCGAGAAAGACTGTGGGATGAACGTGGCACTGAATTCTCGTATCGCTATATTATCCCAGGCAAAAACTATTCCACAATCCTTCGAATAGCGTCCTACAGGCGAAGCTCCATCTTTTAATCATTTATTTTAATTTAACAGTTGTCTCTCACCGACTGCATTAGTACCTTCTTATTGGTAACGTGGTGCACGCACCTGATTTTAAAGATTGAAACTAGCATCCAGTTGCAGAGATTCGTTATCCTCGCCCATGAAGATTCTGGTTTCCTTGTTTACAAAAGCCGCCTTATATGCTGAGGTTACTGAGGCACCGTGATGGTGATCACAGTATGATCTGGTAACATTGCTGGAGCTGGTAACAATTTTTAATATCCGCCAGTTGCCGCGCGGGATTGGAGAGATGGTGATGCACAATTTCTGACTACCAATCGGAACTGCTGAGTTAAATAAAAAACCTCTTCGCAGTGAGTATGGACTGATAATGATGATTTTGTTCGTGGTTAAGTTGACGTTAAATTTGATAGCCCCACTGGCGTCTATCGGGAAAGTAGACCTGAATGGGTTGGCACCGATTTCGATTTTAACCTTCTCTCTTCTTTCATTTCTCATCCACAACACAATCGTCTGGACACATCACCAATATAGACTTTCACACATATAAAAATTACGACCATTTCAACACTGGGGAAGGAAAAAGTAAACTATTGGAGTTACATCCGAAAAGTTGCAGTTGTGAAAGGGTAATACCTTCCATTATAACTGCATACGCCCAGACAGCGGATATGGCACAAACCTTTCCATTAGAGAAATCCCATTCCAGAATGCATTCCGTATCTGAATATTACACGCTTTATATTAGCTTGACCTGTATATATGTATGTATGTATGTAACAGAATTTTACAACTCCGTTTTGACCCACTTACAGGTGTCGGAGGTGTTTGAAATTTCGCACACATATTAAGAACCGGTAACAATACAATAATTTCATAGCAATGTCCTGTCCTGTCTCATTACTTTGATAGTAGCAACAGAAAAATGGTCGAATTTCGTGGAATTTTGCAATTCAATTTTAATCCAATTCCAGATGTCCAAATTGTTTGAAATTTTGCTCATGTATTGATAACTGATTACAATAAAATAATTTCATTGTTATGTCTTGATAGCCTCATTACTTTGACAGTAACAATATAAAAATTTTGCACAAGATTTTAGAACCGTTGACCATACAGTAGTCTCTCAGCAACATCCTGCTATTCTCGTTAATTTGACGGTAACAATGGTTGCATGTAATGGAATCTTTCATTTCAGTGTTCACCCACTTCCTGAAGTCAGAATTGTTTAAAATTTTTCACCAACTATTAAGAGCCGATAAAAATTCAAATATTTCATTCTCACCACGTTGTCAGTAACAAAAGTGGTTGAATGTAATGGTAAAAAGTTTCACTTTAATTGTCAATTGTTCAAAGTCCGAATTGTCTGAAATTTTGTACACGTATTACGAACCGATGACAATCCAATAATTTCATATCTATGCCTTGATAATCTCATTACTTTGACAGTAAGAACACTAAAGTGATTTAACCGTCTTATGACATTTTCACACACTTTCCGCATTACCCTTGGTGGCTCAGTTGGTTAAGGCGCGTGACTGGCGAACAGACCCTGCTCGAATTCCAGTTTTGTTTGGAATTTTTACGGTAATTATAAGTGGCAAAGATTAGGATAACCTACAGTTCGGATTTCACGTTAAATTGCATGTACCCTATATCTGATGGGATTACCGAGTTAGGCAAATGCCGCCTTGATATCAATGCACAAGCGCGGCAATTCGAGAAACCTTCATCATTTCGCGGCCACACCCTTCGGAGATTTCCCGGCCAATTTCGCCATATGCATTTGTAGGTTTCGTTGCGCAACCTTTTGTACATGCGCAATTGATGGTACTTTGATACAAGCTGCTACGATGGTGTCTGCAGTAGCTTAATGTGATGTTAAACACTGTCTATTCGAAACGTCGTTTTCAATTACTTCGTACTGTTATAGAACAGTAGTCTTCCACATTTATCCTGCTATTGGACCTCTGGTGGGGTTGACAGTATAATTGTACGTTACTAGTGGGAATAATGATTAAAAATTAAACTACCCCTCGGGTGAGATCTGGGCGGATCCCGCCCCCTTTAAAAGTACGTGATATTTTGGCGGAGACTCCTCTCCCCCTGCTATTCGACCTCTTAGTTTTTGATACCTTTTTTGGCTCTCATGATTCCAAAGTTGGTTATACCCCCTCCCCCTTCCCTTCCCTCCTAAGTTCAGTTTCTGCATCGTTTCTAAACCATACACTCCCCCCTCTCCTAAAGTCGACATTCTCGACTTTTTTTTAAGCTCTACCATCCTTCAAGAATTACAAAATCTCATGTAAGATTTCCGTTTATCTCCCTCCCCCGTCCCCTTGGTGAGTTAACGGACGCCTCCTATTTCACCTCACGTAATTAATGGACGCCCCCTAAGCTCATTAACTCACTCACCACGATAGCTACTGGCTGGAGAACGGTGTCACGAGTCAGCATTCGCTCGCAAAACAGCGACCAGAGATACCATTAGAAGGAATTCGTGGTTATGTCCACCATTAAACAGCTATGTAAATACTACCAAATTAATTGCCATAATACATTCATTAAGTATGCTTCTCGTAGCGTTTCATAGTTAAAAAATATCGATAAACTTTACGTCTGAAATAAACGTGGATCTGCTTTTCAGTAACATGTAGCTACTGAAAGCAACTTTAAAACAAAATAAAATTAATTATGGTCTCTGCTGTAACCACGAATGCCAATTGCCATTCCGGCTTAGGATAAATTTCAATTTAATCAAAACTTTCATTCATGTTATTGCTTGACCAAATTTCATGCATTACGGTTTATTTGATTTTTAGGTATTTTACTGACAACTTTGGTTAGTGGCCTTTTCTTCATGTTCGTTGTACATATGTTATTAAGTCATTTTAAGTGGATATCAGACCAAATATGTTACCGAATCATCTATTGTGGCAATTCATTTCCCAGTCTTAATAATAATAATAATAATAATAAACAACGTGATGCTTTCGCAGCAAACAAGAATTTTCAAAATTTTGCAGAGTTAACTTTAAGAGTCAAATACAAGTCAAGTTTGTATTTAAGCAATTATACGATTGCGCTGTTGTCCTTGTTCGTGTTTAATACCTATCTCTATTAATGCTTCTGAGTTCTTCAAGCTCAGAGATTTTATTTACCCTGAAACACAGGTCAAGTTTATATTTGATAAAATCAGGTCAACCTGTCATAATCTTGCATCCTAAAAACTGGAACTATTCTATACCCGTGACGATTCGTAGAAACGGTCACGGGCTTACACTAATCACTAATATACGCCTTGTACACTTTCTTCACCCTCTCCCTGTCTTCCTATGAATCCCACTTCAAGTCTTTTATCATATCAGTTGCTGATTGTCTTCTGCAGTAATTTCCAGAGACAAATCCAGCAGTCCTTCTTTGCACCCTCTCCAACTCCTGTCTTTGATACCCGAAATGTGGGTCCCATACTACACCGCCAAATTCAAGCAATGGTTTAAGCAAAATTCTGTAACCCAATTCCCTCACTTCACTGGAACATCCCCTCATCACTCTCTTCAAGAATGAAGGATTCTGAAATTTTTTTGAATCACCTGTCCGATGTGTCCTGCTTAGTTGAACTTGTTATACAATGTCGTGCCAAGATATTTCAAGTCTTCAAATTATCAGCAAAATTATCGAAAAAGATGGAGCTGGTCCCGTTCAATGCCTAGTAGGTGTGTGGGATTCGGTTCTCGTTGATAGAACTGTACACATATCCTTGACCTTCGGCACAAAGGAAAAGGTGACGCTGCTTCGGTCGTTAGCTAGCACTTAGTGGAGATAGTAAAAAGGTTTGGAGAAAGTGGAAGATTAGCGGAAGAAAGGTGAGTTTAAAGTGGCTGCAAGCTTTTCGTTACATATAGTTGTCCTGAATTTTGTATATATTATTTCGTTCTATCCAAGACACCAGCGGTCGACGAACTACAGCCCGCGTGGCAAATCGGTCTCATTGACTGTTTTTAATCTGGTCCGCGGGTTGGTACTGTATTTACATACAAAAATTGCAAGTAATCAGCGTTGTTTTTTCTTTTTTATATATATAATTACAGAATGCACCACTGTCGAAGCTGTTGCATTGATAACTGTGTTTGGGACTACATACTTTATGTAAAATGACATTATTAAAAATAAAATCCTACTACCTGTCATTATTAACCGATGACCATTATAAGCAAAGTTAATGAGCGGAATTGCTAACTTGGGAATCCAGTATGATGAAACACTGTCTCAAAAGAAACAATTTAATTTTTAGCGTTAGTACAAATATTCACCATTCTACAATAAGTTCATTAAAAATGTTTTTATTTGTTTTAAATATCAGCGATAATGTGTATAAATATTATGTATGTTAAAATAATACTTTTGATGAGGCGAATAACATCTTTGTTTTTTTGCATTATGAATCGAAGAACTTATTAAAGAAATATACCTAATCGAGTTTCCCACCTAGCCAACCGAACCTGATTTTTTTTAACAATATAGCCCGTTCTTAAAAATGTTTGCCGACACCTGCACTGCACTATAACTGCCTATTAGATCTACAAGCTCAGGTAACAGTAAATGGGACTGTAGGCAGGGCACAAATCGCTGACTACCCATAATGCTGGCTTGTTGGAATCCCGCAAGCCTCATTACAGCGCTACAGTGAAAGACTAAACATTGGAACCGAGCGTGGTGGGTGAACGGTTAACGTTCTGGCCTCGCATTCGGGAGGATGCGGGTTCGAATTCCCGTCCGGGCATCCAGATTTGGGTTTTACATGGTTTCCCCAAATCACTCCATGCGAATGCCGGGATGCTTCCGTCAAAGAGGCCATGGATAATTCCTTCCCGTTCCTTGTCCCCAGTCCCATCCCGCCTCTAATGACCTTAGCCGTCGACGAGGCGTAAAGCCATAAGTAAAAATAAATAAATAAATAAACATTGGAACAGAAGACATTGTACCGGTAGAACTAAAAATAAGAAGTTGCCTAAACTTTCTCGTATCATGATCTGTTCATAAAAGCTGTATCCAATCAGTGATAGCTAAACAATTATTTAATGGGGTAAGTTAAGAAAAAAAAAAAAACGCTTGTGAAACTGAGTTGATTAAAAAAGGAAGCCTATTCTGCTTGGAGACATAGAGGGCAAAGAGGTTAGATTGTCTGAAGGTCTTCCTACTGAATAACTTCGAGCGACGACGTCGCGTTGCGAATCATTTTCGCTGTGAAGCCAATGTACTATCTCATTAAGGGTATTACGGGTATTTGTAGTCAAGCATGGGCATTATGCTACCTTTCAATCGATTCAGGAATTTATTTCAAATCTTAATTACTTCAGTTCGTTATCACGATTATTCGCAGCTAGTCGATTACACTTCACTCCCTGTGTCGAAGTATTCATTCCTAACAAATGCCTCACTAGTAGAAGCAGGAACATTAATTTTTTACCTAAAATTTTCTGTTGGAATGATTGGCGTTCCATGATCACCAATTTTAGAAACGTATCTTAGGAAGGAAGGGACAATTGACCGTAGCAAGAATAATCCCAGTATTTGTCTTCTCAACTACTGCTTGCTCCGGAAACAATTAAAATATTAAGTTTATTCTTATAAAACACACTCCTTTTACCTCGTATCTTACGAACTATGCTTAGAGAAAATCATGACATTAAACTTCCCCCATTAGGTGATATTGTAATTCATATACTGTATACACAGATTGTTCCAGGATCTCTGATAAAAACATAAGCTGATCCTTCTGCTTTAACACAGATATTCTCAAGAAGTCTTCCAGAAGAATCTTCCATCTTTTCAGTCGACGCTAATCGTCTTTTCGAAGCAATTAAATTCAGCCATAGTTAAGTCGTGAGTATTACCGATTCTTTTAATCTACTTGAGAGCGTAGAAAAAACAAGTTAGGAAAATAGTTTGACCAAACCAGTTATCCATACGATACGCAAAGATTCACTGATATTTGTTTTAATTTTTGTACGGTACAGGATATTATTCTGCAGGTTATAAAGTTTTGGTCACTCGGTTCCTCTGGGCGCAAAGCCACTCTCGCGGGTCTCTTGGCGGCGGACAGCGGCCAGCTGCTGGAACGTCTGCGTGAGGACAGCTGCCGCCGCGAGACGACCGTGGCGCCGCAGGCGGTGAGTCTGCGTACTGCTCATCGAGCGACAGATCGGCTCGGGGGTTGAGCGGGCGGCGTGCTCACTACACGTTCAGTCTTTCGTCTGCGGGGCTACAGTGCGGACGCAAGCAACTGGTTGTGAGGCACCTCCATCACTCATTCCACCCCCACCAATAACAAACATGCCGTCGCCGAATTCTCGCAGGTATGACGAGGTGCAGATGAAGGATGCTGCCCCCGAGGAGGTAGCCTCTTTGGGAACTGGCGGGGGTGGTGGCGACGAGGGTGGTGAGATCCGACTGAAAGCCAAGATGTCTCTACTGAACGGCATCACAGTCATCGTGGGCAGCATCATAGGCTCCGGCATCTTCGTCTCGCCTACGGGGGTGCTGAAAGAAACTGGTTCGGTGAACGCATCACTCATCGTCTGGCTCATATCCGGACTCTTCTCAATGGTGAGTGCATTGATTCTTGACGCCTGTCAGCAGAGCGAATCGCGCAAACACAGCCACGTGCGTCCGCCATCCCTAGCTTTCTCCGTCTGCCCCTTAACAAGGTAGCAAGATCATCATATTCGACTGTTATAACTTGAAAGATCATACCATTGTTTCTGGATTCAAAGTTCAGCTATTACTGTTTTGTATTCAGTTTGTAAAAATAAATATGATACTAATAATGAAAAATAACTAGATGTACTAAATGTTATTCCGAGTTCCCTGCGCATATCGTTGATACAAATATTATATATTAAAGAAAAACTTAAACCTGGAGGCCACTTTACAGTCATCTTTCATCTATCTTCTTTCAAAAAGTGATAACTTATACCTGATAACATGCAATCGTGTAAGATGTAAATTGCTCTGCGTTGTAAACAAATATGTAGAATGTTTTAAGGAACTTATAAGTTTAGAGACTGATCCTCGCTGAATATTCGTCAAATTTTATGTTTCGTAGTTTGCTAGCATCATCTTTCGCTGAGGTAGAGAATTTTTCACACCATGCAATTTTATTGCTTTGTTTTGTGGATGAGTTTTCACATTGACCGAATGTTAGTGCAAATATTTACTTAAAAACGAAATACTGTAGCTACTCGCTGTACATTTTACGTAGTAACGTTCTCCTGCACAACTGCACAGACAACTTCAAAATTATTTTCGTGACATACATGCATATACAATCTTAAGTGGTCGATGCGCTCATCACGCCACGCATCATTTATTTAGTTGTAGTTGCCTCAATGTTTATTTTGTACAATATTGTATTCTCTTACAGCTGGCGATCTACCAGTTATTTCACGTCAGTCTACGACTGTTTGTTTACTTGTTCGCAGTTCCACAGTTACAGTTCAATATTACAACCCCTTCTACTCTCTACCAGCTCTGCAATTCGTTTTCATTGATGAGGTGGCTTCAGGTAAAGTTCATATACAAGTGAATGAGCGACTATCGGGTTTGTAATTCTGGAGGACCCAGGATCCATTCCCGGCAGTGCCATCAGGTTTCGGTTTTCTACTTCTACCAGAAACAGATCGTGATTCGAACAAAACCCCGTTTTATCTCCAGCCATAACCTTTTCCAGTGAGACACCAGACCACTCTCTGTAGTGAGTGTAAGGGAGCATCCATTAATTACGTGAAATGAATTTGGGATGGGGGGGGGGTCCGGAGAAATCTCACGAAACCTCACCAAGGGGGAGGGGGGGGGGCAGTCAACGGAAATTTCACGTGGGGTTTTGAAATTCTAGTAGGGCTGTAGAGCTAAAAAAAAAGTCTAAAAAATCTACGAGGTCGATTAGCAGGGGAGGGTGGTCTCTGTCAAAATCTCGTGTCATTTTAGAGGGAGCGTCCGACCAGATCTCACGAAGTCTCACCAGAAGAGAGGGAGGGGTCCGGAATTCCGGAAAAACACCTCGCGTAATTAATGGACGCCCCTAAGTAAGTTTAGAGACTTTTGTATTTGCTTGTATAAAGTGATAGTGACAAAAAAAAAAGTTCTGGAATTTTTCTGCAGCCTTCAGAAGGTCATTCCACAATTATCCTTTTTTTCCCAAGGCTAACAACGACAGATTCGGGTAACAACTTGAAATTCCGGAGACGAGGGTTCGATTTCTTGTCTGATAATTCTGATCTCACTTTTGCTTGGTTTTCCGAAATAGTTCCAGGTTAATACAGGGACGATTCCTACATAAGGCCATGGCAGACTTCATTCCGAAACATTGCTTCATTCCTGGAGGGTCAACTTCACGATACAATGAAGCTATTAATGCGTAGTAGTTCTTGTAGCAATTCTTGTAGAATTTTAAATCGCGAAACAGTCGGAAATACTTACTTGAGATTGTATAGAACCAAAGTAATATAGGCTGAATAAAAGCAAAGAAAATTAAAAATGTTGATATCCTAACAACCTGATCCAGCCCACAAAGATCGTGGTACATGTGGGACTACTTCCATCTGCATAAATACGATAAAGTAATACCTTAGTAACATGGCACCAATGAACGCAATTAAAATTATAAATATAAAATAAGTTTGTCGCGCTTTATGCTGTAATAAGGAATGCCAGTTTGATGCAGGCTGCATTTCAGCCTAACGACTTTAGCCAATATACTTGCTCAGAAAATCAAGAACATTTCGGCTTGTCATACAAGACGAAAAATAAATTCTGACAACTCTCTTAATAGTCTATAAAATATATGAATGAAACTTTCAGTCATTTGGCCTTTCATTGTGGCCGTAGTATATTGAACCTTAGACTCTAATTAAAAAGGAAATCTGTTTGAATATGAACAATAAGCTATCGTTGTCTCGTTGAAATCAATTTTTCTGTTTGCCGAGTTGTGGTTCCAAACAGCCTATGGCTTTTTTTTAGAAATATGTGTAATTTCATGGAAACTCGGTACAAAGAAGTAGAGGTGCGAGGTACCACAGAAACTAACTTAAATGCAGTTTACAAGCATTCAACATCTCGGAGAAACCGGGGTGTGTGATAGGGACAGCTGTAAACTAAATTATTATTAACTGTGATGGAGATGACGCCGCATTGTTAATTTTCCTGTACATTTACTTTCGCCTTATACACACTTTTAAATTACTCGAGTTTGTTTCGAGCCTGGTATTAATGAGCATGCGTACTTCATACCACGCCTGGATTCTGGTAATTTACAGTTTTCCATTGTTTCCCGAGATCACTCCAGACAATTGTCGGGATGGTCTCTCATAAAGCCCATGAAAATTTTTCGTTCCTTGCCCACAATTATCAATGACCCGTAATGCCTTGGCAAAAAATAAATAAATAAGTTAAAAAATATATTTTTCGGAACTTTCCTTGATACTTTATTCCAGCTACAAACTGCCAACAACAGCTTTCCCATTCCACTTTCTTTACCCACCTCCTATCTTCTAATGATTCCAGACTCACCTTACTTATACTACCAGTTACCGAATTCATTCTGCTGCAATTTTCAGTGAAAACTCTAGCTGCCCACTTTTGCACCCTATTCAGCTTTTTTGTATATACCACCAAATCATTCAATAAATAGCGAAACAAAAAATCTGCCGTCTTCATGGTTTTGACAACGGTAACAATATGTTTGTAAGATAGACATACGTTTGTAATTTTCTTATTTTTGCTTAAAATATTATATTTTGCCGGAAAAATAAATAACTGGCAATCCATAAATTGACAGTTTAAAGTGTTTGGCTTAACAGATTAATTTAACAAAAAGAAAAGGCATGTGGTATTGGGTGTGAGACTCCGAAGGGTAGTTCGAGATTCTATTTACCGCGCATGCGCCTTTATCGTGGCTACACTTACTCTAATCCTGTAGCCATACCGGGTAAAGGGGACCTACAGTTTAACTAGTTCCGAACCACGGAAGCGTTCTGGCGTGCTTAACATCGCTCAAAAGCTGTGCCAGATGTGAAGATCTGATTAAGATAATTTCAAAATCCCCGCCAAGACAAGGATTCGAACCGGGGACCTTTCTGTCTCCAGTCATATGTCTTAACCACTGAGCCACAGGACCGTTCGCTTAGCAAAAGAAACAAACTATTTAAAATACCCAGCATATCGATAAGAGTAATTCTAATTCCAGTACTTGTACAGTCGGGCAGAAAGCCGACATTATCCTACATTACGTTAATACCTCCAAATGGCGGTTGTAACTGAAGGACCGAGAGTGGTGGTGTAACGGTTAGCGTTCTGGCCTCCCATTCGGGAGGACGGCGGTTCGACTCCCCGTCCGGGCATCCAGATTTGGGTTTTCCATGGTTTGCCAATTCACTCCAGGCAAATGCCGGGATGCTTCCTTCAGAAGGCCATGGCCGAGTTCCTTCCCATTCCTTGCCCCCGATCCTTTGCCGTCTCTAAAGACCTCGCTGTTAAGAGACGTTAAGCAGTTAAAAAAAAACTGAAGGAAGAGGATTTCGCTTAGCTCTCATCTAATTCGTTAAGCGCTAGGTTCCCTTGTTCCGAGACAGGGTTCAGTTTTGGACTATTCTGCAACGTATTTTTTACCTTGTTTCGATGAAAACAATGTGTAGACTGATCTATAAATGTTTTTCGTGTAAAATCTTTAGAGTTTATATTTCACATTTTGTTAAAAATAAAATAAGTGTGTCAATTGTGCTATTATTGAAATCTAGAACAGTAACAGTTTAATATTTACAAAGGTTTCAACCTTATATTTGTATCTATAGCGTTTGGTTAGTCCATAACAGACCGAGCGCGTGGTGGGTGAATAGTAAAACTCTAGTCTCGCATTCTAAAGGACGCTGGTTCAAATCCCCGTACGATTATTATGATTTCGGTTTTCCGAACTCAATCGGGTGAATGTGGGGATGATTAAAAAAGGCCATGGCTGCATTCTTCTCCCTCATAACTTAATAAAACAAAACAATGACTTTCATAAAAAGCCAGCTCACAACCCCCTATTCAGTCAAAAGTCAGGGGGCTACAATGCCCTGGTACTTTAGTTCTTACATGGGTTTCGGCCCAACCAGATGTCTGTCTGTCTGTCTGTCTTCTCCCTCCCTTGCCTCCAGTCCTTTCCCGCCTCTAATGTCCTCGACGATGCGTAAAGCCATATAAAAAAAAGAAAGAGAGAAAGGTACCTCAAGAGAAGCATTACGAGGGCATAAATTTTTTTGAACGCTGTGTGGTAAACTACTTGAAGTAGGAAGTGTTTGATTAACAGGTTTATTTTTGTAGTTTCCTGGTATTGCACACTCTCTGGTGTCGGGTAACTTCCTTCTGATGTACAGCCGACGCTGTAAAACGTACGTTGATAGCTTTATTATGACCGCGGCCAGTGTGTGGCTAAATAGTTGGTATCTTTCCTCCAACTGTTTTGTAACTGAGAGTGCTTGACAGAAGATGATGTCTGGAGGTAATTTCTTAGCATAATGCACGGACACAATCTGTGTCGTTATTGATTCAATGTGTATAATTTGTGAGCAGAATTATGTCCTAACATGTTTTTCGCTTACTAGCCTCGAGATTTATTTGTGTTTTAATTTACGGATTAGTGTTTATTGTAGCGTCCTCCATTGATTTTCAATTTCACCACGGTATGTCTTTGTAGAACGAATGCAGTAAGTAAAATTCATATTGGTCCGCTGGCTGAAAATATTTTGCCACAAATTTTACAATCTCAATTTCCTTTAACTCTCTAGGTAATATTACAGCGAGAGGATAGCGAAGGTAACATGATAAAGTCGCATCACTGGTGTGACTTAAGTTCAGATTTGGTTCAGCTGTCTCGGTTGCTCTAGGTGAGCCGAAGCTGTTTCTTGGGTTCCGAACCCGATGAGAAACGGAGCCCTATTCGTGTTGTTCCACAAACAGCACAAATTGCAGACTTGAAATTTGCACAAGTTGTGGGAAAATTGATATTTTTTTCTTCTCCAGCGAATAGTTTTTTAGCAATCGTCGAGAAGAGGGAAAAATGCCAGTGGTCTTGAAAGATATTAATTCCACACCATCTGTAAAAGGTCTATCTCAGAAACGCTATTACATAAAAACTTTACATTTTGCTCCAATATCGACCATATGTTGTACTTGTTAAAACGTGAGACATTTACATCTAATCTAATTTGCAAGTTGCGAGGAAAACACGTAAAGGTTTATTTTTTGTGGCTACTTATTTATTGAAAGTAATCTTAGTTGAGAGCTCACTGCATTCAAAAGAATGATATAGGTGTTACCTGCGAGAAATTTGATTGAAATTGAACAATTGTATTATACACGAGAGCGGCAACGCGTTTGAGGTACGTGGTACAGAGTCCGTTACCTAATCTAAAAATATTTCAAGCATTGATTTTTGTGGCAAACAACTGATGCCTGACATATGCGAAGTTCATTGTAATTACTGTGAAAGCTAATTTTCAGAAGTTCGACTTGCATTTGGCTGATTTCATTCTTCACAAAGCTTAATTACATTAAAAAATTCTCCCCCTTTTAATATCTGGCAACCTATTATGTCGACGAGCCATAAAATCGCAAAACCAAAGACACCTGATGGACCAAAAGCTGAATTTTGGCTACATCACAAGCGAACTGTTTGTGGGTGCGGTAAAAATACTTAAATTCGTTATGTATTTTATTGAATTTCTGAATATACCTTCTCATTGACATTAAGAAAGTACGTTTCTTGTCTTCAATCTGTACTCCGTGTCATTTGTCTCCATAACACTGTAACTCCATTGCATAGAGCTTTGTATTCTGAAAGATCTCCCGGTTCAACCACTCAGATTTAGATTCTCCGTGGTATCGCGAAATTCTTGCCGAAAGTCAGAATGGTTCTTAATTTAGGCGGCAGCAGATTTTCTTTTCCTTGAGAAGAATCCCTTGTCGGTGAACGATAAAAAACGCAGAAAAAATTTGGATAACAACCTACAACTGGTCAGTGCAGAACTCTGTGTCAGTTGTAGACTCCTGTCTAGTGTGGCTCTTTCTGCGAGAATTCCAAAAAAGGATCCACAGAGTTTATGATACTCTTTCTGTTATCCTTCTCTAATTTGGTAGTCGAGGTATTTACGACTTAAGCGCGCTTCAGTGCAATCTTTATCCAGGAGTTCCTCCTAGATGCCTACAATGCCAGACCATACATTATTTCATTTCGCTCAGTCTGAAGACAAAACATTATAGCTTAGATCGGCTGACAGAACATCAATTGTTCAGCGTAAGAGATTCATGCCATCGAACTTGCCTTCGAGTTCACTAAACCCTGCAACTGCTGAATGAAAATTTTCCTTTTTTTTTTTTTTTTTTTTTTTTTTTTTTTAAAAGATCGTCATCAATTGCTTTAAAATTTTGAGTTCGAAACTGTTTCTTTTGCAGCCATGACGCAAAAATCGTATTCGTTAGGATTTTCCTCTAATTTCTGGCCAATCGACAGCAACTGTGTAATGAGCGTGATGATCGGACGGTTAACTTTCTGACCACACATTCGGGAGCACGTGGGTTCGAATCTCCATCCAGCCATAAACATTTGGGTTTTCCATGGTTTCCCCAAATCACTCCAGGCAAAAGATCATGATTGAATTCCTTCCTGTTCCTTGTCTGCCCCATATAGTCCTTTTCCGCCTCTACCGACTTCGACGAGGCGTAAAGCCACAAGCAAAAAAAAAAAAAAAAGGCAACTATATGGCAACGGACTTTGCGAATCATTGGCGTCGTCGTGAATAAAGTGAAATTCAATATGAAGTGGAATATTATATTCTGAGTAGCGTCTGATGTTATCGTAAGAGTTCGTTACTTAGTTCATGAAAAGTTTTGCTATTAAGAAAAAACGCTGGAGTATCTCAGCATAGAGCAATAGTATTGTAGGAATTTTTCCAATATGTAACAGGAAGTGCTACACGTACATGTGTACTCTGCAGCTCACAAATTTGGGAACAGATTTTTATTCCAATTCTTAACGGCACAAAGAGAGAGAAAAAATATTCTAAGCGCGATGGGTAACGGTAATACTCCGGCCCGGTATTCAATACCCGTCCAGCTATCCTGAATTCGGTTTCCCATGATTGCCAGAAATCACTCCAGGCAAATGTCGGCAAGGTTCTTTTAAAAAAGGCCATGGCCGAATTCCTATCAGTTTCCTGTTCTCCACTCCTCTCCCGCCTCTAATGACATCGACGTTAAGGAGGCGTAAAACCGTAAGGAAGAAAAAAAATAATACGTATAGATATCAGTGTGGCACCATATTCAGGTCATCTTATTTCTCCTGCCATTGTGACCGAAATGCATTGATGGAGGAACTAATTATTTGCAATTGTAATAAGGATTTTCGCATGTAAGCCAGACATTCAATCGAAAACTACGTGTTATGTCTGCCGCACAACTGATGCACTTTGAGTCATTACCCCGCATACTCGTCTTTTTTGCTAGCAGATTAGGTGTTTATTGGTAGTAAATTTCGAATACAACTTTACTGAAAACCTCACTGGAAGCAATATCACGGGAGCATATAGAAACCACACTCTTGATACTTGCTACAAGCAAAGTTTACGATTGCGTAAGCTCAAGAAGCGAAGTGAGTTGATCTATAGGTCGGGCCGTGGTGACTGGTCGGCCTTGATAAGTTGATATCGTCTTCCTGCAGGTCTCGTGTGGACGTGTGTCCGTGTGTTTCCCGGAAACACTGCCGCGGCTTCGCGCCGCAGTATTGGCACGGGCAGATGTTCAGCGGAGCGAACTCTAATAGCTTACAAACACTGCTCCACTAAACTCAGAGGCATTATTGATTTCAGTATCTCATCATCAGAGGTAATAATGCATAGAGCTACGAGCAGCGGAGGATCAAAGTAAATACTGAATTTAGCACGATGTGGATATTAGTAATTGGGGTCATTACGCGTGGGACATGGCATTTCGGAAGTGTTTGTAAAATATACGAAACCACGCAGCACGTGTTGAAGAGTGTACAGACAGTATCTCATGGATGGTATCTCCCACATGGAACAACAGTCGTCGGTGACATCTGCTGAATGATGGAGATCTGCGGCGGATGAAGTATGCCTGCACCAACAGAAGAACGAGATTGCTGCAGTCAATGAAGGGCAAGTTAGAAACGTTTCTAAGCTAAGGTAAATCATATTATTGGTGAACCTTTTTATTTTAATCTACAGTCATTCAAAAACGTTTGGTGTTGAATTACACTCGGTCGTATGCAAACTGAAGATAAATACTGCCGTGAATATCAGAAAAAAAATAAAGAAAAGATAGAAATCTGAAAGCTAGACACAGTAGGTATCACAACAGAAATTGTTCATAGTATCTCACGAATATTTATACATGAGGAATATAAAAAAAATATGAATGTGAAATTTGGTTACTGGGTCATCCAGTCAGTTTTTTAATATATATATGATTGAATTCCCACAGTGTATTGCTTTTACCTCTTACAGCAACATGGATGGGATTCTACAGTTCGTTTAAACCACCCAAGGACGGATTCTAGGGCGGATTCCTGCAATACGATCTTTGCGCGCTAGCTCCTGCATGAGGAATCTCGCGGTTTCGTGAGTGCCGCATTGTAGAATTCCAAGTACAACTCTAACATTTTGAGCGGCTTGTAACTAACAAGCATGAGTCCGAGTACAACAGCTTTTAAGTATTTTTGAATAATGACTGTAGGTTTAAAAAGGAGACTTGAAAAACAGAGGCGAGCTAAATCTTTAGTTCTACCTTTCTTAACGAATAGCTACTACATAAAATTAATCCTCGTTTATTTCCCAAAAGAATATTTTAATGTGGTTTCAATGCTGCTTTTATTTATATTGCATCCATACAGTTTATCAATATAGAGTAATCTTGTTTATAATTAAAAACTTATGAGTAATGTACTACAATTCCTACTTTATTCCTGTAGACGTCTTACTGCGTCATAAAATCAGATTTAATCTAAGACAAAAATAGTTTTGCGATTTAACAAATATGAACCAAATATAACCAGAATTTCTTGTTTATTCTTATAATTGGCTTCAAAAATTTTGGTACAAAATAATAAAACTCGATTTAATAGATGCATACGATGGCTGCTTTTGAATATTTTGCCCATTGTTACAAATTAATATGGAAATTCTCGTATTTCATAACAAATTATGTCTGTAAAATGTCAAAAGTAAAATTGCACGATAATAAAGACTTCATTCTCTACGAAGAAATTAGCTTCTTACGACATATTGTACATTTATTAATGGTTACAATACAGAACAAGTTTTATTATCTATTTGCAAGGCCTAAAATATTTGAATTACCTTCATTCTATATTTGGCCTGAGTAGAGAAAATTATGATCAGCTGTATGCCTTATTGTTAGACCAGGTAGCTAAAGCTATGCGTGGTCCTCAGCCCGAGAATTGGTTGGACCTTCCCCAAGGATGTATTAGAGGTAGGACGACCACTTTCTTTTCTCCTTACTTAACCTAACCAGATAATTCTGCTGGGCAAATAGGACCTACAGATTAGCGTGGAATCCGAACCACGGAAGCGTTCTTACGTACTTCACATTACACAGCAAGCGATGTCAGAGGTGAAAGTCGGGTTAATGACCTTCTGGAAATCCCTACCGATAAAATGAATCGAATCTGGGACCTTTCGATCTCCATTCATATGCCTTAACCACTGAACCAACAGACTAGTTCTGACCAGGTGGTTGGAAACAAAACTCGACATGGTAGGTTAGAGAAAAGTGAAGGAAAAGATAAAAATCATAGGAAAGCTAAGATAGTGGATTATCAACAGTGGAGAGCTGTTACCAACCAGCCTATATGTTACTAAGATAAGGAGAAAAGATCACAAGCATTTTAAATCCGTTAGAAAAGATCTTACATACAGCCAAGGAACCGAATTGCTGACGGATATCGAAGGGTAGAATCTTAAGTCACTTTCCGTTCGTATGCAGTTTACTGATGACCACTTAATCACTTAATTTCCGTGCATACTTTTGCAGTACAGTGCCGTTTTCATACCTGTAATGTTATAGGTGTTTACTGTCGCCACGCTAGTTCCTAATTATGCATTCCTACGATTAAAAAAAGCTTGTTTTGATGGCTCATAGCTTCGGATTCCATTTCGGTCATCTGTTTTCTCTTAACAGTCCTGAGAGAAAAATAAATTTTTCTACAGCAATCACTGTCCTTATAACGGTAGAAAAACAAAATACCTAGGGGTAACAATTCGTAATAATTTATCGAGGAATAAGTATATCAAGAAGGTAATTGGGAAAGCAAATCGTATGCTCAGATTTCTAGGTCATAATTTAAAACAGTGCACACCGGAAGTTAAATCCATTGCATACAAGTCACTAGTGCGTCCTCACTTAGAATATTGGTGTTGTATATGGGGTCCCAATCAGAAGGGGTTAAAGGAGGCATTTGAGAAAGTCCAAAGAAGAGCAGCCCGATTCGTGACAGGTATATAAAGTTGGAAAACGTATGTGCGATGTTGGCGTTAGGTTGGGAAGACCTGGAACACCGAAGGCGTTGCTCTCGACAGAAGCTAGTTGAAAAATTCAAGACTGACTTGCTTCGGAATGACAGCAAACAAATATTACTTCCAGCAACATTCATATCTAGGATGACCGTGAAAATAAGGTAACATAAATCAGGGCCAGAACAGATTCATTTCCACGAGTGATTAGGGAATGGAATAGGAAGGATTTACCCGGCGAATATACTTAAAATCTGTCAGGAGTAGTTCTAGATAAATAATTTCAGCAATCCTGTTTGGGTTTTCCATGGTTTTTCCCAGATCGCTCCAGGCGAAAGCCGGGATGGTTCTTGATACCGGTAAGAACTGTTGATCTTGCAACTATGATCTAAAAGATCCAATAACAAAGATACCGTCCAGTACTGATCCATTAACCGGCGCTGCAGGGCCGATACTTTCACGTACGCCGCAGATGCAAGGTCGATGAAAGGTTACAGCTCGGGTGACAACTACAAAACCTGTTGTTACCACTGTTTGTGCCGGTTTACTGAGCCTTTGAAATGTTTCTCACTCAATCAAAGGAAAAGGAAGCTTGAATTTCCATTATTCCCACTATACAATAAAGGTTCTGTACCTATCACCACCGTTCTCTGAGCAACCAGTGTCCGACCAGGTTACCCGTTGGATTGCAGCTCCTAATTATAGTACGTTGCATACCAGGATGACAAAATTCTGAAAATATCCCTCAATGTAGTGAATTTCTTCTTTTGTTTCTTATAGCGTTGGCTAGGTATCTCATACGGATTTGAAATGCTTGTGATTGCTACAGTTTTGCAATATATTCAGTCATTACGTCATACGGCAAATACATATTAAACAAATGCAGAGGGAGTTCGAAAGGCTTTGAAAGTTCCTAGTCTCACAAGTGGCAGAAAAAAAAGCCTCAGGGACAGATTCAAACTGAACTATATTAACTTTATTTCATTCCGACAGCGTAAATATTCGTGTCTGTATGTTATCGCTGTGGTTAGCGTAAGGCTTCTGCAGTACTCACTTCCTAGTATGTCAGTGGATGTTACTTCTACGAAGGCAACAACAAGGTAGTTTCGAGTGTAATTCGGAAAGATGCGAGATCAAGTCGGATTACGGTTTTCCATGGTCTCCCGAAATCACTGCAGGCAAATGCCAAGATGGTTCCTTGAAAAGACCATGACAAAATTCCTTCCCGTTCATTGTCCCCTATTCTTCTCCTTATCTAACGACATCGATGTCGACTAAGAATAAAACCATTAGTAAATGTCTTAGCAGATTTCTTTAGAAACATGCTAATGGAGAAGACAGGAGAAAAGAAACATGATTCATGTGACTGATTTGTGAAATGTTATATTTGTATTAATTTTCCTGGATGAGATAAACTTCGCAAAGTGGATATAACATAGTCAAAACCACTGATTTACAGGACAGATTTGCAGTGATGAATTCTAGCAGCTACACAGCAGTTGGCATATGAATTGGAATGTAAAATTTTTTTTTTTTTTTTTATTTATTTTGCTTTAGAAAAACAGGAAACATATGTTTGAACTATCGAAACAGTATTTATTACACAGGAAGCAGTACACATGCCGATACGCAAGGGCATTATGGAATTAAATATATTTCTTGATTTATATGAAAGCCTACCTAGAAGTTGGTAATAGTATTGGTAAAAACGAAACTATCAATTGGTTGAATAGCATTAGCCTAATAGATTGTATACAAGTGATACAAATAATTTTACGTAAATCATGAAACCAAATTTGATCAATTACTGAAGGAGTAAGACAATACGATCCCGTATAAGACACAAGCACCTTGCGCATCGTACGATGGTCATGAAACAAAATTGTAGGTATAGACTGCGTTAGCATTAGGAGAAAGTGACTGTCGATTCAGAGAAAATTTCAGCCAAGTTATTCCCAAATCTTTCAACATTCAGGAAAAGTTGGCAGCATATTCAGAGGTCCGTACTGACACCCCTTCCTACCTATCTTTATTATACACGGTATTCTAATTGGTGGTTTTTCGATTGCGATAATCTTTTGAAAGGTGGTCTTAGCGAACCAGTTTTTCTTGCTACTAACAACTTTCACCCACATTCAATCCTCGCACAGAAACAATACGATATAAAATCGCGGAAACGGTTATATGAAACTATTATATGCGTCAGGTAAATGATGAATAACAACTAATAAAACGTATCAACCCCAACTACCTCCAAAATATTTGAAATGTTCAGGTAGCACCGGAGTATCAGTGTTGTTTAATGATGTTTGGCCCTGTCATGCATACGCCAGCTCGATGCATCTTGTGTTTCTTTCAATATGTTAATATCATTTCATTGTAATTATTTTCTTTCTGGTAAGGAGAGCTCTTAATTTGAAGCACCCATGCCCCGGACCGTACTCGAACCTGCTTCCCTTGCAACGTGAGGTCAGCCAGCTCTCTACACTCTGCAGGGACGGCGAGTTTCACAGTTCATGGTCGCTCCATAACGTTCCTTTCTCCGCAGTTTTCAAATACTTGGCCACTGCTGTAAAACTTAACCAATAAGGAATTATAAAAGGATTTTACTCATTGTAAAGAATACTGAAATTTCCTTCTTCTGGGAAGGTTTTAGGAGAATAATTCTTTTTTACTTACGGTAAACGCCATGGCGTTTTAAAGAGGACCGTTACGGTAATGTTGCGTTTGAGACTTTCTTTCGAGAGTAATCTGTTGATTCTAATTTATACCATATCGAGAGTAATGTACCATTTTTTCGGTTATACCCCCCCCCCACAACCCCCCTTTCTAAGGTCGGTTCCCGCGTAGTTTCTAGACCATATACCCCCTAAAGCCGACATTTTTTTAGCTCTACCATCCTTCAAGAATTTCAAAACCTCACGTGATATTTCCGTTGACCCCCCCCCCTCCCCCTTAGTGAAGTTTCGTGAGATTTCGCGGGACCTCCCCTCCCTATTTCACCTCACGTAATTAATGGACGCCCCCCCCCCTAAGAGGTCTGTGCGGTTCTTAGTAGAGGAGACATGGAATGTTGACGATTATAGTAGCATCTACCAGACATAACGAGAGTACAAAGAACGCTCCATCTACGTCAAACTGGTTAGTGCATCGGTAAAGCACTCTTCAACTGCCACAATGGAACACATTTGCGCTAAACAACGAATTTAAAATTACTCACTAACAACTCCACGTTCTAAGTGAACTTTATCAAATCCAATTTCGTTATCTGTCGTTCAAAATGTTAATTTTGACACTAAGAAGTGGTGTCCGACGTATCGAAATGCGATTCTTAGTCACAATAAGAGAACCTATTATGGATTCTAATATAAATTTAGATAGTATGTCATTTACGGAAAATATTATTGGAAGATCCGTTTTCTAACGTTCTAAAGTTCTGAAGATTCTGATGTTATGGCCCCTAGAGGAATCTCACTTCTAAATTGACCACTACAAAATTCTTTTTTGCAATACAAATTTGAATTTCGGTGCAGGATGTAGTGAATGGTTTGAGGGTTAAATTAACTAAATTTCTAGGGTTTATATTGAAGCCTCGCCCCATTCTGAATACGAGGCTGAAAGCGCCTACAATCTTGGTGCTCTGACCTTCGCGACTTCTGCGTCACTCGAGAGGACGATACAGAACCTCTGGACCAAAACCTTTCGACCTCGGATGTCAGTTTCTCAATGCAGAGGCGCATTAGTCAAGAAAAACCTTCACAATGACATAGATAACAAAATGGAGAAATTTAATTCAGTCTACGGAGCTAAAAGGAATTCGAAGCGCAGAAAAAAAGGAAGAATTGCGGCCGCTGTCATTAAGTAATTATTATACCGAGCGTGGTAGTAAGCGGTGTTGCTCTAGCCTCATATTCGGGAGGACGCGGGTTCGAATCCCGATACAGCCTTTCATATTTGGATTTTTCATGGTTTCCCCAAATCACTTCAGGCGATTGCCGGGCTATGACCGAATTTCTTCCTGTTTCTTGCTGTCCATACTTTCTCACCTCTATTGGCCTCGACGTCGACGAGGCGTAAAGCAATAAGCAAAAACAAATAAATAAAATAAAAAATTAAGTAATTAATGAGAATACAACTGTTTGTTCTACAAAATTTGCTGGCATGTAGAATTCCGGTGTTATCTTAATCCCGTTACATGTTACAGAAGAAAGTGGATATAGTGATATCGAATTCTTCACTATTAAATCAGTTATACGTTTTCGTTTCAAATCAATTAGTCTAGTGCTTCCAAGGTGCGATATATCTTTCTGTCCCTTGTCTAAGTAATATTCTTACATTCCTGTACTCCATTGCAATTAAATTAAATTTCATATAGTAAGCCAGAACGTGCTCATTTAATTCTTAGTCCGTATTAAGAGTTTTCAATCAAAATTAGACTGAGTCTATTCCTTTTCTTCTGAGAAACGTGATTTTTTTAAAAAAACCTTTTGAGATATTTTGACGATTTTGTGCGATATATGTTTCTGAAACTAATTACAATATACTGGTTTTGGGTAAATTGAGTGTTAATCATTAGTTACAAAAAGCTATAAATTGTTGTGTAGCGTACGAAGCAGTGACATTTAGGAGGCTTAAAGCGACTGTACGGTGTGTGAACTACATGATTCAATAGACTCTGCGTCGATAACAGACGTCAGTCGAGAAACATCCGTCACGTCCTAGTTTGCGACAACCACCTTCTATTTGACGAGCTGACTATTTTCTGTCAGCTGGTTATCTCTCATCACTTTTTACGTCAGCATCTCCTATAAACAGAATGTCAACACCCATCTACGTCTAATATTCTCCGTCGTTGTTGTTTCGTGGAGCGACCCGTCTACTTGAAACGGAAAATATCATACAGTTATCGCCTGACGTCAGTGACTGGTTAAAGGTTTTTCTTGATTTATTCATACTGTTTGTTACATAGTCACATCAAGAGCCGATAGAGTGTATAATGTTACGATTTAATTTGGAGATATTCGTTCAGTACTCCCCGTTCCAAGTCTAAAGATAAATTATACAGCAGCTAAATCATTTATCTTCTGCGAGAAGTTGTCAGCAGTTCTGGATTTTTTTAAAAATAGTTCCTATCTCTTTATTAAAAATGTGGTTTGTAACTTGGTTGAGAATAATTGGATACAATGTTCATCATATTCCATGACATGTGGTTTAATGATCTTTGCTTTGCAACCATTGTGTGATATTTATAAGGAAATGTCGTTTTTTGGGGACAGCACAAGAGACAACAATAAGCTAGGACAGAGAATAATCAAACATACTTTAAGCGGAATTCGCAAGCACAACTATGGCGTTGAGAGTTTGTGACTTATTGAGAATAACTATTTCGTAGAATGGGATAACATTATTTTTAGCTTCATCGATCATGTGTTTATGGAGAATCAGTTGATTAATGCATTTTGGATGCAACGTGTCTCTGAAAATTCAGTTTATCGACTATCATCTCAATTGCTTCCCAGTGATGAACGCGACTACTTGGCCAATAGTTCTTATACGGGCTAACTCACGTTATGTATTGATACCTTTCATGTGAGTGGATTACTACTGGAGCATGATTTCAGACAAAGCTATCAGTACGAAAGAAGCAATACATAATGTTTTATGTTATAAATATTGTCTCATATAACAATAATACATTTTATAACAAAACAAAATTCCGATAACTTTTAAACTGTGCCTGACAGAGAAAGTCTATAAACGGATTAGAAATCTGAACAAAAATTCCCGCAAGAATCACAAATTTCTCTCCGGGATGGGGGAAAAAATTATATTAATGTTTCTACGTAGGTTTGACTGGTGTTCAGCCAGATAGTGTGTTGATGGCGTAGTATACTGCAAAAATCACTTCAACAAACCACTTCATTTGTGAGGACAGCGAAAGAAGCTGTTGAAAAGTTGTGTATAGAGGAAATTATCCGTTAAAACTGCGAAGCAGCAGTACGCCAGGAAGAGTAAATACATTTCTTTCTATTTAACAGGGATGCTGTTATGGTGCAAGTTAAAAAATAGTTCTTGAAACAATCCCAGACTTCCATAATGAGTGATTGATGAACAGAAAGAAATATTTACAAAAATCATAGCTCTGCGCGGAGACTAAGTATGGAAGACCAAGTTTATCACATTATGTTATAGTTTATATCTGATTCTGTTGACACGTGACAATACTTCGTGATGCCACTTCGTACATACAAATGGAAGAACTCGCTCTCATACAGACTATATCACTCAATTTGTACAGGGAATATTTCTTCCCGTAGCTAGTCTACAGCTGCAGCATACAAGCCGTCATGATCTGACCGCCTTCCCCTGCTTCATGGACAATCGTCGACTATAGGAACAGGTTCTTATTGAGCTGTAACAGCATCAGATGCATATACTGGTCTGTCTCCTGTGCAGTGAACAGGAACCTATCCTTTCACCCCCATGCTGGTTTCATTGTTGGAATTCTGTAACTCGACCAGCCAAGTGTGAGAAACTTTTTTGCTCTTTAGTAGGAAACCGTCTCCTTTGAAAGAATATGTAGACTTAGGTTCCAGGTGTTAACTAGGTAAATGTAGTTTCTAGGTGTTTTAGGTTATTGAAAGGCCCATTCCATATATCATAATTTTCACATCTGGTTGTTATAGAGATCCTCACTTCTTACCATCGCAGACTTGAAATTGCGTGTTGGAAATCATATAACTGTTTTTTTTTCCTGCAATCCGGCATGATAATTATTGATAGGTTTGAAATTTCTTGTAGCATGTTATTAAATATGGATTTTAAATTATAACATGCTATTCATTATTCTAATGAATAATTGTGTTGATTGTTTACTATCTGAAATTAGATTATTTGCAGATGACATAATGCTGTATAAAAGAATCAAAACGATAGAGGATTGTAAACAGTTGCAGGGTGATCTGGACAGGATATCTAATTGGGTTGGTAAACATGGAATGAAGATAAATGCAAAGAAGAGTCAGCTTATTAGATACACAAATAAAAAACAAAAGGTTAATTATGAATATAAGGTAGGGAAAGAATTGATTGCTGAAGACTTGAAATGTAAATATCTTGGAATTACTTTTGATAACAAACTTAACTGGGCAGGACACACAGGACAGGTGGTAGGAAAAGGTTTCAAAGTTCTGCACTTGTTGGAGAGAGTGATGAGGGGATGTAAGAGAGAAGTCAAGGAATTGGGTTACAAAACTTTGGTCAGACCATTGCTCGAATATGGTAGTGTAGTATTGGACCCTCATTTTACGTATCAAATACAGGAGTTGGAGAGGGTGCAAAAAAGGGCTGCCAGATTTGTTTCTGGAAGTTATCGCAGAATGCAATCAGTGACGGATATGATAAAGGAGCTGGAATGGGATTCATTGCAAGACAGGAGGAGGATGAGGAGGGTCATGGGAGTGTACAGTATAACATATCTGTTATTATAATTCTTAATTGATTATTTTTTTGTGTGTATTAATCTTTTCATTATAAATAATCTGTAAGAAAAAAAAAAGATATGTAAATATTAAATTCTAAACAGCCTTCCACAGACAGTAATATACAATAATATCGTTGGATATAAGAAGATTATAGAATCTCTGTGTGTGTTAGAATTGTTGAGATAGCTGTGAAGTTGGCTTGTAAATTAATTTTGAATAAATATAACCAAGGCATTTAATAATAGCAAAGTGCTGGTATTTTATTTTAAATATATTTTGAAGAGAAGGGCCTGAATTATATATAAAATGGGGCTGACCTCCCATGATGCCAAATAGGCATTAAAAAAAAAATATTGGTCGGTACGCCGAGGAGGGTGTTACATTTGGCGATTCTACTGCCAGGATCGGTTTATCAAGGAATTTTCTGAGGACGACGTGGAGCAGATCGGCGCAGATTGGCAAGTACAGATTCCAGTTTGTCTTTGGACTTGCAGTTTCATATTCAACAAAAAGAAGAAGGATCATTTAATATTAACGTTGCAATGAAAGCAATTTGTAATTGAGGCAAGAACTGAGTCAGAAAGAAAATAAGTTCAATTTTTGAAACTAGCTTGCGAAAAGTAAAGACTTTACAATCAGAATTTATAATTAAATTGTAACGGTGATGTAAGAACTATTGTTTTGCAACGAATTAAGTAAAGACAGATTGTCAGAAAGTAATTAAGTTAACGAACGTCAAAAAATTTAAAAGATTGTAAAATTGCAGTAGCATGTTTAAAATAGGTTATAGGCGTCTGTGGAAGACTATCGCTAAGACAAAAGAACAATACAAGTTTTTAAAACAAAATAATAAGGGGAAAATTTTTTTCGAGGAATATTGTAACTGTAAAGAACTGATGAACTTTTTGTTTGTGTTTGCATGTACATGGTTGCTTATTTTCAGTGCTGTACCAAGTGGACTTTTGATATTTCTGTCGTGCATTTCTGTATGCATTATAGATACTACGAAATTTTGTAAGTGTTTTGTGGTCCAGTATTCAAGTATATGCATAGTATTATCGGCGTTGCAATACATCGTTGTACATTTGGTGTTGTGCGGTATAAATTTGAGAGCAGTTATTGGTAAATACTATCGGTTTTTTTTTTCGCGTAAATTAAATTTATTATTGTTTCTAAATTATTTTAATTTGTTGCAAAGATGGAAAACGGTTGCCTTAAATTGGTTAGAGAGGATGCGCAAATTGATTTGGGTGAGGACCAAAATAATACATCAGAATGGCAGACGAATAGTTCTGGAGTTGTTAGTTTTGATAATAAAGATGCATTTAGAATCCGAAGTGGTAATAGTAATTCTGTTCAAGTGGAATTGGCTAGCAGTCCAAATATTAATGCTGAGGTAAAAGGGGTTGCAGAGTATTTTGAAAGCAGTAATATTAATAGTAATGATGGTTGCAATGGGTTAAATGATAGGGACAGCGACGATGGGCGAGATAATATTGTAAATGACGCAGTCTCACCAGAATTAAGTCGAACATCTGATGCTCGAGAAAGGAGTATAGTTCATGTCATGTTTCAAGCAACTCCAAGAAATGATATTATATCAAGCCATAGAAAGAAAAATCGAAATGCAAGAAATGAAAACAGAACTTGTGTCAAATCAAGAAAAAATTATATTAAATCAAAAGAAAGCAAACCAAGAATTGAAAGCAGAACTTATGTTAAATCAGGAAAGAGCAATTCAGGAATTGAAAATAGAAATTGTGTCAAATCAAAAGAAGAATGAAGAAAGTTTCCAGGTTATGAGGTATGAGATGAAAAGAATTCAAGAAAATTGGAAGCAAGAGGTGCGGACTGAATTAGAACATTTCCAAGAAGAGGTTAGACAAGAAGTAGCCGGGAAAATGGATCAACGTATAGCAGATAATAATGAAAGACAAAACGCCATTATCGGAAACATCAGAGAAGTCATGTTTGAAAGTCAAAAAGAATGTCGGGAAGAAATAATTTTGGTGAAGCAACAAACTGCAGGCAGTATCATTCAATTGAAAGAACAGATTGATGAAGGAGTAGGACAAAAGATAGGTGAAGTTAAAATTGAAATTGAACAGATTGGTTCTAGATTCAATCAAGTAGAAGAAAGATTGGAAAAGGTTGAACGCCGACCTAGCGCGGTTGTTACCGGAACGGTGAATACGTATACTCCTCCGCCAATGTTACCTGATGCAGTTTTTAAACCGAACGGAAATATTCACCCTGCAGATTTTGTAAAGATCTATGATCAAGACTTATCATTAGAATGGTCGGATATAGAGAAGATTCGCTATGTCAGAGGTAAAATGAAGGACGAAGCTTTTTCCTGGAGCTGTGAAGTAGCTGAAGAGTGCAATGATTACAATGAATTCTTGAGAAGATTTCGCGAAAAGTTCTGGTCTGCACAAATGCAGAGGAAAGTGAAAAGTGATTTTTACAATTGTCGTCGTTTTGGCAGACGCGACGGGAAGATGCGAGATTTTTGCGACGCAATGCGAAAGGAATTGCGTTATTTGGATCAACCAGTAGGAGAGGTTGAGCAGATCGAAATATTATTGCAGAAACTTCCGAGACAAGTGCAAGATAAACTAGTTGTTAATCAGTGGGATAGGATTCATGATTTCTTAGATGCACTTGAGTGGGTAGATCGGTGTAACGAAAGGTACGAATACAATGTGGAAGGTCACAGAGAAACGGCTACGAGAATAAAAAGTATGGGGACAGACATCTTGATGGTAAATCAAATAATTGGCCATACAGAGGAGATAATGTGTATGGAAGAGGAGAAGGACAGGTGAATCGGCAAGACAGAAGCGACATGCGACAGTTTGAAGGCAACACTAATAATTACAATGAGCGTGGTTATGTATCGAACGGACAGGGAAATCAGCGACCGCAATACAAACTATGTACATGAAAATGAAAGGTAACAGACAACCTAACGAGGAAAAAGGAGCGGAAAACTTAAGTCCGCAACTGTAAAGGTCCTATCAGTGGCGGATACAGTGGTTGCAGGACCATCCAATATGTGTGATAACAAAGCAGTAAACGATTACAATGACTACCGGACAAAGCAATCTAGCAAAGAAGAATATCTAAAGTGGTGGGAATGTTTGCATAGGATGAATAACAACAACTGTGGGACCATGTCAGTGGACAGCGAAAGCAATTGGGAAAATGAGTATATATCGGAGTTGGCCAGAATCAGTGTACATGATGATAATGGCAAAGATGGTGGTGCAGAACATGGAAAAAGGAGAGCGACGGAGTTACATAAGTTGGAAGAAGATGTGTTCGTAGAAGGAAATTTATGCAGTGAAAGAAATGAACTACCTCTAAGCATTGACAGTGATGGTACGTGGAGTAGTGACGATGAAGAGGGCGAAGATATAATTGAAGAAAATAGGTTTAATAGTGAATCCAATGAAAATGAAGGAAATAAAGTAAGAATATTTTTTTTAAAGAGTGTCGACGAAGAAGTAAATCCAGGTGTGTCTCATAGAAGAGCGCCTGAAAATGCAACAAAAGGTAGTCCAAACAGTACGAACGCGTCAGCGCAGCAAAATAACAAAGTCGCAACTTGTTCTGATTTCAACCATAGGGAAAGATGCAAGAAATTGTTGGTACAGGGTACAACAGAAGACGGCCGACGGCGGTATAATGTAAACAATTTAAAGAGGGAATTCTTGCCGGAGTTGCAAAGAGATAAATGGTCGCATGAAGAAATTGTGAAAGATTTGTTAAGTGAAGAAATGCATGACGTTTTAGAGGATAAAATAAGACAGCCATTAGTTGATGTGAAGATATTTGGAATAGAATGCCAAGCGCTTGTAGACTCCGGAAGCGACCTGACGGCGATATCACACACGTTGTATGAAAACACTATAGCAAGATATAAGGTGACGGAAATGCCGGTAAACCACATCCAGATCATGGGGGCAACCGGGAAACTGAGCAAGAGACTAAAAACTCACATTTGGATGGAATTAGAAATGGATAGGATAAGTAAGATTCATGGAGTATTTGAGGAAGGACTAAAAGACTGGAAGAAAAGGAAAAAAGAGAACGTTATGGGGGCATAACACTGATCTGATAAAATGTGATGAAAGTATAATGAAGAAGAAAGCTGAAGATAGGAAAAGGCGGTATGACAAAAGGGTAAAACCAACCGAGTTTGAGATAGGAGATTTAGTTTTGGTGAGAATGAAAAAAAAAGAATCCAGAGAAATAAATTCCGAAATAAAGAAATTTTTCAAAATATATCACGGACCCTTTAGGGTAATTTCTAAACCGAATATTAGCGCATATGAACTGGCATATCCTAGGTCAAATAAAAGATTAGGATTGAGAAACGTTGTAGATCTGAAATTGTATAAGTCTCGCCTAAAGGGAAGATCAAAAGGTTGTGACAGATAGTAATTGCGAATAGTTGATTGTCACTTGAGTTGTGTGAGAAATAGTTGTCATTATAAACAAGGAAGGACTGATAAAGACAATATGCTAGATTGGTGTATTTGTTTATAAATATGTTAATTTCATTGTGTAGATATGAGACATTGATTCAATGACATCGAGATGTAAGTTGTGAGTGGAAGAAGTAAGTGGACTGGTAGAGACAGTGAATTGAAAACTAAAGAACATCTCGGCAAATAAATGTGTGCCATCATTTAGTTGTGCCTCGATGTGGGGGCAATTATAACATATCTGTTATTATAATTCTTAATTGATTATTTTTTTTTGTGTGTATTAATCTTTTCATTATAAATAATCTGTAAGAAAAAAAAAAGATATGTAAATATTAAATTCTAAACAGCCTTCCACAGACAGTAATATACAATAATATCGTTTGATATAAGAAGATTATAGAATCTCTGTGTGTGTTAGAATTGTTGAGATAGCTGTGAAGTTGGCTTGTAAATTAATTTTGAATAAATATACCAAGGCATTTAAAATAGCAAAGTGCTGGTATTTTATTTTAAATATATTTTGTAAGAGAAGGGCCTGAATAATATATTGTATAAAATGGGGCTGACCTCCCATGATGCCAAATAGGCATTAAAAAAAATATTGGTCGGTACGCCGAGGAGGGTGTTACAACAGGGAATATACTGGCGATGAGGCATGGAAAGATATGAATAGGTATGAAAAGTAGTGCATGGAAGGGAAAAGATGACCATGACCACAAGCTGGCACTCGATTTCAGGCACAAGGGTGTGGGAAGATTCTCTGTTTTAGGTAAGGGTGTCAGGGATTGGAATGAGTTACCAAGAGAAATGATGAATAATTTACCGAAAACTTTGAAAGAATTTAAAGATAAAATTTGTAGAGGGCAAATGTAGGTAGGTGCAGGATAGGGGGAAGATGGGTGTGTAGGGAAATTGCCACCGGAGCGTGTGCTCCAATGCAATTAAATTATTTTATTTCACAAACATAGTTACGTAGTAAAATGGTATCGAATACTGCCAATTTAAGTTCACATTGAGGTGTTGCTGCAATCATAATTGCTCAATTTTAATATTTTTTTGTGTCTCGAAAAGTAGGCTTAAGAATATATGGCATTTATAAGGTTGTTTCTCGAAGCAGTAAAACCAAACAAACAAGATTATGGAGCAGAGGCGGCTAAGCAACAGGTGGCAGGCAGTCTGTGACGGACAACTGTAAGGGAGTCACAGAGCATGGTGGGTGATCGGTAACGCTCTGGCCTCGCGTTTTGGAGGACGCGGGTTCGAATCCCTGCCTGGATATCCAGATTTGGGTTTTCCATGGTTTCCCCAGATCACTCCAGGCGAATGCCACGATGCTTTCTTCCAAAGATCATGGCCGAATCCCTTCCCGTTCCTTGCCCCAAATCCTCTCCCGCCTCTAACGACCTCCACGTTACAAGGCGTAAAGCCATAAGCAAAAAAAAAAAAAAAAAAATTAAGGGATTTCAGCAACGAGGAATCAAGCAATGTGCTGAAAAAAACCGAAAGGCGTAAAGACTCGTTTAGTTGTGATCCGGAGCGTCCTAGCGTACTTAACATAAACAAAGCAAAGCTTCTCCAGAAGTGAAAGTCGGTATTCAAACCGGAGACTTCTGATCACCCATTCACGCGCCATAAACAACTGAGCTTACCTTATTTTCAGTAAACACGGTAGAAGAAGAGAAGCGAGGCAGCTCGAATATTCGCCTCAACGGTTATCCTTGATATGTTTACTTCTGTCTGTGCAAAACATGTTTGGATCTACGTGTGCGATGATGCCAAGGTGTATGTGTTTCTCTTTTTACTTGCTAACCAGAGTAATAAAATGGATAAACCTAAAGCGAAAATAAGAGATGACCAATTTTTTTTTCACACGTAAGTCGTTTTATCTGGTTGCTAGGCACGTAACGATCCTTTCTGAAACCAGATACTTGATTCCGAGAGACCGGTATGGCTACTGCTGGAACTTTCTGCGGATGTGCTATTTACCTAAAGCCAGAAGGCAATTAAGATGTTTCCTCTTGTCCACTTCCATTCGCTTTTTTTTTGTTTGTCCTATTTTGGCTTTGTCTGTGACTATTTAACTTGCTAATAGTTTAGCGGAGTCATGTGTGCGTTCTAATTCTTCTCGCCATAAGGATTCGCAGATTTAAAACTGATTTGGGAATTTGAATCACAGGCTCAACTTCATGTAAATTAAAGTTGTTTCCGTATCACTTCAGTGTCTCACAACTGGTCCACTGACGTAAATATGTAATGTTACAGTAGTGGTGTGATCACGTTAGGTTTTCGTTAGTTTCATAGTTCGCTAGAATTAAGATGCACTTATTTGATATGCGCGGGGTAGTAACAGTTCAGATAGGAGTTCTGGAAGGTTTGGGTCCATACGTTGAGTGTTTGAGATAATATCTTGGCAAAAGATACTTAGTATTGTTCACACGAAATGCCATTCAGCAGTAATAAAAAAAAAAAAAAGCTTTGAACAGCTGCTGAATGAAATAGGGTCGAAGAACGAGTTTCACCCGTGTAATGTTAGAAATTTTCAGTTTCACTTGGAACCGATGATATGATTTAAATGCCTTACATTTTGGAGAATTTCCTTCGTCTAGTACTGCATGTATCAATGAACAATTTATATATATTTATACTGAAATAAAAATACTCGCTTGATTTTCGTATTGTTAATGAATTATTTTTCGCATTACAGTCTTCATCATAAATTTTATAAGGTAGAACGGAATAACCTGTGCATCAAGAGGTTAAAAATTACTACTAGGTTTTTACATAATTTCGTTGCTCTTATGTTTAGTATTAGGATATTTTGGGTTTATGGCTCGATGCTTTGTTCGAAAAAGTGTTCCTAAATTTGCACTGTATCCTTCAAATGTTTTCAAGAAATATTTATATTTGTAAGGTGGATGTGGGTTATCTGTTAGAAAAATAGTTAACACGTCAAATATATTTTTTTAAAATTAATATAGGCGAAAAGGCGTAAGAGACGGGTCGAAACATTTTGTTACGCACGTGAATGTGATTGGCGAAAGCACGGCAAGGAAGAAGTGTCTTAGTTCCAAAAAAGACTAAGCGATTCGTTCTGTTCAGGAAGACCATCCTAAGGTTTGATCGACTAATTTTAACAAACTATAATTGATGTCACTCAACTATACTGCATCCATGGGCAGAATAAAAAACTTGTACATCAAAGAAAGTGTTGTCTGGAAAATGTAGTGCGATATTTTTATAGCAGTTAATTTCTTCTTTTTCTTTCATAGATTGTAATAAGATGTTACAAGCCTGAAGATGTAGCAAGCATAATTTATCTCATTTAGTAACCCTCAAGACACCTAGCCCCTGAGCAAACCTACCACCAGTCTTTCAGGACTTAACCGCCGACACCATAAACGATGCTCAAAGTGTGTTCACTGCACTTCATTTAATCCACTATACAATACACCTGTAGACTGGTGCGTTGAATCAATACTACCTTGACAGCGACATTTTTCTCTCGGGGAAACCATGAGGACTGAGCGTGCAGTCAACGCAACAGGTGTCCTCAGTAATCACGCTGACCGTAAGTCCGGACGGACTAGCAAGCACTTGGCAGTTAACAAAGGCTAGCTCGTTCATTCATACAATATGGTATGACTTAGGTTCTATTGTTTACCACTTCCGCCCCCAAATGTTTGGAGAGGACTGTTGTTGACCTGGCGCACAAATGTGTGGTAGACAGAGATAAGCAACACGTCCGGCGCCAATTTTCAGATATCTCGGCTTCGGACACAGATTTGTCTGGAATACTGTAGGATACAGCGTAAGTGCAGAGTTCAGAGAATTGACACCTGGTTTAAATCTTCCGAATATAACCTGGAAGTACCTCATCTGTCCCGGCATCCAGATTTCGGTGATCCATGATTTGCCGAAATCATACCAGGCTATGTTTCCTACAAAAAGCCACTGTTGAATTCCTTTCTGTACCTTGTCCCCAGTCCTTCCCCGCCTCTAATGACCTCGACATAAACGTGAAGCAAAACAATAAACAGAAACGGGAAAGAGAGCCTAGGCTATGAGAGGAGGCTGACTCAAATCAGTGACCACCCTTTGGTTTTGCACTTGCGGTGTAGGACGTTTTCAATGGTAGAAAAAGTTTGCTTACTGTTAGTTTTATCATTACGTTGCACCAATATATGTTACCGATATATAAATGCATGCAACTTACATCTTGGTAATTGCGAAAGTCAGCATGTATATAGATATAATGTAATTATGATACCAAAAATATGTAGATATTTACAGTTGCTGCAGTTGACTCATACATCAACGCCAGCAAGGAAAGAAAAGTTCATACAATGCAGTTGTTAGCAGAGTGTAATTAATTTCTAAAACCATGTTTCAGAGTTTTCAGACTCTCATAAATTTCCTTTTGCCTCCGGTAATTCATACGCAGTGTTTAAATCTACTCTGGTGCAAAAGAAAGAGAGCTAACAGAAAAATGACTATCAAATTTGTATAATGTACGAGCATAATGAGAAGGTTGTATTGCGATCAATTTTTCCATTTGCTCTCATTCAGAACGTATGGAAAAATAATGATAATATTTCCACAGATTTGTAAATTTATAATACGCATCTTTATGTATATCTCCGCATGAACGTGTTTTGTCCATATTGCATGTTTGTGTTATAGAGGAAACACTGCATGTATCCAATCGTAATAGAACTAGCAAAAGTTTAAAGTATAATAATAAGTTAAGCTGGCCGTCATGTAGTGTTTGAATTTTTATCTGTGTAGCAACTATTTACTTCTTATTACGGAACACGCAGATCTATCTTCTGTCGTGCTCACAACGGCGGGAAGACAATAGGGGAAAGGGAATGTTGGTCAAGTAGCAACAGTAGCAGCGATATCAGGAGTCTGCACAAACAGCTGTCTCGTTGAGAGAGACAACAGCCAGATAGTGTTTACAGACGGCAGCAAATAGCGTGATGGTTTTGAAGGCCATTTGCGATTGAAAGGCCTTTGCAACTGTTAAAGAGTTTATTGTCTACGTATTATGAACAACTTTGTATTCCTGTATTGAAACGGTACAGTATAC
Source organism: Vandiemenella viatica (assembly GCA_031002005.1). NCBI lineage: Eukaryota > Metazoa > Arthropoda > Insecta > Orthoptera > Morabidae > Vandiemenella > Vandiemenella viatica. The sequence goes on from CM061920.1 coordinate 221,027,044, forward strand.
TGCCGTAATAAAAGGTAATTAATTATTTAAATTTACCAAAATACATATGATTATTTATATTGTGGATTGAAAAAGGTGCTCGAAATGATCTATCAACCATTAATAATAATAAAAAGGTCATAACCTGACAATGTATTCTTTAACAGATGGCCAACAGACATAAGGTGATTTAAATTTAATAATGATAAACAATCAAATATTATTCGCAAACAACAGCTTTGTCCTACATTAGTGGCCACTAAAATTAAATAATTATGTAATACAAGGCAACAAAATATCAGATTTTTCATTTACAAAATAAAAGTTTACACTTTTCGGCAGGAAACGTAATGAGATTACTTGGTACAAATTAATGTCCCCTGTTTCAATCACAGAAACTATTGAATTCAACTTATAAAATGCCACGGCTAATCTCTCAGTTTGTATATCGGAGAGCGATGATTCTTATAGTGCGGACTTCTCCACTCGGAGCGTTAAGTTGGGTAACCATGGAGGTTTTAAGTGCAAACACAATATTATTAACTTGAGCAATGTTTCTTTTTACCGTCTGTCCGGCATTTAGTCAGCAAACTCCGACCCCACACTAAATTTATATGGTCACCACGTGACTCAAAAATGGAAGACATAACCGATCGCATGACATGCTGTCGGCTTTCTGGGTCGTTCTCGTGCACAGGCACCAGTGAACACGAACCAGCGAGACCCAAAAAAACCACGAGGAGCCTCTCGCGCCGCGCCACCTTTTTATAACATCGGGATGCTGCTCCTTCTGCTTGGCCGATTTTCCTTGATCCGGTCGTTGATGTAGGAGTTCCTGCGACTCTTCTCATTGGCGGACATGAAACATTATACAAAAAATAACTATTTTATAAACTAAAACATTGGCAAAACATTCGCCCGTCCAAGCACACTCAGATTCAGTACATCTTTTTTTTATTGGATTGGAGGATTTCTTCGGAAACTCTCTCTCTCTCTCTCTCTCTCTCTGTGTGTGTGTGTGTGTGTGTGTGTGTGTGTGTGTGTGTGTGTGTGTGTGTGTGTGTGTGTGTGTGGCGTCTTTCGTTCCAGCCTGAATGGAGAATTCGCCTTAACAGACTTGAAGATCGCTGACCCCTGCCCTGCAGAAAGTCCTTCTCACAGCTTGGAAATTTCGCTAAGCCAGTGTAATGCTTGCCTTGTTGCGTTGCCCAGATACTTCATATTAATGTGGTTATATGTCACACCACAGTATGTAAACATTAAGAAAAAACCATATCATGCGCACTTGGTACAGCGTTCCTTGTTTCGACGTCGTCTTTTGCCCTCCTCTTCATGCCCATGTTGTTTTAGTTTCATTTGATGGTGTCTGTGATCTTGTACCTCCTTCTCGCGCTTCTCCCACAAATTAATCCTTCCAAGGGGTCTGTTAACAAGTACCCACCTATCAACAAAGGTCCCCTCTTTCTCTCTATTATAAACTGCAGTATATTCCTCCTCTCACCAACCATTTCCAGTACTTCAACATTACTCACTTTTCCATTCGGCTTGACATCTACATTCCCTCCACATCCACATCTCAAACGCTTTAATCCATTTTTAATCTTCTGTTCTGTGTCCACGTCTCTACCCCACACTCCATACGAAAAGTTTGCCACGTCTTTTCCACAGTGCTTTAATCTACTTTCCTAGTTAATAATCCCCTCTTCCTATTAAATATAAAACATCAGAAATTTTCTAAAGATATTTACTTGTGTATAGAAAAAAAATGCGAGATCCTACACTGAATAACCGTTCTGGATGCAGATGCGAAGACTTTCAATCAGAACTATTTTTTTTTTTTTCGAAGCTCCAGGACAGCATTTAGATTACTGTAAAACGACAAACCTTTTCAGTTTTCCAGAGTGTAGATACATCATTCTATATACGAGCTGCCCCAGGCTGTCAGAAACATTTTTTTGCATGTTTCTAGTCTGCGAGACACTTCTCAGAGCCAAAAGCGAATACTATCTTATTTAAAAATATTTCGTGGTTTAGGTATTCACCTACGGGGTCTCAACGGATTTGACTCTCTCTTTCTCACTCAAAGACACTATTTGTTTAGGCAATGTCTGCTATCTGTAGCTGATTTTCAGATTTGTGCGGATATTTAAGTTTGACGTCAGGTTCTATTATTAAAGATTTAATCTCTACAACAGTAAAATTGTAGAAACATTGTCTATACATGACGTTTTTATTTCAAAAAGACTGATTGTAATGTGGGTATAGAGACGTCAAAAAAAAAAAAAAATATTATGCTTTGCTATCTGAGTGCATTACACAAAAACGAATGAATCGATTTCAGCGATACTGCACATAATAAAAGCTTCTGTCATTGTTAATATATACAATATATATACAATACTTTTTATCCAGATAAGTTACAAACTTAAAAAAATCTACGCAAACAGTGTATAATTTTCAATGAAATATAACATACTGATAGTTTTTGTACATGATACTAAATTGTTATAGTAATAATCATAAAATCTACGAAACAAGGCGTTGTGTTGTTTTTAACTTTTCTTTTACTCTCATATATACAGAAATAGTTCACTTATTTGCCAACAGATGGCAATATTGGCTTTTTATACTTGATGTATTTCAATCGTACATTAATTGAGTTTGCGATTCAATTAAAGATTTTATGTGTTAGTTATATTCCAACAAATAAAGCAATCTGTTTTTGCATTCGCAGGCAGCAACGCATTAATAATTGCTTACAGAGAAGGTTTGTGAACAATACCGAAATGAGATTGTAGATCAATGACGACGAATCGACGAGACAGAGCTTCGAAGTAACGTTAGTTTCAAGGACTGGGAGAAACAATTGACATTAACATATTGATTTAAAACATTTACGCTAAACCTAAATTCAGATGGAAAGGAGAACCATGAAAGAGAAAAAACAGGTCTTTGCCTATTTTTCCTACCTTCCAGATTTTAATAGTTTCAGTTAATAAGCAACACAAATATCAATACCTACGTGAACGAAGTCTGGGGCACGACTAGTCCTGCAGTTCATCGAAGTACACATTTCCAAGTTATTTTAAATTAGGCGAGTCTACATTAGTTGTGACTTCTGATGTTAATTCTACAGAACAGCAACACTACGCAGTTTACTACAGTAATTGTGTCGCTGCTGTCATGTATACCGTAGAACTCGTACAGCTGATAAAGTATAGATACGTGTACTGTTGCCTTAATTTCAACAGTTCTGGCCTCGCATTCGGGAGGACGCCGGTTCGAATCCCCGTCCGGGCATCCAGATTTGGGTTTTCCATGCTTTCCCAAATCACTCCAGGCAAATGTCGCGATGCTTCCTTCAAAAGGCCATGGCAGAATCCCTTCCCATTCCTTGCCCCCCCCCCATCCTTTCCCGTCTCTAAAAGCTTCGTTGTTAAGAGACGTTAAGCAGTAAAAAAAAAAAAAAAAATAATAATAATAATAATTTCAACAGCATTGTGCTTCAGCGCTCATCCAACACAGTACGACATACAGCTCGTCAGACTATGTACACTAAGTATCATAACCTGGGCACCTTTTTAACCTTTTCCATCAGTTTCTCGAAAACTAGAAACTAGAAGCTGGAAGCGTTTACCCAAGATAATGACATTTTATATATAAAATGTTTTCATGAAGGAAACAAGTCAATTAAGTGCCGTTGTTGGCATCCATTCGGCATTTGGGAATATAAAAAGTTTCACTGCTTTTACTCGTTATTCCGAAAATTTTCGGAAGTCTCTTTGAAATGATTACCACCACATTCGAGAAAATTGAGCAGTTCGTAAATTTGCGGTATTACTGTGCTGGCATATTGTGAAGTAACTGTAAGCTCTTGTTTTAGATTCTGTGGCCGCTGTTCTGCTTTCTCTGATTCGCAACCGGTGTATGTAGCCAGACCCAATATTTCGCAACATTTAAAAACGGCGAATTTTAATGCGAATACTTCTATCTGCTGAGCTCCGTAAATATGAGAAGACTTCAAAAGCTTATTACGCGGTGCACAAGGTTAAGAAGTAGTTGGTTATACTACACAACCAAGCACTAGTTAGCCCCCTATCTACCCTCTGCCATGTGAAGTTTGCCTCACAACGATTTTGTGTGCCCAATTAAAACTGTCAGTAGCTGTGAACGGATATTATCCGATCTTTCCACAAAAATATCTACAGACAGTCTACATTCTCCAAATTTCTGAAGCGAGGCAGCGTGTAACAATAAATATCTAACATTACTTTGAGGACATAATGAAAAACAACATATAATTTCATAACATCGCGTCTCGTGGCCAAACAGTAAAAGTCAAAGCGGGGCATCAATGGATATAACAACTGATGGCTAATCCAAATATACCCTACAGTCTCCTTCGAAAAAATGCCCGATTTCAGGACATCTCGTGAACAAATTGTGACGGGAGAGACATGAATATACGTATAACCTTACGCCTTTCTGTACTAACAGTTTTGCTCATCTGCTTCCTAATAAATTGGCCTAGATATGTTTTTTGACCACCCTACATCCCTCTGGAAATCATGAGCTTCCAGAAGATCAACAGAGAGAGATTCGTATGATTTGCTGCGACAGCAGCAAAGAACGTCAATTTTACAGGAGGACCAATTCAACTGTTTCATGTGCAATAACTTTATACATTCACTAGAAAATAACTTATCTGCACGTTTTATTGAAAGAATACAATATAAAAGAAGGGAAAATGTATACAAGTTGTGGTATATACGAAAATGGTCCATCCTAAGATTATAACTCATAGCAGCTCATTGTTTTAGTTATGTCCTTGTTGCAGCAAATGAGCGATAAGCGGTGTGTGCTTAAGGCGTCGTACTGAATATCGAAAGGTCCCCGGTTCGAATTTCGGTTTCCGGTCTCTGCTGGGATTTTCAAAGGTCCTTAAACCGATCTTCATCTCTGCAAAAGCTTGTTCTGCTTATATGAAATATTCCAGAACACTTCTATGATTCGGATTCTATGTTAAACTGTAGATCCCTAATATTCGGTAGGATTATATGGTTTTACTGGGGACTACGACAGGGACTGATTGTGCAGGCTGTAAGAAATTCTGTCATCTATAACTTATAGATGAGCTTGTATTCTTACTACCAAAGTGCAAAATTAAGTGAATTAAAGCAATAGTTGAGAATACATGTAGACCATAACAATTTTTAGCCTTCAGAATGACATTCGTGTTGGTGTATGGTTCCGAAGACGTGATTTTATGTCTGTTACTGGAATATGTAACGTGTATTAGTTTTGTTCATATATCGTTTCAGTCTGTTGCCTCTGATTTACGTAATTTAGTAAATCCTTGTGGAAAATAACTATATTCTCTTAGAGCACGATCGCCTTTCTTCTTTAGTTTATTTTATGTAAAGCATCTAAGTATGAAAAGATGCATAAACAATTATTTTCCTTCTTGTAATAACTTTTATTCAATTAATTAATTATTTAACATTTTCCACCAACAGCAGCAGAAATTAAAAACGGTTACTTCTATATGGGACTTCTTCCTGATACTTCCCGATTCGTATATCGAATTTGCTAACTTAAGATAACACTATGGGCTCAATTATGTCGTTCTTAGCAACCAACCTCATCTCAAACAACCTAGGCACCGAACGTAACAAAATCTCAAGGAATCTATATATAAGTATACTTTCATACCATGGAATAACCTATAAAATATGTGTTCGTTGCAACTCCCTCCAGTTTATCGTAGCATTTTAGAAGTCTTGTGACTTCAAAATGTAGCGTTAAACTCTGAAATTATGTTTGATGACTTTACTCAAATTGACTTACATTAAATAAATGACGTTCTTACATAATGGCTGGAGTTGGGGAGTATTTTTTACAAATAATGCTACATTATAATACCTTTTTCCTTTTTAAATACATATATATTACATGCAAATTTAATTAATTTTTTAAAATAAATACACATATGAAATGTCAGCCTTTTGGAGACATGTGTTTGGTGTCTATCATACAAAAACAGTTTTTTCTCATTTGATAAAGGATCTCAATTCTATAGCATTATAATTTCCCTTGACTCGTCTATTGTGCGGATGAACCATAGTATAAGAGTTTTCCCTAACTTAGCCACTATTTCATATGTCCCTTCATACAAAGGTTTGAACTTCATTTGATTTCCAATGGCGGAGGATTTGTAATGTGTACGTAAGAGAACTAAATCACCTACATTGTATCTTACCGGTAGGATTCCTTGGTAATATCTAACTTTTCTTGATAAGGCATATTTCATTAACTGTTCTAAAGCAGTTTTTTCATGTCTTCTTGTTTATTTAAAATTTTATTGGGGAACGTTACGAATTCCATAATAATACTGGGTGGTTTAAAACCCAATTTCAACTCATAAGGAGTTACTGATGTGAAACTATATGGTATAGAATTTATAACATCCTTTGTTAGGTATTTCTGAAACCCATCTCTTGTGGTTTTCGTTACAATACGTGCGGAACCATCTGCCTAATTCTTTCATCACTCATTCTGCAGCATTGCTATGTGGGTGGTAGAAAGATGATTTTAGTGTTTCAATTCCCGCTGTCTAGAAACATCTATTCCGTATCTTCACAGAGAACTGAGGGGCATTATATGTCACATTTTTTTCTGGTTTTCCCAAATGGGGAATGTAGTCATACATCACTTTAGAACAAATAACATTGGCTGTCATCCGTTTAATTGGATACAACTTCACATATTTAGAAAAAAAGTCGATTATCACACAAATTTGTCTTACTCCCCCTCGCGTCATTGGTAATGACCCGTAGATATCCGAAGCAATTAATTCATGTAGATTTTCTGGTATTACACTTTGCGATTCACCTTCCCTTCTGACATTGTCTCCTTTGTTCTTTTGATATACCTCACAAGAACGTTTGAAATCGGAACCTTTTCGACATATTTGGGAAGTAAACAGTTTATTGAAGAATCTTGTAACATTTCGTTTCTCCAAAATGTCCATAGCTAAAATGGTGTTGTCTAATAAAATGGTCAACAAAATGTTCTGGAATCTAGAGTTTCCAATCTTCAGTCTTTTCGTGGTTTCTTCTGAACCAGATACCTCCTTTTTCATAATAAAATTTCGTTAGTGATGATCATCGTTATTTGCCAATGTTTTAAACATTTCTGTAATAGCTGTATCCTTCCTTTGCTCCTCTTTCATGAACCGCAAACATCGTTTTACCTCTTTTTCCCCTCTTCTGCCTTTGATGTACATTAATTTTCGTGTGTTTGTAGTTTGTACAACCGAATCTACCGCAGATGTTCCCAGAGGTAACAATGACAAGGTGTCGGCAGCAATATTCTCCTTTCCTGAAATATATCGTATCCCAAAATTAAACTCTTGTAATAACATGGTCCACCTTGCCAATCTCCCATGGACTAGTTTACTCTGGGAGGGGGGAGGTGTCCATTAATGACGTGAGGTGATTTTCCGGAATTCTGCCCCCCCCACTTTTTTTAGCTCTACAATTCTACAAGATTTTCAAAACCTCACGTGAGATTTTCATTGAACCCCCCCTACCCCTCCCGTTTGGTGAGGTTTCGTGAGATTTCACCTCCCCCTTGTCAAAAAGTACAACTCCTTATGGTCAGTAATACAATAATTGCGTTCTGCTTTGGTCTTGACTCTGCTCGCAAAGGTAATCGTTCTCTTCATCTGCGTTCCATCTTCGCAGGTCTGTTGAAACACTTCAACTCCCAAACCATAGTCTGAGCTATCAGTGGATAAAAAGAAATCTAAGTTCCAATCTGGTGCACTTAGTACTACCTCGTCGTCCAGAGCATTTACTGCTTTATCTTCTTAAGCAGCTTATTGCGAAGAGTTTGTCTGTTGACACTTCCTTCAAACGTTAAAAGGTCAGTTCCATTACTTTTGGTGTGTCTTTTGGTCTGCTCGGGTCTATTTTTAGTTTTATGTCAATATTGACAGTGGTCTCTTGTGCTTGTCATATATTGTGTAGTATTGCCCTAAGTTGGCAATTAAGGGATTGTTTGAGTTTCTGGATGCTCGGTAAAATGATCTTGTAATCTGTGCGATTCTTTCTTCGAGCATCGGGATACCTGCGGCTTCGTGCAGGTCAGCTGTGGGAAACCGGGGAGGCACATGTAGTGCTCGCCGAAGCGCACGATTCTGCATGGTCTGCAGCCTTTTTATCGAGGACCTGGAGGCGTAGCCCCATACGGGACACGCGTACTCAATTACCGATCTTATCAGGCTGCAATATACGCTCACTCCGGTATTGGCTGCCAGTGCGCTGTCCGTATTTAGAATAGGGTACAGCTCCCTCAGCCTCGTTGCGGCTTTGAGTCGGGTCTCCTCAATGTGACGCTTCCATGTGAGCCTGGAGTCAAGCGTCACACCAACGTATTTTACAGTGGTTGACCACTCGATGTCTTCTCCGTGGAGTCGTAGTTTTGTTGTCTGGTTGCGCTGGCGATCACGTTTCCCCAGACGTCTCGTCAGCATTATTGCTTGGGTCTTGGTCGAGTTTATGGTAATCCTCCACCGCCTGGCCCAGGCTTCAGTTTGTTGAAGTACTTGTTGTAGACGGCGAATGGCAGCAGCTTTACATCTATGCGCGGTGAAGAAGGCCGTGTCATCAGCGTATAGGGCTGTGCGAACCGTTGCTGGAGCAGGGATGTCGGCAGTATACAGGTTGTACAGTACCGGCCCTAGTACTGACCTTTGTGGCACACCTGCATTGATTGGGCGGCGAGAAGATAGATCATTCCCAACTCTCACTCTGAAGGATCTTCCAGTGATGTAACTCCTAATTAGCTTCACAAGCGGGCCGGGGAGTCCCTGGTTGTAGAGCTTATGTAGTAATCCGCTGTGCCAAACGGAGTCAAATGCTCGTGCCACATCTAGTAGGACTAGCGGACAGTAGCTCCGGTGGTTGAATGCGGTGGTGGCGCGCTCGACTATGCGCAGGATCTGCTGGGTGGCGGAGTGACCCCTCTGGAAACCAAACTGGAACTCCGGGATGATGTTCTCTCTGCGGATGTGTTCTTCCATCCTCTTGAGAAGGAGCCTCTCAAAGACCTTGCTTAGTGATGGGAGGAGGCTTATGGGCCTGTAGTTTTGGGGAAAAGTGCCGTTCTTCCCTGGCTTATGTACTCCGATCACCGTTGCCTGCTTCCAGCATCGTGGGTAGTGCTGAGTGCGTAATATACAGTTGAACAGCTCGGTTATGCGTTCTAGTGCTGGAGCTGGAAGGTTTTTCAGCAGCCTATTTCCTAGGTTATCACTTCCAGGTGCCTTTTTGATGTTTAATCTGGAGATGATTCGGTGAACTTCTTCTGCAGAGATCTCTTCGATCTGGTAGCCGTCGTCATCAGCGGTGAGGAAGCGCCGGAGTCTTCTGCGGATATCCGCAGATTCTTCCTCGTCGTCGTCCTGCGCAGGCCGAAACTGTTTCTCAAAGTGATCGGCGAGGGCATTGGCCTTGTCTTTGTCGCTGAAGACTAGTCCCCTCTCGCCATGTAGCGGGGGTATTCTTGTGCGCTTCTTGGTGAACCGGCGGGTCTCCACCCACAGATTACCGTCGGTCACGTTCAGCGACGCCAGGCGAGCGGCCCACTCTCTGTTGCGGTGTTCCTGGAGACTCATCTTCAGCTCGCGCTGTAAACGATTTAGGAAGCGCCTGGTGTTGGGCTGTCTCGTAAGCCTCCACTCCTTTGCCACTCTGTTCTTGTGTCTAATCTGAGCCAACAGATTTGGCGGTAATTGACGTGACTGTTGTCTTGTCGCGGGAGGAGGCGTCGCAGAATTCGCTGCGTCAAGGATGACAGATGAGACCTGTTTTATAGCCACCTCAATTTTCCTCTCGTCCAGTGGGCGCAGGCGCTGGAGGGAATCTGAGACTTCTTCGCGGAACCGTTCCCAGTTTGTACGGTTATAATTAAATTCATTTGGAACGATTAGTCTCCAAGATCCAACATCGATGTTCATCATGACTGGAGAGTGGTCTGATGAGAGCCTGTTCATGGTGGTTGCTGAGACGAATCCAGCGATGCCTCGGGTGATTACTATGTCAAGGACATCAGGGCGGCTGCCGCTCCAGGGGTGGTGGGTCGGCTCGTCCGGGCCCCAGACCTGGAGGTTGTTCCTGGCACTCATTCTGTATAGCTGGTTTCCCGCTGGATTGCTGACTCTTGACTTCCATGCAGGATGTTTTGCATTGAAGTCGCCTCCAATGATGAGCTTGCCCCTAAGGGTGAGCAGCTGGCGGATATCATCTTCAATTGGTGCTCTTCGTGGCGGTCTGTATGCTGAGACGACGGTGACCGGTCCCGATGTGGTTGCCATTTCGATTGCTGTTGCTTCGATTATTTGCAGTGGTGGAGTGTGTACCGTGTGGTGAGGGATGCCTCTTTTAATGTATATGGCCACTCCTCCTCCCGCAGTGGGTCTGTCATGTCGGTAGCACAGGTAGTTGGCTACCGTTGCTCTGAGACCAGGTTTTAAGTGAGTTTCGGCTACTAGACATATATCTACGTTCTCTTCCCGTAGGAATTGCCGAAACTCACCGAGTTGTTGAAAAATGCCGTCGGCATTCCATATGCATATTGATATGCCATCTATGTTAACTCTGTCCATGACTGGCGTGGGAATTCTGTGGAAGGTCAGCTCGGTGAGCCGTCGTTATTGCGGATTTAATGTCCGCGGCCAGTTGATCGAACTTTGTCAGTAGTGTCGTTAACATTGTCAGAAGTGACCCAACAATGTCGAACAGACGATCCATAGCTGCTCCTCCCTCGTTGCTTAGTGTGGGGAGTGGATAGTGCTGTTGGTGGTTTTGGCTTGCTTGAGTGGGCAAGTCTTGAGTTTCTGCCGCTTGTGGCAGTGGTTCTGTAGTGTCTCGCGACTGGCTAGTAGATGCCTCCACGTAGGAGGTCATTGGAGTTGTTTTCTTTGACGGTTTGGTGTTGTTCTTCTTCTTATTTGGACCTTGTGCCTTTTCCTGCGGGATTTGGCGCTTAGGTGATAAATGTGCTCCTGCACACTTTACACACTTTGAGGGCATGTTGCAGTGGCGGGCGACATGTCCTAGGGCCTGGCAATTGAAACATTGAACTGGGCCATTGGAGGATCTCAGTTTTTCAACAGAGATGCGCAGTGACATAAGAGACTCCAGTTGAAAGATTTTTCTATTCTGGGGCCTGTCAGGCATGACCACCAAAAAGAGTGGCATAATGTCTGAAGTGCCAGGTCTCTTCAACTGGGCCACTGTGCGTATGTCAAGTCCGAGATCTTCAAGCTCTTCCTTGATGTCATCTGTTGGTAATGTTGAGGGCATCCCACGGAGGACGACCTTCAGTATCTTCTCAGCAGCAGAAGGGAAGGTGTAATAGGGTATGCCCTTCCTCTGCAACGCTGCGGTCACCTTAAGGTAGTGGTCGGTCGAACTGAAGGTTAGCTTGACCTTGTCGCCTCCGGCCGACTTGGCTTGGAAGGGTTGATTTTCCAGAATGCCCTTGATCATTTGGTACAGTTCCTTGTAACTGTCTTGAAATTGTACCACAATAGGAGGAATCAAATGATTTGATTGCTGCTGTTGTTTTTGTATATGCTGTTGCTGCTGCGGCTGCTGTTGTTGCTGCTGCTGCTGTGCGTTTCGCGGTTAATGTTATTTACGCTATTATTGACGGTAAAATGCCAGATGTAGGAGAACTGGTGTTGGATGATTTCTTTTCATTAAATTGTATATTAGAGACATCGGTTAAATCTAAAATCACTCGACACTGCGAATGGAGTGGCGCATACGACACTGTTGATGATTCATCTGTCTGATGTGGACGTTAGTCGGTGATTATTTTCGAATCTTTCGAAAGAATAGGCTTTGAGGTTACGTAGTTTCACCATCTCCCTTATTTCAGAATTTTATTCACAACACCAGCAATGTACTACACCGAACAGACGCAAATCAGTAATCTATTCCGATAGTAACCCTCACACTTCCATCGCTGAGGAAAACAGCCCATTAAATTTACAATAAGAGTTTCCATGCTAGCCGCAGTCATCTGGGTCACAGGGTACGATCATCAAAAGACCACGTGTGAAATCTGGGTAAAAACTGGATTTTTGGCAGCGTTTTTCGAGAACCTAAACACCACTCGATGATTGCTAACTAGTTTTTGTATGAAAACCTTAGATTAGATGCGTTCACGTGGATCGTATGTGAGAACAATCTCGAAGATGTGGAACAGTTCATATAATTTTTAACAAATCTATAATATTACCAACTAAAGACACAAATTAATTACTTGGCATTCCAAAAATGTAACTGATTTTCAGACTACAATTACATAACGAATATTAGTTGCTGTACTTGAAAACAATTTCCAGAAACTCTTTTCATTGTTACAGTTTCAAAAAATATCGTACACCACGTAACTGTTTGTATATAACTTTGTCATCTTCCCCATCCTTATCTCAAAACAAATATTACTTTCCCAGTCATCTTTAGTTACCAAATTTCAAGAAGAAAATAAATTTTACAGGGAAAAATTGGTTCTGAATCAAAAATTGTTTCAGCCTGGATTTAAAGCTGCCTGGTTTTTTGTATATAATGTTGCCTGATACACAACATTGAATAAAAAAACTTCAAAGAATGTTGCCCATTTCTGTAAAACCTTATTTCTAATCTCTGTGGACTTTTTTTTATTATTAATTTAGAGTATTATAGCTATCTATATTACCATTGAGACCGAAGTGTTTAGGTGGCTAAAGCAGCAGCCTAGAAAAGGGACATAGGTTTGATTAACACTAGTCTACACAAAATGATATTAAGGGTGATTAAGAAGGTTATCGAGAATTGTCTGACGTAAGATATTGTAAAAATAGATAGATACGCGGTTTCAGCTAGGCGCTGCGTGGGATCCAGTTATCAGTCAACTAAAAGCGAGGTAATGAACCTTCGAGATGGTTTCGAGAACTCTCTCCAACCAAGCTTTATACCGTCCATGCCCAACTCGCTCCTCCATGATTCTCAGACACTTAGTTGTAAGACAAAGTCTGAGATCGGCTTCAAAACGTCACATCAAATTCATGTATTTTACCGCTGGTAAACCACAGAACGATTTTTATAGTTGGTACACTGAGAAAACATAACTATCGATAGTGTTCATTTACACGAAACGCGAATGTAAGATTTTGTTTGTTCATAGTGCATTCAGCAGCTAAAAGGTGTAACACTCCAAATTTTGGAATATTTGGAGGAATGATGATGAGGCTAAATAGTAACCGGATGTTTAAAAATGTCTGAACCAAAAGAAATTCTGTATTATGGAAACATCTCTCTGAATTTAAACTAACTGCATCGAAAATATTCAGATAATTGTTTTGAAATATTAGATCGTAAAAAGCTGCCGAACAACTTTGGCATGAAATAATTGCGGACAACTTATTTGTTTAGAGCAATTTATGAAGTTTTCATACTTTTCTGCTTATACCTGGACATCCTTGTAGGTAAAATACTTCTGCAGAGAACAGTACAGATAACATTTGCAATTACATTTAATGCTTAAACGTATCAAAAATTCAGCTTAAATAGGCGGTATTTAAAATCTGGAAGATTTCTGCAGTAGCGGTAGTTTTCTTTCTGTAGCGAACTACTCTTTTATCCGTTACCACGATGTGTGATCCTATAATCAGAGAAGAAGAAATACCCAACAATATTCGCTTCAGCTGTGTTACGATATTTGCCCAACTCCAATAGTCGGACAATATTATGTATACTGACTTTCTCTGTTGTACTGTTTGGTGTCGAAACTAAGTCTGCACGCCTCTGCTTGGAGGCTCATATCTCTGTTTAATTTCCTCCTGGCGGATAAGGGAAGTTTAAGCTGCAAATCTCGGCTCAGCTACTAGTCAACAGCTGCAGCCTGTCCTTGCCGTAGCTTTTAACTACATAACTGTGATTTCTTAGAGGCGTGATATGCTTGGAACTCAATGTTACTTCGAAACTATACTGTTTTTAGGGTTCAGTATTTTCTGAATGAAGTGAATACTCATTTGGCGGCCATCATAACTTCTAAACTCTATCTCAGAAAGACAGGTAGTTGGGTATAGTTTTTGTAAAGTTGCACAGCTGTCTGATGCAATTTTTACTTTCAAAAATTTACAGGCCTAGAGAAAGATGGGTCAAGATACAGCTCTCGTAGATTTTCACGAAATAGAAGAAACTATAATCTTTTACTAGACAAATCTTAAGTCTTAAAGTGTTCGAATTATAACAAAAACATAAAATTCTTTCTTATCTAAATCATTCAAGACTCGCATTTTGATCCACACTGCATCACCTGAGGGCAATATATGGTAGCGCAGAGAGATAGATGTGGTTTTTAGCCATATCACAGTAAGGACAAATATTAACACACGAATATACGACATGTGCAACAGGTAGTCCATTCTTGACAGGACACCCAGTCCTCAAAAGATAACGATACACCAGATCGCAAGACCAGACGAATTTACTTTACTATGTTACTGTCGGTACGATTTTCGTTTATATTGAGCGTTGTTTCCATGTCACAAGACAGTCAGCTAACATGACGCATTTGTGTTTGTCATCTTACCCCATAGATATTTTTCTAATAAATAGTCTTTTTTGAAGTTAAAACAAATGTGACCACGTCAAAATATTTATAAGAAACTAAAGAAACTAAGGCGCTCGGTACCGAACAATAAAACTAAAAAAAATCAAAGTAAATTAGTTAAAATATTAAAATGTATTGTACCTTTACGTCAGTCATTTTTCTTTCTGAGCACAAGTTTGTATAAAAGATTTTCCATGTCTCCCCGCGTTCCGCTAAATAAAACATAAAAAATAAGTTGATAAAGTCGCTTGTGTACCGTATATCACGTGTAAAATTATTAGGCATTTGACGGCAAATAGTTGGATAAATCCCTAGTTAATTTTTTGCGGATAAAAAAAATAAATAAATACGTAACACATGTTAGACAACAATATAAAGTCTACACGTTTCACTGATACGCGAACACGCAAACTTCCCTGCATTTGAATAAATCATATTAACAGACTTCATTATTGATCACGGTTCAAGCTCCAGTAAAAAATAATAGGGAGTGGCAAAGAAAAACATATCAAATCCACATCTCTCGCTTCTTGCTCGAAATACTCGTAAGTTCGTAGGACTGATTCTGGGCCACCTCAACTGCTTATTGTGATCTTGTAATAATTACTACGTTATTCGATACTAGGTATTAACCAGAGACCATGTTTTTGGTATGGTCACGGGTCTAGAATAGATCTGAGATTACAGACTGATTCAGGAAGGTAAATGCCTGCTATTTCCAGGATCTGACTATTATTAAATGGCGGGGGTGGGAACGTTACATGCCCTTGTGATTTGTTAATAGTCATTGCAGATGCCAATATGAAAAGGAACCACTTCCTTTCGATTTGAAAAAGGCAACCTCCTAGTTCAAGTGTTTGGAAAATTATGCAACGAATAAACATAACCTAACCTTTAAAACCCATTCAAAATTTCGGAAATAATCAAGGCGCGGAGTTTTTAGGTACCAAAAATAAGTTTTTAGCACCATTAGTCATGATTGCATTGGCTGATCTTGCTGGAATACTACTTTGACCCGTATTTGATCCTAAGTGATCGCTCTGTAAAATTTGAAGAATTTCTGTCGGGGTTTGAAGGGACTCTGTCTGTGCCCCCTTCCACTTCGCTATATAGCAGATTAGTTTTTCGAGTATACCAGCGCATTCTCCCTCCCACCTCTACACCGCAGCACGACAGTAACTCATCGCATTAACCATTCAGCGTCCGAGTTGGACGTAACAAGTGTCAGCGTAATTCAGTTTGGCTCATGAAGCCCTGCACTACTTGATTGATTCAGATTGAATAATGTTGCGGGACGATTGTTTTCATGCCTCTTATCCGAATATCTGATTAGTGTCGAGTGCTCTCCTGCTGTTAAAAGGACTTTTGTGAATAGTAGGACCACTGGGATGAATATGTACCGGTTATGTAAAAAGCTACACATAAAAACCCCATCCACTAACGTAATGGTTTCAATCTTGACGTTAAGAGATCGGCATCTCGTTTAACTACTCTGGGTGAACGTTAACTGTCGGTTTATGGAAATCGTGAGTGAGGGACAGCGGGGAAAGTAAACAGACGTGCGGTATTTCACGATCGACGGGTTCAAACTACCTGTAACACGTTAACAGGGTCGTTCCTGACAGGAACGGTGAAAAAATGTGCGGCGAGACAGCAGGTAGGCCCACAGGTAAAGCGGTCACAGGGCGTCCCAAAAGAAATGTATTCCTGTTGCTCTGCTGGAAAAGACGGACGGGGCAAACTGCGTCAGGTTCGCTGTATTCCTTACTGTACTTGGTCCGGAAAATTGTCTGTCTGATGACGATGGAAGAAACTCTAAATCAATAGCTTAATTCGTCTTTATAAAGTTATCTAAAAAATCTGAAGGTTGTTCCTAGAGACTTAGCAGTAAAACATATGAAACTTATTTAGAATCCTTCTGCAAACCTTACGAGATAATTTTTTAACAACTAATAAAATTTTTGATATTTTGGACTACGCGAATTGAAATCTTTATGCGGCTAAACGGATAGTTTTCCAAACTCACTCTCAGGATTGTTACATCAAAATACCATGGCCAAATTCCTTCTCGTTACTGTCACCTATCCTCTCCCTGCTCTACTGACCACAGCCTCGACGAGCAATAAAGCCCTAAGCAAAATAATAATAATAATAATAATCTAGGAACGTTAGAAACTAGCAGCAACAGTTTAATAGTGAGATATTGCCAAGTACTTGATTAAAACATGTCTGGCACTGGAGGGATAATTTTTGGATTACTAATCTGTATGCATTCTACATATCGGACGATGCAGTGATAAATAAACCGAAATGATGGGACACTGATTAGGCTTTGAGAGACTGGAAAGTACTACTACTACTGTACAAGTACCGTACACATTCGTATCCAAGGTTCTGCAAAACTCTAAATCCATATGATATCTGCATATCAAGTGTGAAGGTTTCAGTAATAATTTGATGTCTTTCCTGCCGTATCATCTTTTGAATAAAATTTAGCTGTTGTTGACTTATTTTCCAACTAAGTAATTGCATCTAACTGTGTGTTTGACTGGCAATGAGTCTGTTACATGCATCAACGTATTCAGCACAACCAGCCTGGTGATTTCAACAACTGTCTTTCAATAGAAACATTAAATTGCCTTTGCATTTCGTTCTTGTTGCATGGGGCACCATGAATGCCGGTAAATCATGAGTGTACATTTTTTTATATAATGGTAAAGTTTGATAGATGTATAATAGTTTGTTACATTTCTCTTTTCTTATGTCTTTGGCGGAGTTTTAGAAACATGATAACCAGTAGCAGCACCTGGGATCTTAGTAAACACCAGGAACAACAGTGAATATTTGTATTTACTGAATTATTCTATATAGTAGACTAGTTCAGAACTATCTGCGCTGTTCATATTTTACAGTAGTACTAAAGTACTGTCGTTGTAGTGTAGTACGCGCGCAATAGATATGCTGTCAAATATTATCACACGAAAAAAATTGACCGCATTAATTCGAATCCTTAGGTCAGCACAATGGATTAATGGTTTCTGGTAGATGGCAACAATTATTTCGTCCTTCTTAGTTTAAGAGATCTTGAAGGCCATAGCTATCCACTTCACAAATATCGAAGATTAACACCCAACGACAGTACGAACAAAATAAAATATCTGTTTGTAAAGTTAGAAGCTCGTTTATGGACGTCTTTAAAAACCAGGAGATATTTCATATTTAGTGCACCTTCAGGTGGAAGAACAGAACTCATTTATTTGACTTCTCCATAAAATATCTTTCTCCACTGATTGTATTGTTTTTCAACCATATTTTTCCTTATTTTGTAACAAGCGGTTTAAGAAAGCTTCTTTACATATCCCATGTTTAACACAATTCTAGTTAAAAATCCATGAAAAATCAGCAGAGGTATGCATATGAAGCTAATACGGCAAATAGTCAGGATAAAGAAATCGTTCTTGGATGTGTCGTGGTAATTGCTTGAAATTTTCATGTTCTGTTGCAAAAAGTTATCACTTGACTTGTTATTGTGATCACATTTTTGTTCTACTGAGAAAGTGGTTTCCCATTTTTCAGTTGGTTTTGTGTGTTCTAAACAGGTAAAATGAAACGTGTGCAGAAATGAATACAAAAGACATTAACTGAAGTAAATTTTTTTGACGTCCTGTATTGTTCTGGTAAAATCATCTAATTTTGACAACTATAGAGAGAGCTCTTGCATTTCGTGAGTTAAAAATGGGATTAAATACTCGTAGTTTGGGTTTAAAGCATTATATTATAATAGAAATACGGTATTGTTGTTATAGGCCATTTTCCGGTGGTTGCTTGTTAAAATAATAAATTATTATTTAAAACTCCACTGCAGCTGTATATCATAATAGGTTTACTATCTGACACTTCGCCTCTCATCTAAGTATTGTCAATGACTGAAATTAACTTTTATAATCTTTGCTTTCCCTAACGTACGATGAGCAACCGCATAAAAAAAACCTTTGCGCAACAAAATTTAGAATAGTTAAAGCTGCCACACCTCTCAGCATAAATGTTAAAATGAATTTCTAACCCTGACGATTCTTCGACGAGATAAGAAACGCGTGTGGTAATAAACAAAATTTGATAAACATACTTAATGGCGTTTTCAATAACAATTTATTACATTGTAGTACATTAATAATTACGTACTAAACGGTGACAATGGAATTGAAATTGAAATTTACCACCTTTCCAGATCTTGATGATTTATTTGGATTCAGCCTCCCCACTGATTCGTATGTGTGTGAATTTTAACATTATGGCACCAACGTTTGGTAAAGGAGAAAGTCTACAGAATGATGAGCAGTCTCCAAGCCATCCACCCAGGACGCAGCAAGGTGGCGTGAAATTTTTTGTTTGATTCTTCCTTATTCGCCCGCCTTTCTCGTACCTAAGATGAAGTCGTTCGCTGTCTGCATTTTTACTTTCACTGCATACATAGCTGAAATATGTTATCTCTTGCATGAGGATGAAACATTATGGTGGTAAAATTACTTCTGGTCAGATCAATAAATTAATAGATAATTTTAAACTTGAGTTTATTCTTACCAAGAGAGCGTAACAGTCTGATAATTTCTGCACCAAGTCACCGAGCTAGACATCAGGAAGCAGTCCTCGTGCAGAAAATTGACAGCAGTTACTTATTGTGGGTGGCTTACGGCAAAGATTACAAAACTGCGGACATCGACAAGATTCTTTCTTCAAGGTTAACAACGCTGCAGAATGAAATGAAAATATCGTACGTAGTTCACACTAATAGACGATTACATTTAGTGGGTACGGTTTCAAACAATACGTACTTTACCAATCGCAACTTCGTTTCATATTTATTATTTATTACTACGTTAAAACTGTAACCACGCAAAATCTGCTGGAAAAATGACGGTGTCATTTATATTGGTTGGCATCAGTCTCTCGACTGATTTGATTCAATCCTCAAATCTCTTCATATCTTGAACTAACCTCTTCATCTCAACATACCTCTTACAACCTATGTTCTCAATTATTGCTTCATATATTTTAACCTTTACAGTTTCTTTTCTTCAACTGTTCCTTCCATTAACGAATTAACAAATTCCCATCTCATATAATGTGAACCATCATCTTGTCTCTACTTTCTGAGATACTCTTCCACAATCTTATTTCCTCTCCCATCATTTACAGAACATTTGGGTTTCGTATTTTACCTGTCTACTTAATTTGCAGCATCTACCTATAGCACATTTCAAATGATTCCAGTTCCCTTCTTTTTTTTATTCCTATAGTGCTGGCATTCTTAAAGTGCTCTACGCCAAACACATCTTTTTCAAGAATTTTCGGAAAGGCTCTTCTGCTTTTAACATAATTCCTGCTTCGGCCTTTAGCTGTAATTTTATTTACAATGCACATTATCAGAATTAACTCAATTTTCCTGTTACCTCTGATCCAATTTTTTATTCTTGTCAAAGTGTAGGCGGTTACCATGGCAACGTACCTGTGAAGATCAGTTGGGCTGGTTTCAGATTTTCCTTCCCCAGTGTGAAAGTGTTCTTAGGCGTTTCTGCAAGTGTATATGACATTGACGATGTGTGCAAACTGTTTAGAGTGCTGTGGATGTGAGATGAAAGAAGGGGAAGGGTGAAACTTGGTGCCTGACTTTTCAGGCAAACTCTTTCGAAACACGCCGTGGGGGCCGGTGAGCTTAATGTCCCAATTCACGGACGAACACCATTAACAGTTTCGAATGCTCTCACACCATATGCAGAGTGGAGAAGTTTGAGATTTAACTCTCAATCTGGTGATTGACCGTTGTGCGCCACCACTTCTCCTACCCTACCGGCTAAGTAAGTCCTGGTGGTAAAAGTTTCTTCCACCACCAGGAATCGAACCAGCTAACCTCACGTCAGCGCCAGACACTATCACAGTGCCGCATACAAATTAGCCAACTGAGAGAGCATTTTTATATTAGTCAGCTGTTATTTATATTCTTTAAGTTCAACGGTACAAACCGAGCCTGGTGGGTGAGCGGTTAACGCTCAGGCCTCACATTCGGGAGGATGCCGGTTCGAATCTCCGTCCGGGCATTCAGATTTGGGTTTTCCATAGTTTCTCCAAGTAACTTCAAAAGGCCCTGGCCGAGTTCCCTCCCATTACTTGTCCCCGCTCCCATCCCGCCTCTAATGACCTCGACAAGGCGTAAAGCCTTAAGTAAAAAAAAAAATAATAATAAAATAAACAGCACAATGTAAGTTAACGGATGTGTTCTTGGATATTTCCGTAAATTTGCCCAAAATATTCTAATTGGGCATCAAAATTGTGACATTAATCTTATTTTCCAATGTTAAATCATACAAAAGAATTTTTATATACGGAAAAATGTAAATGTGACTGTCTTTGAAGGCTTTCTACGTCCTTGTTTTATAGTGAAATAAAATTATTATACATTTAATTTCCAGCTTGGTTTTTATTGATCTGTTCTTTGACTCTCCATTTCATTAAAAAAGTAATTTCAAGTATGATGTCGTTTTTACACATTTCTTCTGGCAGCAGAGTAAATACTGTAGCACGGTTAGTGGTAATTTTGTAGAATTATAGTTCTGTTTTTCTTTAGCGACTGATTTTATCTACCCCGTTCGATGTAAGTGAATGTTAAATTGTTGTTTGATCGATTTCATCATCATCATCATTATCGTTGTGGACCATCTCCAGTTTCCCGGGTGTGATTTACGAGCTTTCCTGTGTTTCCGTCTTGGTTGTTATAGACGATCGTCTTCCACTGTCTCCTTTCCAGAAAAGTTTCTCTGTCCGTAATATATTCACAGTTCCAGCCTCATTTCTCTATGTCCTCCTTCAGATGGTCTGTCTATCTTCTTGGTCTTCCAACTGATCTATTGGCAACTATCCTTTTGTCCAAATAAGTTTTTGGTAGTCTTGCACTATTCATTTTCTTGACACTTAAGTCTCGCCTCCATGGATTCCCTTAACTCTATGTTTGTTCTAATCTCATCATTCTTTATATAGTCTAGTTCTCTGGACTGCCGTTCTAAGAAACTTCATTTGGTTGGGATCTTGCTAAGGTCCTTTGTTAGTGTGCATCTTTCCAAAACATATGTGAGAGTAGGAATGAGATATGATTTCTACAAGACAATTTTTGTTCTTCTGAGAACCTTCATGTCCCATAGTAAGCCCCCGCACGATACTGTAGAAGTTGGCTCCTTTGGTTACTCTATTCATTATTTCTAACTCACTTCTACCGTTACTAGCAACTATGCTCCCCACGTAGCTGAACTGGTCAACAACTTGATGGTCTTGTAATTTCATATGACAGTCTGTACTCTTTCGGCTAATTTTTAGTGCTACGGTTTTTTTTATTATTATTATTCAATTTCATTCCACATTTTTCAAACTTATTATTCCACATTTTCAGTTTGTTTTGTATTCCTTCTTCGGTTTCATATCATACTGCCATATCATCCGCAAACACCAATGTATGTAGACCTCTATTGATTGCTCTCTTTAGTTCTTTTAAGATGTTATCCATCACCGCTATGAACAGAAGAGGTGAAAGGGCACTTCCTTTTTGTACTCCTTTGGTTGTACTAAACCATTCAGAGTGACCATCCTCAACATTGACACAGCTCATGCAGTTATTATGGGGCCTCTTCTTCACATTTGCTACGGGCCCCTCGCTGTCTTAATCCGGCCCTGCTTCCAGCCGTAAACCCATGTTGTTCCTCGGGCTCTAATATTGTTCGTACTCTGGCTTCAGCTATATTTTCCTTTTGTCGGGTCTTCTGGTGTTTCATTCCATATTGCTCTGAGGACTCTATACAGCTGTTGTATTCCTGGTGGACTGGCAGCTTTAATCATGTCGGCTGTAACTTCGTCGGCTCCTGCTGACATGCCACTTTTCATTTTATGGAGAGCTCGTTCAACTTCTGACCAGGTTATTGGGGTGTCTTCATCTATCATTCTCTGACTTGTTTCCTAATCATCTATTTTATTAGGTCCATTTAGTAGCTTGTCAAAATATTGTTTCATGGCTTCCCTGATACTTCTTATACTGCGAACTATATTACCATACGCTGTCTCTATTTCTGTAATTGTTTCCTTATCCAATCTTTTGCGTTTTACGATTCCTTATAACATTTGCATATTCCCTTTACTATCTTCTTCCAGTTTAGATATAATATGTTTTCTCCTTTTCTTCCTGTACAATTCTATTAACCTCCAATTTGCTGCGTCTATATTCTTTTGCAATCTCTTCCAATCTGCTGTTATCTACTTGGTCACTGTTGTTTCTTCTATAGGACTTGGCCATATCTAGAGCTTTTTTGGCCTTATTTCTTTTGGCTATTGCCTCTTTTACTCTGTTGTTCCACCATGATGTCCTTTTCTCTTTAACTCTCCTGCTTGTTCTTCTACATATTTTTTCTGCTCTTACAACAAGACTTGCCTTAAAATAATTCCATTCTTCGTGGCCCTTTTGTATATCTGTTGTTGGTATTTTGGTTCTAATTTCCTCTTGGAACTGCTGTTTGCATTCCATGTCTTTCAGTTTCCAATCTTTAATTCTCAGTCTTTTGTTTTAGTTACCTTTGCAATGACTTTAGTAACTCTATCTGCAACAAGTAGTCTGTGGTCACAGTTGAGGCTTTCACTGGATATTACTTTCATATCATGCACTTTTTCTTCACTTAGCCTATCTGTTACAGATCTATGTTGACCATCCCAGCTGTATCTTGTTATTTTTTGGCTATCTTTTTTCTGAAACCACGAATTTTTCACCACAAGTTTATTTCTTGTGCAAAAGTCAAGCAGGCGGTCTCCCTCAGCATTTCTACTGCCAAATCCGTATGGCCCCAGAATTCCTTCATAGGCCGACCTATCGATTCCTATTTGGGCATTGAAGTCTCCAATTATCACTAGGTTCTCATCCTCGATGACACTTTCTAGTTCTTCTATAAAGCTTGTTTTTTGGTCCTCACTGCATCCCTGTTGTGGGGCGTAGACCTGGACCACAGTTATGGTTTCTTCTTGTAGGCATACTTTGGCTTTTATTAATCATTCATTGATAAATGAGACATCTGTTAAACTATCAATGTCTTTGTGGAGTACTAAACAGACTCCAATTTTTGACACTGATTTGTTCCCACACCAGGATAGTTTGTATCCGTCATCCAACATTCTTGTGTAGCAACCTTTCCATTTTGTTTCACTTAGGACTAGAATGTGAATATGTCTAAGGTTCATTAAATTCGTAATTTCGTTGCGTTTTACTGTTAAGGTGATAATGTTCAGGGTTCCGATCCGAAGCTTGATTCTATGATCGATTTAACAATTTTAAATCCTTGTCTAAGATAATGATTTTCTATAGTTACTGATAGAAACATTATGAGCTTCAAAATGTTTGCGTTATAAAAAGTCGTGAAATATCTACAACTGATCGTGACATGTTAGGTTTAGATTCAAATCCTCCCTCCCCGTCTACTGTCCATCATAATTACTTTCAATTCCTTTAACATTCCATGTGACACATCTGTTTTTAATTAAGAAACATAGTTTTACGACAAGCGGTAGTGTTACGCCAGGTAGTCAGCTATGCCTATGGTTTTTTTACTTATGGCCTTACGCCTCGTTGAGTTCATTAGAGACAGGATGGGATTGAGAAGAATTCGTCAATGGCCTTTTGAAGGAAGCATCCCGGCATACGCCTGGAGTGATTTGGGGAAACCATGGCTATGCATTTGAAACTTGTAGGAAGATGTAACAATATTTTTGATTGGATAATTGTTCTAAGTGTTAAGTTGTTGCCTACTTGTCACTAAAGGAGTCATATGATGCGTAGGATTCTATTTTAGGATCATTGTTAAAAAAGTTGTATTTTTCCTTTTCATTTATAAAAAACTCTGCCTAATACTTCCGTTGTTGCCCAGAACAAGTTAACTCCTGCTAAATGGAAAAGGTTATCCATTGGTTATCAGTATAGCCAGTCGCTCGAATTATTCTTATGCACTATATCGAAACAAGGTAAGATATTTTACAGAGGAAATGGTTTAACTGATACCGTAGAAAGCACCAGGATTCATGGACAACAAGAAACAGCTAAAGTCTTTTTTCCTAAACTCGGTTTTTATCAACGAGACATATGCGTGGAAATTTTGAGGTCTCAAACTAGTTGAAGAGCTAGAGGATGACTATGATTTCGGTTTGGATACGAAAAACTAAAAAATATCTTCTAAAACATAGTGCGAGGTGTCTGTTAGCACGTGCTTTTAACGTAATATCATTTAAATCGAATGCTTAAAGAGTTTTGGACTGATATCGTGTGCTCTGGATTAAGTGATATCATAGAATAGCGAGAAGGATCTAGTTGCTGCGATAGTGGTAACTCCGTACAAATAGTGACAGAGTATTGCTAGGTGTACAGTTGAACCAGCAATTACTACGGAAATTTGTGTAATGTTCATGGAAACTGAATTGTCGAATATTCACAGACGAATGTCAACTAATGAGCGGAATGCTGAGGAATGTTGTTTGTGCTGGTGCTCCTCCCTTCCGACTGCGAGGGTCTCTTTCAGAGCGCAGCTGGCCGCTGTTTTTGCAGCCTGTGTCCCGCCAGGCGCTATTGTGTCTCGCCCCACATGTCTGACACCCCACCCCCTGCAGTGTAGGCATCCCAGCACACCACCACTTCCCAACGGGTCTTAAAATATCCAAACAGTTACTGCTTCTGGCCTGTTAGTCACGTGGCAGTAAGCAAACTGTAAATGTAGTACCTAATACATTGCTGTTGTACTTTTATGCTGTTTCTTGTTATAATAATGTATTATTGTTAAACGCCTTTGCAATTGTTATAAGTATGTTAATTTTTAGAACACACAATGGCATGAAAAAATTAAATGCTTTAAACTAGGGGGCGTCCATAAATTACGTGAGGTGAAATAGGGGGGGGGGGTCCGGCGAAATCTCACCAAATCTCACCAGGGGGGAGGGGGGGGTCTACGGAAATCTCACGTGAGATTTTGCGAAAAATTTGGGGATAGTAGAGCCATAAAAAAAAGGTCTACAATTTGCGCCTAAGTCGAGTTTAGGAGGGTATTTCGTCAAAAAGTTAGGGTGTGACCTAAAAAAAAAAAAAAAAAAAGGTCTACAAAAAGTTTCGAGTGCGATTTCTAGGGGGGGTTCTCACGGACCTGATCTCACCAGAGGGGGGGGGGGGGTCCGGTCAGATCTCACAGAAATCTCACCAAGGGGGAGGGGGGGGTCCAGAAATCCGGAAAAACACCTCACGTAATTTGTGGATGCCCCCCTACCACACGTCAATATGTTAGTGTAAAAATAATATATCGGTCTCTGATCATGCTTCAAAGTCAAGTCAAACGCTTCCTGTAATGAATTTTTGTTTATATGGAAGTTCCTAAAAGTTATCGTAGTAACTATATTTACACACTTATTATTTCTGTTTAAAGTACTTTCCGGCCGCCAGTCTGGTGGAATAATAATTCTGTCACTGTTAACTACACAACATCAAACAAATGTACCAACAAACGCGGTGTAACTTGTGCAGCAATAGTTTTTATTAACACGAGACTATTTCCATCAACGCGAACCAACAGACAAAAGATTAGACAAATCATACATTCTTCTCCGAAGATTAGGTTCGTAAAGATAGTGGTGATAATTGTTCTTCACTGTATCCTATTACCACAATCTCGATTTCACATAATCCTGTTCCTCTTTTTCCTATTTCTGACTTCTTACACTTCCTTCACAGTTTATATCAATTTCTCACACAGTATCATATTACTCCCTTTCCGTAATCAACCTTCTCGCTTTCTCTTAACTTTTATTCAACAACCAACCTCCTTCTTTTTTCTCTCTTACTTCTGAGATAATCCCCCGCATGTCTGCGATATTACAACACCTGAAAATATCGATCTTTCCATCTACGCTCTTATACATTAATACTTTTCTAACACCGTAATTCTCACTGTGGTGTTACAAGTTGCATTGACGGTTTCTGAATAATATTTTATGTTGTGATATATTACTAGCGGGTGGCCAGGACTTAGTACATGTTTGTAAAGAAATTTTAAGTTTTTTATTTTTCCACGGAATCTAAATATTTCCAAGTTAAAAAAATAGTATTTTTTACTCCATGCCAAGTCAGCAACCCGCACTGAAAGTCCCGTCAAAATCGATTCACACGCTAAATATGTTGCATTTAAATTATTTACACGTGTCAAGAACATTTTAATACATTCAAGAACATTCTGGTGCATTCTAGAAGATTCTAAATATTTTTAAAACACTTTGGTCGAAATATGAAAATTTCAACCACCATATATCCCACACCCTCACAGGTACCGATATGCAACCACCATAGTGTACGATGGGAGACTCGAGGCTACTATCAGACACAAACTCTAGCGGTCTGCGCTGGGTAGTTGTGACTGCAAAGTGTTGCAACATGTTGCTAATTGAAAAAGTGTTGTATTCTAGAACATTTTAGTACATTCAAGGAAATTATAGTACATTCTAGAAGATTCCAAACATTTTAGAACACTTTGGTCGAAATATGAAAAAGCCTTAGATCGATCACTTTCAACCACTATAATTCCCATACCCCATCGCTACCGACATTCAATCACAATAGTGCACGATGGGAAACTCAAAGCTAAGCTACTGGCTACACATATACACCAGTGGTCTGTGTTGGGTAGTTATGCCTGCAAAGTCAGAGTGAAAGTGCAACGAGGTATTCTATTGTATTGAGTCATTAGTGAAAGGTCTTAATTTTTCCTGTGATGGAACGTAGACGGAATAAATGTGTTGTGACAACGATGTTGTGTATTATCTCTGTTTTATAAAGTATGTGGACGTAACTTCTATATTACTCTTCGCATTCATGTACTGATCAATTAAAGATAAGAGCTCGAAGGAATTACATTAGATTACAAGAGTAGCGAAATAAAATTAAATGAGCCGTACGCATTAGGCTGGATTAGACTGAAGTTCCTGAAGAGCATATTGGAGTCAAAACATAGTGGCAACAACGAACAACCGATCGCAAGTTAAATTCTTAGGAGAGCTACCGTAAACGTTTGAAATCAAAACAGGGATGAAACATGATTATCTCCTTATTCCTGCTTATCGCTGTGTAGCAGAAAAAACTAAAAGACTAGATTACCAAATCAATCTTGCCTTTGAAGAGAGACTACATTCTTTGCACAGTTTCTATAAACTGGACAGCAAAATAGGTAGATGACGCGCAAGAGAAAACAATCCATTACTAAAATTAAAAAATATATATACAACATACATAAATATACTGACGAAACATAGTTTGTACTATGTGAACAATGTATGGTGATATCAGAAGAACCATGAACTTCACGCTGTTAGAGAAATTATCATAGACGATCGTTGTCTAAACGGCA
Source organism: Vandiemenella viatica (assembly GCA_031002005.1). NCBI lineage: Eukaryota > Metazoa > Arthropoda > Insecta > Orthoptera > Morabidae > Vandiemenella > Vandiemenella viatica. Next base: position 221,055,147 of record CM061920.1, read on the forward strand.
GCGATCAGAAAGTATTAAAACTATGACAGAAACTAGGTTTCTATCGAAAATATAACTCTAAACCAAATTTAGATACACTACAATTTGTCATAATAGCAGCATCCAAAAGGAATGGTAGGTTATGAATTACTCCAAAATCGGAGAATGTGTTCAACAATGGAACAATAATAAGTGATTGATTGCAGAGAGATGGTATGCACGTAGGCCCAGAAACTCCCCGTTTTATATGGTCAGACAAGTCAGTGTTATGCCACGTTCAGTCAGTGCAGAGCCGTCAAATGAAGTGGATACTTGATAGCAAGTGTCTATATGCCTTGTATAAATTAAAAGGCCTAATAACGACATGCGAGTCTGTTTGAACGTGGCACAATGATGGTCTCAGGGAACGAGTTTGTCGTGACGTGACTCTGCGGCTCCGTACGCGTTGTTATGACAGTAATGAGTGAGTGGAACCAAAGGATAGAAGAGGGTCGAAAACAGAGTACTGGACCACGCAATGTGACCACAGCGTGGGATGACCACCACCTTATCTGCATGACTGTAACCGACAGAACAGCTTCGTCCAGTGATAGCTCGACCTTGGAGCACTGCAACTGATATGAACATGCCTGCATCGACGGTTCGACGCAATCTGCTGAGAGCTGCCATGGCGTCGCTTTCCATTAACAGACGCACCAGACAAGTGAAAGACATCACTTGCGTGCTGAGTGGCAAAATGTGGCTTTTTGGATGATTCCCACTTGTCCTACAGTGATCGCCGAGTACCTATTAAACTGCTACCGTGGTAATGCAATCGAGCAGACTGCGGAATAGTGGACAAACCCCAAGAGTGATGGTTTGGGGCGCCATTGGCTGTAACATGCGATCTCACCTCATACATATTGAGGACAATCAGAACAACAACCGCTACATCAGGGAGGTTTTAGAGCCGATTGACTGCCCCTCCTGCAGGCAACTCCACGTGTTATATTTTAGCATAACATTTGACACTCACACGTGCCGGGAAATTTTCAAACCTTCTTCGATGTACTGCTTCCCTAGCCTGCACGTTCGCTTGCCCGTAGCCCATCGAACATGTCTGTGATATGGTCGGTCGGCAACTTGTTGGTCCCTGGTCCACCTGCAACCACTGTTGCTGTTTTACGGACGCGCTTACAAACTAACTAACTGACTGTGTGCTCCTCAGCAGCATATCCAAGTTCTTTGATTCAATGTCACGATAGCTAGAGGCTATGACTGCAGCACGTGGTTTCACACCGTACTGAATTCTTACTGCCAAATTGGATGCACAGTTCTATAATTCTAATCATTTATATTTTGTCATGTCCCTATCTGAAAGAAATTTCGTTTTAATCACATGGTTTACATTTTTCAATTTTTTTTGTGTATTACATTACGGTAATCACACTGCAGAGACAAAGATCAGAAAGGAAGAACGGGGAATGGAAAAGGAAATCATTAGAAAATTAACGGAAAATGGGTTTGTTTTACTTGAGTTAATTCATTAATTTTATGTAACGCTTATAATTTAGAACTCGTGAAAGGAGAGGAAAATGGATTTATGGGTAACTCCTTAATAAACTGTGACAGGAAGCGTAGCATTTCAGAGACTCACCTTACAGGAGAACAAAGATCCAAGGGTAATAGAAGAAACGTATTGGGCCAGGGAAGATAAGGCAAATATGAAAGTCTTAAAAGGAATTTGAGGATAACGGATATCTCTCTGAAAAGAAACCAGGAAGGGAAAGGAGCTCAGCTGACCCAGAGAAAGACGATATCACACAACAATTTTTGTAAAAATAGGGCCATATGTCTCGCGGTCGTTTACTGATAAAACGTTGCTATATCTTGTTGTCTGAGCCAACTCTACTCTCTACCGTGTGTATTCACTTCACTTTCTGAAATACAAAGGTTTCTACCTGTATCGTTGATTTAAAAACAAAAAATAAAAATGACTAGGCTGAGTTGGCCACTATGCAGGTCGTTATTTACTCTATGACTCTAAAACTCGGAAGAGGTGCGAGGAAAAATTGGCTTTCGTGCATCTGTAAAACTGATAAAACAACATAATTTAGGTTTTTCTATCGACAGTATTTTTCTATTCAGTTTATTAAAACATGTATGATTGCCAAGACAAATTATTATTATTATTATTAAAAATCAACGATCCGCAACACCGACGATCCATTTTGTTTCAGAACGTTAAGTGAATTTACACTGTAGAAAGTAAAATAAGGTTAGAACAATATATAATCTCTTTTAAACGATAACAGCCACGAGACTTGGATCTAATTGTGCAACAATTGGTTTTTTTCGCGATTTCATTTATTTTTGCAACTTGGTAGCTTATTTCTAGGCTTTAATTTTTGCACATTAGCAACTACTTGTTATCGGAATTTCCCAATAATTCATGTGATACGGAAGCAGGAATTTTGAGATTAGCTAATGCTGTTCGTGCGCCGAAGACAAAAAACAAATATGCTCTTCCATTTGTGATTTAAAGTGTGCCATGGATGTCACTTGGCTTAGCGAGCTATGCTTTATTGCTCGCCATGTCATTAATGACCTACATTTAGTCACTCGTCTGCAGTGATTTCAACAAAACTGGGAAACGCGAAACTCTACAGGTGCATCGTGCTATAAACCAAAATGAAGGTCTCACGGACCATATCTCACCAGAGTGGAGGTGGTCAGACCAGATCTCACGAAGTCTCACCAGAGGGGGGGGGGGGTCCGAAAATCCGGAAAAACACCTATGGTAATTTATGGATGCCCCATAATATGCTCCACATCCCTCAGTCTAATACTATTAAACAAACAGAAGCATTTGTAATGGTTTTATCTTTTCCAGCAATTCATATTAGTCTGATGATTTTCGTGTTGTACGGAGTAATACATATTTTGTATAAACCTGAAAATGCGATTTGGGGTTCCACTAAAAATGACTAATAAGACAGGAGTTGTGTGTTAATATCATCTGTTATATTGTTCGTCATAATCATATGAATAATGATATATGAAAAATGTACATACCGTTGAAAAATATTTTCTAAGTATTAAGGCATATATCATCTTTCTCATTCTGTTAAAAAAATTATATAAGTATTTGGGGAAAAATTAGTCTGAAGAGGAAAATCAATTATGGAGGGTCATGAGAAGACTATGATGACTTGTTACGTAACGCTTTCCAAGGAAAACTATCACACAGCGACCGCTAGTTCCATTACCTTATGAATTTTGTAACGTTCGGTTCCGAAATCTCGGAAAAAAAAACCAGCAGTAAATATGTCGTAACGGTAAACTGACAACAAACCGCCTATAATTATGAAGTCTTAGCCTACAGTTAAAACTGACCTGTCTCAAACAATTAAGTTCTTTAAGTGAAGTGATATTAATGAGAGGAAGGGTAGGAAGTAGTTAAGAGTTCTTAATCGATGGAAACTGTGCAGCCTCAATTGTCCACGTGGTTCTATAAATGTTTCTGTATATTGATCAACGTTCTTACCACATAAAATTAGAATTTCTAATTGTTCAGAAGAAACGTCGGAGAATTTAGTGTGTTGCTTCTTTAAAGGTTTTTTTATATATATATACATAAGGTTAACTTAATTTTTTTTCTGCCTATGTCGTGCTTTGTTTTCTAACGGGTGTGGTATACGATCTATATTTAGAGGTGTGGAAAACGGCATATTTCTCCTATGTTCTTCGGTTGTTGTGCAGAGTTTGGACGTTAGAGTTATCTTTTATGTTACTCTTGAACAGTTCCTAATTCTGACCGTGATCTTTCAACATATTTCTTTTCTTTAAATATAATGCTCAGCTTGGCTATGCATTGTTTGTGGAGTGGTGACAGGGTTGTGGCGTGTTGGCAGGTCGGCGCCTACTGCTACGCGGAGCTGGGCTGCATGATCTCCAAGAGCGGCGCCGACTACGCGTACATCATGGAGACGTTCGGGCCGTTCCTGGCGTTCGTGCGGCTGTGGATCGAGTGCATGATCGTGCGGCCCTGCTCGCAGGCCATCGTGGCTCTCACTTTCAGCCTGTACGTGCTCAAGCCCTTCTTCCCAGAGTGCCAGCCACCGGAAGACGCCGTCCGCATGCTCGCCGTCTGCTGCATCAGTAAGTACAATCTGCCACAGCTCATTAAACGTGTTGAGAATGCTGCGAGAGATTCTGTCGCAGGGGTGGTGTAAAAAGTCCAGTTGCCGACCGTTGCGCTATAGTTCTAATTCCCTTGTCAATATGAATTTTCTTCACAATCCCTTAACAATTACTTGTGCCAAGAATGCTTTGTGCATGTAATATACACTACGGATGCTCAGTAGTTAGGATTCAACGTTATAGCGTATCAGCTCTCCGGTTGGAGTTATTTTGGGTGCACAAGACACATGGGCCATGTGATGAATTAGTTCTACATGAACAAGCTATGGAGTCTACCGGCCATTACTTTGAGTTTGGTGTTGTGTTGATTGTACTTTTGAAGCTTCATTTTAAAATATAAAAATTCTAGCAAGAAGTTAAGGTTAATAACGATTGTAACACACTGTCAATATTAGCTACTCAAGGACTAGTAGAGACATTTGTTTATCCCAAATGTGAGTCATTTTCCACCTGGTAATGAGGAATGAAGACTACACTAGCGCTTGTGTCAGGCTCTTACTCGTCGGATTTTACATACGGATAGTGACTGATAAATTTGTCAGTGTTAGATTTTAGGACTATTTGGATCTGAATAAAAAATAATCACGTCATGGTTTGTGACTATGTGCCTGTAATGTTATACAGTAAATTAATATAAAGATAACCTACTGTTCCACCTCCTTGAACATTGTTTTATTTGTTCGGATTATTAACTTGATTAGGTTTTAATTTCCCTTTTGATGCCGTGATAAGGCTTGAATTACACCCACAATCAGTAAACCGCAGTAAAGCCTAAACGCCTATCGAAACTTCGCAACCAGACTCGTAACTGTCATTTTCACTGCAGTGACGTAAATGAAGCGATCCAGAAATGTGAATGGTGGAATATCAAGAAGGAGCATCCAGAGAGCTTGGAAGCAAATGCGGTACTAGAGGAAGTCTATGTGACAGCTTGAGTGGCACAGGGTACTATCTTTTTACTTTTCTTTACTGAACGAATGATGATGTGCAATGAAATTAGAGTAAAAATATAATTCTAAACAGTGCGAAGGATCTGAGCTGGATATGTAACTGTGAATGTCGGCAAGGAATGATGCCAACTGCCAATACAGCCGTCAGCATATTATTAAGGAGGAGGAAGTACTGCAGATATAAAACTGTTTGATGATAAACCCAGACCAGTGGATAACATTGGGAAGATGGCAAGTAAATGTTTGATAGCCTTGTATTATTAGAGAGAAGTTTGCATGAGTAAGGCTGCAGAATGGTTTGTTGGCTTGAGAACCACACTACGGGGTTGTAGAAAAGAGATTCTGGGACTGAAAAGTTATCGAGAGAGGAGCTGAACAGTATGCGTAGTAAGTTGAGAAAATTGAACCACAGGAAGCATAAGTTTGAACACGGACTCATCTTATTTGCTTAAAAGTCTCAATCTGAGTTTCTAATGAAGATAACGATAGTAAGATGATTTACGGATAGCAGAAAGTTAGCATTTTTAGAAGGAACGATTACTTTTAATATTTGGCATCGTGTTACTGGTGCTTCTGAAGTTTCATTTGATGGTGCGAAGATTTTAACGTGATGTTTAAGTGAATGTCAATTCGTTTCCACGTACTATCGATTATTGTGTAAAGTATTTAGAAATTAGAATAGAATATAATGTAGAATCCTTCGAATCAATTAAGCTGCAATGTTGAACGTATAACATCAGGAAATAAGGGAAGGCTTTAGAAATGCTTAGTTATAATTTATATCCACGCTATTATAACCTAATCGGGTAAATACGTATGAACTAAGTGAGAAAACCCTAAATAATATTTGGTTTGAAATTAAATACCCGTCACATTATCACCCGTCAACAGTTATAACTGTACTAATTACCTCTTGCACAGACCAACATGAACTACACGTGTTAGTGTAAATTAGTAAGTAATTACTAGTCCAAAACAAATACCTGCCGGAAATACAATTATTTCTTAAACTTAAAAAAAAAATCGAGTACGAAATTTGACTAATCTCGTCATGACTAATATGCCCGTTAGTCTTCAAATTTATCATTTATTAACAATCCAACCATAACTTTCATTTTTACCGATAGTTGTGGAACTCTGCAACCCAGTTCACATCCGTTAGTATTCATATCTGCAGGGGAGTTTCTGGTTGCAGTCGCTTGAGGTGTCTGAGCGGTAGCAGCCCTAGTATCAAACACTGGCTCTCGGTAGACTGCTCAGCGTCTACCCTTAAAACTGCCTGCGAAATACCGAATCCCAAGTATTTGGTGAGGGATGTTAGTATACATCAGGTGTGCGGTAGGGAGGTCACGTAAATGACCACGGCGGTGATCCTGTAGGCTGCACGAGAAGCCATGATAAGGGGGCGTCCATTAATTACGTGAGGCGTTTTTCCGGAATTCCGGACCCCCCCCCCCCCTCTGGCGAGATTTTGTGAGATCTGGTTGGACCCGCCCCTCTAAAATGAGGTGAGATATTGACGGAGGTACCCCCCTCCCCTACTAATCGACCTCGTAAGTTTTTGAGACTTTTTTTAGGTTTAATGCTTCCAAAGGTGTTATATCCACCCTAAGGCCGGTTTTAGGACCATTTTAAGCTCAAATACCCCCCCCCCCCAAATGGACTTTCGCGTCATTTGTAGATTTTTTTCAGCTCTACCATCCCACAAGAATTTCAAAACCTCATGTGAGATTTCCGCTGATCCCCCCCTCCCCCTTGATGAGATTTGGTGAGATTTCGCCGGACTCCCCCTCCCCCCGCCCCCTGTTTCACCTCACGTCATTAATGGACGTTTCCTAACTAAAGAACAGGTGTTACTGGTTTGGGAGGAGGGCGGGGCGAGAGAGTTCACTTGGGCCGTCCCACAGGTTATCCGAGTGGGGTTGTTGCTTGTGGTGTCGGGTCTTACCGCGAGTGCTGGCTCCTAGTATCGGAGACAAGCCCTCGGCAGATCCCACTGCGCTTCCCCATAAAGCTGCTGGTGGTCTGCTCAGTCCCACGTCGTGGATAACGGGCTGTAGCAACATCATGAGATGTGATATAGGAGATCTCTCAAGAGATCCTAACGGCGACTCTTCAAACGTTGTGAGGGAAGCTTAGTAAATGAGAGTGTAAAGGGAGGGGTAACCTCACCGGACATTGCTGAAGGCCTCTCTAAGCGTTGGCCACTTAGTGGCAGACAGTTTTTGTTTGGTGGTAGAATACGCAGGATGGGACGTAGAATATTTAGTCCCTGTTCCTGCACCGTAAAGCCGGGTGAAATGAGTTAAAAGAATGTACACGGCTTAAGACGAACTGATCTTCAGAACTTCTACTTGTCTCATACAGTATTCTACAGCTGTGACTAAATAAACACTTTAAAAATTTGGGGTGGCGTGATCTAAAATGTGTTTGAAGAGAATAACTTTCAAAAATGTTTACGCTTCATAGAACTACAGTATTTCTACCTATGTTGTTGCAAGTTGAAACTATGAACTACCATTACTATTAAGTGTCATGGTTGTCGGTGCGTTTTCTCAGAGTTAACTAGTAAGGAATTTGTCTCTGAAACCCGAACACAGACCGTGTCGTTTAATGGGGAAAATATCAGTTATTAATGCTCAAATAGATATAACAGAGTGCAGGTGATGATATTTATTTTGCAACTGGACTCTCTTTCAACCTTATGGATTGTTGCTCTTTGTCTTGTAGATGTTGCATGTCGCCTAGCAGACTATGATTCATTCCTGACCTCGACAATTTTATTGCTGCCCACTGGTACTGTAAACTCTAACATAGTGTTGAGAAACTTTTCTATAACGGTGTATCGTCATTAAAACTGAAAGCCTGCAAGAAAGGTTAGCTGAAAGAGAAAGCAATAAGTTCTTCAGTCACGTCTCTGAGTCTCTGAGTTTCTTCATTATTGCAGGAAGTCCTAAAGTTCTTTAACCACATAAAAATGGAGAAAATAACTTAATGAAAGGATAAATTAAAGAATAAATTAAAAAGAATAAATTAAATAGGATGATCCTACAGGTTTAGCTAGGAAGCACAAAAAGGTTTTAATGAGTTGTATTTGACGAAAATTCATTTCAAAATGAAGATGTGCTTTAAGCAAATAAAGGAAAACAGTGCTGTGGTAAAACAACTTCTTGTGTGACAGGGAGGAAACCCAACAAACCAAATGCCTGCATACAGATCAAATTCCTCCTTAACCTGTATGCCAATAATTGCAAGATTAAATTAGAAAAGTTTCGATCCTCTTGATGCTTAGGAACTTGAGTAAAGATTTCTACTGACCGAAATTCTTTCTGTTTAGCAATCTAACGAAGAAATGCCAAGTTAAACGGGGTGAAATTTGACTGCACAAAAGCAGACGAGCTATTGTAATTACCGAACTTTTCATTTCTTCGTTACTATGACTGGGTGAAAGCATTTTAGATTCCTTTTCTTCGTGCAGTTTGCTTCGCAGTGGGCAGACTGGAGTACGTTTGTTCATATTCTCTCTTTGTGTTTAAAGTAGCGTGTGCTGATTTGCATGTATGCATGTTGCCACTAAGTTCCGTTTTTTACTGTTTATTGTATTTTTTACTGTTTTATTGTATTTTTTACTGTTTTATTGTATTACATGTTTATTTATTGTGGTACACATCGATAGTAGTTGGCAAAAGGCCGTCTATACTATATTCACTCTCAAGTGGCGCGTCAAGGTCATGTGCCCCTTGCCCCTCGCCTCTCCTCACCACCCCCTCCAGTTGCCTTCCCCTCCGAGCAGGCCTCTGCCTACAGGCATTGTCGTTTGTCGAAGTATTGTCATGTCTATTCCGATACACCGTTATAAAATGCAAGTGAAATGGAGTCAGATAGTTGTTACATTAGGCGACAGTTAAAACAATTATTTTTTATGTGTATAATTTTTTAAGACGTTAGAAAACTCTGAAGAGAAAGTTAGTATACTTTTTAGGAAACCATTAAAAATTACGGCAGAGGCGTGTGGCGTATCGTTACGAACAGTGCAGCGTGTATTTAGCGAAGCCCAGCTGAGTGTTCCAGGGACATCCTTTTCTTCTCCAAATAAAAACATTCACCGAGAAAAACTGGTCACGGAGATGAATGACTTTCAGAAAGTTATCATTCGACGTTCCGTTCTAGAATTTTATGACCGTGGTGAATACCCTACCTCATGAAAATTGAGGGAGGTACTGAAAGAGAAAATTAACTACACTGGAGGTGTATAAGTTATTAAAAGCACTCGACTTCATATACAGAAAATGTAATGACGGTAGACGTTTTCTGATGGAAAAGACAGACACTGTTGCGGCAAGGGTCTCATTTTTAAGAAAAATGCACGATTTAAGGAAGGAACATTCTCTTCGACCTGTCATCTATGTTGAGGAGACGTGGGTAAATCAAAATCACACAAGGAAGTTTATTTGACAACACTCTAAACGCAATGGCGGTCTCATCAACGATTTCTTTAGTCAGAAGCTATCGCTTCGAGTAAATATCACTTTCATTTCAAAATTTAAACGACGTGTTTAGATAATTAACTTCCACTGGGAAAGACATCTAAAAATTGGATTTAATCGTCGAAATGTCTTGCGCAACTTTTAAAACTAAAAATAATTATTGGAAGCAGTAAGTTTTATTCCTTGATATGTAAATAATTTTTATATTTATTAACATATGAAATTGTAGTTGGTAAACACGAAATTTCTATGACATACGATTCACTCATTTTCGTCACGACAAATAGTTAAAATGCTCGATTTTACTGAAGAAATCATCAAATTAGATGCAACATATTGTAACACAGCCGTCGTGGTGACGTTTGCGCATGCGCGGCAGCTGTTTCCCCTTCGCCTGTAGGGGCTGGGGCAGCGTGGTGGGGATAGAGCGGAGTGACCTTGGCCCGCCTTTCCTGCGTGAAAACATTATAGCGTGCTAGGTCTTGATGCTGAACTGTTGATTCACCGAGGGTCATTTCAAGGGATCAGCACACGGGGATAAGTATGGTCAACTAAGAAGCCGGTAATGTATGCAGTTTGAGTTGTGGAGTGTGGATGAAAGCAGTGGTCCCGAGTATACGATAATCTGTTCTGCATGAAAATGAATAATTCCACTAATTTAAACAAACGGGCAGTAAAATCAAGATCAGATTTGTTTCTGAGTCAATGCTCACACAATGGATTTGCGATAAACACAAAGCCATCCTTATGTAGTAGCATATTAACTATTAGCGTACTAAATATTTGAAAAATTTAAAGAAGATGGAGAGTCTGGCGATGAGCAGACACAGAGGGTTACGATGCATTTCTCGGTTCAAAAATTTTTTAATTAATTTATTTTCTTTTTTGAGACAGGCCTTAATGTCCCTGGTAGTATTAGGGTGATCTAGGATGGCGTCACGTATTAAAGCCTAATTCGTGATTCAAACTATTCGCGAGGTGTGTATAAAATTATCGTAAATGTTCTTGGAATTATGTCTCTGGTTTGATAGTTTTATTAAAGGGAAGATGGGGTACCATTCCAAAACTTTCGAGGTAATTGCTAAAAATCTTATAAAATCCATAACTAGATAGTCGGTACGTGGGGCCTGTGACGGAACTAGCGGTTGCTGGTTACATTTCCGTGACCAGAAGGGCGAAGAGCTGACGCTTGTGCAAGCTCCGGATCTTTATAATAAAAGTTGTGTGTTCGTGGTTTTCTGGAAGACACCGTTAATATCTTTTGCACTTTTTGAATCTTTATACCTTTCTAAATCTGACAGCTCTGTACCGTATTGCATTAAGAAGAGTTAAAATCAATTGAACACAAAATTCATATTTTTTTAAAAAAATTATGTCGGACTTTTAACATACAAAGCCATAACATTTTTCTTGTTCTATAAAATGCAGAATACTCAACTTGATTATAAATAATACTTTTCTCAATTCGGATTTTAAAACTCGTCAAAGTCAAGGTCATTAGATGCGGAAGAAGGTTGAGGGCGAGAACCGAGGAGGAATTCGGCCATGGCCTTTTGAATGAACCATCTTGGATTTCGCCTGGAATGATTTTCGAAAATCCGAAATCTTGATGGACGGACGGGGATTAGAACCCGCGTCTTCCCGAATGCCAGGTCTAACAAAATAAAAATAAAACTATGCTACCTCGCACAAATTATTAAATATAGACTACACTTTCATCAATTCACACGAAAAAATTAAACGCCTTCTTCCGTGGCAAAATCACTGTTCTTTCAATACGTAATATAACATGGCTGATATTGTATGCTGCATGTTCAATATCAGTGACTCAAACACTCTGCTAACTATTCCAAGGAAAATAAGCTATGCTGAAAGCATGGGGTTTTGCTTATTGACTTTCTGTGTTCTGATATCCCTGATGGTCATAATGTCTTCATATGAGGTAGCCCGTTCCTCTTTATTTAGAGGAAGGTCAAGACAGCTGTGATCAGGCTCAATTACGAATAGAATTAGAGGCTGTGTTTTAACTATGAATGAATACCTGCGTAATTTTTTTGTCTCCAAAATTAAATCTGTCACTTTAGTAAGACAGATTAGCAATATGTTTATATTCATTGTTATACCACTTTACAGAAGGAAAAAATTTTTATTTTTTGTTTGCTTTATCCTTTCCCTAGTTTACCAATTAGTTGATTATAATGAAAGTCAGAAATTCTTGTCACCAGCGTATTAACAAGTCTGACAAAATATTCGCTTGGTATTAGAAAATCCTAACACCGTCTAAATTTTCCACAACCCCTTGATCTCTTTGGAGAACACTGCAATGCAGCCTTGTGCAGGGATTACCGGTGTCTTAGTCGCTTCAGTAAAAAAGCCTCCCATCAGAAGCTGCTCCTTTATTGTAATATTTTCCCCAAAGCGTAATTAAATAACTTATTACACCTTTCTAATATGATAAATAAGTAAGGTTAAAAAATACGTACCTTTTGGACGCCAAACAAGGTTAATTTAAGCATGCATAAGGGCATTATTACATTAGCAGGTCCATTTATGCAATCAGGTAAAAGTAACTCGCGACAGAGGCATAATGAGCGAAAAATAAGATTAGACCACCTAGTGACAGCTTCCAATAGCATTTTCAGACCATTCTGCTTCACAAATCAAACATGGGTTGGTCTTGTGAGCTATCCTGACATTGTTCGCCAAATGTGCGCTACAAATTACCCTGGAAATGATCAGCTCATTTCCTTTAGTGAATGACTGCGTGTTACTTAGACGAGAACGGCCCAATTCTCCTCTCTCAAAACACCGCAAACCGTTAGCTCGGATAGTTTCAATGACGATTTTCTGGCATATAACACCAAACAAATTGACATGTATTATTACAATGTATGGAAATGATACACTCACTGTTCTGGTCGAAACACTACTGAATTTAATTAATACCGTTCCTTGACACAACTTTAAAAATATTTATTTTACTTTGAAACAAGTTTCCAATATATTCCACGGAGCATGAAATCACGCCATTCGACCTTCTCCAAGCGCCGCGACACACACTGCCCCGCGCCCTGCCATGCTACGATGCAAATGCCAAGTCAACAATCGCTGCCCGCCCACCTGTGATGGCAAGAGTCAAAGGTTGTTAAATATAATAACACTATGTTACGTTTACTAAACAAACTAGTCTGTGGAAACCCAATAATACATGTCAAGTTACAAACATTGATACAATTATTAAGGGTACTTATAGTTAATGAATGCAACATAAATCAATATTATTAATAATAAAATGATTTGTTGGAGGGGTTAGTTGTAATTTTACAGTCTACCTGATCTAATAAAAAATAGTATAAAACTGCTTGTTCTTTTCATAGATTGAAATTTAGTTGGTTAAAGTGATTGTACTCTGTTCGCAGAACTAAACAACTGTAATCCCGTTCAAATTTATAATTTTCGGAGGTATAGATTTCAATTAAAAATATATAACACAATTTAAGTTAGACGCGTGTTGGTCGGGATCAATAAAGCACTGTGAAACATTCTGGTGCTCGAGACGACGTTGAGTTGGGATCAGCATCAGTGAGGTAGAGGTGGTGGTGCAAAATTTTCAGTCATATATTGTCTATCAATGTTCAGAATTGAACTGCAAACCTCTCCACAATGTATGAAGAGGTGGCATTGACTTCGGGGACATTAAAGCAGAGAGAGAATTATGGATCAGGAAGGGAAAACAATTTGGCAATGATCCTATGAAGGAACCATCCCGGCATTCACCTGAAGTCATTTAATAAAATCCAAAATCTGGATAGCCGAACGGAGATTCGGACCCGTGTTCTGCCGAACGCCAGGCACTTGATTTCAATCTTTCCTGTCATCCTTGTTCACAAAAACGACAGTTAACGTGATACACTTTTAGGCCAATGACATATGTTTAACAACAAACGGATTAAATGAATTGCACCGAGCGTGGTGGCTGGCCTCGCATTCGGGAGGATGTGGGTTCGAATCGCCGTCCGGGCATCCAGATTTGGGTTTTCCATGGTTTCCCCAGATCACTCCAGGCGAATGCCGGGATGCTTCCTTCAAAAAGGCCATGGCCGAATTCCTTCCAGGTCCTTGTCCCTATCCCATCCCGCCTCTAATGACCACGGTGTCAACGAGACGTAAATCCAAAGCAAAAAAAAATAAATGTCCAATTTACCTCCGCATCTGGCCCATTCTGACTCTTGGAAGATATTCGTGCCTGCCTCAGGGACGAGCACGGTTGCATGTGGAGCTTATATGATCAGTCAAGGAATGCTATTTCCTTTACTGTAGAGGTTGCATAGGCAATAACTAAATGGTTTTGATTTTCCTAGTTCAGTCTACAAGAGTAATCCTGTATTTCAACCAAACTTGTTCTACACCACTTCTTGCATTAAAAACTATTATATACAAATTCTGAAACTAAGTGTAACTACAAATGCTTTGTGAATGGATAAAGGATTTTCTAACTGGTCGGTCGCAGTATGTCGTCGTTGATGGAGAAAGTTCTTCTAATCTAGATGTTACATCGGGTGTACCTCAAGGAAGTGTAATAGGACCACTCCTTTTTTTAATTTTTATAAGCGATCTCGGAGACAAAGTGAAAAACATTTTTAGATTGTTTGCTGATGATGCGGTTATTTATAGTTATTTGTAGGGAAGTAAGGAATTTGGCCGATTGCTTAGAAATTCAGCGCCATCTGGATGTTATTTTGGCTTGGTGCGCTGAGTGGCAACTTACACTAAATTGTAAAATGTGCAAGACAACGAGCATAACTAACAAAAAGAATTCAGTTGTTCAGAAATATGAGTTAAACAATTGTTATTGATATGGTCGATTCTATTAAATATTTGGGAGTAACAGTATAACGGAACATGAAATGGGACATACACATTAATTCGTTAGTAGGTAGGCTGCGGTTCATAGGTCGAATCTTGAAAAATTGTAAATGAACAAACAAAGGAGATAGCGTACAAATCTCTTGTGCGTCCACATTTGGACTATTTTTGTGCCATTTGAGATCCGTTTCGTAAGGGGTTGATCGAAAGTATAGAGAAAGTACAGAGAAGAGCCGCTAGATTCGTAACCACTTGCTACAGTCCTTACGAAAGCGTCACAGTACTGATTAGTAGACTAGTCTGGGAGTCTGGTAGATAGACGACGCACGTTTCGTTTAAACTTATTGGTAAACATGTGTACTCCCACTTTCACTTACGACTGTAGTGAAATACTTCTTCCACCAACCTATTTGAGCCGGAATGACAGGAAAGATAAGATTAGAGAAATAAGGTGCAACACTGATTCTTATATGAATTCTTTTTTCCTTCGTACCATTAGGGATTAGAATGCACAACAAAGAAATTAGCTTTGGTGCTGAGCACCCTCTGCCACCCACAATTTTGTGAATTGCAGAGTATATATGTAGATGTAGATGAAATGCTATTTAATCGAGTTGGCCCTATCTTCTCAAAACCACGCCGTTCCACGATTGTTTTAGGAATAATTCTCATTAAGCTTAAGAATATATCTGACCAATTTTTCCCCGTCCACGTCTCGCCTTCGTTAACAAGGAATCGTGGGAATGCACCTTAACTAGCCCAGCATTCACCTCGATCATTGCGGAAGTCAGATGCAGGTGGACTTGGACTAGGATGCCGCAATCTGAATTTGATCCAGTTCCTGGGCTCCTTCTGGGAATCTCGTTATCGAGCACACTGCCAAACAAACGTCACTCTGATACGCATCCGAGGTAGAGATGGGCAGGTCCGAGATTTTAAAGGAGTCGGGTCCGGATGTACATCCAGCGCTGCGGACCTGCATCCAGGTTCCATGTCCGCGGACCTGTATGGGTCCGGCTCTACAATCGGGCGGGCAGAGTGTATGGCGGAACTGGATCTGTGCGGACCTACATCCAGTTACATGTCCGGCGGAGTTGTATGGGTCCGGTTCTACAATCGAGCGCGCGGAGTGTATGGCGGAACTGGATGTGTATGGACCTACATCCAAATACGTGTCCGGCGGACCTGTATGGGTCCGAACCTACAATCGAGCGTATGGTGGATACAAATCCTACCAAGGAGAACTGCAGTATGAGTTATATCGTGTTCATCCATTAATTTATGAAATGAAAGAATATTAATTCTGATAATTTTGTTTTATTTTTGTCTGAAACTCACAATTGTACGTAATATTAGAAAATCACAGCATAATCAGACTTGATAATGATAAAAGTAAAAGTAAAATTTCTGTGGGCTTCTATAAGAATAAAATGAAATCATTTCTTAATAATGTTTAAGTACTACTAAAAAAAATCGAAAGTCTTTGTTAACTGTTAGTTTTTTTACTAAAAATGAAATTATTCAAGACTCAACATCTTGAGATAAATATTGCCTTTCCACAATATACCAGCTTAAGAAACAGTTTATTATAAATGAACAAAAAACAAAATTGCAAGTATAACTTATTTTAAACTGTGAGGGAGAAACTACGTGAGATTTGTTCTTATATTATGTATAGTGTTTTGCTCTGTATGCTATGTGAAACTATTTTGATTGAGTGAATAAAACGTTGACGTGAGTGCTAAATCGAGTGCGATACAATGCATTTTAATCAAACAGTAATATTTATGTTTTGCCAGCTACCATAACGTGTTTTTGGTGCTTTCAAAATCTTTATTTTATTTTGTGCAATTTCAGAAACTTTTAATTTATTTGTAATTTTATTTAATATTATTTCCAATTTACCTGAACGTATTTTTAATCAAGATTTAATTCTTAGTAATAATAACCGATTGTTTGAGCCATTGTTAGAAGTTCTAGAAACGACTGGATTATAAAATATTTCTGTAAAAGCGGCCAGCAGAGTAGCTCGCAATAATGTCACATAATCATTTATATATATTACTAGCTGTTACCCGCGACTTCGTACGCGTGGATTTAGAATTTGATTGTTAGAATTGGATATACAAAGCTGAAAATGATCTAAGATGTCCCAAACAACACTGAGTCGGCATAATATGACGGGAACGCCATCGATATACCATTCTACCTTCGAACCTGTCTCATGACTAAAACTGTTATTCATATCGGAAAAAGTATCCTATTTCGTTCCCAAATATACAAATTATTTCCTTGTCATCGGTATAAACATATATTCATCAAAACGTAAAATAAAAAAGATGGAGACTCACTTTCGCATACACAATATTATTAGTTTAGATCATACAAAAACTACCTGTGGAACCAGTATACCGTGAATAAAGTTAACGCTTTCTAGCGCCAAAGATTTGCCAGAACATGGTATCCTTACTATAAAATCCTAGACTTGGCTCGAACTATGAAAAACAATTCATAAAAATATTTGTGCTCCATGGGATTAGATCCCGAAGCAACGCTGGAGGATTTATAAGAAGCAAACTCGTTACCACTACGCCACCCTAACAATGCTGGAAGCAGTTGCGCATTACAAATATAGATATATATTATGCGTTTGTCTTTCACAGTTGAATTAGTTTTCATAATTTAATGACAATATGTTCTTATTTATACATAATATAGTATCCCATCTCGATCCTAATGTCAAACAGCATCTTCCCGTCAAATTTCATCACGATCGGAGTATCCGTTTAGCCCAAGGAAAGTAACAAACAGACAAAGACAGACCGAGTTACTTTCGCATTTATAATATTAGTATAGATATGTATAATGTTCCTTGGAAACTCTACGAACCGTGTTTCTGCAATAAAGAGATGTTAAATGTATTATCTGATTTGTCCTTAAGCCATCAGAATTCAGAAAGTTAAAAATTCTAGACACTTTGTGATCAATCAAACTGAACGTTAAAAGTTTAATAATACTACAACGCATTAAAATTACAAGTTAAATTATAAGTCCATTCTTATTTAGCACGAAAAACACTCCTCACCTTAGAAGCACGAACCCGACCAATAAAAATGTACTACCGGGTTTTAGCTACCCATTGGCATTTAATAGTTATTGTAATTATCTACTAGTAGTCAGACATTAAGAAATAGTTTTTCATTTATAATCTCATCTTTAAACAGAACTGTAATCCAATCGTACAGTAAATGACATTAAACTCTTCAGAACACAGATTTCAAATCGGAACTGTAATGAAAAACTGCGTTCCAGCTCCGCGGTTGCAGGTCCGGCCGTGGTTCAACCTCCGGCCACGCGAGAACTGTGGCGCTGTTACAGGTCCGACTGGAAGCAGGTCCGACAAGCTCTCGGATGTACATCCATCCCTAGCGCAAGTGATACGGGTCCGCGGACCTGCATCCATCCGGACCTACCCATCTCTAATCAGAGGACGTAGCGACCTGCGTCTTGTTTACAGACAGCGTCCCCTGGCTCGCTTCAAGGCAGACCAGGATGTCAGCCGTCGTTATGACCACAATTTATATACATCTATTATATGTTAAAATATACTACTGACTACACCAGTCAGCCAAACCAGTCTTCAATTTTTCTAAAGTCTTAATCGAAGATATGATGTTGGAATTTACAGGAGGTTAAGGTGATAAACGAAAATGAACTGCTATCTCCCTACGTCCTGATTTGTTTTTCCGTTGGGGCCTCATGCAGTGAGGTCAAATGTCAACATCTAGTCTGCTGATTCTCGTCCAAGGTCTGGTTTCAACATTTCAAACTGGAGCAGATAAGTATTTGTGACTTCATTATCCCTCCAAGGAAGCTGATCGTTACACTATTTATAATTATGTTTGTCTGAAGTGTGCCTATAGCAGGTGGGTTAAAGGACAGCTCTGTTCGAGACATAATTAAAATACGAGCGAACTAGTGTTGCCCAAAATCGGTCTTGGTCTTGCAGTCTTGGTCTTGGTCTTGCATTTTTGCAAGACCAAGACCAAGACCAAGACCGCCTAATTTTAGCAAGACTAAGAGCAAGACTGACTGTGCAAGATTTAAGCAAGAACAAGACCAAGCCTGCAAGACTCTTGCGTCTTGCAGTTAGGACTTTTTTTTTTATACTTTCTATACAAAATAAGTTTTTGGGTGCTTAGAATGGACACGAATACATTATGCTGATGTGTTCTGTGTGGTTTTAAAACACAAAGTGCTTAAATATGTCGTCACCCATTTAATAAATATTGTAGACACTTTTAATACACTTCAAACGTGAAAATTTTTTCTATAATAGTAATCGAATAATATAAAAAGCGTGCAATAAAATTTATGTACTGTTTAGGAGCCCGAATATAATAATATATAAGAGAACTATTTAAATAAATAAACTGATATATTGACTGTTGCATCACAATATATTTTTGCAAATATTCATTTACATGTAAAGAATATATAGTATTTGCACAATTTTAACTCGAGGAGTAAACTCCAGAGTCAGTGGACCGGACAGGCTTAATTTAAATTATATACTTATCCTATATAATACAAGAAATTGACACATAGAAAACAAACGAAACTTAAAGTACTAGTACATAGAATTTTGAAGAAGAAAATAGGCAGAAAATATGTAGGAAGACGTAAAGTACTGATATAATATAAATGACTATCAGTGCGTTTTCGTTGATGAAGGAATTGACGGTCTGAATAAGTAAATAAAAAATAATACATTAAATGTAGTAAGTATGACACTTAATTGAAGTATCGAAAATCGAAATAATAAAAACTAAAAATAATCTATATAGAATATGCGTAATCAAATTATATGTAATATGTTACCGAGAAGATGTTTATTTTCTTAATATTTCAAAAGTTACAGTTTCAAAAGTTAAAGTTACAAACTAATTTAAAATCTAGCTTTTAATAATAATCAATAAGGTTATCTACCTTATTAATAGGGAACATGCAATATTTTTATTTTTGCTTTCATTTTAAGTAACTTCATGCAGAATACACCACAAATAAATTAAAAAAATTAAAACGGTAATATGTCTCGCAAAACGGCGGTCTGAAACTGACAGTTTAAATTTGCGCGCCAAAACTGACTTTCAGAGCCGATGACGTCACTCCTGTCCTTTATGACCTGTCAGTTGCTGTGGAAGTAAACTTGTCGTTTTGTGGTGGAAAAAACCATGTTAATCATATCAGCGGTCATTGTCTTTGATAATATTTCAAGGAGAGTTTGTGAAGAGTTCAACTTTCCAATCAAGCTTGAACACACTTTATGGATTTTTACAGTTTGTAAATCTTCTCCAAAATAATGAAGAAGACTCGCTTCACAATCCTTTTCTTTTACTGCATTTATGTATTCACTCAGAATATCCACCTAAAAATGTGAGGTTATTATGGTAGCATATAACATATATTTATTAATTTCATTGATACTACTTATTTAACAGCATTTATGCACGCTTTAGATATTCTTATAAACCTGTATAGAGAAAGATTCACCACAAGTTGGATTCCGCCACGGCTTGTGAGAACCTTGGTGGCTCTGGGGTATAGAGCATTGCCCTTGTTAGGCAAAGGCTGCAGGTTCGAATCCATCTTGTGGTGAGTTCCATCTTTTCTTTCTATAAAGATTTATAGTTTCATCAAATAAACAGGTTTACTGAACTGCTTACTTGAGAGAAACTGTTAGTGACAGGAATGTGACCTATTTCTTTGGCTTTTATAAAAGATTTTCCAGAAGCACATTTAGATAAATTTGATTTCTTCCAGTAACATGTTATAGATGTAAGCGCAGGCTACTCAGATCTTCTGTGTAACCATAGCAAGAGTGCAGCAGCATGCTTACACCCACCTGGAATAAGATTTTAGTGATAATAATGTGCTAAATTAGGGGTGTGGTGAGAGCACAGAACAACTGAACTCTCTGGCGAGACGATGAGAGTTTTCTGCTCCCCATTTGTCCGCATGACATTTTATAGGCCATAAATAACATACAAACTTTACCTTCAGAAGTGGCACAATCTTCGCATTGGCTGGACTGGACTAAACCTTCCCTTTCATTTATAATGGCTGTAACATGATAACCTTCTTTGCGAACTTTATGCTCCGGTGTAACTCTACTTTTTACTATACACAATTCGCCATCTCTTTTAATTTGGACATAGCCGATTGCATTATCGCCATAAGATTCCCTTGTTGAGCTGAAATAAGAGCTATGTATAGAAGCTGCTAAACGAAATAGGAAAATTCAATGCGATTTATACGTACCATAGTAGTTTAGTCCCTTTCATTTCTACACTTGAATACTCAGCACTTTCGACAAAAAAAATTACGACATATCTACACTGACTTTCGGTAAATTCCTGGAGTCCGCTTTTATAAATCTGACTTCCATTTTTATTGAAAAATACAAATAATTTTCTCAATAAAACAATGTTCTCTTTGACAACAATAAGCTGTCATAACAGTAGTGACGTTGATTGGTGTTTGAAAATACGTTCCGTTTCAAGTAACTTCAAATCGAAATTATTGTAAAAAATTGATATTAACCAAAATTAAAATGTTGCTGTAGTCTTTGTTTTATATTTTTTTAACATTTTAATGACAAAATACCAATAATTCTTATAACTGCATGTTCCCTATTATTATGGAAGCTACATAGGAGCGAAATGCAGGACACTACAAATAATGAAGAAGACTCGCTTCACAATCCTTTTCTTTTACTGCATTTATATATTCACAAAAGAATTAATATTAAGTAACAGTAATGTCAGCTATTGTGTACTGTTCTGTAATTTCATTTGTGTTGTATTTTTATTGAAATAAATGGTAAATTCAGTAAATTGTATAATTATTTTATTCCATTTCATATAAGGTGAGGGTCTATCAATCTCTTTCTAGACAGATAATGTTCTTTAAAATACAGTCAAGTTAATGTCATTAATTTGTTTTCTATATGTTTAAACCATGTTTTAGTACATTGAAGATTATTAAATGTAAACGTTTATTAAGAAACAGACTGACTCCCGCGGGACACAGTTGATAGCTCAGTTGGTTAGTTAGAGCATCGCCACTGATCGCTTAGGTCGTGGGTTCAAACCCCAACTGGTGTCAGTTGATTTTTTGAATTTCTCATGAAATGTTTAGACATTTATTAATTTGGTTGGTCTTTACCATGGCTATGTTAATTCAAGCTTAAAATTTACCTATTCTGTTGCGTTGTTCTAATATCTAAAGTAACGTTTAATAAATAGCGACAGGCTAATAGGTAATTGCAAGACTTGCGAGACTCTTGCTGCAAGACCAAGACCAAGACCGGGAGTGCAATACCAAGACCAAGACCAAGACCAGGTGTATTGATGCAAGACCAAGACCAAGACTGGCCAAGTCTTGTCTTGTTCTTGCATTTGGGCAACACTAGAGCGAACAACATATCAGAACCAACTCGAAACAAACGTTTGTTTTGTGGCAATGTATTCAGCATAACCGCATGAATAACGTGATCCGAAATTTCATTAAACATAAGGCGACTTGGTGGAGACTTCCAGAAATGTGAAAATGATATCCAGATAATGGAGAGTACTTCTGTTTGAAGAAGGCACTACATTTCATTGACAAGAATGTAAATGAGAACTTTTTAATGCTGTAAAGGTTCAAGCTTAAACTTGCCTTTCCGAATATTTTAGTATGATGTCTTCTTGTATTCATTGCGTAATAAGCAGACCCAATCCTATAACATATTTTGATGTTCATTTCTACTTTAGTAACATTTATAAAGGCCTTTTACTTATCTTGATTATATCCGAATTTGATTAGAAAATTTTAAAATGCCACTATATGAATTCGCCGTTACCGATCTGATGAGTGGAATTGCTTTGTGACATTGTATCTCATATTTATCTGATCCGTATAAATTTTTTTTTTTTTTTATTAAATCTAATTTTCTTTTATACTGAACTTTCCGATGTGATGATTGCGCTTTTGAAAATAAATAATCTTTAATGCATGAAAGAGTTTCTAGAACCGGTCTCCCAGACTTTGCGGATATATATATACACTGAAATATAGCTGAGACATTGTATTAACATATGAGATATCTAAAAGAAATGAGTTGTGGAGGGGGGGGGGGAGGGGTTACTATTAAACTACAGAGAAAGAAATAATAGATTTTTTGTTAAGTGCTTGTCTGAAGTTGGGATGGATGAACCGTGTTCATAAAAAAAACAACTAAATATATTTTTTCGGTTTTTTTATAGTGCAATGCAAGATCCCGCGGATAAAATAGATGTTTAATTTTTATGGAATGTAAAAAAAAAACTGAAAAATTAAAATAAATTAGCGTCGCTTTTGAACGAGATTAACGCAGAAACTACTGGTCGAATTCCTGTGGGGTTTAGTTTGTTGTATAACACGTAGTCCCACTATAAAACAGAGTATGCTACAATTTGATGTCACTACTTAGTGATAAATTTAAGGAAATGTTTCGTTGAACGCTGTTCACTTAGAAACTACTGGTGGGATTTTAATAATTTATTGCCCATGGTACCGCAGGTCAAATAGGATATGTTTCACTTTGATGCGATATTGAAAATCTAAGAAACTGAAGATATTTGTTTAACGCAATTCATGCAATTGATGGGGTTGTCGATTAATGTACATCCCGTGATCTCGTAGAATAAAGTGTTTTATTTTGATGTGACATCAAAAAGCTAAGAAATTAATATAAGTGTACACAATTTAGTATCAATTTAAAGGCAAGTTACTTTGAACAGTAATGTTTATCTTAAGATTACAAGTGGCACCGTACTATTGGGAGGAATGAAGCATAATTTGCTATGGAGACCATTCATGATAAAAGAATTTGCGTTCAGTGAGCTCTTGATTACATTAGTTTGTGAACACTGTTAGTGTACAGCTCTCTCTTAAACTAAGTTGCGGATAACGCTGTGTGCAGCTTCAGTTACAACTATGGTACCGCAACATACTGGGGCCTTCATTGCCACTGCAGACATGAATTCCCCGCCTAGCGGTTCCAGGTAGAAAGCACCGTGGAGTATCCTCCACGCAGCGTTGCGTCAGAAAGCGTTCTGGAAACGCGGGCGGCGGCCAGACAATTATGCACTTGGCTGGAGCGCGCCAGACCTACGTCAAAGGCAGAACCCGGAGCTGGAGTCTCGCTTCGCCGAAAGCAGTTCACGCGATCGAAATATCCCGGTACCAGCGACAGATGTTAAGATGAAATGTATCGCCCATTTCAAGAAATCATCTGTATATTAGCAAGTTTTACTTCCGTTTATATGCAGAAGGAGAGAAGTATAGAATATTCATTCATCAAATTCATCTCACAGTCTAGAGTTCAGCAATGTGACTCTACGAAGTCTCCGATTTAAATAATATTACAAATACCACCCTCCCGTCAATTTTTTCTTTTTTCTTCCCCGAAGTCACAGACCAGTAATCAACTAGCACATAAATGCAGTCGGGCTCTTTCGACTTCGCTCTTATATTTAGTTTGTGTTTATTACCAAAAAGTTTAGATGAAATTATTCAGTTGGTCTTTCCTCGCTCATGCCGAGCCTGGAAAGTGAACGATTAAAGGTTACCCTGAATTCCAGATTTTGTTTTCCGTGGTTTGTAGGAAATGATCCATATGAATTTCGTAATAGTTCCTTTAAAAGACCATGGTAGAGTTAGAGTTCCTTCCCTTTTCTTACCCTGCTATGCCCAGTTAAAAAAACTTTTTTTACTCAAAACGAATAGGTATTGTGTAACTGCAAGGTCAAATTTAAACAGTTATAGTACGGAAGCAAATGAAGTAGGTGTCATCCATCTGGAAGGTGTTGGAGGCTGTTGTGGAAATTAGTGGAATTTTTAAGGCATTCAGCAAGTGGGAGTAGAACGATAACACGCCGCTCTACGTTCTCCTGAATAAGCTAGTGCCCACCCGCTGTTCTTACCTGACTCGGATTTTGTCAAATGAGCGCGACACCGATGTCCTTTGGGTTCCCTACTTTCTCGCCATTCCTTTTATTTGTTTGGCTGTTCCATAAAATTGAATGTAAGACCCCATTTCAGTAACTGCGAAATTCTAAGGTCCTACTAAACCCTCCAGACATTCTGAAATTCCAACCATTTAGTAATCTCCTTAGCAGGTTACTTTATAGGGACTACAAAATAATACTTCGAATTGAATTCCAATAGTTGTTGAACAGCTCCAATACACCTTTTAATGCTTACGCGCTTTTTCTATGGCTCTCAATGTAACAAATAATATAAAATGAAAACTAGTTATAATTCTGCCTCCCACACCCAGCTCATGCTCGTAATGTTTTGTTAAAAACACTATCCCAAGAAACAATAAATTTCCAAGCAGCTTAATGCCACTCAAGATTGGTTTTTCTTCCAGTTATTTGTAAACAGTGATCTGACGTAGCCGTCGACTAGCCGTAAGGCTCTTAACAGAAACAAATATTGAAACATTGTTTACATCTGTAGATAAACCTCAAATACTGTTTTGTTGCTCTGCTTCCATATTCTGATAACGGGAAAAAATTAACTGAATCACAATTCATTTGATCATCTGACACGATACCTATATATAGAGGAGATATTCTATCCTTCCTGAGTAGTTAATGCTGAAACCATTTATAAATTTAAGATCTATATAATATTTGAGAAATGTGGAGATAACGAGAAAGGAACGACTAATTCACTGCTTACGCGTGGGACCATTTTATGGATCGCCTGAAAACAAGCTGCTCTGTGTCAGTATGGTGGCTGAAGCAATTATTTTTGTGCAAGCGAGGAGGGGGGCATACTGCAATCCGGTCAGCGTGATCTAAAAGAAGCAGGCTTCCGTTCTAACACCCGTTCCCACGTTACAAGGATCAGAAAGAATTAATAATGTCACTAGTTGATAACTGTCTAAACTTTCTTATCAACAGTTGTTACACAAAGTTGTAGACGACATTGACCGAATGTACCCTAAATCAGTGATAGGGATCATCGAAACGGACTCTGTAATATACCGAGTCGAGGTCTAATTGTCCAGAGAACAAAGGGCAGAGACTAATATGATCATACGTTACAACAACTTGCACTAAGAACAATACTCGTTGCCATATAAAGCTATCGAATTTTTAAAGGCATTTATATAGTGGAACTGATTTTTGGATACGTATTATTTTCATCTACAGCTATCCATTAGTTTCGTTAGTCACCGGTTTAAGTTGTGTGTTCGATCAAGTTGTGGTGTAGTTTCAACCCAGATGGGACGAGACAAAAGATGAAGCGAAACGTGTGCTTCCAGAATCAGTCAGAAGTTAGTCTCGCTTATAAAAATTTCGACATATACTTTTACCTGCCGTAGAGAGCCTTGAAAGAATTGAATTACCTGTAACAATGGACTATAAGCAAATCAATATTCCGTTTCTAAAATAATCGTCAATTTCAAAAACATCCATCCATTTCAACGGCAAGCTTCCGATGATTGATTAACACCTGTTTTTTCAACTAAAATAGATTCTGAGAGATACAAATTTGTCATTATACGCTTAAGCACAACAGTCCGTGGTAACGCAGACAATTTTTCATTTTCCGAGCCTGGTGCTCTGGAGGAGGCCATCCAGATTTCAGTTTTCCAACGATTTCCTAAAAACCCCTCCAGGCGAATGACGGGATGGTTCTTTAGAAGGGACATTGCCGCATCCCTTCCCGTTCCTTGTCCACAGTCCTCCTCCTCCCTCCTCTTAATGATCTCGATTTCGACGATGACATAAGAAAAATATTAAATCCCGCTCACATAATATTTCAAAATGTTAGCTAGTATAGATTAATCAGTCGTTCAACTCATTTCCGAGTGTTATGCCTCGCCAGTCTTCTCACTAACACTCTGCAATATGCACATGCAGCTGTAGGGGCTTTTCAACAGTGACATCAATAGTGCTGGAACACAAAATTGGTAAATATAAAAGGAAACGTTATTAGAAAAGCATGGAAATTACATTAAAGAAACACGGAAAGACAATTTAATCGTGTGGCTCAGGTTCAGTGTTTAATCCGATCTGAGTGAGTATATATAGTTGTCATTTTATTGCGTGAGTATCGAGAAAACCTTTTCTTCGATGATCAGCACTAACGGAAATCTAATGATATCGTGACAGCCTGTTCCATACAGCAGAGCTAAATATCCGCTTATCCTGTGGTCGGAATTTTTTTAACTGATACTATTCCATAGCTACGGACAGTTATGAGATGCAGTATGGAAAACGATAGCCAAATCAGTGATGGACTACATTTAAACTCGAGTGTTTTTAAATGTTTTTGAATAAAACTCAGTCTTCTAACAACTGTTTTTATTATTAACAGTTGTTAGAAGACGGATTTTTATTCAAAAACATTTATGCAACAACTGCGGAACAGGGCCAACAAAAAAGTTACTGTCGAGTGTTTTTGACATTAATATATTGCAGTGTCGCACATAACTGTAACCCATCACCGACATTGATGCATCCGATTTCAGCAGGAATTTGAGATGATAAATGAGGTTTCAACCTATTAATGTTACACGAAAGTGATTATACGAATCTCATTTATCTTCCTTTCCACGGAAACACATTTTTGCAGAGATATTTTATGTACTTAGACTTAATCGATTTGTGATTAAAAATGATATTGGTACATTGAAATTACACTTATTGCCATGCCTATCACAGTCTAAATCGTATTCTCACTAATTTAACAGAAGCAATCCTGTTCTAGTAAATTCACAATTTTTGTTCGATTTTACTGCGTATATGTCACAAATTTTCGCATCTATTTGCATTCTGTAATGTTATCAAGGTAAACTTTTTTTAAAAAAACCCACTGTTTCTTGAGTTGAGTAAGACAAAACATTTTAAAAAATAAACATCCTTATATAAACGTACAAAAAAAAGTAAAAGAAATGCCCAGCCTTGTTCGCTTTGCCACTAAATTTGTCCGCTTTTCGCAGCTACCGTTTAAATTCGTCCCTTTCGCTTTAAAGGAAAGACCTGATTGAGATTTGTTTTCACAGTAAATGTTTATACTGCGATAATATTAATTCCACACGTAATACGATGCCGTTTATAAAGTTTCCCCCCCCCCCCCCCCCAACAATGTTCATTCTCCACGGGTGAAGCCCAGAATACAGGCTGGTGTAGGGTATCAAGCACCCTTTGATCTTGAAGACTATTCACCCTGTCTATCCTATTCTATACACAATGCTCGTACTTACCATTGTATTTTGTTATATGTATGTTACCATTGTGAAAATACAAAACGCAGATGAAACTAATATAAGCATCGCAAAACCTAAGGTAATTAACCTGAATACCGGCATTGGTGATTATTAATAGACTTACCACTAGCGGAAGTGGAAACTCCGAAATGTGGAGATCGAATACTGTATTTCTGTTCATTGTTTTACATGCAGAAAAGAAAGTATGGCTTAATATACCAAACGGTAATAAAAGTAGAAAGTTTCTTCTTTGATGCGCTGTTGTATCCACGAATAAAATTTCATTCCATATCACCACAGAAATATTTTCGTAAAGTAATGCCACTTTATTTTAATCAGTAATACATATAGTAAAGACATTACGATCTTTGTCATCTGATTTTGATGGTCGAATTGAAGATCAGTTTTGCCATCTCGAAAAGTTAAAAAATCGTCTCATTTATTTTATATGGAGAATGGAATATCTGAAATTTTTGTCGTTTTTTCATCATCGACAGAAAAGTTTGCACCAAGGTGTGCGAGAGCCTCTCCGTCTGTTAGCGCACGTAAACTCGCGGTTTGTTCAGCTGCGATCGCCACTTGTTGGTTGCGTCATCTCTAGAGACTACTAGAGCTTGTCTGTCACTACAAGACGTCGGAGTAGCTAGTTTCTGGTTACGATGTGAAAGAGAAATGAAAAGCTAAAAACAACTTAAATATCAATGAGTTTAGTTACCGAAAGTTGTGACAAATATTCCCTCCATTTCATTATGCCCGAATGCCTACTGGTATTATATTGTGTGGTCATCATTGCTTGAGAAATTTTACAGCGCTAGATGAATGTATGTTATATCCGTATCTTTATATATATATATAAAAATGAATTTCTGTTCGTTTGTCTCGCTAAAACTTGGGAATGGCTGGACCAATTTGGCTAATTTTGATCTTGAAATATTTGTGGAAGTTCAGGGAAGGTTTGAACGGTGAGAAAAAAATGGAAAAATTGCGTGGACAGTACTGAAAACGACAATTTAATCTTATATATAAAAGTCAATGTCTGTAAGTTTGTTTGTCCTCTATGCGCTCCTAAACCGTACGTCCGATTATGGTGAAATTTTGGTGAGTTGTCGAGTGCGTGTCCGAGATGGATACTAAGAATAAAATTTACTAAAAACCATCCCCTCCTCCCCATAATATCTCATAATTTATAAAACCTACAGATTTTATCAGATTTCTACGGAAATTTCCACATGTATACTGTAAAACAAACAGAAAAATACTGCCTATATACTATTATAAGTATGTAAGAAAGGTTCGTGTCTCTCTTTATTTGAACGGGTACCACGTAAAAACTACCACATCAGATTGGAAGGGGTTTTCAAATTTTTAGAGCTAATGGTCCAAAAGAAAATCTGTGGAAATAGCTAATGCCTTATATGTACCATGGACAAGAGGAAGCAATTAAAAACCTTTCTATATGGAAAATTGTGGGCCTCAGATCATTATGTACTTCAGACGCGCACACCTTTTATTAAAAATCTGATAAAACATAGGATTCCCTTTATTTATTTTACTTTGGTTATTCAATTTCCTGGACCATAGTGCTTTAAAATAAACGGAATACGAGAATAAGTATTGACTTCCATCGTAAAAGGTCAGTCACCATGCGAAATGCGTTAGATTACTAATCTGGTAGACTTATATTGTCTCTGGTAGACAGTTAAACAGTTTGCCTCAGGTACAATATGTCTTCCGTGATCGCGAAACGCTTTAAATAAACGACGTTAATGCGCCACTATTTCTTCCTTACATATCATTATGGATACGAAATTCAGTTTTTTTCTGGAAGAAAGATGTCTGAGAAACAGCTACCATAAATATCAACAGGTAACAATACGTACTTTTTCCATAATAAATTTTACAGAACTGCCCACATATCGATGGACTTTACTTTATCAATATATATTTGGTGGCTATAGTGTGCAAACATTCTTGAATGATATCGCCCAGGAACGTGTGTACAATTTTTGGCTGCTGTTCAAACTACGGCCAGTAAAATAAACTGTTCCTTCTATTAAATCACTCTCAAAACCATGATTTTGTAATTGTGCTACATGGCATAAATTATGAATTAAATCCGTTATGCCTTATGATAAAAAAAAAAAAAATAGCGTGTCAATTGTCATTCTGGTCCAGGCTGCATTTCGATATAACCAAAAACTTGGATAATAATTCAGTTTCAAAATCATAGCTTCTGTCACATGCGCCTTAATAAATTCACTGTTTCGCCATCGAAACTTGGAAGTGTTTCAATGCGACTGTAATAATGACATCAATAATACGACTTTATCGTAAGAAAAGAGAATTAAAAATAATTCGTATCATAATGCTACACCGCGTAAATTATAAAGCTAAATCCATCGTCTCGTATGTTTTAACAAAGCATATCAGCTGTCATCATGGTCCAGGCTGCATTTCAACGGAATCACAACCTCTGATAATATTGCAGTTCAGAAATCATAGTTTCAGGCACATGCGCAATACACTATAACCTGATCGAATCTTGACACGTCGGAATTACTTACATACGGTTGAAATAATGGCATCAATAATACTACGATTTGAAAGTGTGATACCACGTAAGCTTAGTTTTAATCCGCCTAAACTTCCGTTTTAAAGAAGAAATAATTGATCGCATCAACATATCGTCAAAATAAAATCTATATCGTAATAGCTAAAAAATAATGTAAGGTTAGATATTATTAAATTTTTTACTATAGAACGTTAATAAATTTTGATTATTACATTAAAATATTTATTAATGTTATTATTAATAAAGAAAACTCTTATACTATAACACTAGTCCAAGAGGACTAAGTTGCAGTTAACTGCTATATAGATATAAATTTGCACAACTATTGTCATGCAGTCCTCCGTATCAACATTTAAAGCCACACGGAGGAATTACAGTGAGCGACCTACCAAATAAGGTAATATTACTTCTCTTAAACATTGATTCATTTATATCACAAAATAAACCCTTTCTAAACTTTTTTTTTTTTACTTCTCAGAATAATTATCTCCACGAATTAGTACAGTTAATTTTTCAGACAATTTTACTGTTTTTTTATAAATTGCATTAAATTAAAATACGAATAAAATAAAACTCTCTGACATCAGTATAAAAACCGAACCTACGGTAGTAACTAAAACAAAGGAACGTTTTCAGAAGACATTTACAATTCATGCCTCTCCACGTTAATATTTGGTAATAGAATAAAATAGGAAAAGAATTTTTTTTTACGCATATTGTAAAGCACATGCGAGCTAACCAGCGGACAAATGCTGGTATTATATAAAGTGAGTACTGCCCTGCAACACAATATAACAACGGCAGATATTCTCTTACATTATGGAGGGAATATTAACTATATCACAACAACTTTTGGGGTGGTAATTTTTTTGACTTCAACATCTTTGGTGTCTTGACTAGAGTTTTCAATTATTTATTTTCTCCACTTTCAGCATTTAGGAGGAAACGCTTGTTTTCTTGGAGGTCTTTATGAATTATTCTTTGTATAAATAGTAGTTATTCATACTGGAACTGGTTTCTGTTGTATTGGATTGGTGTTCGGATGATAACGGCGTTTTGTATCTCTGTTCCCGTTAAGGATGGTTGTTTCATTGTTCTGTAATCTGTATTCCATCTCGCGTGCGCTATGGAGTCCTTTGTGAAAGAAATCAGTTAATCTTTTTTACTACCTGGTTTCAGGGTCATAGCTAGAGTTAAATTTAAGTTAGGGCAGCGGTGGTTACAGGTAGGGCAGCTGTGAAGATTTTACTTGATCTGATCTGCAACCATTTATATCCCTAGAACCAGTCCGCTACAGAGGCCCTGTTATTTTCTTTTGGATATATGTCTAAAATAACTTGCTTTTTCGTTAATGCGATTTGTGCAATATCAGAGGGAATACCTTGGCTAACATTAAAAATATATTTCACCATACCTGTTTCCATAGGACCAGGGGTAGTAATTGTATCTTGTGCTTTCATTTGTTTTATGGAATGAGGCCGTTTGTGGTCAGTTTCCTGTTCGACTCTACATTTTTTTCTTAAGAAAGCCCACATATCCATCGCGAAATCAATCAGTTTTCAGTTCATAGCAGTACACTAACAGCTGAATCGCTAACTGACTGCAACTTTGTACATACATTACACTAACCAACACCACAGACAATTAGCCTCTAATTTGCTTATTTTATTTATAGGGGGATTCGCTGAACCATAGATTACAATACGGACGCAGTGACAAACCGTAGTTAAATCGAAATTGTTTGTATGTCGCTACGCTAGTAGTAAATTATTTTTTCCATCATTTCGTACTATGAACAAACGGTTAAGGTACTTAACATATCTTTATTTTATGGTATTTTTTAAGGTAGGGCATCTGTATTTCAAGCTAGGGCAATCATTGTCCCAAATACCACCCCCTAGCTACGGCCATGCCTGGTTTGTTTCTAATTGTGTTACTTCGTGCATTTCTATGATTGTGGTCCTTAAGCGGAGGGGTCTGTTTTATAATGTTTGTAGCCACGGTGATTGCTGTAGTCCCCCAAATTTGGTAGCCATATTTCATGCATGTAATGTTGTTAATTTGTAGATGTGGAGTTAAAGCACCATATATTCAATGCATTGTGTGCGATGTTGGAATTACGGTGAAACCTAGAAGCCTATAACACTTATGCTTTCGAAAATAATCCTTATTTTATAGTAGTGGACAAAGATATACACTAACATAAAAAAAACAAAGCTTTCTTTAGCAGTAAGATAAATATAATCACAAGTAGGTCAAATTACAATCGTGGGCATAATTGAAAATGGTTAGCCGGGTCTTATAAAGTTTATCTGATCGTTAACATAAAATGGAACCTTTCCTCTGTTAATGGATCATAATACGACTTCGTAGTCAGCTATGGAGGGAATAAACAACTTCATTTCTTTTATGTATTAAATCATGTGTAATGAAATGGCTGTATATCCACGGAGATAGCACTTGGGATGAATGTAATGTCTGTAACCGAAGGCAAATAAATAAAAAAATATGAATCGATTTCTTCGGTTAAAGAAGCGTTGCGTGATTAGTAAGTCATAACTATGTTTGTAAGTTATGTGGCAGAAACTACAGAGCCAAATCTCAGAAATCTGCGATTCTTTTAGGTACCAGCCATGCCCTTTCCCATATCGATGCTCGGGTGGATGGTTAGTTGGTAAGTTGTCAGATTCAAATGCGAGAGTAAGATCGTCTCCATATTAAACGCATGTATGGAAAAGTGCACTGTATATCATCCATAACATCCATACCTGGGTTCAGATGTAAACAATCCTCGTTTAGATTACATACTGCCATGTATGGGTTCACTTAACGTTCTTATTTTTATTTCAGAAAAGTATTTAATTTTCTGAAAAAAAAGGCGATAGTTGAGAAATTTGTGATTGCATCATATAATGAGTCAATAACTAAACCTGCTGACTGAACGTTTAATATTCCGATCTCGCAGTAGGGAAGACACGTGTTCGATTCCCGGTCCGCCGATTCAGATTCCAGGTTAATGCCGTTACGTTCCTTCAAAAGGCCATGGCCTCCTTCCCCCTCCCTCCCAAATCTTCTCGTGGTTCCAACTACTTTGACGTGAACGAGCTTTAAAGTTCCAGTTAAAAAAAATCAATCAAATCAGTTTAATAAAATTAAATTCCCTGTAACTGGAATACGCCTAACGAAATCTGCACGTTTACATCAGGCGTGACTTGTTGAAATACTACACTACTTGTACAACTGTTCTACATCGCAGCGCTGAAGAATAAAGAAACCTAGTGTTGTGAATGACCGGGAATGACAGGGCACGTTCGTTCCATTCCCGGTTCGTTCACCCAAATTTTAATTCTCCAAGTTCTTGCGATACCAGTGCCGGGATGATACCGGCATGTAGGGTACACAATCCTATCCTGATTCCAATGATTTGTTGTGAATAACACGTAAGGTCTCCCATTAAAAAAGTTAAAAATTTTACCGCTACCAGATTTCAAGATTCATTGG
Organism: Vandiemenella viatica; assembly: GCA_031002005.1. Taxonomy (NCBI): domain Eukaryota; kingdom Metazoa; phylum Arthropoda; class Insecta; order Orthoptera; family Morabidae; genus Vandiemenella; species Vandiemenella viatica. Next base: position 221,088,996 of record CM061920.1, read on the forward strand.
TCTTCTGCCTCGTACTACGAAAGTTGTAGAACTCGTCACCGGCATTGATAGATCTGCGTGTTACTCTCGCAAGGACACAAATCCAATTGAGCCTTCATTGGTTCTGTCGCAGGTCGCGGTCACCCATTGCCTGTTCGAGCAGTCACGAAAAATTTGCTCACGTTGCGTCATCTTGCTGCCAGAGAAAAATCGATCGGCAGCATCCGTCGACTGGGTCCATATTCCCCTCTTCCTTTTCTCCTTCCTTGAGGAGCAACGAGTTTCTATACATAACTTACAGTAAAGTGAGATTTTATTTCCATGAGAGAAATTTGACTAGTCTTCAAAAATTCTTACTGAACATTACCATCAGTTACAGATGGAATGTGCTAAGCTGCTGTTAATAGCAAAGAGCGAATTTATGTATCTGTTGCAATTTCTCTGTACAGTTAATAATGGAAAATTTAAATTTTTACATTGAATTCCTTTACTCTTTGCTGTGTATTGTGTGTTGTTCAGCAACTTCCTCGATAACTTGTTCCAGTAACTTTTTTACTTTCAAATGAAACTTCCACATTCCCTTACGACTGAAAAGTTGTTCTTATTTTCGTTGTTCAATATCCGAACAGCACAGCTGGCGTATCCGTGTACATAAACATCCCTTTCTTTACTCACCTCCCGTTTTTCAATGAAAGACAAATGTCCTCTGTTGCAAATTATATTCTTCGATAATTCCACAGGCGAATCTAGCTGTCATCTTCGCCATTTTTTCCAAATAGTGTTTTTGATACCCATTCTGGCCACCATACTAAAGCTAGGTCTTTAAGTTTCGTCGTCCGGTTCTTTCCCTCCCCTTTCCTACTGCCTCCTAAATGTGTCCTACCTTACTGAGCTAATTATACAAATATACTGTACTTACGTTTAATGCTTTCAGCCAGCAATTCTCTTCTACCATCTGAACATACTAAGCCTCTGTTTTGTTCTGTATCCTTCAAAAGTTGACTTCTTTTGGCATTTATGTTCACTCCATGGTTACCTATTCAACTAGAAAAAATTTACAGTTTCCTCTTAACTGTTTACAATCTTCCATTGCCATAAAATTAAGGGATCAACCAACAACCTGAGGCCTCATTGTCCTGAAACCTAGGGAATTCACCAATTTTTTTCAGCGTCGTAATAAATTATTCGCTGATTACTTTCCGAAATTCAATGAAAAGTAGCCTCGTCTGATCAGCTAAGGGAAATAAAATAAGCTTAATGTATCGAAACGATACTTTTAAAATATACTTCGAATAAAACCTAAAACCTAATCATACGTCAAATAAACATTGCAAATAAGACATTTGCGGAAGTGATGGGGAAACATAATTTCTTTTAAACAAACCAAATAAAAATTTTCAAAGAAAATGTAAGAGCATGAAGCGAGCTTTGAAAAACTTTTTTTTGTGATACGAAACTTACTTAAGGTTCGAACTGATGATCTGCACTGTATACTGAGAATAACAGAAATTACGTCGAGGTAATCAAATCTAGAAGATAGATTTTTTTTTTTTTTTTTACGAGTTAGGCCAAATTAAAGGAATAAAATGCTATGTATCAAGCACGATATTAAAATACCTGTTGATGCTAATGAAGTAATGCGAATTTGGTAGCGTAGAACGTTGATAAAGCATAAATCTTGTACTGCACTAATTATTTTTGATATCGCCGTGTACGCGGTTCTGATTTGCAGTTCTACGTAAGACTAGTTAAACTGTACTGACCTGTTGTCTTAACTTATATTAGTTAATAAATGGTTGCGACATGACTATAAACTAGTTAAATATTAATTTCAATGTCTATAAATAATTGTTTATAAACTAAATTAAATGATTTATTGTAATTACGTGAAATTATTTCGTTTCTGTATGGTATTTTTATACTGTGTGAACCTGCTTTGAATTAGTGTTAAACTGTATATGTGTGCTAAATTAATTGTGACACCTGAAGTTTTAATCAAAGGACATTAATATGTTAAATTGTGCCGACAATCATATTTGAGCACGTTTGTGACATACTGAAATTATTTTATTCAATAGAATGTCAAAAGCTTGTGTAAATTCTTTATATTTTTATTTAAGTTCATTTTGAAATAGTGCCAACAAGTTTTAGCTAAGTTTTAACTGTATGTAATAGTAAGATTGTTTGACGCTCTGGAGGCGGGTAGTGGAGCGTTTGTTCGTGTCCATAATTTTAAATGTTGCTTTACCAGCGGTCAGCAGAATTGTTGGGAATTTTGCTAGAAAAAGTTTGGCAAATTGTATCATTTAGAGTTAAATTATATCGGGATATGATACCGACTTGGTGAGTGGGTTAACCAGCAATTCTAAAAGCTTAATAAAATTCCTACTTGTGTTTAATGGTCTACACTCTTCAGCAGAGTTCGTTGGGTGAGTTGGAAAGTGGAGTAGGAAGCACTGACGTGTGCAACAGGTGCCTGACGCGATGTGCCATTACGTTTATTGCTTGTAGATGATTAGTCCGTTCCGTTCTGTTAACGCCTTGGTTGGTTAATGAAATTACTAGAGGACTAGTTGTCTGGCCTTTCTTCACGCTGACTCATATTTATTCAGTTATGTGAGAATTTTGCATACTGCAGAGGACTGTTAAACCGGAAAACAATTTCTCGTTTCTAACTATATTGATTATTCCTCGTTTTCAATGGCACAAGTTAAAGAACACGAAATTTGTTCCCTCTAAGGTGTGGGATTCGAAGGTCGTTGCCGGTGAGATTAGTTGATCGGCGAAAGGATTGTGGCCAAGGAACAGAAAGGAAATTGGCCATGACCTATAGGGGAAATTATCAAGGCATACGCCTGGAGTGGTTTCGGGAAACCCTGGAAAAAAACCCAGAAGTGTATATAGCTTGAACGATGTTCGAACTCGTAGACTGCTGAATGCCAACCCAGAATGTTGCTGCTCACTCGTCGGGCTGGAACTTACACATACTCGTATTTACCGAAAGAGCGAGAACAGTAATGCATCCATCATAAGATATTTTTCACCTTCCGATATAATCTTTCTATTTAATACTGTATATTTTTCAAATCTGAAAATTTGGAAATTATTAAATGAATCTAGACTGAGTTTTGATGCAACATATATATATATATATAAAGAAGAATGTATGTATGTTTGTTTGTTTGTTCTTCATACAAATCCACAGTTTTCATCCGATCTCGATGATACTTTGCACACTTATCTTTTCAAAAAAGGAGAAAAATACCGTCTACATTTGGTTGAAAAATTATCTGTATAAATATCACATGTTGTCTCATAATTTCGAAACACTACTGGACGGCGATTGAAAGACGCGTTGGGTATGGACGTATCTGTACTGTTTTTCCGTGTAGCGGTCAGGCGGCTCAGTGGTTAAAGCGCTTGTTTACAAATGTCGTGGTCTCCAGTTCAAACATCCGTGGAGGCTAAGATTTTTAAAAAATTGTTTTTGATCGTAAGAATCACGCCTGGGCCGTAGGTTATTCGGATTGAATGTTAGATAAACTGTAGATATTATAAAGTTACGGGTGCGATGCGAGGCAAATCGTAGGTAGTCTTGCAATGCTGTAGGTGAACACTTTTTTACGTTATAATGATCCCTCAGGTGTTGTTCGCAGTCATTGAGTGAGTGTAAACCACAGTAATATCATTATAAATACGAAGTAAGTCTGTCTTTTTGTTACGTTTTGACGACTAAATGGCTATATTGATATTGATGGAATTTGATAAGAAAATCTGTATGAAGGGCACAGGATATTTTTTCCAGTATGATTAACAGTTGTAGTCACGAAATTTCGAGACCTTATCGAATGGTGACAGAAATATGTTGGAAATTGATTCTCTTCAAGAGACAGGTTCGACGGTAGAATGATATAGTGATAGCTTTCCTGTCATATTATTCCGACTCGATATTGTTTGGGACCAATCCTTCGTTACCAACAACTTTCTATATTTAATTCTGGCAAAAAAAAATCTTAATCCACGCGTACGAAGTCGTGGGTACGAGCTAGTAAACATATAAAATATTACATCGCCTCCTTTCTTGATGGTTCGTATTCGCTGAATCTTCGTGTATTGTAAAGACAAGAATAAGTTGCTTGAGATTAAAGTTCGTGATAATATGATCATTGCCATATTGTATTCATGGCAATTGTAGTATAGAAGTATTCCCAAACCGGTTGGTCGGCAGCGACACTTGGTATTTTGCGAGTAGAGTAGATGTGGTGATGTATTGCTTCGAATAACAGGACTGTACTTAAAGCCCCTGGTTTGAATCTCCTCTGTACATATGCACTGACGTCATACGAAACTGTTAGTGGTTATTTTGTCCGTTGAACAGGGACATTAAACTTGACGCCTTCTTCGGTGTCTGACGGAAGAAGAGGGCTGAATGGGCCGACACCATGTTTAATCTTTTTCCTTTTCAATCTCTCGTGCACAACATTCATCCATCACAATCTACACGTAATAATAACGCAAAACTGAGGGAGGAAACTGGAAACTACACCAGTCACATTTCTCAAGAAGTTACTGTGAAGTTGTAACGCCTTTAACAGCGCCCCACCCACCCTTTCCCCCAGAAAAGTGTTCCTGAAATTACTGTCATTAAAACTATTATGTAATAATTAGGATCGCTTTAGTTCAGTTTTCGGTTATATGTCATAATTTTACCATTATTTTTAAAGATGATACAGAAGAAATTCTTCTAAGGGTTTTAAAATATCGATACTTCCACCAAGAATCAAGTTCTTCAGTTACTGCTGCCCAACTTGCCTTGGTTACATAATGTGAAGTAAAAAAAATCTCACAAACCTCGTATAAAAAATAAGCCTAAACGTTATGCTCCATTGATGATTATTAGCACCTAATCCATTCCTTCCGTATGCGGGACATAATTGGGGTATTAATTTTTTTATGGAATACGTCGGATGAAGCAGAGGCAAGAAAAGTAAAAGCGCAACATATTTCGGCTTGTGAAACATTATCGGCATAAACGAGTCTTGGTTTAAAGTTCTGCAGTACATATTTAAAAGTGTGAAAATTATTGCATAACGTGTAGCCAGTGTTATTTTCGGAATCTAAAAATGCATATAGATTTGTCAGACGAGAAATAAACACACAAACGATTTTAAGATCGTTCTGTTGCTTATTTTTCTGCTAACCATACCTCTCCTACTTTTAATATATTCTCTTTTATTTGGTCTGTAATTGATTCAAACTTTGCAATAACATATAAAAATGTATCAATCGATGGTGAAAAATATACTCGCATACAGATTCAATGCTTACGGAGTTGAAGGTAGTAGATACGAAAGTTGTACACACATATACAAAATGGTTCTGAAAGTTGCTTGGCTCTGCCATGGAACACTTTGCCGATTACTCTGTATACTTAACTTCAGAGCTTTGAAATCATTGTTATCTATGAACAAATGTAAGTTTATTACAAAGCTTTCTTGAAATTTTATGTTTCATTGTTTAATCGCACCTCGCCAACTGTTTACAAAGTTTAAAACGTTTCAAAGCACCCCTTTGTTTGCAATAGACCTTTAGTACTCAAAATGCACACATAACCGTGGACAGACAACTCAAGGTAAGTCTGTAAGTTTTATATTATTCGTTCTCTTCAGTTTCTCAGTAAAAAATATCGTCTCATCTTTGTGTACAGAATACCGTTTTGGAATAATGATAGTTCTCGGTTGTTGTGCAACTCTTAATTCATGCTCGTAATAAGAAACACTGAAATTCACATCACACAAATTCGTAAATTTGGTTTCTAACATCTCTTGCTCGTCAGAAGAATGTTTTGAAGAAGCCCGAGCTTTTAACCGCGCTCTACGATTCGCTTGGTTTCTGAGCTGTGGTGACTGGGGGAGTTTTATCTCTTGGCCGTGCCACGACCCCGTCAGCGACGTGGTGCCGCCCCCATTCAAGTTTAATTGGATTCCTCGCGAGATCGGGTCTGACCCCGCAGTTTAATCTCCCTACCATCCCACGCGAAATCGTCACCAATAGAAGCATAAAATTAAACTGTTTCAGGTTTCAAAGAGGCGGAATTTTCTTTCATATTTTTATTTCCTGAAGACTAATTGCGCTGGCACATACTAAAAAGTTTCATCCGGAATTAATCGATATAGATTTCTACTTTACTCATTACACCTCGGGCATATTCAGCCTGTTAACAGGAAGCAGCTTTTTTCTCTATAATCCACAACACTAGGCTACTCAAAATCTGAATCTCCCTCTATCCGGAATTTGTTTAATGCATAGTACTCTATTCTTGTTCTGAATTTTAACGATGGCGGTGTTTCTGTATATGGTTTGAAACGTAGGTAGCATATTAAAGCTAGAGCTAACGATATTTCTTTTAAGTATCAGATGGTAATAATAACCAATTTCGCTGTTTATAACCTCACAACTCCACGGAAAAACAGCTGAGGTAACTTTTTGAGAAAATAATATTCCGCTTTTTCGACCATTAAGAAAGCTCAGTGTTTTTGCTTTGCACCCACTATTTTTTTCGCAGTCTTTCTTGTAACCAGAGTTCAAAATACGAACACTGTAGATAATTAGAAATACCGATACGATAGGTCGAATCGAACTTGGGAGGCAGTGGGCGCGTGGTGTCGAGCGAGGTTGCATCCACACACCTGTGGCAGGCGCCGGCATTCCTCAACTAACACATTCTGAAATTTGGTCATAGTGCGCATATATATATATATATATATATATATATATAAATTTCTTCGGTAGTTATTAGAATTGCGTTAAAATTATACTACTGTGTTAAGAAATTTCGGAAAATTGTGAGTAGGAAACAAAAAGATGAAAGTTAATGTGTTCTGCTGTAGTTTGTTACTCTTTAACTGATATTTGTGATATGAAATGAAGAGCTGTCTGTCTGGTAGCTCAAGGATTAAGGCTCTTGTTTCCGGGGTCAGTTTTTGGGTTCAAATCCCGTTGGACCAGGAATTTTTAAGTGTATGTATGAGCTACGCCAGAACGTTACATGGTTAGGATTCCACGTTAAACTGTAGGTCCCCGAGAAAAGGATCTGGTCGTCCTACACCTCTGACACAATGGCTCCTCATAGAGGATCCAACCAACCGTCTGGTTCTGTATTTAGTTTGTTTTTTCTTTTTTTACGAAATGTAAGCACATGTCGAACCATCTTGACTGTTTCTGTTTGCATAGTCCAACCAACTGTTTAAATGTTTCAGATCCGTCAAATTAATAAAAAAGACTCTTCAGAATGAGGGAATCATACGTAAAAGGCGCATAATTGTTTTGGTCTGTGGAAATGGTACTTATTCTTTCTCCTATTTCGTGTTCAGGGAAGAACTCTCTTGAAATTGTTCTTCAATTAAGAAGGAAAAGAACCCTTGAAACGGATGAATAATGGGATTATCTCACTCTCTTGATTTGAAACATTAAATAAAAATTACTTGAAATGAATACTACAAAAAGTAAGAAGACTTCAGTTATGAACTCGAAGTATCAACAGCAATTTTTAGAACTAACTTTAACAAAATGTTGTGTATCTGGGTAATCGCACTATATGGCCCTTTACATAGTGTAAAATGTCACTAAACGTTTTGTGGAATATAATACGATTTCTACCATACCACAATTTGATTTCTTTATCGCAAAGCTGAAGCTTCAGACGATGACCAACAAATCAAGGGACGTGTAGTGCTTTGACAGTTTTTCTTCTTGAGCGGTTCTTTGTATTTCTCCAAGTCACGTTTTTCTCCATACTTCAGAAGAGAAGGGAAAGCGCTTAATCCCGCAAGCCGCATGCTTCTTGGACAATGGTGAAATGCAGGAAGCAGTGACAAAAACGAAAGGCTGGTCTCACTTGAGTTCGCCAGGCTACGATAGACTAAAACAAAGGAACACCTGTGGCTGCCAAGATGGGTAATCCGCATGCAATATATTAAAAATTTTATTCAAATTTAATTGAAGATGATATAAAAAAAAATCTAAACTTTATTCACATAAAATGGATACCGTACTTGTACTATATAATGCTATAAGCGAGTGTAAGCTATAAATCAACTTTCTAAAGGCTATGAATATTTCAACGACCAGCAAAAATTTGGTTCTTCCAGAATATGTCTGCATTATTGCTGTAATAGACTATTCGTTAAATAGGTTTTTAGAGATGTTACTGTGATAATTAAAGTAATGACCGTTTTATGAGGGCCTTACGATATAGGTCTTAAGGAGCCGCCGTATGTAATAACAGTTGGTAGGTTTGGTCAATAATATACACAGAGGAAAAACATTATTCCCGTACAATTTATTTGTCTGTAGAATTATTTTTGATATTTTACTGATCCTCAGATTGAAAAAGATTGAGAAACGTTGCTCTAGAGAATTGTAGGACAATCAAATTGAAAATTAAGGAAATTTTTGGGGTTCAATTAACTTGGCTTAGCGAATTCTCTCAAGGTTGGGTATATGTAGCTTATTTTAGAATACGTTTCACCTCTAACCTCATCCTATCCAGAAAATCAAGCGCTACGTCTTCACGTCACGTTTGAAATTGTAATTTCTTCTAAACTACAAAGTACCAAAATTAGTACGTCTCTGGACTCTGATATGATAGAACGTTGTGATTTGTACTATCTACGTAGTGTACAGGAATAGCCACAATATTGTTGAAATACTGAATAATCGTAACTGAGGTTATGAGAATACTCGTGTATTTGGACACACTGTATACAAATGATAAATGCGTTCAAAAGTGTGATAGACGCATACAGTAGAGTAGAGGACATTACGGTGAGACCAAAAGCAAAAAATGTCTTATGTAGAGAGTTAGAGGGCTTACCAACAACGCCTTAAAGCGTCCATTTACTTTAATTGATACCACATTAGCCACCCTGAAACACAGGTAACTTATCTTATACTCTAAAGATTTATTTTACATTCGCTGCAGACATTAACAGAGTAGTTAAATCTAATTTTCTTTCTTTTGAACTTCAATGTGTTTACCTCCATACATCTTATGAAACTTGTATATTGTTATCCGTCAACTTTACATTATGTATTCTTTTTCAGGTTGCAGAATTTCATTCCTCATGTGTTCCCCTTAAAAATATACCAACAAACTTCACATATATTGAAATCTCATTTTAAATGAGGCGTTTTACACTAAATTGACTGGAAGTAACACTCTTTGTAAAAATTTGCACCGAATTTGCTTTAAGTAGTTTTCATATTCGAAGGCATTGGAAGTGATTGTTTTGATGTGTGTATGCATACTATCTTTTCATTTTTCTCCGTCGACTTTCATAGACACAAAAGTTACTTTTTTCTGTCGCTAGACGAGCCAGTATTGATAAGTTTCACAGCGGAAAGGAGAAGATGCTTGTAAAAAAGTGGTGGTTTGTTGGACCATTTACACTTGCCTCAAACAACTTCGTCTCTTGTCAACGCTACAAACGCTACAAATTTCGTATAAACATTTCATTTGAAAATCAGAGTTTGAAAGTTCCCTTAAGGAGGCTTACAACAATTATGAGCTGCTTAAACTATGTAGGCCTATATGACAAATCTGGGTTCTTAGCTGGTGCTGTATAGGTGACAATATCTTAACGGTGAATATTGCTCAGACGTAACCCAAATAAGACTGCTCGAGAAACTGCGATATATGGAAAATATTCGTGAATCAGCTATTACGCCCACTTGCAAACGCATTTTGTGGTAACTAAAAGCGATTTTCATTCTCGAACATTAACTAATGACGTGGGAATTAAGTTTTTCCCGGCGTATTAATGAAATAAACTTTTCTCGGGTTTTCTGCCGGATAATATTTTTATTTAAATCATCGTACAACGTTTCGGCAGCAACCTCCGCTGCCTTAGTCAGGTACTGCGTCATATCGAAGGCAGGTTGCTGCCGAAACGTTGTACGATGATTTAAATAAAAATATTATCCGGCAGAAAACCCGAGAAAAGTTTATTTCATTAACTAATGACGTTAGAATAATCAAAAAGCTATCCTTAGCCTTGGATTTATCAGCAGAGTCAGATTTGATAAAATCACAAACATAGGTTACTTACTTGCATTTTAAAAGTTTTTGGATCTTGGAGAGTATTTAATTTTATCTTTCTATCTGTCTCCATCTTTTATATGTAATCTCATTGTGACTATTAGTTTCGTACGGAATGGGTAATCTTGATATGGTTCAGAACACATCAGTCATTCCGAATTCCAAGAGGGGAAAATGTATACTCACTAAACTCTACGCGGCGTGCATAAATCATCCTTTTGTCAACATGGTCGCGGATATATCAGGTGCGAAGTAACAACGTTTCCGAGCATATCAGAAACGTGACTTCTCCACGTCATCCAAATTTATCTTGGTACTTGTAAAATGGAATTGTCAAACTCTCCTTTTGTATCATTTACTATTAAAGTACTATAGAGTGGTCTAGTATTTCAGTGCCTAAGGAACTCTCTTTAAAGGTTGATAGTATCGGATTCAGATCCGCTGTGGGCGTTGCTTTGTTTACATGAATAGGTTTGGTCGATCCCTGGTCTGATTCCTCGTCAAACTGTAGATTGAACTGAGGTGAAACGCGCGGTACATCGAAGCTATATTAGCTAGTCATAAAATCACACAGATTTACTTTACTGTCTTAAAACATTATTCGAAAGAATATGTTCAGGCATACAGACGTAGGTTATCGTAAAATTGCGAATTAACAATACAAAACATTAAACTTCCACTTAATTTCCGAGATTTCATTTCGCCTATATTATACAATCACATACAAAGTTTCATAACTTCAATGTTGGGCATTTAATCTTAAATTTAATACCAACTTTTTCATCTGATCCAGATGACTTCAACTCCTCATGAAGCAGATAAAACAATAGCAAACTGAATAACGAGCAAAATATTGATAAAACACAAATGCATATTCTAACATAAGAGTACTAACTGTGATCGTGACAATGTCTAGTTTAAAATATCTAGTTATAATAGCGAAGCGCAAGCAGTACTCCCGTCATACATAGCCTTTGCGCGGATGTTGGAACCGTGTAGGCTCTACGCTCGAGTTATATCCTTGTGCCCCAGTCGGTTATTTCATCAGGAATTGCATTACTGTCGATTGATGAACACAGAAAACTTTTTTATGCTACTTTGTTTGCTAATACGACCCGAAACAAACCTGCGGACATGTAAAGATTTATTCATTACTCCCAAACATTTTGAACATTTGTGGAACCTTTCTTCTAATACAACTAAGTATTCAAAGGCTCCTACTAATGTTAATTGATAATTGAAATGACAGTATTACAAATAAATTCTACCGCATCATGTTGCACATCTTTCATACTGTGCTCAACTCTTTTGCTTTGAAACAAGACATTTTTTTTAAACGTTGGTAAAGTAGGTTTGTAGTACTGTAGAATATAATTTATTATAAGACAAAACAACCTAAATCAAATATAAACGACATTTTGGATGATTAGTCCTCTCTGAGAAACGTTCAGTCCTGGGTCGAAAGAATACTCAAGACGAATTTTACAGTGTAGGTTTACACAAGATAAGTTGAGATATTTTAGAATTAATCTATAAATTCATCTCGAGTGATCCAAGAATGAAAAAAAAAAAAAAAAACAGAAACTGTAATTGGGATTTATGACGAATGTGTAAATAAAATACTACGTGAATACCTGACATGCGAAAGCTCTGTGCTTAATGGGCGTCACACTAGTTAGTACAAAAATTAGAATAAATGGTTCTTATGAACATTTGGAGCTTTTTAAGAGGCAAACAATTTTTCCAGTCGGTTATTGATGAGACTGAAGAACCATGTTATTGTACATGCAAGGAAGAAATTAACTGAAAAAAGTAAAAACGTCTTCTGGAACTGTAATGGCCTAGGCATTCTGGGTAGAATGTGACTGATTTCATCGACTGTCTGTGGAAACTGGGGCGAAAAGGATTGGCAGATTGTGCTGATAAAAAAATAGGAATACCGGATATTTAATTTATACGAATTTTTGTTTGTATTTACCTGGATTATTAACACCCATCAGACATGGTCGGAAATGTTTTCTGATTATTCCATACTTCAAATAGTTGAAATAAGAGGATGGGTGCAATTAATTTAGCATCTTTATTTGCAGAACGCTCAGTGTGGGAACGCAAATTTAATGCCATCGGAGCCATACACTGCGATTTATATTTTGTGATATTTGGGGAAAGAAATCTGATGCTGGATTTATTCGGTGCAGTGATAACTGAAATATTTTCTTATTAATTTCTTATTATTCCAAAATCATGACTAGAATGAAAGGCATTTTTAAAGAATAAATAGTTTTAAAAAAATTCTATAAACGTTTAAGATTAAAATAAACCATAACAGATCAAAAGTAAGACATCTAAATTATTTTCAGCAGATACTAGTTGGGACATACACAACAGTTTCGTGGATTTAACGAAATTTTCTTTTTTCGTCGGTGAGGAGGTGTGAATATACGCTCGTAGAATAATGTTTATGAACCTTAAACAGCAGATTAATCCCCTAAGCGTAGATAGTTAGGTGTAGTTTAGAATAAGCATACTAGGTTTTGGTTCGTTCATCCCGATGCAGAATTGCGCCAGCCAACCAGGCTGTGAAGTGAACGGACGTTAGAGGACATTTCTTATAGCCTTCAGCATTCTGTTGTTTCGACACTTGCCGTCGACCGCAGATCACTTTCTCGTCCTAGTCTGCTGTGTGGGTCTTGTCGTGACTTCTACTTCAGTTGCAATCATTAACGGTCTCGATCTGGAACAACACCTTTTTACTGCCTTTGTAAGAATAACGATTATCTGTGGCCGTATTACAATCCCCTTCTGTAAAATTCTTTCTAATCACTCTGCTGTTTTTACTCAGTCATAATGTTAACTGAAATCTATAAAAACTATTGAAGCTAAACGAATAAGACGCGAGTTTTCTTTCGCGGGAGATAAGAGAAACGACTAAAAATTAGAAAAAAACTTTTTTATGGATCTCCGATAAAGCTAAAATTGTGTAATATCCACTGTAATGTATGCAGTTTGTAGCGATTTTAATTTAAATTACTTCCGTTAGGATTCTCCATACGTATGCGCAAGATTAACAAACTCATTTATCCAACCAACCATCGGTCTACAAGTATCAGTTAGAACTCCTTCCTCGTAAATAATATTTTCCGCGAGTTTGAGAAGCAGCTTCTCGCCTGTTGCATTGCGGGTTGACTAGTTGCCATTCTGCAGTCCCTTGTTTGGGGGGCGCCTATTATTTACGCAACGTGAAATAGGGAGGGGGTCCGACCAAATCTCAACATATGGAGGGGGGGGTCGACGGAAAACACGTCATCTTTTTAAATTCTTGTTGGACAGTAGAGCTTGGAAAAAAAAGGTCGACAAACCGACAAACGACGCGAATATCGACTTTAGGGGGTGGGGGGGAAAGACGCGGATACCGACTTTAGGGGGAGGGGGGAAAGACGCGGATACCGACTTTAGGGGGAGGGGGGAAAGACGCGGATACCGACTTTAGGGGGAGGGGGAAAGACGCGGATACCGACTTTAGGGGGAGGGGGGAAAGACACGGATACCGACTTTAGGGGGAGGGGGGAAAGACGCGGATACCGACTTTAGGGGGAGGGGAAAGACGCGGATACCGACTTTAGGGGGAGGGGGGGAAAGACACGGATACCGACTTTAGGGGGAGGGGGGAAAGACGCGGATAACGACTTTAGGGGGAGGGGGGAAAGACGCGGATAACGACTTTAGGGGGAAGGGGGAAAGACGCGGATAACGACTTTGGGGAGGGGGGGGGAATATAACCGCCCTTGGAAGTAGGAGAGCTAAAAAGAAAGTCTCAAAAAAACTAAGAGGTTGGTCGGTGAGGAGGGGGACCCGTCAAAATCTTACGTCATCTTAGGGAGGGGGGGGGGTCCTACCAAATCTCATCAGAGGGGGGTAGGAGTGCGGAATTCCGGAAAAACGCCTCGTGATGTGGGCTTGCGTTTCACGTCGGTTCCGATATCATCTTTGTACATCGCGCCCCGAATTCATCTAAAAGATAGTCATACTAAATGTAATCGATTTGACGAAGTAGAGTTCAATGCAACTGATCAAAATTTCTTCTGCTTTTCTCGAAGAATGTGGAAAACAAGGGTTTACGATTGTAAATATGTTTAATGCATAAAATCGTGACTTCACTGTATTGTAAATGACGGTTCACCGGATGCACTTCGTACCTTGCTTCGTAGATGATTATATTAACTCTTGCAAAATCTCTTTCACTGTGTACCTAGTGGATTGTTTTTGGTGGCAACACAACATGCGATAGATCAGCCTTGCAAACATCAACCGACTGTTCAAATTGCAGGATCGCTGCCTTGAGTGAGTGGAATGAGAAGAAATCTAGTTGAAATGTCGATAGTATCTTCGGCTCAGAAATGAAAACAATTCATTCCTTTGCATACGATCCTTTTATTTCGTGTAATCTGATAAAGTTTCTTGAACGCCTCTGCTTTCTTGTTCTGTGAGGGCAGCTTTCGTTCGAGCGTGGGCACATGTATTGTTTCCAGGGCTACGCAATATTGGTCGTAAGTTCCTATTGGCAGTTAAGCCAGCAGTCGCGTCTAGCTGTCTGCACGCCTTGGAAATGTACTGCGACCTTCATTTGGGAAGCCTTTACTGGTGCCGTCTGCAATAAAACGGATAATGGAAACGGACAGCTCCATATCGCCTGCATGCGAAGCGGCAGATAACACTGTGCAGGGTGACTTGTTGCGCATACATTGTGTGACTCCGTTCTACGCTCGTCGTTTACTACCGACAAATAAACCGATGTGGACAGAGACCCAGATTCCATGATTCACATTCCTTTCATAACCATAATGGTGCCTTCGACCTTTTTCGGTGGAGAAGCTCATTATATTCTGAATGGTGCAGCATCTTAGCATCTTGTGACGACGGTAGATCAAACTCCTGTCTCCGGTTCCATCACCGGGTAAAATCACTCAACTCTGGAAGCATGAGTTCTGCTTGCCTCGCCTGGATCGTCCTCGTGTGACATTTATAGCTGATGGCAGGTGAGTTTGATATAACATCTGATATTGTTCAAAATCGATTAATATTAAACTTGTCCTCAGTTTCAGAGGTTTTTGAGATGTTCTGCTGCCGGAGGTGATAGTGTGGGGAGGCGTGGTTAAGTTCTCAGTACTGGTGTCCACTTCTGGCAAACTTCTGGTGGCACGAGGCAGCCGACGTCATACCAGAGATTTTATCTTCCTCTCATCTACACCACGGAGATCGTAGCGGATCCGTGGAAAATTGAGGGGGGGGGGGGCACTCTGGGATTGCTGACCCCACATCCGACAATGTAGTATCCCACGAATAAACGGATATCTGAGACGGACTACAGCAATAGGATTCCCTTTCCAAAAAGAAACTGAGTCTATAAAAGACGCTGGAGCGATCAAACATAGCAAAGAAGTTGCATCACCAAAAATCATAAAATTTTGAAATTAAGGTGGCCTGACAACATTATTCTACACGAACAGTTACAATCAATGACAATAAATTAAGAGATTTGGCGCGAAATCAAAAAGCAGTAAGTGTTCATCGGTTGCGGGCTATTATTTATTGTTTGTGTTCTGATGTAGTGTTGCATAAGAAGTGATAACTTCTGTAATCTTTATCTGATGACCAGTTTTTAATACGAATTTTTGATGAAGCTCATAGTTTTGTTGGCTTCATAGTCGAGACAAAGGAGCTTGAAGGTAGAAAAGTGAGTGCATGGATGCTTACAAATTGCATACTAATCGTAAGTCATACTAGGAGCTTATAAATTTTTAATGGCAAGTATTATACATAGCAGGACTCTACTTAGAAAAAGAACAATCTGATTAATGGCACCGAGCGTTGTGGTGTAACGGATAGCGTTCTGGCCTCGCATTCGGGAGGACGGCGGTTCGAATCCCCGTCCGGGCATCCAGATTTGGGTTTTCCATGGTTTCCCCAAATCACTCCAGGCCAATGCCGGGATGCTTCCTTAAAAAGGCCATGGCCGAATTCCTTCCCATTCCTTGCCCTCCATCCTTTCCCGTCTCTAAAGACCTCGCTATTGAGAGACGTAAAGCAGTTAAAAAAAAGATTAATGGCTCATAAAATTAAGAATAATGGAATTCAAAATATTAAGTAAATTTCACTGTGAAGCAGAGTAAAATAAGGTTACAAGCTCTCGACGTCGTACTTGCACAGAATGCCACCACCAGAACCACATGAAATAAGTTCAATTTAAGCAGCTGACACAGACACGCTGCATGTAGTAGATGATTCACAAAGGCATCAACTCATCAAGGAAAAACAGGTGTCGCCGAAATGGCCACATCAAAACAATAGTAGTAGTGCAAATGAGTTTTCTATTAGTCTTGATGACGAAAATTTCTCTCGCAACTATACTCGAAACATCTAATCTCATGATAAGCACTAATCACCACACGGCGCCGCAACCACCTGATCCAGTGGGACAGGCAAAAGGCAAGTTAGCTCTTATGATTCTGGTATTACGAATGTTCTTAAGACGCATTACTATTAAGTGAATGCGTTTCGAAGTGAATTAAAATCACTTCTATAAATTAGTATTATTTTCTTAACAGTATTCTCTCTAATGTTATATTGTAATTTCCAAGTCCACATTAAAAAATAAAGGTAGTGAATTTAAATACGTGAAAGAAAATATGGAATAAAGTATACAAGCAAAAAACTGTATAGCATCAATTCTGAAAGAGAGTAGGTCAGAAAAGATGTCCCCCTCGCCCTTTAGAGATCCTCAATGTGATATTGCTTGAAGCATATAAGTGAAATATATAATTGAAGCAACCAGCTTATAGTTTAAAATGTTTACACCGCAAAATATTTTCTGCTCACGTTATTTTAAAGTCTCTGAATAATTAATGTTTCTCTTTCACTTTTAGGTTCGTAAAATTTACAATTTTATGTAATTTTTTTTTGCTAAAAGATGCTGATTAAAATGCCGTAACACAAAATTGACGTTTGACATTGCTGCACTGTCTGTACGGTATTACAGTAAAATATTCCATAAACGAGTATTGTATGCATTTGGGGAAAACATGCCTCTAATGTGTAATAAAATAGTTATGATACATAAAGAAAAGTAGCAGGCTGGTACCCAACATAAGACGAGTTAGTTTCCACAGACAGCGTCAACAGAACTGAGTGGGCACAACAAACAGGGCAGATGAAGTAAGTGGAAGAAGCAGTTTGACCTTTGAACCCTCGGAGGCGGTCGTGGAAGTGCGGAGAGAACGGTAAGTGGTTTATCCTGTAACCAGCGTGTCGCGACGTACGCGCCTCGCATCTGTCGAGAACTTTGCAGCCAGGCCAGAGGCATTTCGGTAGGTCTACATGAGGACGTTCACTATGCAGTATTAAATAAAATATTTCACTTTAGCCAAATAAATCACACAAACTACGAATATCAAAGTAAACAGTATTAATTTGTTTTACATTTCATTGTACATAATATATATTCGCATTAGAGTATCGGCATGTTATGGACAGGTTACTCCGTTCTTGTTAGAACAAGCAGCAAATGACAGGTGAAGACTGTGATATGCCTGGCAATTAATATTATCAACCAGGTCTCCTGTAATGTGCAAATTTGAATGGATTTAAGATAAGAAGAGAGAAAAATGTGCTAAAAGTATAGTTTGTCGCAGTTTTTCAATTTCTTTTGAGCTGTAACTGAAATTTATTACTATGTGTTGGAAGAAACAGCTGCGTTACGTGGTTAAACTAGAGTAAGAATCATAAATATATAACTATCCTCCTATGGTTGGATCTGAAGGACCTAAATTTTGACTATCAATTTTTTCCCAATATTCTAATGCAAGGGTATCCAGGATTAAATAAAGTTACATTGTTTTCAACTTCTGTTGTGTATGTTATCACGCTTATTAAGAACCTGCGATCCCAGCACACGTTGAACCGAAGAACAATACCAAGTCGCTTACCTTAGTTTATTCAAATTATTAGTGTTCATAATCTCGTAGTTACAAAACACTGTACCAACATTTCAATGTGACAAAATACCACAAATTAAAGTTTTGAGACTCATTCTACCGGCAAACCATTTTCTAAATTATATTAAATACTAGCTGACCCGGCAATGCTTCACTATTTTTTTTATTTATTTATTTTTTTTAATTTTTTTTATTGGCATCTGGTTTCCAAGACCATTCAGCCAGCACAAATACATATAGTTATTACAATGAGTTACACGCCTTGTTGAATTACATCTACCACCATCTTTCATGATTTATAAACGTACATCTGGGTACCAAGTTTAGTTTACATGTTTAAAGTTATTACAAAAATTCCTATTACAAACAGTGAAACTTACAACACAAATATTTACATTGTAAACATTTTGGGGTAGTACAAATTTGCTCTTTGCCTTAGCAGAACCATGTTTATCACACCTTATAAGCTGTTGAAGCTAACAGATCTCATGTCACACTGTCCTTCATACTGGTCTCTGCCTACACATCTACAAATCACATTTAGAGTACTCCTTTATGATTTTGGACATGGGGTTAGGATGTTTTAGATCTCACACGTATGCCGTGAATTCTGCATAGCAGACATCTCGGAGAAGTATTTTGCTGTTTAGACAGACAGTCTACTGGTCACCATCCCTTAGGATCGGGCGGATTTATATTTTTATGTTGTTACTCACTATAAACGTCACAATGGCCTTGTACACTCTTCGGTCCTCCGTGCCCAAAATGTTCAAGGTGTTTGTCGTGAGGCTACACCTAGCTGTTGCAGATCTTCCAGTAGTCTGGTGGACTGCTGCCAGTGCCTTTTGCATGTAAATAACATATGATTTATATCCCCCTCGCTCGTCTCATCACAGCCGCAAAGAGGAGATGCTATTAGGTTTAGTCTATATAGATGTTTTCGGAATCTACCGTGGTTGAATTTTATCCTAGCTATAATGCTCATGGTTTTTCTTGTTACGTACCATGTTTGGTACCACTGTTTGGATGGGATCGTTGGGTGTAGATATCCGTAGTGTTTGCCTTTGTTTTCTATGGATTTTCTCCATATATTGTTCCATTTATCTCTTGTGTTGCGTCTGATTGTGGATATGATGTCTGTAGCTGGTGCCAGGGGGTGGTTTCTTCCTGATTTTGTTGCTGTTTTGGCTGCAGTATCTGCCAGTTCATTTCCTGGTATACCTGTGTGTGCTTTGATCCAGATCAGGTATACCTGTTTTTGGGCGCTCTGTAGGTGCTGTATCTGTTCCATGATTTTGTAGCCTAGTGTATTTCTCCCGTTGCCAGCATGTAGATTGTTAAGTGATTCGATCGCGCTTCTTGAGTCAGACCAGATGATAATCTTCGTTTGCGGTGTATCTTGCGCATATTGTAATGCCTTTAGGATGGCTTTCATTTCTGAGGTGTATACAGTGGATTCTTTCGGAAGTTTATACATGCCAACATTTGAGGTTTGTGTTACTACATATGCACACCCCACGCCCTCTTCAGTCTTGGAGCCGTCCGTATATATGTGACATATATCATTGTCTGCATCCGTGTAGTCCGCTATCAAGGCTCTATTCTGCTCTGAGTTTTCCCCAAATGGTATATTCATTTCATTATTGGGTTTCATGGTGGTTGTATCGTAGTTAACTTGGAAGCACGGAAGTTTCGATAGGGTATATATCGTGTTTTGATATTGTTTTACTTCAGAGTACGCTGTGGCCAGCAGAGGTGTCCGTTTCCGTTTCCAAAAGTGTAATGTTTTGCAGTTTCTTTCTAATGTTGTTATTGCTTTTATCAGAGAACTGTTGGGCGTTTGTAGTTGTCTTAGCACGAATTTTGCGCTTATATATTCCCTTCGTATTTCCAGTGGCGGTTCCAGGGCCTCTACTAATAGGGCGTTTGTAGGCGTTGAAGGCATCGCCCCAGTGCACAGGCGTAACGCCTTGTACTGGACTTTGTCTAGTTGTTGGGTTAAGCTGTTTGATGCGCCTCCATAACATGCATCCATAGTCAAGGTGTGGTCGGACTAGCGTTCGGTACAGTAATATGCTTGTTTGTGGGTCTGCCCCCCACCAATATCCGGTAGTGGCCCTTATTACATTGATGGCTTTCTCACATTTCTTTAGAATATGCTTTATGTGTTGTGCCCAAGTCAGTTTTGAGTCTATTATTAGTCCTAAGTATTTTACGTTCCTTTTGTATGGTATTTTGTAGGGACCTATGTTGACTGAAGTTATATGTGGTAGTTTGTGACGCGTATATATACAGGCTTCTGATTTTTCGGGGGCAATCGTCATTCCATTTTCCCTCAACCATTTTTCAAGGTTTATCAGCGTGGTGGATAGAGCTTCCTTGGCCTCTAGTATTGTATTTCCAATTGCATATATACATAGATTATCAGCATATTGTAGTATATATGTGTTTTCTGCTAGTATCTGTGATAAGTCTGATGTGTATATGTTGAATAGTAGCGGGGATAGTGTAGAGCCTTGCGGTAGACCACTGCTAGTCTCTCTTGGTCCAACTCTGCCTTTTTTACTATTAATGATCAAGGTTCTGTTTTGTAGTAGTGCACATATGTTTCCTATGAACCTGTGTGGGAACCTCATGCGTTTTAGCTTATCTGCCAATACTGGGATGCTGACGTTATCGTAGGCACTAGATAGATCAATATATACGGCATACAGGTATCCATTCCTACTCTGGCAATTTTGTATGTCTGTTACCAGTTGTGCCAATAACTCATTGGTTCCTTTACCTTTCCGGAAACCCAACTGGTGTTCTGGTAACAAGTTGTTGTTTTCGATGTACCACTCCATCCTGTGTTTGACCATTTTTTCTAGGATCTTAAGGGGACACGGTAGAAGGGTTATTGGTCGATAGGAGGCTGCATCTTTGGAGTCCTTTCCTAGTTTTAGCAGGGTTATTATCCTGCCAGTTTTTAGTTCAGGGGTATATCTTCCTTCTTGCCATACCTTGTTTAACATGCTTAGTAGAATGGATTTTCCGGAGGTAGGTAGGTGTTTTATCATTGAGTATGAAATATTATCAGGTCCGGGGGCTGTATTGCTGCAGTTTAATAGTGTCCTTTCCAAATCGATCATGTCAAATGGTTTGAGTATAGGGTGCTCCTGATCCATACTTGGTTGCAGCCATATGTGATTGTGTGCTGCCGGAGGGGTCAGTCTGGCGAGTATTCCTTCTGCGATTTCTGGCTTAATCTCTGTGGGACGTTGGTGGTCGTCAACAGCATGGCGAAAGCTCTTCACCCGTTTCCATATCTGTCAGCGGTGTGTTTTTATTCAAGGTTTCACAGAACTTTCTCGAGCCTTGCCTCTTCTTCTCTTTTAATAATCTCTTCGTGCGTGCCTGTATTTTCATAAGGGTAATATAGTTATCTTATGTGCAGCACCTTTTGTAGTTTTTCAAAGCCTCTTTCCTTTCTTGCACCAAGTGACTGCAATCGTTGTCCCACCACGGGGGGGTTATACGTGGGTTTTGCTTCCTTGGTTTGTTTATCGGGATCGCTACTGTTGCGGCTCTCTCTATAGTTTTAAGGATATAATTATAGTTTTCACTTCCATTTTCTGATTTACTATCCTCTTCTATACATGCATTTACTGTTTCCCGATACTTTATCCGATTAGCCCTAGCCAGATTCCATTTATATGTTGGGGATGGGGCGCTATCTTTTGGATTGCGGCATCTCGATCTCAACAGGATGGGGAGATGGTCCGACCCCAATGGTTCCTGGAGGACTTCCCAGTTGTAGAGGTGTGCAAGCGCAGGTGAATGCTTCACTATTGCTGGACTTGAGTAGGCACATAGATTAAATGAAAAAATATTTACAATTAAATTTTAAACTGCTGTTTCATTCATTTTCAGTTGGAAAGGGTGAGAGGGGATGCGCTTTGGAAAACATATGCAGGCAGTATTTTTCTGTTTGTTTCAAAGTATAAGTGTGCAAATTCCCATTGAAATCATATGAAATATGTGGTATGGGGAAGAGGGGTGGGTTTTTAATTTTTTTGACAGGAACCATTTTCGACATCCCCTCGACAATTCACCATAGCTTCGCCGTAATCGGACGAACGGTTTGCGGGTTTGTTTAAATTATGGGGTGTTATGGGGAAGAGGGGGTAATTAAGATGGTGGAAAGAGATGAGAGGGATTGGGTTTTTGTGAAATTAATGTGTACAGTATTTCTCTCTCTTTTTTAAACTATAAGTGTACAAATTCTTATCTAAATCGGATAAAAAATGTGGTTTGCCTAATTCATGGGGTGAAAACGTAATGGGGTTGGAAGGGGGAGAGGGGATGAATATTCGGAAACCATACGTAAGCACTTTTTTCTCTTTGTTTTAAAGTATAAGTGTACAAATTTTTTATCTAAATCGTATAAAAAATGTGGTTTGCCTAAATTATGGGGTAAAAACGTAATGGGGTTGGAAACGGGGGGATGGGATGAATATTCGGAAACCATACGTAGGCAGTATTTTTCAGTTTGTTTTAAAGTATAAGTGTACAAATTCTTATCTAAATCGGATAAAAAATGTGGTTTGCCTAAATTATGGGGTAAAAACGTAATGGGGGTGGAAAGGGGGAGAGGGGATGAATATTCGGAAACCATATGTTGCCAGTATTTTTCTGTTTGTTGTAAAGTATAAGTGTTCAAATTCTTATCTAAATCTGATAAAAAATGTGGTATTGCCTAAATTATGGGGGTGGAAGGGGGACAGGGGATTAATATTCGTAAACCGTATGTAGGCAGTATTTTTATGTTTGTTTTATAGTATGAGTGTACAAATTCCTATCTAAATCGGATAAAAAATGTGGTTTTGCCTAAATTATGGGGTGTTATGGGGAATAGGGGGTGACATTTTGGAATTTTTTTTTCCACAGGAACCTTCGCAGACGCACACTCGAAAACTCTCCAAAGTTTCATTGCAATCTGATAAATGGAATAGGAATGTATAGAAGACGAACAAACAAACATTGATTTTTATATATAAGATAAGAATAAGAAGATTGGAAAGGTTTAAACTCATATTATACTATGTCCTAATAAAATAAGCATTTTCTTTTTATCAGCGTTTGTTGCTCAGGCTTAATGCCTGGCTGGTATCGAGGGTGAGGCAGGAAGGAAAGTATTTTGCCAAGGCCTTATGAAGGAACCATCCCGACATTTACCTGTGAAGTCACAGAAACCCGAAATCTGGACCCAAATACTAGGCCACAGCGTTAACCATAAAATGAATAAATTAAGTTGGTAACAATGATACAGTGAATAGCCGTTTCTTTTTTGACAGCAATGAATGAAGTAGCAGTTAATAAAAAAACGTGGAACAACGCTTTATTATCAAATTAATTAGAAAAAATGTCAAATTTTACTTAAAATAAATGATTCTCTTACGGGGCTAAAAACGTCTGCATTGGGGAGGGTTTAGTGCTGATTAATTACCAACATGACTTGAAAGTTATTTACACAATGAGCGGAAGGTGGAAGTCCGTGGTTAGTTAAAGATGTGTTCCGTGATTAGTTAAAGATGTGTTCTGCATGATAACTTTTAATTTGTGCACAGTATTTTTTAGGCAAACAATCCGAAGCGCGTAATTAGGATGGTAGGTACTCCAGATCTATGGTTTGATTCTGGACTCCCCCCCCCCCCCTCCTGTATTTAGTATTCTCTAAAACGTTAGTACATACAGCAAACTTTCAGAGACGGTCAAGAAATCGCCTATAATTAAACACATTTATGATGTCCTAACATAGAGACAGCAGAAATAATTTTCTAGATACACAAACTACCAGAAACAGTGCAGAAAAGGAGCGAGACTATTGAAAAAATAATATTCATATTTTAATGAACGTCATATATTATTTATTGACAGAAGCTTAAAATAAACGCGAAAGAACCTGCTCTCACAAAATTTTAAATTAATGGGTTCAGTTTTGTTGTAATTTTTGGAAAAATGCCTAATGGGTACTGTTACATGTAAGATCGACGACGATCACAACTAGATCTTTAAATTTAGCTTTCACATTAATTTTAATTATGTCATTGAAGTCTTTGACTCCGCTCACCTGTATATTAAAAAAATAATAACATGAATGTCAGGTTCAGTTATTTATACCATGCCATATTTTTTTGAAAACAAATATGTATCTCAAATTTTGCTTCGTACTTTTCAAACTGCTTTCTAGATTGTTATAAGACGCACATGTAGGTCGGTAAATCAACCGCATTTTTGTTCAAATCAGAAACTCTAGAATACTTGACTTGGTATAAACATTCTCTAAAATAAACGGTTTATTATTTTTATTTTTCCGGACATATGTGCCCCTTGTGGTTGAAGACAACCTTAGTGCCTTCAGTACGAGACTGTTATCTGGAAATAAGATTTATAATATTACTTCGAAGTTTTACAAGCGGTGTTTGTGATCAGTGTAAAATCAGGAGACAGCACTAAGCACAATATTTTTTTTTTGCTGTCATCAGTCTTCGACTGGTTTGATGCAGTCCTCCATCTCTTCCTATCCTGTGCTAACCTCTTCATCTCTACATACCCCTTATTTCACATATTCCAATTGCTGTCTTCCTCTACAGTTCTTACCTTCGACTGTTCCCTCCACCAGCAAATTAACTAATCCAGCATGTCTCAAAATATGACCTACCAGCCTGTCTCTTCTTTCTGAAAGCTTCTGCCACAAACTTCTTTTCTCACCCATCATTTCCAAAACTCGTTCATTTATTACTTTGTCAGTCCACTTAATTTTCAGCATTCTTCTGTAGCACCAAATTAATTTTTAAGAAATTCCATGATTACTGATTATTTAGGTGGAATTTATGCCTATTGTTCAGGACACTGTCGTTTGGTGCATTTATAATTACAAAATAAATGAATTCTGAATCATTCAAGCTGATAACTTGTAAGGGTGTTCCACTGGTGTACCAGCTGCATGATTCCGCGGTGCAGCTGTAGCGCCGCACAGGTCTGCACCACTGCCCAACTCGTGACGTCACAGCCCATTCATCGACTGCTGGCGAGGCCACGTCGTAGTAGTAGCGGTAGTAGCGACGGCAAAAAGTGCTGTTCCC
>CM061920.1:221115191-221138204 GCA_031002005.1 Vandiemenella viatica
GCCAAATTCTTTCCTGTTCCTTACAGTTCATTCCTCTCTCGGCTCTAATAATGACCTCTACCTCGACGAACCGCAAAGCCAAATTTCGTAAATTCACTGATCGTAAGATCCTTCTATTTTTGAATACGCGTTTATGATTTACAGCAAAGTGACCACAATCCGATTCTTCGTTAATTAATGGAGTACATTGGGGATGATGTTTCCCTTTGAATCGGCAACCCGGTGGTCGCGATCCAGTCGAGAGCAGAGACCTCGCTTATTACGCAACGCCTGCCGCTGCTGACACGGTCAATGGCACGGCCACCGGTCCAGCCAACCTGGCTGTTACCTCACCGGCGAGACGCCCCAGTGCTGCCTGGTCTGGTATTTCCGTGGTGGCGGTATTATTGGAAAGGCAACCCATATTCCGTACTACCAACATATTTTGTCAATTTAATTCTGGTTGCCCATCTTCGTCGAAGTCTCTGTACATCACAAAACTACTTCAGTTTCAAACAAATCACGGATCTTTTTTTTTTCCAATTTTCGGTTCAAATCCAAAATCGTGTTCGAAAGAATTGCAACGATATTGCTTGTGAGGTGACGGACGTAAGACGGTTAGAATACTGTTCCGAAACATGAATTGGGTGATATTTTGAATAGTCTAAGGCAGGTATGGGCAACCTTTCCTTAGCTGAGGGCGTAATTTCGGGACTTAATCAGATCGCGGGCCGGACTTAATCAGGTCGCGGGCCGTAGGTAAGAAAGAAGTAGATAGTAGTGAATAAAAAGGCGATAAAAATTCACAAATTTTTTATTTACTAGAATTACAATAGGATAATCAAACATACAAAAAGCAAATTAACAAAAACAAATAGAAAAATCAAATGAAAATTAATGGGAGACTTGAGTTTGAAGCGTTATTTGAAATTTCTGAATCTCTCGCGGGCCGGATTGAAGCTGGTGGAGGGCCGGATCCGGCCCGGGGACCGGGGGTTGCCCATATATGGTCTAAGGAGACACTTACTTGCCACTAGGTTCTAAGCTAGAACTTAAAAAAAACTTTTCATACAACCGTTGTAGATACTCCAAGAACAGTTAGCTCGATCAGATTTGCAGTGAACTATTGCGAATTACTGCAAAATGCAAATTAAATGGGTTGAAAGAAATCGTGTCTTGTACAAATGGCAAAAAGAACTGGTACGTGAAGGAAACTGTGGCTTGGATCCACGTTTTCAAACAGGTAATTGCAAATTGTGTATTGTAGTAGATGTGTTCGAGGAGAGCTCAGAAAGAATAAGTATTGTTAATTTTCAACCATGTAGTGATGGACATATTGTGTTATCATCAGCATAGTCATTGTCCCCCCTGTAGGCATTATATTGTAAAGTGTAGCCAGTAATATAAAGGGGCGATAAAGTAGTAACATTCGTTAATTTCACCCACCGGTTACAAATATCTGCCAGCTGATGAAACAAAACGGGCTAACAATTTACAACACCACAGAGAGATTGCTTTAGCTTCAATAGGGCGACGGCATAGGAAAATGCTAAAATTGTATGGGGAGATGTATGCACTAGTTGGGAGAACAAGACTCTTTTAGGCCTCGAAGATCCTGTGTGAATAATTTATTGTGCCTAAACAAATAACAAACTTTGGTTTAAGTAAATTACAACGAGATTTGTGAAAAATATTCCCCAGTCGGTAAATTAGGGAATGCAGTGAAACAAGATAAAATACACCAGAAAATGAGTCTCCAAAGAGGATGTGAACTATGGAGAGGTTCACTGATAATATTTTAAATACTGCAGAAAGGAAGAAATCATGCTTGAACTGCTATATAAAGAACGAGAAATGAAAGCTTCTTATTTCAACTGAGGAAAAAAGTGGGGAAAATTCTTGAACACGCTGGACAGATGGAATACAAGTACCAACAGAGGTGCAGATAATTTAAACCCAAACAACTAAAGCCTGAGATGTAAGAAAAACACAAGGTTAGTAGGAAAAATCATATCACATTCGCCTAGTTAAACTTCATGGTAACACCCCTGCATTAGTAGAAACCAAAGATATTATCGGTCTTTCAGTTTTAATGAGAACTCGAGATGGATTGTCGATAACATTGATCCAGTACGACAATATAGTATTTAGCCAACACGACTTTAATTACCGTCGTCATTAACTGAAGCAAGATTGAGCGAAGAAAGAGGTAGCAGCTAAACTAATGATGCGCAATTACCTTGTACAAGGGCTATGACAAACTGCTCAGGGAGTATAATTATACGATTCATTACCGAGGCGAATATTTCCAATAAAAACAATTCCTCATAATTTTTGTGCTTAGAGAGACATGTATAAATTTAATAATATATGTACCAATAATTACGTAATATCCCCTGATGCACATTCTACTTATTACGAAAAATTCTTTACAACCTTAGGAGAAATATTCATCAACCCTCCATTCCATAAAGGCATAATATACAGAAAAGAAGTTTACGCGCTTAAAAAAACTAACCTAGTCCTGAAGGTTGGTTGGATCCTCCCTAAAGAGACATACTAAGCCGTTATGCCAGAGGAAGGACGGCCAGTTCCTTTCCTCTGGGACCTACAGTTTAACGTTAAATCCGAACCAAGGAACGCTATTAGTTTACAAATTTTATTTCTCATCGACAGCGGTGTCGTTAGAATCAATAGGGAACTACTGGAAATAATAGGCAAGGTAATTAGACGTATATTCCATCATTCACTTAGTTATTCTGTTAAACCACTTAAGAGTTTATAACTGATTAATGATCCGATATTTTTTTAATACTGATAACATCTCGTTGCATTGTTGCGGTTTGATCAGTAATAATAATCAGTTGTGATTGAGCGTACGCCTCGGTGGCTCTTTCCCTTCACACACACATTTCCTCTTCACGAATTTTATTCTTTCAGTATTTTAGGTAAATATATTCCATTACATTGACTGCCTTACTTGTATAAAAAAGACCCACTCCTTTGGCTTTCAGAAGTTCCTGACCGCTATAAAATATTCGGTGTAATGGATGCACCTATACAGTGAGTTGACTGGTTTGTACGTATTAAGATCGGTATGAATTTAAAAGTAAACTTGTTCTAAAAATATTTATTTAGTGTCAGTGAAATGATCTGTAAAAATGTTATTATTACATGATTACTTTACATTTAATTATTATGGCAAATATCAGTCATTATGGTGATGGAGAGTAGTTCAGTGGATACTCCCGTCAACCAGCGACGTATGATTACTAGGGGAGGGAAGAATACAGGGAGGGAGCGCTGCAAGGTCTGTACAGCACTGCAAGCAGCCGCAGGTGTTGCGTCATCACAGCTGCAACCACGTGGTGCGCACAGGCCAGGGAGGTGGCAGCTATATTCCTAAATGTTATACAAGTAGACTTACAACTGTTGTGTAAATCTAAAATGTGTGTTTTTAGTAGTTTTTCTGAACTATACAATGTAAAAAGAACTACTTTCTTCCGCATGACGTGTTCGAGACAAAGAAAATATCGTAATTTCTAATGGCAGTTGATCTCGTAGGTGAAAATGTATCGTCTACATTACATTATTATTCTCACGATTTACTACATGAGCAAGACATTTCTAGGAATCATGTTAATCATTTCTATATTCGATTAAATAGTGTAACTTTACGTATGGTATACTTTTTCTATTGTTTAATTTGAAGAAATAATCTGAGATTAATAGTTTCTTTCAAATCTATTTCTTCATTACAAACCCGTATGGAAGTAGTATTGCAGGTATCGTCAACCACAAATGTTTCTACGTTCTCTTAGAGTGCTTGTATTCGTATTTAATAGGATCTAAATTTTATTTCCTTCATTTTTCGTCCGTTGCTTACACGAATCGCGAATTTACCCGACCTCAGTAAAGTTTAAATTAGTAGAGGGCAAAAGTAGAAGGGTACATAAAGGGGGGAAAATGATTGTATAGAGAAATTGACATCAAAACGTGCACTCCATCACAATTAAATTAAATTGATTGTATTTTCCAGCACAATCCATTCGGGAGGCCGGCGGTTCGAATCCCCGTCCGGGCATCCAGATTTGGGTTTTCCATGGCTTCCCAAATCACTCCAGGCAAATGCCGGAATGCTTCCTTCAAAAGGCCATGGCCGAATTTCTTCCCATTCCTGGCCCCCCCCCCCTCCCCATCCTAGACCATCCTAGACCTCGCTGTTAATAGACGTTAAGCAGCTAAAAAAAAAAAAAAAAAAAAATTCAGCACAATCGCATCAGTCTATACTGTATACATTTTTCTTTACCAAATGTCGGCATACATCCCTACATCTGGAAACTATTGAAAGGAGGTGATTACAGAAGTGGCGTTCTTCGCGTGTGAAATTGCTCAGTGTTGATAATAATCAGTATTTTCTTCTATAAAAGTTTCAAACCTGATAAAAGATAACTTCTAGCTATTGCTAATTTCGTGTGTTAAAATAGTTTCATGTTCGGCTAATTTATTGCTTAAATTTACATTACGCATGTTCGTCCGGTTATTCTCGCATTTAGCTTTAGCCACATAGTCAAGTGTTTACTAGGCGAATGTTGCCTGAAGCATATTCAGAGTGTGTCTGTAGAGATGATGAAAGCCTAAAGCTTCTCTGTTGCCCTTCAGTGGTCAGGATGTGTATATGTGGAAAAAATGAAATATAAATCCTTCTCGAGACTGGTAGAAATCAGTGTGGAACTGTATTATTGATTTAAGTAACCATCTCATTAACTGTTTGTATTCAGCAAGCCCCTTAGACGTCGCGATAAATCTACCTGCAATTTAAATCCTAGTGAATTCCGCTAATAAAGATTGATAGGTCACTGCATCTGTAATTAGGGAGATTCCTACAATGTTCTAGCTACAGCGAAAAAATCTATAGTGTTCAATATTAAGTAATAGTTTAAAAGCAACGATATAACTAGTTCTTATACTCATCAAAATTATCCTCCTAGCCGATATGTATAATACATTCCTGGAACATAAAGCTTCTTTATAAGCCAGTCAACATGAAATGCCTTCCAGCCAAAATGACCTTTCGTTAAGCGCAAAGGAAAGTGCTATGTGATTTTTGGCGCTTTAAATTTGAAAGCGTATTCGGAGTGCTTTGATGCATTTGGGTAATTCTGTCAAAGTTGTGATTATAACTCCCCCCCCCTCCCCTCAACCCACCTTTCATTTCTAGACGAGTGTCACATCGGATATCTTTAACTTGTAAACCTGGCGTTCGTTTACGCAACATCATCATTGGCAATAGGTAACGAGTAGAGGTTATCCAACCTAGGACCGAATTGTAAATGATGACATATTAAGGGTGAGGGGGGGGGGGAATCCACAAAGTGTCACGACGTGATAAGTGGGGAGGGAAGTTATAAGCTTTGTAATATCATATCTACAACAAAAAAAATATATAGATATAGAGATAAAAGAATATATGCCTTGACTTTTTTGTTGGAAACATGTGCAGAAGATTAATTACAATCTGCCCTAAAAATCGTTGCATTTGGAAGATTGCAGTTCTAGATATTATTTAATTCACTGCAATGTTTCAGTCCAAACCTAAATTTCAAATTTCAAAATGAATGATATCACAACACGAGGGAGGGACTACTCGCGAGAAGGACAAGTAGGAGGTGGACAAATACCATGAAATGTTTGTGACTTAACTTATGAACGGCCACTTCCGGAATATGATTAAAAACGGTAAAACCATTTATACTTTTCATAAATATAGACAAATTGAAACTCCGTTAGAATATATAATGACTGATTTATTATATGGACCATAATATGTTCTGTGAAGTGGAAGTGGGCATCCATAAATTACGTGAGGTGTATTTTCGGACACGCCCCCCCCCCCCCCCCCACCATAGAGACCACCCTCGCAACTTTTTGAGACTATTTTTTTTGACAGGCCTTTTTATTTTTTTAGCTTTACAGTCCATACAGTCCAACAAAATTTCCCAAAACCCCCTCCCCATTGGTGAGAATTGGTGAGATTTCGCTGGACCTCCCCCCCCCCCCTATTTCACCTCACATAATTTATGGACGCCACCTAAGAAAGTTTAATACATTTCCTCATTTTAATCATTATCTGTGACAACCACTTTTACGCATGAACTTTTCATAATAATTTTTGAGACGTGTAATATTGCAACTGGTATTAATTGGACACATAAGTCATTTGAGGTGTTTAATGTAGCATAACTTTTCATCGACGAAAAAATTAGACCTACCCGTATAGCGCTGATATGATGAAGAGATGTGGAAAACAGGACTATAGCTATCATTAACCTCTTGAACTGAAGTTATAGGACCATATAAGGACACTGAGGTACTTGATAGATAACGGTTTGTGTAAACTTTGTAACTCTCGATCCTGCTTACATACCACAGACAAATACGTCCATTTATCGGTCGGCACACAACTCGTGATTCATTTCGACGTAACTATATTGAATTTGTCACTGGCACCGGATAAGATAATCAATTGCTGTTTGCCTTATTTCTCTGACGTAGCTCATCTCGGTTGAGAATGGTCATGAGCATTGCACATTAGGGTGTCCCGAAAATATTTTTTTACGTTTTCTGTTACGCAAGACCTATTAAAATTTGCGTAATTGGTCGTAGATTACCAAAATGATTTTGAAAATAAAATAAAACTATGTCTTTAGGGTTCTACCAATCTTCAAAATTTTGAAAAATTGATGTTTTTATGGTGGTATTTCGCTATCTTTAATTTCTGCTCCTGGACTAAATATATAAAAATATTTACTTTATTGTTCTATTTAGGTGTAATACAAACACGACGTTTCGATTTGCATGCAATGACACGTTACCGGTGACTTTGAATTTGTTAGGTTTCAACCTTCAAATACCGTCAAGTTTCAATTTGTATCGAGGACATTGTTGGCTTGACTCGTGAGTGTTTTCTTCATAGCCAAAGTAATTTTAATGCTTTATAGCATTAAAAGTAATGCATTTTTATAGTTTTACGTATATTTGCGATCGTTAGAGTGTTACAAGTGGATTTTGTGATTTTTTAAGGAATGCGATTGAGGCATAGTGAGACTACTTGTGCTATATTAGGACCATACAATCAACGTGATGATCGGCAGCTACCAATTATAAGGGACGTCATTAAATTTATTTTATTTGTCAAGAACGACCTGAAATTGAAGCATAATGAAAAAAGGGTCCATTCCATTCAGGTATATATGTGATTGTTTCTGAAAAGATCACCATATTTGGACCAAAGCTTCGATTCCAATCTTAACTAAGGAACGAGTTATTCAATTACTGAAATCCTATTTCGAACAGTACTTAAATTTGAAAAGATACCCCAAAAGCAAACGAAATTATAGTTTTGAAAACAAACTGAAGTATTTTTTAGAGTCATCTGAGAAACTTTTTGACTTGGCTGCTGGTAAATGCTCTTCATTTGAATCTTGTTCGTGTTTGAAACCTAAGAAAGTTCCCATCAATGAGAGAAGTTTTCTGTTGGATCAAAGAAATTATAGGAAAATGGTTGTAAGCAGTGTTGATAAGAAAGAAACGGCTAGATGAATGAAATAGCAGCAGAGACGAATTGAAGAGTCAATAACGATAGCTAAAAAGTCATTTGAAATTTGAAAATGTTACTCAACTACGTGATTAAAGTATACGCTCTGATTTGGTTATTAATCAAGCAAAAGATGTCTTTTAAAGACGGAGTCAAACATCTTTTTCAATTGATTATGTACTCTCGATTTTTACCCGAAAATCTTAGATCTGTTGTGGATTCTGTGATCAAAAGAAATGATTTTTTTGCGCACCCAGAAAACCTACTTGTCAATATATTGTTTGATGATAGAGACCACATTCGGGAGCTGGCATTGCGAAGAATAATATAAGCAAGAGAAGCTGAAAGAAGCATTAAACGCAGGGTATTTCAACCACCAAAAATTAACTTCTCTACTAAAGATTACACCAAAATTATTGTGTGGCACGAGTGTCAGGTTACAGCATCACCAGTTCTTAGAAATATTTCTAATGAGGACCTTCAAATCATGGCAAAAGATAAGAGCTTCGAAACTGTTGAGTTTCCTTGTCACACACAATTGGTAGAAAGATGTGTGAAACTAGTGACAGAGGCCTCACAAAGTATAACTGACGTTACTTCAAGAGATGGTTTTATTAGAAACAGGTTGCAATCTCAAGCAGAAATGCCAAATTTTGGACATAAAAATAAGTTTAAATTCTAAGTTTTTGTCATTAATTATGAGCTCTATTTTATTTATTTTGTTTTCTTGTGTTTTGTTTCATTAATTTCAATAATAAAGTACCATTTAAACTTGATTTTTGTATTATTTTATGCATACGGTTTAAGTCTGTAAAAACATAAAATTTACAAAACTTCAAAGAGTGGTAGAGCCCTCAAGATGACACGCATTTCTAGTTTTTTAACCTTTTTTGTAATCTGTGTTAAATTACGCAAATTTTGATACCTCTTGCGATAATGTAGCTTGAATTTTTTTTTTATCATACATCGACGGGACACCCTATTGCACATGTGTATATATTTTCAACTAAAAATTTAACTAAGAGTATTTGGCGCATACCAGCCCGTTAAGCGTTACCACACTGCGTCGGGGAGGTACAACAGAACCAGGTTAGAGTCCTGGACGCTACGTACTGTCCGTCCTGATTACAATTTTTAGTCTGTTTTTCGCAAATACCTAGGCAAATGCTGAGACGATCAAACTCATAAACTACACATTTGATAAGCAAAAACACTCTTAGGTCTATGCAGAACACATTTCACAAACAGATTGCAGTACTTAAGCTTTCCCATTTAAAATAGGTTCCTTCCTGCAAGCGGGACCAATACGACACTGAAGTACGCGTAGTGACTAAGCTTCACCTCCTTAGACTGATGATGATCAGAACTCATGACTTTTAGGTTTCATCAGATCATGCAAGAAAATGACTGATAAAGAAAGATCACGTTAGTATAACTTACGCCGCTATGGCGGACAACATAATTACACTGATACGTCAGCATTGGAATGTGCATTACTGTACAGATTCACATCGAACTATCTCGTACTGACTCGACCAGCTCAACTTCGCCAGAATGCCGTCTCGAAGACAGTAAATTCGGCCATTAACTTAAGCCGAAGGAGTGACGAGTACTGTTTTGTGATAGATCTATTGATATCTGAGCATTTAATACGAAAAATGGTCTACAGAATTGACTTCTTCTACAACACAGATTCAGTATCTTTAGCTGGGATCTATAGAAAATCGGTATTATTTCAGTAAAACTATCGTGGCGATGACCGATTATCCAATTCAACAGTGAATTTGTTTTCATCTACTTTTTCTCTCTGCTCTTTCCCCACTCTTCTAGGTATCTCAGTTTTTAAGTCTTTCTTCACTCAATTATTATTATTAATTTTAGGGGCAAGCTGCTGTTGTGAATGAACATCTACTTTCGTTTCCAAAGTTGGCGGTTTACAAAAGTACGCCTCATAGCCAAAGTCCACCTGATGTAACAACGGAAATAGTTTGCATTGGAATTTCATATTGCCACTGTCGGAACTGTTACGTTTTCGAGGTAAAGATGTATGAAAGAAGTAAATAATCGTCGAAATGCTCATTTCGGTGAGTCGTCGTAATTAATTACATATTTCTTGTTTCAGATCTTGAACTGTTTGACAATTTTAGATAAGACAACGGGAAATCAAGTACTTTTTGTTAGATTTATTCTGATTTGGTATATTGCAGGTACACTACAGTTTTTACTATTCGGAACTAGTGTGTCCAGTTTTAAATTCTTTAATTTAGTCTGTTTTATCTAATAACTATAATCTATTTTATACAGTTTTTAAAAGTTATTACTAGCACAAACACACGCATTCGCGAAGTACAGTTTAGAGTTAATAGCTGCAAGATTAAGAAACATAACGGAAAGGAAAACAGAGAAGTATCATTTGTTGTTTCTATCCGTTTTTGAATTGTTTATAATTTATGACTTAACAGTGAATTTTAATATATTTGTACAAAATTAATTTAATTGGAAATATAGAAACTGCAGTGGTTTACCAGTAAAAAAGATAAACACGTGGACCGGGAGATCCAGAAGGATTGTTCGGCCGCCGCGTGACAGAGTTTCGATTAGCCGCGCATGCGACTCTGTCATGGCTGCCCTACCCCGATCATCCTACCGGGAAAAGGGGACCAACAGCTTTACGTGGAATCCGAACCACGGAGCGTCCTAGCGTGCTTCACATGAACAAAGCAAAGCTCTGCCAGAGGTGAAGGTCAGTTTTAGGGCTCGTAAAAATTCCAGCCGAAACCGGGATTCAAACCGGTGACCTTCCGTTCCCCAGTCACGCGCCATAACCAACCAAGCCACCAGACCGCTCCGGTTTACCAGTGAGAGGCATCATTAAGAGATACAGATGCATTATTCTCATACTATGAAGAGCGTTGAGCTACATGTTCAACATGATAGTTTTCATCTAGAAAGAAATCGTTTAAATTCGAGAATTCCACCTCTACATTTGGCTCAAAAACTTACCTTTCACAACTTCAGTCTTAATAGCAGATGTAAATACTGCTCAGTAAAAAGCTACCTAAATCAAAGATTTAATTGTATCAGCACAAGATCTTTACGACCGTATATTTTCTAAAAATCTGAATAGAATTCGTAATGCTCATAGAAAATGTGGGTACAATTTGTATAAATGGGGAATAGTACCAATACCAGTCTGTGAATGCGGCTCTCCAAACCAAACTGTCAGGCGGGTGGAATTGAACGTTTGTAGCGTTTCGTTTTGGATCGTACATACTTCTTTCATGCGGTACCGCATGATAGCTGCGTTTAATTTTTAGTTTAAAATTTTCTCTTAATTTGACGAATATTTCCATGCTTTTTAAATGACCACACTATCAGCCGAAGTACATACTATACTTGAGGTAGCTAACAAAGTCGGAATCACGTCTACAGCAGCACTCGACACATTGCGGTTGTACTACAATTTGTTTAGTTGCTACAACAGCTTCACACACCTGAAGAAAGAATGTAAAATTTCGCAACACACAAAATCGCTTCACTTATTAATGTATAAAATTACTTTTTTTTTTTTTTTTTTTTGCTTGATAAATTAAATGTCAATAGAGAAGCGAAGGTTGCAAATACAAAATCCGAAAAATGTGTTCATTATACGCGTTCTGGCTTTCCTCTATATTATTCATTTCTATCTTAACCGAAATTTTACTTTTGTGCAAAAGTCTCCTAAAATATCACATTAGCAACAACCACTCAGCATATCTCACTCCTCGTGCTCGGAAGGTTCCCAGTAGAACAATTTTAATATCCAAACGAAGTGCAACGAGGCAGTATTTTGCCTATGAAATTAAAACTCGTATCTCAGAATTCTTTTACTAAGTTTTCAAGAGGTGTAACTCTTTTTTTCACTGATACTGCTTGTCACTCATAAATAGCGCTGAAGGCTGCTAATGATCACGACTTCGACGCACCCTAAAACCAAGTAAACAATAAAAATATCTATACGAATTTAGACCAAGTATTTTCCGCATACAGCTTTATAAAAAAAGTTACGATTTGATGTTGTCTGAGAAAAATAATACTTTTCTCCCTTCCCCCCCCCCCCCCCCAACTCACTCTATCGCTCCATATTCCGCTCTACCTTGTAAAATGATCTGCAGAAAAGTGATTTTTTTAAATATAAAAGAAATCACTGTATGCTTAGCTATACAGTTTTGATCATGTTTAGAACTAGATGAATGGCCAGTAAAATCAGTAATTAATCATTTTTAATGTATATCTCTTTCGTAGTACACAAATGAGCATTCAGAGTATTCACGCGTGTGACTATTCTAACAAACATTTTAAATCTTTTATGTCATTTTCGTAATGAAATATTTGTTTCCGTATTGGTCCCCCAAAATTAGTATTCAGTCATAGAATCAATTTTTTAATGTTTACACAGAATACGAATAGATATGTTATAAAGGCCCTTCTCTGCTGTCATCACCATATGATACAAGGCAGCCGATGACAAAGGAGGCACAGCGAGAGAGAGGGATAGAGATGCCTTTATTCTTCCATTTTGTGAAGTGCAGGTGTAGCAAAGGCCTGCGCAGCCAGCCAGCCATCTTCTGTAATGGACCCCTATTTACTCTGTCACTATTAAGCACAGTATTCTGAAAGATAAACACGTCCCAAGTCCATAAAACATACATCATAGTTTCTCCGGTTCTTTCTTTACGTTTCCAAATAGTTGTGATTGAAAAAAGACCATAGTTTAAAAACGAACTGAATAAAACTGGTATCGTGAATTATACTATTCAAAGGCGTCGATGTTATGTGAAATGTTGGTACACGTCTTTTAAAAATTGTTCTGAGTAAGTTACTGCGGCCTTGAGCACTTTCCAGTATCCGCTGTATGCTTCGTTTGTGTATGATCATTGATCAGTAATTACTAGGTTAACACTTATCATTATGTACAGTGAATTTTGTATCTGTTGAATACTTTGTTGGATGGAGTATGTGAGGAGTGTGATAAAATCAGTCACTTGATGTTGACGTGAACACACAAATGTCTTACTCATCCTCCGGTAATTTGGATTGCAGTTTATCTAAATTCATAGGTGTTCTACATGAAGTGAGAGGATTCTGTGACTGCTGCTGTAAAGAGAATAATTGAAGCTGAATTAGCTTTGTACCGCTAAGGAAAAAAAAATAAAAAATTATCGACTATGTCTCCCTCCCATCCTACTTGTTACAATATATACAAAAACTTGATATACAGCTTTTTCATCTTTACATGGTAACACAAATACTCTACTTTGTCGGTTACTTAAAAAATTATTATTCGCTTTCTTCTTGTACCTGTTCAACTTTGTAGAAAGTCTGTGTGAAGACTGCATGGTAGTTGTATCTTTAAGGACTTTCTGCAACACTGGAATTTATTTTTCTGGCTTCATAATGAACGTTCTTTTCTGAAAGTATTTCAAGCAAATAAAAAAAAGTGTGGTCTTGAAGTTGCCAAGTATTCCGTCTCTGAATCTGTTGCCTAACGTAGAATTGGAACTACGGGATTCACAGGCATAAAGTAAGCTATATCAAAAGTGAATGTCGAGATAGTCAACGGCATTTAGAAAATTAAAATCGTTACCTGATTTGGAACCAGGAATTTCTATCCTCGTGCGAATTCTATATTAAGCTAATAATTCATTACAGTCGGACATTATTTTATAATTTTCAACCTAGCGGATGATTTCGTTTAACTCTTTACAATCATACTGTGATAGAGAGTGGTCTTACTGGAGGTTGGTGGGTCCCATGTTCGAATCCCGGTCTTGGCTGGGATTTTCAAAAAGGTTCGTAACCCGACATTCAGCTCTGGTAAAGCGTGGTGTGTAATTGAAGTAAGCCTGAAACCTTCCGTGGTTCGGATTCCAGGTTAAACTGTAGGTTCCCTCTAGGGCCAACAACCCTGGTTGGTAACACGGATGTGTACACATCCAAAGCAAAAAGCCAAAACGAAGGCTTAGCGTGGTCCTAGTTGGCACAAACGAGCATATATAACATGATGGTGAGAAAGAGACTCCTATTCCGATATAGTTGTCATTATGTCGAAAGTTGCGTAAATCGTTTTACGGTAAATGTAGATTTCCCAGCGTATACATTTTCTTAAGCCATGTTTAATTTAATAGAAGCACTGTTGCAAACTCGTTTCGAAAAAGACATGTTACTGCATTGTAGACCATTTCGCTATTGCCCCAGTCCTTGTTTGTAATGGTTGGTTAAGACCCTGTTGATACGAGTAGGTATTGAAATCTAATCACTTTGAAAAGTTTCAGTAAGATTTAACATACATTGCTTCGCCAACATCAGTTATTGTCAGAGGTATTAATAGGTCTTGGTAGTTAATAGAAGAATCACGGGTGGGAAATTTGCTAGACTAATAATTTACGCTAAGAAATCGAGAAATTCATTAAGCTTTTAACTTGAAAACAAGCGTGTTTAGGTTGCTTAGTTGCTTGATAACGATTCAAAAATTTCAAATTATTAATGTTTCAAAGCCTGAAATAAACAAAAGAGCAATATTAAAATTTCTGTTGTCACTTAGCCAAATAGCAGTGAACAACGAAACGATTCTTGTATTAACACACATAATCTGGTCAGCCTTTTTGCTCACCAGTCACTTAAATAAGCCTTATCCCATTGGCTTAAAACAGAGGAAGTTATAGACGATCCGGAAACTAAATATCACTGTCGCCTTTATTTTCAGCTCTTGCTTAAAACTTGACATTGAGACAAATGCGAGATTTTACCAAAACCATATTGACTGTTTCCAGCTAAACCTGTTAAAAGAACTTTGTGTACGTACATCTCCGCTGACCATATTATTCGAACTTTTTGAAATATTAAATTGCTGAAAACAAAGTAATTACAAATAAAAACAATTGACAGTTATATCTGAAATTTTCTGAAAAGTAATAAACATTGATGAAATGCCTAATTTATGAGTGAAAAATTCTCAAATTAGTGTAAGAACTCCATCTAATCAGAAGATATAATTTGGTGGAGAAAGGTTCCTGTTAGGTCGTCATGATACTTTTATAGCAACAAGGAAGCTTACCGAACAGTGAGATAACTGAACCAGTTATCGTCAGCAAAAATGTGAAAGTACCCCAAAGAATAAAATAAAGGCTAAATGAATTGAATAAAAGTCCTTTTGTATCATATGAATAGCAAAAATTGACTTTCCTTTTACCAACTAGCGACTGTCTTGTGAGATTGCTCTGGTACAGAACAAGGCAAAGTCCGCAAGTCCTGGGTTCCTTCCCTTTACCACCTTCCTCCATGCTGTCGGCCTGTTCATGCTGAAAGTAGTTTGTTATTAAAGAAATGAAACTTAACAATCAAAACCAACAATAGCCAAAAATCTTCCTTAACGTCGTTAAATATCTCCGGAAATGTTAATGGTAAGCGGACATTCGAAATGTCATGTGTACTACGCTGGTGAACGATGTGTGACAGCGAATCAGAAATTACCAAAATTATACAGACAGAAGGCCGGCTGCTTCTTACTTAGTTCACATTCAAAGGTACCATGGAAACATTCTGTAGCGATACCTAATGCAGCTAGACTCTTAATTTTGGTAACCCGCACTGATTCGCTTGTAGTTCATTCGGGATTTGGAAGGCAATTGTTTAAATATCGAAAGCTTGATCCATTACGTTTGACTTCATAGTTAAATTCTGATAAATATTAATAGCTGGTTCATAGTTCAATTTTGTATATGCTGATGAACGTTAGCGAACTTACAGCTTTGTATCCCGTTATACACTTAAAGTAAAGGAATATTTCGATCATTGTGCAACTATTACCGGGAATCCAAGTATATTTACCGTTCGTTTTTCATATCTTCTTTCCTTAAGCTGTAGTAAGTTGGTTGGTAACGGACCTTTGTTAGGAGAATTAAATGTGAGGACAGTGCAATATTTACTCGAAAGAATGATAAGTATTTTTCTCGGAAACTTCGAAAGAATTTAAAGCAACTTGGACTAAGGAAATGTGAAGCACCAGGAAGCGTCGTAGCATTCTTATACCGTGTCCTATCTTTCCTTGTCAAAGTTTACATGAACCAGTGTCAGCAACTATAACAGAAAATAAAATAATTGATTTAAAAAACATAAAAACCGCCTTCAAAAAAAAGCACCAAAAAATTTAAAATTACTTTATATCTTGCTTAGGAAACAGTAAATCTAAATATACAACATTTTACATTACTTTCATTGAAATTTTGACATTAATTAGTTATTTTTGGAGTCTGTGCCAGCTGTCACATCGCGAAGATCGAATTACTGAACTTCTTTTGGTGTTAGAGGCGAAACGGGGAGTACGAACAAAAACTCCCAGTATTTTACAGCATGTCGTGAGGCAAATAGTGTTATTGTGGGAGACAGCTTAGGGAAACAAATTAAAAGTATTTTAATATGTGGCTTGGCCTTATTGGTCATCCAGGCATATCTCTGGCGCTACAGTGTCAGTTGGTAGGTTGCATCATGCAGTAAACGATTTACAGAGTATAATATCGGCGTATCATCTGTATGTTTCGGTTTTGTTGAAACAAGTTTCTAGCATTAATTGTAGGTAAGCAGTAACATGATTTTTTATGTATTATTGTTATTCCTTATTGTTTTTATCTTTTTGTTTTTCTAGCTTTCGCTGGCACCCACTCCAAAAATAACTAATTAATGACAAAATTTCAATGAAAGTAATGTAAAATGTTGTCTATTTAGATTTACTGTTTCCTAAGCAAGGTATAAAGTTATTTTAAAATTTTTAGTGATTTTTTTGAATGCGGTTTTTATGTTTTTTAAACAATTATTTTATTTCTAAATTTTTAGCGGTATTATAGTTCGTTTGGTATTTTAAATATGCTGCAGCAGTTCCCATTTTGCGAACTTCCTGGTAGCTCAGAGATTAAAGCGCTTGCTTTCAAAGAAGAACTCTGTTTTTATATACCACAACCACTTCCAGAACGGGGTGAATTGGGCGTTGTGTTAAGGAATGTCGAGTTGTGTTTCGATCTTATCATAACATCTGCTAAAGCTGCTGCTCGATAACCGAAAAATGTAACATCTGGGCATTAATGCATACCACATACAGAAATCTCTCTGGAATATATCTGTTTGCTCCGGCATCACACAAAAAGTATAGATTTTTAATTGGTTTTCACAACGTGAAAGCTTGGAATCAGAGTTGAAATCTGAAGTACGTGTTGAGACATTACGACACACTTATTTTATAAATATTATGCCATGACTTAAAAATAGCTTAACTGATTTTGACAGGATTTAAAACTGTGGATTTTTTTTAAAGAACATTGGAAATTAAAAGGGGTGAGGGTAAAGGGGAAGAGGGATTCAGCTTTTGTATACCAAATGTAGACTGCCTTTTCTGATTGATTTAAAGTATACGTGTGTAAATTTCTATTGATATCAGATAAAACTGTAGGTATGTATAAAAAAAACAATTAAGGGGTGTGGAGACGAAGAGTAGTTTGGTTTTTGTAAAGCTAGTATGTGCAGTATTTTTCTCTGTTTTAAAGTATACACGTGCAAATTTCCATCGAAACCAGATAAAAACTGTAGCTTTGTGTAAAGAACATTTGCAAAAATTAAATGGGGTAAGGGAGTGAGTGGTAGGGTTTTGTAAACAGAATGTAGACACTATTTTTCTGTTTTTAAGTATACATGTGCAGTGGTCCATGGAAATCTGATAAAACTGTGGGTATCTACAAAGAACTTTGGAAATTAGGAGGGGTAGGGGTAGAAGGGAAGAGGGGTTGGGCTTCAGCAACCTAATTTAAACACAATTGTTCTGTATGTTTTAAAGTATACATGTGCAAATTTTCTTCAGAATCGGATAGTAACTGTAGATTAAAGGATGGAAAGGAAGAAGCGGAGTTTGGACTCTAGAAACCAAATGTAGACAGTATATTTCTGTTTGTTTTGCAGTATACATGTGCATACTTCCTTCAAAATCGGAAAGAAACGGTAGCTTTGTATAAAGAACATTGACAGTAATTAATGGGATAGAAAGGGGGATAGGGTTTGCATTTTTGTAAAAGGTGGACAGTATTTTTCTTTTTCTATTTGTTTTAAAGTATACGCATGCGAAGTTCCACCGAATCGAATCAAAATGTGGGTTTTGTACAAATATTAAGGGAAGGGGAGCTAGGGTAGTTTTTTTATTTTTTGGTCAGAGATCTTATCCATAAAAAATTACATATGTATGTGCCAACTTTAATAAAGATCGGTCAAATGGTGTCGACTGTACCTTTCTAAAAAGAAATTGACAAAAATCAAGGGGGTGGAAAAGGAGAGAGGGGTTCATTTTTTGCAAACCAAGAGTTGGCATCATTTTTCTCTTTGTTTTATAATAAAAATTTGCTATGTTCTGTCTAAACGGGATAAAAACTGTGGTTGTGTATAAAAATTAAGCAGTTTAATGGGGAGAGGGGGTGGTTTTTAGATCTTTTGGTCAGACACCTTCTTCGTGAAAAAATACATATAAGCACCAACTTTCATGGTAATCGGTCAAACGATTGCGACTGTAGCTTTTTATAAAGAACATAAACAAAAGTTAATGGGGTTGAGCATTGGCAAAACAAATATTGAAAGGATTTTTCTCTTTGTTTTAAAGTATACATGGGCAAAGTTCAATAAAAATCAGATAAGAAATGTAGATTTCTATAAAATTAAGGGGTGTAAAGGGAGACATGGGGTGGTTTATTTATTTATTTAATTTTTTTTTTGGTCAGAAACCTTCTCCATGAAAAATTACATGTATATACCAACTTTAATGGAGACCAGTTAAATGTGTCGACTGTAGCTTTATATAAAAAACATTGGTAAAAATTTAGGGGATGGATAGGGGGAGAGGGCTTCAGTTTTTTCAAACCAAAAGTTGACTATTTTTCTTTATTCTTTACTATACATGTCCAAAGTTTCATCGAAATCGGATAAAAAATGTGGGTTTGTATAAAAATTAAGGGGTGTAAAGGGGAGAGGGGTTGTTTTTTACTTATTTATTTTTTGGTCAGAATCTCCATGAAAAATTACATGTATATGCCAACGTTGATGATAATCGGTGAAACGGTGTCGAGTGTAGCTTTTTATGAAGAACATTGATAATAATTAAAGGGGTGGAAGACCAAATTTTGACAGGATTTTTTTTTTTGTTTTAAAGTAAAAATCAGATAAGAAATGTAGGTTTCTATAAAATTAATGGGTGTAAATGGTAGAGGGGTGGTTTTTTATTTTGATATTTTTGGTCAGAATCCTTCTCCATGAAAAACTACATGTAATTGCCAACTTTAATGTAGATCAGTTAAATGGTGTCGACTGTAGCTTTGAATAAAGAAAATTGGCAAAAATTAAGGGGTTGGATAGGGGGAGAGGGGGTTCAGTTTTTTTAAACCAAAAGTTGACAGTATTTTTCTCTTTATATTTTGCTATATATGTCCAAAGTTTCATAGAGATCGAATAAAAAATGTGGATTTGTATAAAAATTAGGGGGCGGAGAAGGGTAGAAGTGGTGGTTTCTCAATGAAATTCAAATGGGACCACTTTGGAGGTATACCCTATCCACTAAAAAAATTTAATTTAAATCGGTTCAAAATTGGTGAAGATATCGCTGGTCATACATACAAAAAAAAAAAAGACGAATTGAGAACCTCTTCCTTTTTTTGAAGTCGGTTAAAAAGTTGATTGTATTCTGAAACGTGATCGAAGGTCATTAAATGTTGCGCTTGAGTAACTGCCGGACAATTTTTTACATAATCCTTACATTATGACTAAGGTATATTTTCCATAGCGATGTTGTGAAAGAAATTCTGTTAGATTACTAGTACTTTCAGAATTACGGAACCCAAAGTTAACAATTCACAGTGCAACTTTAGGTAGTGAGATTTTACTTTAGTTACTCGAAATGGAATGGTGAATTGTGGCAGACTTACTCAAAAATGAAGAATAGAATTGGTGCTGGAGTAAAATATATTGCAGTTGATGAATTTAATATTCATTTGATCGAGAGATTATTTGGTGTTACACTATTATTTCTACGAAATTTGTATTGGCCCAATGTAGATAGTTAA
Source organism: Vandiemenella viatica (assembly GCA_031002005.1). Classification (NCBI taxonomy): domain Eukaryota; kingdom Metazoa; phylum Arthropoda; class Insecta; order Orthoptera; family Morabidae; genus Vandiemenella; species Vandiemenella viatica. The sequence continues at coordinate 221,134,893 of CM061920.1, forward strand.
GTACGATTAATAATCGAACAAAAATTCATAGTTAAGAAATTTAAAATACTCAGTTGTCATACTACCAGGAATAATTTACTTGAACTCGTTACTTATTTTCTCTGGTGTTCTATATTTGAAAGCGTAAACTTTGGTTACGTAACCTCTTTTCGGGATGACTGCTATTGTCACAACGTGGATTGATCTTGTACTGTGCTAAACTCCATACCGAAATGTCTTCAGGGTATATTTTGACGTATCCCCTACTCTCTGTGTTGCAGTGGTGCTGACTTTCGTCAATTGCTGGGACGTGAAGTGGGCGACCCGCGTCCAGGACGTCTTCACCTACGCCAAGCTGCTAGCACTCTTCATCATCATCATTGCGGGAATCGTCCAGCTCTGCTACGGTAAGTACTCACTTCCCTAATTTAGCTGAGGTTCACGGAGGTCACTGCGGTTAGCAAGAGGTGGTAGCAGTTGTAATGATAAGCCGTACGCCTATCATACAATTGTTTAACAGTTAGTATCGGCCACTACGTGTGTGCGAAAAGTTCGAGTTGTCGCATAACGGAACATTTCTTGGTCATCGCTCCTCGGACCCAGTGGTGTATACCTGCCTTCACAATAGAAAGCGACCTCTCTCTCTCTTTGTATGTTGACAAACGGGCTGAGGATGAATGTCCCCCAAGCCGGATGGTCAGCGTCTCCAACCCTTTTATCTGAAAAGCACGCTTGGCTTAACATGCCAATCTGCGTAGATTTATGGCAGTCGTCGTCCAGAGCATTTACTGCTTTATCTTCTTAAGCAGTTTATTGCGAAGGGTTTGTCTGTTGACACTTCCTTCAAACGTTAAAAGGTCAGTTCCATTACTTTTGATGTGTCTTTTGGTTTGCTCGGATCTATTTTTAGTTTTATGTCAATATAGACAGCGGTCTCTTGTGCTTGTCGTACAATGTGTAGTATTGCCCTAAGTTGGCAATTAAGGGATTGGTTGAGTTTCTGGATGCTCGGTAAAAAGATCTTGTAATGATTTATGGCAGAGAGCAAGCCGCAGTATTTACGAACAGCAACAAATTTCGACGGAATAACACGAAGTCATCGCGCCAATCACGATAAAGGTGCCCCGACAATTCCGTGAGCTCCTGGGAGAGAGAAAATGTTTCCTTCAATAAGCAATTGGTTAAAAAATTATTATTTTGATTGTACAGTTCTGTCCACATATTGAGGGTATCCGGATGGCGATTGGACGACAGAAGAGAAGACTGGAAGGGGAATTATCGACACCGGAGCTGTGGCGGCAGAAATCGAGGACTTGGATCTCGAGCGTTGTCTTGGACGGTCGAGTTACCATGCTGGCAGCTTACATTAATAAGCGACCATACTTTGAGTTTAAAGAGTGGATGTGAGAATTATTTCATTTAACTCTTACTTTAAACTCTGAACCATTGATTTTTCTCATGGTGTTGTGTGGGTGAGGACGATTGTTGAGGCAGTGACTTCGAGGCTGGCACATTATTTCATGGTAAAAAACATTTGCTCGAACTTTAACGACGAGTGTTTACACATGAATATTTTTCTCGAAGAGGCCACCCAAATGATGCCCTGAGTGGATAGTTCCACCCGATAAGAGTTTCAATACCGGACGATAAATACCAAGCTGAGCAAAAATTAGTCGCGCGCATATGTTATGTTTCAGATGCAATTGCATCTGTAATACATCAGATTGAATTGAATATTGAATTGAGGACCTTCATGGTGATCACCAGCACCGTGTGCTATTGCGCGTCCCTTATGCAAAGATTTCATATTTTTGCTTTGTGGTACCTTTTGTAAAGTCAATTGGACATCAATTATAGTGTATTGTAAAGTAATGTTTGTTTTAAAATATGTCTTCAGTGTTATCAGAGTAAAATCAACTTCCTAGCATAACGCCCATTTAGGACAGGGTGTTGTGTCTATTAAGAATTTTTGAATTGTTTATTCCATTTTAAAAGTAAATACACCTTCCGTCCGTTTGGTCATTCTTATATTAAAATAAAACTGTCGCTTTAAGACACATTTAGGTTTACAAATGTTTATAAATTCATTTCGCAGCTTTTTCGTAATTGTTCAATTCAATAAATATGCAAAAAAATCATAAAAATGATAAATAGGACTCCGCGAAACCCCCGTTGCTTTACACTGTGAAATAGAGGTTAACTGTTCAGTATAACGAAAAAACACAGATCCTCAGTTCCAAAACATTTACTATACCCGTGAGCCAACAAAGTAAATTAGCTTAATTGTTTCATCATCTAGATTACGAACATAGTGAATGAATGAATCGTTTTAACTAACCAGTATTTGACAGTTCAGGGTAAAAGTGTCGGTAAAAACTTTACTGGGTTGGAACTAACGTACAGTCCTCGCGAGTCGAAGAAAAGATGAATATATTGTTATACAGCATGGACGTGAAATTATTAAGGAATCGAGATTTCGTCTTTATATTGCTACCGGTAAGCAAATACGTCTATTTAAAATATGTAGTTTAGCTGAAAAAGGGAGAGTGTTTCAAACGATTCAAAAGTGGTTGAATGTCCTCAAGTGTTATTAATTTTTGTTTAACTGCTTTACGTCTCTCAACAGCGAGGTCTTTAGAGACGGGAAAGGATGGCGTCAAGTAATGGGAAGGAATTCGGCCATGGCCTTTTTAAGGAAGCATCCCGGCATTTGCCTGGAGTGATTTGGGAAACCATGGAAAACCCAAATCTGGATGCCCGGACGGGGATTCGAACCGCCGTCCTCCCGAATGCGAGGCCAGAACGTAAAGTGTTATAAACATTCTATTGTTCTAACACGTGGCAGATGGTTGTCCTGCAAATCAATATGCATTCATCAGCGAGTGAAGCAAATTTTTGTTTTACTTATGACTTTACGCCTCTTCGACGCCAAAGGTCATTAAAGGCGAGGACAAGGAACGGGAAGGAATTCGGCCATGGCCTTTTTGAAGGAAGCATCCCGGAATTCGCCTGTAGTGATATGGAGAAACCATGGAAAACCCAAATCTGGATGCCCGGACCGGGATTCGAACCCGCGTCCTCCCAAATGCGAGGCCAGAACATTAACCGTGATGCATATCTCAGACTGTGAAAATGAGGTAGTTCCGGTGCTTGATGCTAATATTTTCTTCAAGCAAACCAAAAAGAGAGAGAGAGAGAGAGAGAGAGAGAGAGAGAGAGAGAGAGAGAGAGAGAGAGGTGGAAAAATTGTCTGCCTATACCGTAGACGCCGACGCTATCGACAAAACATTTTTGTATATGGTACTAATATTTCTGTTACAAGCATACTTGAAA
>CM061920.1:221139204-221292273 GCA_031002005.1 Vandiemenella viatica
TGTCACACAATCTTCTGTGTGTGACCTCTGGCCCGGTGCCAGACATCCAATTAGAATTAGGTCGATAGACCAGACGGTGCAAAGTATACAGCAGGAATCTCCATGTGTCGTCATAATATGTTGCTAATATGTTGAAACACTCCACGACCGGAGGTATCCATTTAACGCTTTTCAACTTATCTGGGCAACAGCTCTACTGGTGCTTTCATCTTCCTGTGAAGCTGGGAACCAGAAGGTTATTGCACTTCACGCTAAAAGGTAATATGTGAACGGAGATTTTACTGCCGTGTCAATGTAAAATAGACTTCTCGGGTTTGCAGCAGGATAGTTTCATAAAAAGATAACGTCCTCTGTGTCTTCATCAGACAGAGGAGTTTGTCAAAACGTTGTAATATTTTTATGACACTATCCGGCTGCAAACCCAGGAAAACTATGTTGCACGCAAAAAAAAAAAAACTGATCGGTAGTACGTCCATTTTGTGTCAACAAGATGGGATTTTTTGTTTTTGTTTGTTACATATGAGTAAACATCTGACAAACCAGATACCCAATTTTAAAACAGCACCGACTATAATTCAGTTGTTCATCCGACTGAAAAATGATAGTCTACGTATTTTCTTGTGACTTAGTAAATTTATATTTATATGTGTTGTGACCATATCTAATATCATGATTATTTCCCGTATAGCAGTTATGAAATTATCTTAATGTTTCCGTTTTTTCTTATGATTTTATCGAACGCTTGGATAATTTGCGGAAGAAAGCTTACATTTCGAATATTTAGGCAGAGTTATTACAGAATAAAAAATATAAAACTACGTCGTTGCACTAAAATTATATACAAAGTAAAGTCTACTTCTCTCGACCTTAATTTGATCGTGGGAATAAATATCGAAAAATATTACGGGAAATCTGCTCTGTTTCATAAATACACAATAATTGTATGTGTATAGTACAAACACATTTACGCGTTGTCTCGAATATTAAGTACCTTGTGGTGACAGTAATTTAAAGTCGCGCGCTGTTGTAAATTAACGAAATCTTCCTAATTTTGTTTACTGATGCATCTTCCGCTAGTACGACGGTTAAACAGTAACCTAAACATTTAAATACTGAAGGGAACCTCTCTTCAATGGCCGCGCAGCGATCACTGAAGGGAACATCGCCCTTGTCGAGGAAGAACTGCTTTCCGGTCGAAGACTGAAATCAAGACAGATTGCTGCGAAATGGCACTTGTCGAAAACAACGGTTTTTCTCCCCCTTGGCGTTTTTTTTACGAATTTGATACCCGAAATTCTGTCCATGTTGAAAAGCTTGATGCGCTTGATGAGCTTTTGGAGATTTATGAAGAAAACCAAAAAGTTCTTTACCATGATCTTCTGTCCTAAAGCGAATCGATAGAACAGTGGCACCGTGCAAGGAATTTCTTCTGAAAATGATGGAAGTTGATACTATCAATTGACAAAGTTATGCCAACGATTTTATAAAACTGCTATCGATTTTTATAGAAGAAACAAAAAAAGTACCACAGTGACTGCCATAAAAGAAAATTGTGAGATAGAGAGGTTACCACGAGTTTAATTTCTGTTACATATCTCATTAGTGTACCCGGTAATTCTGCGTTCATTCTTCGATTCACGCCCATTCTAAGCTGTTCCCATTCTTTTTATACATTATAACAAAGAAAAAAGAGCAGAAATAAAATAGGCAGAGCTTGGAGAATCCATTCATAGGTGGTAAATGTTGCCATTACTGAATGTCATTTGGCTGCATGACATCCCATAGATTTAAATAACCATCCTGTTTATTAGAGCTCCAGAAATGCTTGGTTCTATAATATTGGTTTATATGACATTAATATATTTTTATAAATTGAAATCCGGATTTCAAAGGGATTCAGAACTGGAAAATTCACATTTATCAGGTTCGATGATAATGAGAGTTTATTGATTTGGATGTTAACCGTTTTTAATCACCATTCCCGCTAGCACTCGAATGCATGTGTCCACTTCCTAAATTCATTCTAACAATCAAGACTTGCTGGCCAAAGGTAGTGGAGGGACAATTAGGCCTACTTATGACGTAATAAATTCCTTACGTTACGCAACCTCTAATCTCCATTAATCGGCTTTTAAATAAGCATATATAAGCGGATCCAGCCGCAATCCGGATATTCGATAGACTAAAGGTCGATAGTAGGAAGGGATAGCCGATTCAAGCCAGAAACCGGGAAAACCCGTGACGTCACAACATGGCCGCCCCCGTTTGGTGTGACCAAGATGGCCGCCGAGCGCACCGCCCGGTCAAGATTGCCGCCCCCGTTTGGTGTGACCAAGATGGCCGCCGTTAGTTCCTCAACCGCCCGCACAGATGGCGGCATCTCCCAAGGGCTTAATTTCTAGTTCATTTGGTGGCGGCTAGATGGCGTTCGGTGGCATTATTTCCGGCGCGCTTTGCGAAAAATGTGTACACTGTTTCAACGACTGTTATCTCTGTTTACTAAGCGTGACGAAATATGTATTCCTAGCGTCCTGTTAAGCAAGCACTGAACATCTTGGCTACTATCGACACACAGTAAAATATTTTCTTCGGTACTTAAGCGTAAATCATTGCAATTTTACTAAAAACAAACAAAGTCCACATTAAAACGACCTCGGCAGTGTTGGGGCTAGGTCGCCGGTTCGAGTCCGACCGCGGTGTTTAAGTGTTTTGTGAAAAAGCCGCAAAGTTACGTAATTTCCACGCCTCGAAAAGCATAAATGTTTCCTTTTAACGGGAAAAAAAGCGTCATAAACTCCAGATATAAATTCTATGTGTACCTGTTTTCATGAAATTATTTAGCGTTCTTGCCTCTCATTCGGGGGGACGGAGGTTCCAGGCATCCATGGTTTCCCAAAATCACTCCAAGTGAATGCCGGGGATGCTACCTTCAAAAGGCCATGGCCGAATTCCTTCCCATCCTTTCCCGTCTCTAAAGACCTCGCTGTTAACATAAATTCCGTTCATCGAAGCAGGCAGACATTAAAAATTAATTCACCGACGAAGAGACGGGAAACAAACTCACTTTTTCATTATGAACAATATAATATAACTCACGAGTGTCACCTACAGTCCGTGTATTTTAAAGGATGTATTAAATTAGGGGTATTTATATTTTAATTTATATTTCTCGTGTCCAGGACATAACAAGTTGAAAAAACAAATAACATTAATTAATTAATATTAACTATAAACACAATTATATAGAATGTGACCAGAATTCCGCAATCTTGATGGCCTTCTCGTTTGCCCTGTAAAGGTCGTCGATATTGCAGGTTTCAGGGAGATTCCTGCATATCAGAAGATGTTGTGGGTTCTGAAGCTCACCACATTCACATAGATCGTTGTCATTAGTGCACCCCCATTATTTTAATATATTAAATTATTTGGGTTTTCAATGGTTTCCCAAATCACTCCAGGCAAATGCCGGGATGCTTCCTTCAAAAGGCCATGGCCGAATTCCTTCCCATCCTTTCCCGTCTCTAAAGACCTCGCTGTTAACATAAATTCCGTTCATCGAAGCAGGCAGACATTAAAAATTAATTCACCGACGAAGAGACGGGAAACAAACTCACTTTTTCATTATGAACAATATAATACAACTCACGAGTGTCACCTACAGTCCGTGTATTTTAAAGGATGTATTAAATTAGGGGTATTTATATTTTAATTTATATTTCTCGTGTCCAGGACATAACAAGTTGAAAAAACAAATAACATTAATTAATTAATATTAACTATAAACACAATTATATAGAATGTGACCAGAATTCCGCAATCTTGATGGCCTTCTCGTTTGCCCTGTAAAGGTCGTCGATATTGCAGGTTTCAGGGAGATTCCTGCATATCAGAAGATGTTGTGGGTTCTGAAGCTCACCACATTCACATAGATCGTTGTCATTAGTGCACCCCCATTATTTTAATATATTAAATTATTTGGGTTTTCCATGGTTTCCCAAATCACTCCAGGCAAATGCCGGGATGCTTCCTTCAAAAGGACATGGCCGAATTCCTTCCCATTCCTTGCTCCCCATCCTTTCCCCATCTCAAAAGGCCACGTTGTTAGAGAGACGTTAAAAAGTTTAAAAAATGAAATTATTGTGATAAAGTATAGCAATACCACACATACGTTATTCCTTTCAAAATTCGTAGCCTCAAAAACCCATCAATGGTGAAATCCTTTCATTGAAACCGAGAGACATTCACCGATGAAGGTAGGGAAAACCATAAAAAAAATTCCGTTCATCGAAGCAGGCAGACATTAAAAATTAATACACCGACGAAGAGACGGGAAACAAACTCAATTAGTCACATCATGTTGGATTCGTTATAAACAATTTAATATAGCTCGCGAGTGTCACCTACATTCCGTGTATTTTAAAGGATGTATTAAATTATGTGTAATGAAACACAGACACTTTTTGGACTCAAAGAGGCATTGAAGGGGTTTACTGATGGATGTAAGTATAACCTCGATTGGTTGAGAGCCTCTAAACTAAAGCAAAGTTGTCGATTTGAAAACCAGGCTCGTAATTGTTGCCATCCAGGTCAAACCTTTGTCGTTTGTCTATCCAGGCCAATCTATGTATCAATTCTGTTATGCTTTCGTAAGCAATCACAAATTGAGTGTCCTTAGCTGTACTTTGTCTAAAATTCCAATAAATCCCTTGTGACACATCAGTGATTGACACCTTTAACTGTATTTTACAGTACAGCACTTATGTTCCAGGAACGAAATACCGTCTGTTAATCTTCCTAATTTCACACCTGTGGAATCTAAGTACGCCAGTCCTATGTGATAAAAAAATCGAGTCACGCTAAGCACAGAACATGCCTGAGACCATCGCCTGTGACCAAGGTGGAGATATAGAAGATTTACACACTCCCTTATAGAAGAAATCCAGTGCACTATTCCTAATTCTTTCACCAAGAGCCACCTCTAGCCTCATCGCCAACATACCCACAACACTTCCCCAAACTTCATTCTGTTTTCCAATGATTCCCACTCCAATCCCTGATCAGTTACCTTTTTTTCGTGCGTTAAAGTAAACCAAAAATTCGCAGAGTCTTCTGCTAATCAGTAGCCAGGTACCAAAATGTCCATTTAAGGTCGTTCTACTGCAGTTTTCCAGGAAAATTCTCCCCTTTTCCAGGAAATTATTTTTCAATAAATCAGGACCCAGGGGAGTTCTCCATTCGGTTTAAAATGTTCCCATCTAACACCAACCTTCGGATTCAGGACCAAGTGTGACATTTGTTTATAATTGCATGCTTCATCCAACTAACCACGATAAAAGTGACATAATGCCGTTAGCTAACTTGGTCATCAAACAGACATCATAACCCACATTTTCATAGAAGACCCCCACACATCGACAAGTATCCATAGGTGCAGACACTAGTTCTATTGCGCCGAAGATAGTACCCACGCTTGAATTGTCGTAAATTGTTAGATCAAAGTGGGTGTTTGGATATTTTATCCACTCAGGCCTCATCATCTAAAGTCTAATGCCAGATTGTGGTCATTGCCAACTTAGGCTCCATACACCACTCAGAATTATTCCTCCAATATCCATTCTAACAGCATTATACACCACATACAGCCCCTGACACTCTTCCAATCTCCCAATGACATCCAGTCCAGTTCCTTTATTAAGGCACTTATTGAATATTTTCCACTAATAAATCTTGCTGCCATATTTTGCACCTTGCATTTGATGTACTAAGAATTTGGACTCCATACTACACTATTTACAAACAATGGTCTGATTGTGGGTTTGTATCCAAGTCCTTCGCTTCTCTGGTACATTCCCTCATCACCCTCTCTGTTAAATGATTTTTATGTAGTGAAAAACGTGAGAAACACAATTCGTATGCCAACACAACCGGCAGTAAACTGTAAAGAGTACAGTCAAATGGGAGATTGCCTAAGCCCTGAAGCAATGGTTAGAAGCACACGTTGATGGTGAGCATAATTCTATAACCATATAACCGAGCGTGGTGGTGTAACGGATAGCGTTCTGGCCTCGCATTCGGGAGGACGGCGGTTCGAATCCCCGTCCGGGCATCCAGATTTCGGTTTTCCATGGTTTCCCCAAATCACTCCAGGTGAATGCCGGGATGCTTCCTTCAAAAGGCCATGGCCGAATTCCTTCCCATTCCTTGCCCCCATCCTTTCCCGTCTCTAAAGACCACGTTGTTAAAAAGGGACGTTAAACTGTTAAAAAAAAAAAATATATAACCATATATTTTAGACTCAAATTAACAGAGGAAGTAGACACACGCACACACTTGTACATACATACAGCGAGGTCGACAGAACTAACAGCAAGCATCATGGAAACGATGAAGTGTGGCAGAATTGTCGTTACCACTGATTAACTGGCCAGAACTATCGTTACAAAAATCATCAGACAGACGAGTTACTTACGCTTACATGCACAAAGAGAGACGCAGATACACATGTCCAAGACTACACAACTACCGGTACCAATCATGGAAACAAAAAAGTGGTGTAGTACTCTCTTGCCTCATGACTGGCTGAAAAACAGAAGTCTCCTTACATATCATCTGCCTGGCGAGATAGAAGGTGTGCAAAAAATGGCATGTTTTCACCATACACCTAAGTATTTACATCATAAATAGTGTTCATCACACACAATTGATTACATTTACCATCAATACGTTTCTCCCACACTGCAACCCTATCTGCCATTCATTAAGAGTGCCCCAGGTACCATGAGTTACAATAGACATTTGACTATCAGCAGATACCAGAACCCCTCATATTCATACTAGGTCTCAACCACAAATCCATACGTATCCACGCACAAGCTCAAAGAAACAGGAACAGCAAATCATACATCCAGACAGAAGAGTTTAATTAATGTTAATGTATCACCACATTTACAGAGACGCACAAACACTCACATTTCCATGCCTACAGCGAGCTAGACACAACAACCAGCCCCCAATCATGGCGACGAAAAAGTGGGGTAGAACCCCCATGGCTCATAACTGACCAAAAAATCATCAGTAACATAATATGTTCCAGGCACCATACTCTTCACATCAATATCATCTCATTTATTTCACACTACAGACCTCACTACCATCCAGTATCATGTGTGCTAGGTACAAAACTGTTCACATCAGCACCAACACGTCTATCCCACACCTAAGCCTTTACTGCCATTCAGTAACATTTACCCCAGGTACCACGAGTAGCAGTAGTCATCTGGTCATCAGACAGATATCATAACTCCCATATTCATACTAGATCTCAACCAAAAATCTGTACGTCACCTCACACAAGCAAGGTATCACCACATTTACGAAAAAAACACACAGAGATAGAGACGCATACACACGTTCATTTCCAGGCCTACAGCGATCTCGACTCAACAACTAGCCCAATCATGGCAACGAAAAAGTGGAACAGAACACCCATGACTGGCCAAAAATCATAGAAAGACACACATAAACACATACATACACACTAACATGTCAATGCAATCAAACAGTTCCATTCATCACCACACATAACTGGAGGAAAAACTGAAGAGTTACAGGATGTGTGAAATTTGAAATCACAGCCACATCTCTCCCACACCGCAACCCTTTCTGTCATTTAGTAACATGTGACCCAGGTACCAGGAGTTACAATAGACACCTGTCTATCAGACAGATATCATAACCTCCATATTCATACTAGGTCTCACCCACAAACCCATACGTCTCCACACAAGCACAAACATATGGGAGGAACAGCAATTCATACGTCCAGATAAATGAGTTTAAGGAAGGTATCAACCATACTTACGCACACAGACACATATATCCATGCCTACAGCGAGCTCAACACAACAACGAGCCCAATCATGGAAAAGAAAAAGTGGGACAGAACCCCCATGGCTCAAGACTGACGAAAAAAATCATCATTAACATGTGTTCCAAGTAACAAACTCCTCACATCAAAATCATATCATTTAACTCACACTACAGACCTCTCTGCCATTCAGTATCGTTGGTAATATGTACAAATCTGTTCACATGATCAGCACCACCTCTATCCCACGCCACAAGCCTTTTCTGCTATTCAGTAATATTTGCCCCACGTACCACGAGTATCAGTAGTCACATGGTCATCAGACAAATATCATAACTCCCATACTCATACTAGACCTCGCACACAAACATAACTGACCAAAAAACCATCAGACAGACGTTAGAGTGTGTGCAAAGGATGACATGTTTTTGCCATACACCTCAGTACTTATCACATTATCAATTAATTACATCAACACATAGGTAGCCAGTCATTGTGAAATCTCAAAGTCGAATATAATCCTATCGTGATAGACACACAGCCACATAGAAAGACACACACTCACATGTCCATGCATACACACAGATGACTGAACACCCTAGGTCGAGACTGAATAGTTACAGGATGTGCGAAATATTTCATTTCTTTGCCACAAACCTCGGTGCTCATCATACCCAAATGATTACATCTACATAGGTGGCCACTGATGGAAACATCTCAAGTAGACTCCTACCACCATAATTACACACATAACCACACAGGAACACGTACACACACATATGTCCATGCATATACCACAATTTCATAAGTTACCACATACATACAAGTAAATGCAGAAAGGGACCCGACACACGACGTCCACACTAAGGTGTTATATGATAGGCAGATGATAGCATGTCTTTACAATACATCTCAGTGCTCACCACACATACTTGATTTTTAATGTGCCATCAGTATAGCTGGTGGCTGGAACTAAGCTCTTGGCAATGTTTGGCCAAAGGTCATTTGTTAATAGCAGCTCATCAAAGACAAATTTTGGGTGAACCTGCCCGGGCGGGCGCGGCGGGAGGTGGCCACCCTACCCCACTGCGGACCGAAATACCGCAATTCGCCGGTCTAAAAGCGCGGACCGCGTTGGTTTACCGGAGATTCCCGATCCGGACCTATTACCGGTAACCGCATTTTTAGGACCGGACTGAAGACCGGAGTTTCCCGACCCGGACCTATTACCGGTAACCGCATTTTTAGGACCAGACTGAAGACCGGAGTTTCCCGACCCGGACCTATTACCGGTAACCGCATTTTTAGGACCGGACTGAAGACCGGAATTTCATTGCGCTAGTAAGCGGTTATATGCGCCGGTATACCGACCTACAAGATGTACGCGTCCGCTGTGAGGAAGGGTGGCCACCTCCCGCCGCGCCCGCCCGGGCAGGTTCACCCAAAATTTGTCTTTGATGAGCTGCTATTAACAAATGACCTTTGGCCAAAACATTGCCAAGAGCTTAGTTCCAGCCACCAGCTATACTGATGGCACATTAAAAATCAAGTATGTGTGGTGAGCACTGAGATGTATTGTAAAGACATGCTATCATCTGCCTATCATATAACACCTTAGTGTGGACGTCGTGTGTCGGGTCCCTTTCCTGCAGTTACTTGTATGTATGTGGTAACTTATGAAATTGTGGTATATGCATGGACATATGTGTGTGTACTTGTTCCTGTGTGGTTATGTGTGTAATTATGGTGGTAGGAGTCTACTTGAGATGTTTCCATCAGTGGCCACCTATGTAGATGTAATCATTTGGGTATGATGAGCACCGAGGTTTGTGGCAAAGAAATGAAATATTTCGCACATCCTGTAACTATTCAGTCTCGACCTAGGGTGTTCAGTCATCTGTGTGTATGCATGGACATGTGAGTGTGTGTCTTTCTATGTGGCTGTGTGTCTATCACGATAGGATTATATTCGACTTTGAGATTTCACAATGACTGGCTACCTATGTGTTGATGTAATTAATTGATAATGTGATAAGTACTGAGGTGTATGGCAAAAACATGTCATCCTTTGCACACACTCTAACGTCTGTCTGATGGTTTTTTGGTCAGTTATGTTTGTGTGTGAGGTCTAGTATGAGTATGGGAGTTATGATATTTGTCTGATGACCATGTGACTACTGATACTCGTGGTACGTGGGGCAAATATTACTGAATAGCAGAAAAGGCTTGTGGCGTGGGATAGAGGTGGTGCTGATCATGTGAACAGATTTGTACATATTACCAACGATACTGAATGGCAGAGAGGTCTGTAGTGTGAGTTAAATGATATGATTTTGATGTGAGGAGTTTGTTACTTGGAACACATGTTAATGATGATTTTTTTCGTCAGTCTTGAGCCATGGGGGTTCTGTCCCACTTTTTCTTTTCCATGATTGGGCTCGTTGTTGTGTTGAGCTCGCTGTAGGCATGGATATATGTGTCTGTGTGCGTAAGTATGGTGATACCTTCCTTAAACTCATTTATCTGGACGTATGAATTGCTGTTCCTCCCATATGTTTGTGCTTGTGTGGAGACGTATGGGTTTGTGGGTGAGACCTAGTATGAATATGGAGGTTATGATATCTGTCTGATAGACAAGTGTCTATTGTAACTCATGGTACCTGGGTCACATGTTACTAAATGACAGAAAGGGTTGCGGTGTGGGAGAGATGTGGCTGTGATTTCAAATTTCACATATCCTGTAACTCTTCAGTTTTTCCTCCAGTTATGTGTGGTGATGAATGGAACTGTTTGATTGCATTGACATGTTAGTGTGTGTGTATGTGTTTATGTGTGTCTTTCTATGATTTTTGGCCAGTCATGGTGTTCTGTTCCACTTTTTCGTTGCCATGATTGGGCTAGTTGTTGAGTCGAGATCGCTGTAGGCCTGGAAATGAACGTGTGTATGCGTCTCTATCTCTGTGTGTTTTTTCGTAAATGTGGTGATACCTTGCTTGTGTGAGGTGACGTACAGATTTTTGGTTGAGATCTAGTATGAATATGGGAGTTATGATATCTGTCTGATGACCAGATGTCTACTGCTACTCGTGGCTACCTGGGGTAAATGTTACTGAATGGCAGTAAAGGCTTAGGTGTGGGATAGACGTGTTGGTGCTGATGTGAACAGTTTTGTACCTAGCACACATGATACTGGATGGTAGTGAGGTCTGTAGTGTGAAATAAATGAGATGATATTGATGTGAAGAGTATGGTGCCTGGAACCTATTATGTTACTGATGATTTTTTTGGTCAGTTATGAGCCATGGGGGTTCTACCCCACTTTTTCGTCGCCATGATTGGGGCTGGTTGTTGTGTCTAGCTCGCTGTAGGCATGGAAATGTGAGTGTTTGTGCGTCTCTGTAAATGTGGTGATACATTACATTAATTAACTCTTCTGTCTGGATGTATGATTTGCTGTTCCTGTTCTTTGAGCTTGTGCGTGGATACGTATTGATTTGTGGTTGAGACCTAGTATGAATATGAGGGGTTCTGGTATCTGCTGATAGTCAAATGTCTATTGTAACTCATGGTACCTGGGGCACTCTTAATGAATGGCAGATAGGGTTGCAGTGTGGGAGAAACGTATTGATGGTAAATGTAATCAATTGTGTGTGATGAACACTATTATGATGTAAATACTTAGGTGTATGGTGAAAACATGCCATTTTTTTGCACACCTTCTATCTCGCCAGGCAGATGATATGTAAGGAGACTTCTGTTTTTCAGCCAGTCATGAGGCAAGAGAGTACTACACCACTTTTTTGTTTCCATGATTGGTACCGGTAGTTGTGTAGTCTTGGACATGTGTATCTGCGTCTCTCTTTGTGCATGTAAGCGTAAGTAACTCGTCTGTCTGATGATTTTTGTAACGATAGTTCTGGCCAGTTAATCAGTGGTAACGACAATTCTGCCACACTTCATCGTTTCCATGATGCTTGCTGTTAGTTCTGTCGACCTCGCTGTATGTATGTACAAGTGTGTGCGTGTGTCTACTTCCTCTGTTAATTTGAGTCTAAAATATATGGTTATATTTTTTTTTGTAACAGTTTAACGTCCCTTTTTAACAACGTGGTCTTTAGAGACGGGAAAGGATGGGGGCAAGGAATGGGAAGGAATTCGGCCATGGCCTTTTGAAGGAAGCATCCCGGCATTCACCTGGAGTGATTTGGGGAAACCATGGAAAACCGAAATCTGGATGCCCGGACGGGGATTCGAACCGCCGTCCTCCCGAATGCGAGGCCAGAACGCTATCCGTTACACCACCACGCTCGGTTATATGGTTATAGAATTATGCTCACCATCAACGTGTGCTTCTAACCATTGCTTCAGGGCTTAGGCAATCTCCCATTTGACTGTACTCTTTACAGTTTACTGCCGGTTGTGTTGGCATACGAATTGTGTTTCTCACGTTTTTCACTACATAAAAATCATTTAACAGAGAGGGTGATGAGGGAATGTACCAGAGAAGCGAAGGACTTGGATACAAACCCACAATCAGACCATTGTTTGTAAATAGTGTAGTATGGAGTCCAAATTCTTAGTACATCAAATGCAAGGTGCAAAATATGGCAGCAAGATTTATTAGTGGAAAATATTCAATAAGTGCCTTAATAAAGGAACTGGACTGGATGTCATTGGGAGATTGGAAGAGTGTCAGGGGCTGTATGTGGTGTATAATGCTGTTAGAATGGATATTGGAGGAATAATTCTGAGTGGTGTATGGAGCCTAAGTTGGCAATGACCACAATCTGGCATTAGACTTTAGATGATGAGGCCTGAGTGGATAAAATATCCAAACACCCACTTTGATCTAACAATTTACGACAATTCAAGCGTGGGTACTATCTTCGGCGCAATAGAACTAGTGTCTGCACCTATGGATACTTGTCGATGTGTGGGGGTCTTCTATGAAAATGTGGGTTATGATGTCTGTTTGATGACCAAGTTAGCTAACGGCATTATGTCACTTTTATCGTGGTTAGTTGGATGAAGCATGCAATTATAAACAAATGTCACACTTGGTCCTGAATCCGAAGGTTGGTGTTAGATGGGAACATTTTAAACCGAATGGAGAACTCCCCTGGGTCCTGATTTATTGAAAAATAATTTCCTGGAAAAGGGGAGAATTTTCCTGGAAAACTGCAGTAGAACGACCTTAAATGGACATTTTGGTACCTGGCTACTGATTAGCAGAAGACTCTGCGAATTTTGAATTTTTGGTTTACTTTAACGCACGAAAAAAAGGTAACCCTGTCTGTAACTGATCAGGGATTGGAGTGGGAATCATTGGAAAACAGAATGAAGTTTGGGGAAGTGTTGTGGGTATGTTGGCGATGAGGCTAGAGGTGGCTCTTGGTGAAAGAATTAGGAATAGTGCACTGGATTTCTTCTATAAGGGAGTGTGTAAATCTTCTATATCTCCACCTTGGTCACAGGCGATGGTCTCAGGCATGTTCTGTGCTTAGCGTGACTCGATTTTTTTATCACATAGGACTGGCGTACTTAGATTCCACAGGTGTGAAATTAGGAAGATTAACAGACGGTATTTCGTTCCTGGAACATAAGTGCTGTACTGTAAAATACAGTTAAAGGTGTCAATCACTGATGTGTCACAAGGGATTTATTGGAATTTTAGACAAAGTACAGCTAAGGACACTCAATTTGTGATTGCTTACGAAAGCATAACAGAATTGATACATAGATTGGCCTGGATAGACAAACGACAAAGGTTTGACCTGGATGGCAACAATTACGAGCCTGGTTTTCAAATCGACAACTTTGCTTTAGTTTAGAGGCTCTCAACCAATCGAGGTTATACTTACATCCATCAGTAAACCCCTTCAATGCCTCTTTGAGTCCAAAAAGTGTCTGTGTTTCATTACACATAATTTAATACATCCTTTAAAATACACGGAATGTAGGTGACACTCGCGAGCTATATTAAATTGTTTATAACGAATCCAACATGATGTGACTAATTGAGTTTGTTTCCCGTCTCTTCGTCGGTGTATTAATTTTTAATGTCTGCCTGCTTCGATGAACGGAATTTTTTTTATGGTTTTCCCTACCTTCATCGGTGAATGTCTCTCGGTTTCAATGAAAGGATTTCACCATTGATGGGTTTTTGAGGCTACGAATTTTGAAAGGAATAACGTATGTGTGGTATTGCTATACTTTATCACAATAATTTCATTTTTTAAACTTTTTAACGTCTCTCTAACAACGTGGCCTTTTGAGATGGGGAAAGGATGGGGAGCAAGGAATGGGAAGGAATTCGGCCATGTCCTTTTGAAGGAAGCATCCCGGCATTTGCCTGGAGTGATTTGGGAAACCATGGAAAACCCAAATAATTTAATATATTAAAATAATGGGGGTGCACTAATGACAACGATCTATGTGAATGTGGTGAGCTTCAGAACCCACAACATCTTCTGATATGCAGGAATCTCCCTGAAACCTGCAATATCGACGACCTTTACAGGGCAAACGAGAAGGCCATCAAGATTGCGGAATTCTGGTCACATTCTATATAATTGTGTTTATAGTTAATATTAATTAATTAATGTTATTTGTTTTTTTCAACTTGTTATGTCCTGGACACGAGAAATATAAATTAAAATATAAATACCCCTAATTTAATACATCCTTTAAAATACACGGACTGTAGGTGACACTCGTGAGTTATATTATATTGTTCATAATGAAAAAGTGAGTTTGTTTCCCGTCTCTTCGTCGGTGAATTAATTTTTAATGTCTGCCTGCTTCGATGAACGGAATTTATGTTAACAGCGAGGTCTTTAGAGACGGGAAAGGATGGGAAGGAATTCGGCCATGGCCTTTTGAAGGAAGCATCCCGGCATTTGCCTGGAGTGATTTGGGAAACCATGGAAAACCCAAATAATTTAATATATTAAAATAATGGGGGTGCACTAATGACAACGATCTATGTGAATGTGGTGAGCTTCAGAACCCACAACATCTTCTGATATGCAGGAATCTCCCTGAAACCTGCAATATCGACGACCTTTACAGGGCAAACGAGAAGGACATCAAGATTGCGGAATTCTGGTCACATTCTATATAATTGTGTTTATAGTTAATATTAATTAATTAATGTTATTTGTTTTTTTCAACTTGTTATGTCCTGGACACGAGAAATATAAATAATATAAATACCCCTAATTTAATACATCCTTTAAAATACACGGACTGTAGGTGACACTCGTGAGTTATATTATATTGTTCATAATGAAAAAGTGAGTTTGTTTCCCGTCTCTTCGTCGGTGAATTAATTTTTAATGTCTGCCTGCTTCGATGAACGGAATTTATGTTAACAGCGAGGTCTTTAGAGACGGGAAAGGATGGGAAGGAATTCGGCCATGGCCTTTTGAAGGTAGCATCCCCGGCATTCACTTGGAGTGATTTTGGGAAACCATGGATGCCTGGAACCTCCGTCCCCCCGAATGAGAGGCAAGAACGCTAAATAATTTCATGAAAACAGGTACACATAGAATTTATATCTGGAGTTTATGACGCTTTTTTCCCCGTTAAAAGGAAACATTTATGCTTTTCGAGGCGTGGAAATTACGTAACTTTGCGGCTTTTTCACAAAACACTTAAACACCGCGGTCGGACTCGAACCGGCGACCTAGCCCCAACACTGCCGAGGTCGTTTTAATGTGGACTTTTTTTGTTTTTAGTAAAATTGCAATGATTTACGCTTAAGTACCGAAGAAAATATTTTACTGTGTGTCGATAGTAGCCAAGATGTTCAGTGCTTGCTTAACAGGACGCTAGGAATACATATTTCGTCACGCTTAGTAAACAGAGATAACAGTCGTTGAAACAGTGTACACATTTTTCGCAAAGCGCGCCGGAAATAATGCCACCGAACGCCATCTAGCCGCCACCAAATGAACTAGAAATTAAGCCCTTGGGAGATGCCGCCATCTGTGCGGGCGGTTGAGGAACTAACGGCGGCCATCTTGGTCACACCAAACGGGGGCGTCAATCTTGACCGGGCGGTGCGCTCGGCGGCCATCTTGGTCACACCAAACGGGGGCGGCCATGTTGTGACGTCACGGGTTTTCCCGGTTTCTGGCTTGAATCGGCTATCCCTTCCTACTGTCGATAGTTGCATCTTAATAGGCGAAGTATCATCTGACAGGATCTATTGTTGCCCAAAACCGACGAGATAATTCCAAAAATGTACCATAACTGAAAAACATTTGCATCCGAGAGCTCAGCTCGGTTTCCTTGTCTCGTGACCAACTTTGACCTAGCTGATGCAACCATGGAGGAAGGAATATATGGAGACGAGATAACGCGAAATCCGTGAAACCTCGTGAAAAAACCGTGCCTGCGCGGCGGACATCCTAGGAGTACCAAAACATTGGGCTGTTTGCACTGTATCAGCTGCTGAGAATATTTCATTTTCTAATATTCTAAAGTTTTCTATAATGCCAAGTTGTGATGCATATGGTTGCACAAACAGACGAGATAGGAAAAAAACCTGGAATAGCGTTTCATAAGTAAATCACATTGTAACTATCGTTCTTGAAGTATCTGACAGGCAACCGCAACATTAGTGCCATTCGCTATAAATTTATTCATTTCTCTCAATAGGATCATATTATTCTCAAATTTTTGTTGGTGTAGTGTAGACAATTAGCATATGTTACTATTTTGCACCTAAAAAGCTAGCCTTATTGTAGACAAATGTTGGAAATTTAATTTAAACGGGTCATATTTACATCGCGACACAGTGAATATGGTATTCTGCATGCATTACTCACGTTTAAGTTTACACTGAAATTGCACGATGAAATTAATCGTGATAATTTGTGCTGTGCGAACTACTAAACGTGATTAAATAAACTTTGTTGACGGAAATGTAGTTCGCGATGCATTTCTTGTGTTTAGACGTGTCTACGTAGTTTGGTTTTGTAGCGGCAATATTAATGGTAATGTTGGCAGGTTGAAATGCGGTGTATACCAGAAGAGAATAAACAATTTATTTATTATTAGCTGTTAGCTTCTGATTTTTGAATGTACTAATTTTTGTAGCAAAATTATATAGGCCACTACCAGTACAATATCTTCTAAGTAAGCTCAGAAACTATGGTTTTATGAAGTATTAATTTTTTTAAAGCTGTAAACATTGACTTACGCTTTTTTTTTTTTAAATTTCAGATATGACTTGTTTCTATTTGTAAATATGTCTACAAGTATATTTCTAGATTTGGAAATCTTCCTTGTCAATTACTGAAATAGAATGTGAAAATATAACCTATTAGAACATCAACTAAAATTTAAGGACTGTAGAAATAAACAGTTTGTTATTCAAGTTAAAAAGAATTACCTGCTTATTAAGTAAGTCCAAATTCATCAGCAAATATGGATATGGAGATAGTTTTTTTCTGGTCCAGGCCGCATTTCAACCTAACCACGTCAATTTTAAGGTACAATATCTCGAGAACTAAGCGAGATATCAAAAAATTTTATTATTTACTTTCAGTTTCCCTCATCGAGTTACATAAGAATTCGTCATCAAATTGCGGCTCCACGGTTATCGTTGAATCCCCTCATAACCTAACAACCTCACTTTTGAGACAGTATATCTCGCTAACTAAGCGAGATATCGAAAAATTTTATTCATTTTCGATTTGTATCGTCGTGTTACATAAGAATCTATCACCAAATTTGACTTTGGGGACACGTTTCTTCTGAATTTTAACCAGAAACTCCACTCTTTTGAGACAGTATATCTCGAGAACTAAGCACGATATCAAAAAATTTTATTCTTCATTTTTGATGTGACCCTTGAGGTTTTTGTGCATATTTCCGTGTTTCTCTGGTCAAGCAATATGGCGGCCTCCCCTCCCCACTTGTCTCCACCCGGTTTCACTCCAGTATGTGGCGAAGGTCCCTTGCGTCGTCTCCATATATTCCTTCCTCCATCGATGCAACCGTCCACTCCTTCTATACGAGAAGAGCGAGCTTCAATCGCGAGACGTCGTTAGCGTTCCGGAGCTTAGCCAGCCTCGTAAACAGTCAAGTGAACTTACAGTCCGCGAGTGCAGTGAAGTGCGAATAAAATTTGAATTGCCTGAAGATATAGGCTTCAATTCTTAGCATCTTCTGACAGCCTGGGCCGTGCCCTAACATGGAAGAGCCCCCAGACACGGGGCAAATAATCAACGCGGCACTGCAGCCGTGTTATTTTCCAGAAACAGCCTCTTCAGCCCCGACGATGATGCACTTCCAACAAGGTATCCAGCCACAGCCATCTCATCTTCATCCGCTCAACTACCCAGGTAACGACGCTGCTTCTGCAAGCTGCCCCTCGATCGCAGTGTTGAACAATGTAAATTCGGAAGAAAGAACTGTTAAACGGTCTCGCATAGAGGGAAACCCTACTGAGCTACCGAACGAGGAAATGTCCACTGTAACGATAAACAATCTAGTGAGTGTGCCCCAGGAGTTAGCTTCCATGTCATCAGTGATGTTTTACCCAACTACTTCAGTCCCAGAATTAGAGCACCAATATGATAGCCGTGATCCAACCCAAAAAACATTAAACGAGGGTACGGGCATGGATATCACAAGCATTCCCGTGGATCGTGAAGGAGTTCAAAGTATATTATCAATCAATCGGAACCCTACTAACCAAAATAGTATACCCCAGGTGCCAAGCCCCAACTTAAATTCCAATAAAGACAGAAGTAAGAATAACCGATACAGCCGCACAGACACGGGTCCATACTTCGTCTTTGTAGAAAGTGTGGATAAAAATATTGGCAGACTTCACCCCATGTCAATAGGGAAACTTCTTTATACACATAGCCCAGCACATAAGCATAACATCATCAATATCATAGCGGCCGGGAGATATAGGATAAAAATTGAAACTAATTCAGCAGACTCTGCTAACTTGTTGGTTCAATCTACAGTTTTCAAGGACAGAAACCTAGAAGCATTCATTCCAAATTTTTTAATAAACAAACAAGGTATTATCCGGGACGTAGACACCTCCCTGTCAGAAGAAGAAATCCTACAGGCGATAGAAAGCCCCTATCCAGTTATCGCAGTTAAACGGTTTACCAAGAAGAACTCATACCAAAATAATGATAGGAGAATACCGATACCAATATGCATGATCACCTTTAGATCACAATCCCTTCCGGATCACATAGCAATCTTTGGAGCACGTTGCCCAGTCGAACCTCATGTCCCACAAATTCTCGTCTGTGATAATTGTTTACGTTTTGGCCATCGTATAACTCAATGCCGTAGCCCTCCCCGTTGCAATAAGTGCGGAGGCCCACATACTATGGAGACGTGTGCCAGCACAGCTGATCCACAATGTGTGCATTGTCACGGTCCTCATTTATCCAATGACAGAATATGTCCCGTAATAGTTCAACAACAAAAAGCACGTGAGGCAGCGGCCCATAATAAAGCGTCTCCCACGCCGAACTGGTGTCCCACCCATCGTCATACATATTCGCAGGCAGCCAGCGCCGCTCCGCTGTATTACGACGAAAAGCAATTCCCCCCGCTCTCTCCAATTGCAGTGCAGCCACCTAGTTTAGCCTCAACAAATGCATTCCAAAACTGTCCTATAATCCCTATCCAACAAAATCAAGAGTCACGTCACCAAAGTAAAGCACTCTCTCCAAACCAACCGAAATATACTACTACTACTGTAGGCCACAACAAGCAAAGGCCAGCAACCCCAAAAGAACAAAAGTCCCAATATCCTCCTGTTTATCAAAGAATGTATGTACCCCATCATATACCAATAACACCTATCACACAGAATCCCTACCCTCCTCAACCCAAGGATAAGGAAAAGTCCCTCTCCCCCGAAAAAGTAGCACTCATAGAGAAGACATTGCAAATGATTATGAAGATGATTCAAGAATTTCCAGTAGCTCCATCTGATACTTCCCAACTCGACCCATTTCGTCACCTTCTTAACAATCTAGCAGGAATAAATTAAAGAACCGAATAATCTCTCTAAAACCAGTTAATAGTAAGGAATATACACATTGTAATGAAGAAAAAAAAAAACAACTATAAGGAACTAACAATAATGTATATTTCACTGTATCATTTGTAATTATGTCTGAGCAAGTTTAATTAATCATAATGTGTCAAACCCTTATAGGGGATAAACAAAAATGTTCCCTTCTGATTAATCAGTTTACCATGTTCTATCCTTTATATTTCACTAATCATGTCAAGTCTTGCCCTCTTACCTTTATGTATAATGTTTATATATGTGTGTACAATTGGATGATGGTTGTATAGTGCTTAGGCGCTTAAAGCCAAATAAAAAAAAAAAAAAAAAAAAAAAAAAAGACGTCGTTAGCAGGCGCGGCAGCCAATTACGGCAGCCCTTTCTTCAGACAACCGCAGCGGTTCCCCCGCTCTTAAGGGGGCATCCATAAATTACGTTATCTGAAATAGGGGGGGAGGGTCCGGCGAAATCTCACCAAATCTCACCAAGGGGGGAGGGGAGTCTATGGAAATCTCACGTGAAGTTTTTGTAAAAAATGTTTGGAATGTAGAGCTAAAAAAAAGTTAACAAATTGCGTGAAAGTCGATTTTAGGGGGGTATTTCGTCGAATAGTGGAGGTGTAACCGGATATTTTTTTTTTTTTTAATAAAAAGGCTCCAAAAGTTTAGAGGCTGATTTTTAGGAGGGTGTTCTCACGAAATCCCACCAGAGGATCTGGAAATCCGGAAAAACACCAAGTAATTTATGGATGCCCCCTAACAGAATTATTGGTCATTTGCTATGCTGCTTTCGGTTCTATATCTCTGCATTGTAATTTTTATGTGATTTCTATTAAAGAAATTATAATCATATGAAAAGTAACTTCTGTGAAAATAAATTTTACCTGGCACATAATCCACGGTTTATATTTCTATTCTATAGAAAATTATTAAACCTTAAGTACGTATTTCATGAAAAATCTTTTATACCAATCTGTACTAGATACTTTGATATAGTGCTAATTGTATCATTAGGGAAAACGTGAAGAGCGAATATTCTAGTTAATGTAACTGGATATTCTGGCATTTCTTCGACACGCGAATAGAATGTCAAGAACCTGTGCTGAAACAGTAAATCAATGAAGTAAAAATTCTAATCAGTATGAAGATGAACTAGTTCGAAATTTACACAAAAATACTTAACAAGTCAAACTTATTTCGCAGTAGTTCAGATACTAGGAATAATAGTTATTTAGATGTAACAAATAGTGTTAAAACACAGTGGTGCATCAGACTAAGGAATTGCTTTTTCTTTTTTTTAAAAATCGGCACGGTTAGGGTTGTTAAGACCTCTCTTGCATCATAGCAGATGTATATAATCCGTAAGTCACAGCTTACATGAAATTTGCAACACTTTATTTCACACCTAAGTCAATTAACTAAAATCTTAATAAAATTGATGTGTTACTGATGAATGAGTAGGTAAGTATACAAACTAAAACTAATGAATGCCGAACAAGTATTTGAAAATATCACAAACTAATACTAGTGTTTTCACATCAATTTCAATGTGTCCACACAATCTGTAATTTTTTGTCAATCCAAAAGTCAATAAATATTCATTCACACAGTGATCGTCATTGTAATATTAATGTTCTGTAAGAAGTGGGAAATATTTTGCTGCATACAGGAAATTGCCTGGCACTAACAAATGCTTCAAATGAAGTAAGTTATATTTTTGTGCCATATAAAATTTTGTATCACGATATCTTAGCATACTGATCTAAGTTTTCATGTCGGTACCGAGTGGCTTGCGAATCCGCGTAAGTCTAACGTAACACAATTTCGTGTGATGTTACTTGGACAGTGGACAGGAGCGCATGCAGGAAACGTCTTGTTAGGGACGGTAGGTAAAGAGCATTTTACTCGGCGCCGTAAGAATGAGCTTCTCAAGCATTCAATTGATAAATTGGTAACATGAACCCGAGGAGGTTGTTCTTGCTGACCGATACGCAAAGACGTCGTTGACGACCGTCGAATAAATTGTTTCGCCTCTAGAGAAATCATATATTTACTAATGTTGTAAACATTAGAAGCAGAAATAAACGTTTTGGATAATCAAGTATGCAGCGACAAGTATGTAAATAACTATACCTAAAAAAATATTAAATCGATTAAGTTCATTAAAGATACCTTCAGACAGATATATTTCAACACAACTGATGATTACGTTTAAAAGAGGAAACTAGACATTTGTTTCAAATGACATAGGAGCATCCATTTAAGATGTATTATTCAACAGTTTAGATTGAATTCAATCACCGAATTTAAACGCAAGTTTTCTTACAATGTCATATACAACTATTAGAATAACGACAAAAAATCTCACTTGAAGCAGTGTTCAGCGCCTTTTTATAGGCCACTTTAGACGACCCGTCCTGGTCTCCCTAAATCGTGGCCACGCCCATTTGGCTCTGAAAACGGGTCGCCTAAAGTGAATTCCTGGTTACGTTTTTGCCGCGAGACCAGGCAGGGAGGTAGAGTGGAAATTCCATCCGATTTAGGGCGAAAGCGTGGGGGTAAGTCGGGCACCCACCACTCTGCCCCGAAAACTGGCCTCACCCGGTTGTGCCCACACTGTCTGGTTACCCGTTTTCTATTATTTTGAGATGGATTCATCCGATAATCAAGAAAAATAAGTTTGATAGAGTTGCTGGAGGTGTACAAGACCCACAAATTTTAATGGGACACCTCATATTGAATTGCCAACTCATTTAGAAAAAAATAAAGTAAATTTGTCTATTAAAGAGGAAAATAAAAGTACATAAAGAAAAAAAATTTAGTTATTTATTGCCGTAAATACATATATTTTCGGGCGTACTGGACTAGTTATTAATTGTTGGTTTCATTTCATTGTTACAGCTGGAGCCACATTCTACATCTAGTATAACAAAAAAAGAAACGCTCATTTTTAAATTTATGAACACACTGTTTCTCCTTCCCTACCGTCTTGTATTTATTTTTTTCATCATAAGCACTAACATGTAGTTTGGAAATTAACTGAATTGTATAGTTCACCAAAAATAATTTGTTTCCTCATACTTTATGATTCTGTTCAGAAGTACAACAATATGAATGATCCGCCATTATTGCCTCGACACCGAAGCTGTAATTACACAGATCAAAGTATGCGAGCGAGCAAAAAATCACTGGCCGATAGGTACTTTTTCTTGCAGGAGGCTGTGAAACTAGCAGGCGAACGTTCTGTTACACGTGTTGTATACTTTATTCGAAATAAAGTATTTTCGCATACTTTATTCGTAGGAAGAAGTATAACAATCAAAAATAAAATATGATACAGTACTTTATAATACAGTATGGTTGGCAACCCTAACCTAACATGCCCTTTATCATAACAAAGACGCGAGAAATGAGGCATTTTAGGTGTCCGCTAGTAATTCCCGAAATCTTCACCATCCAACACATCTAAGAGTCTAAAGTGACTGATCATATGCCTTTGTAAATATAATTGCTTGGTAAACGTCTTTTTTTTATTTTCCTAGGCTTTTCGCACAATGTCAAACCGTCAGGGTTACACCAAGAATTTGTGATTTTGACAAATATCAAGCCATACATATTTAATTTAAAAATTAGAACTTTAATAAAATTTGTAAATAAATTATTTTATCACTTGTATTACTATTGAATGTAACATGCAAATTTCAGAGCAAGACCGCTAGTACGGTAGTACCATATCGGGCCGGCCGACGGAGGGTCTAAATACAACACACTCTGTCGACGGGAGAAAAGTGAGATCGGGAACGGGACAGGGTGATCGGGAACGGGTCGTCTAAATGGGCCTTATTAAGGTTACGACCTCCGTGTGATTGTTATTTACAATACTATGTATTGGCACCGCGTTAGTTTTTGAAACAGTAAGACATGATTAGAATTCAGAAATTAGCATATCACAGATATTAGAAAGGTGGGGATATCGACCATCAGTAAATCGCATAAAATGATGCAACTAAAAGAAAATAAACTGTGTTATTTTATTTTCTGTTTGGATGTTGTATGACGATGGAGTAAGTTATGAATATGGTGTTGGCTAAAATTCAGTAGTATTTCGTTATATGTATTTTCTTAAGTATATTATACCCCTATTTAAATTAATTGATACCAAAATAGAGGCTTATTGCTTTTATTAATATTAATGAATACTTAATATTCCAATCAAATGGATGTTGTCACTAAGGAAGTTACTAACTTCCTATAATAGCAGCCAAACTTCAATAAACCCCATGTACTTCTCTCTGAAAATATAGTGTTCGCACAATATGATTAAACAGTTAACGACTGTCGACCTGACAGATTCTAATGCCCTTCACCAGATTCCACCACATATCCGATCCTGCAACATAAAAAATAAGTAGTTATTTATGAGTCAATCTTGTCTGTATCAATTTCCACTTATCCCATTACTACTTCTTGTTATCCACGGGCGCTGACGGCACATCCTAATATTGTAAGAAGCGTTTGCGCATCTATTATTTCGTTATAGTGATCTGAAAAAAATATTTTTAATTATATGGAAATTATTGTAACAATAGAATAACAGTTGATAAAAAAATTACTGAAATTCACGAACGGGATAAGGTTGTTTGAGTTAAAACATTTTTTTTTAAAGAGAGGTCTTAACTGGTTCAGTTTAACTTTTAGAATGAGCTCCCACTCGCCGTTATACAGGGCGTTCGCCGGGAAACGCAACCCACTGTTAGCGCTACAAGGAAGAAACTGCTCCCGGCGAGCGAGCGGTCAGTTTCCGGCATTGTTCGACCGTCGGCCGCGGACTATTTCATAATAATTACGCTTCATAAACTTCATAAACTTGTGTGCTAAGCATTTAAATGTGACGTAATTCATTAGCTTACCTTATAAAAGATGCTGGAAGTGTTGACCCTCTTGTGTAATGCACATTTCACATCTTCTGAACATATTTCGAGACACACGCTGCCCTAACTGACTTAATGATTTTTTGGGTGACTGTTCTAGTCGAAAAGCGATATCGTCAATTTTCTCCTCTGTGAGAATACGGTTGACCGACAGTCTCTTTTTGTTAAAAAATGAACCCGTTTCTCTTACTTTTTTAACCAGACGCAGAATTGTTGATTTAGCTGGCAGTAAAGCGCCAGGAAATTCGCGACGAAATTTACTGCGACACTTTTTAAACGACTTCTTCTTCACATATGTATCGTAGAGAAATATTCTTTGTTGCAAACTGTAACGTACCATAATTTTACTCACACTGAAACACGGTACAGATTAATAAGAGTATGAAGCCCCAAACCAGCCAAACCGCAAAGAAACGTTTATTCACAGCACTGATTAATAAGAGACTGAAGTCACAAACTATCTACAATGCAAAGAAACCGTTCTTAACAATGTAAGGGTCAGAGCACTGCACTGTTGGGGCAGCGGAGGTGTTAAACAGTGCGGTGATTCACGGTGCCGCGTGGCGGAAACTGCTGGCACGACTGACCGAGCAAGTTGCCGACGGCAACAGACTGGGAGGGTAGCGTTTTCCGGCGAACGCCCTGTATAATTGAAAGGGGAAGTTACCTCACGGGAAAAAAAGGGAGGGGGGTGGTTAGGAGTGGACGGTTGCAGCTAAGGCATAAATTAATCTTGTAGACTCTGGAGGAATAGGTTATAGTTGCGTCAGACTACCTCGAAATAAAAACCGCCTGTGTAGCTGTTGGGAATTGCGTTAAAATAGTGGCACTAAATTTTTCGATTTTTTTATAAAGCACACTCCGGCTGCCTATAGAGAAACTCTTCTCTCTGTCACCATCGTTATATTCATATCTTATACAGACATTGTAGATTTTTAAGCGTTCTCCGAAGCTGTCTCGCCAAGAACACGTTAAAATATTGTCTCGGATCGACAAGCAAACTGCAAAAAAATATAAATATAATAAATCTCTAACAGGCCCAGCTGGCGAACGTTTAATGTAATTCCGGCTCGGTCATTGGGCGTTGAATTATGACCAGTACAAACATTTTCTCTAATCTTGGTGGGGCGTTTATTATGCAGTTCTCATACAAATAAAATTTATGCAAATATAGGTCGAAATGACTAGTGCAATAGCAGTCGAATAATTAAGAATTTCAACTGAATTAATTTTGGAGTGTTTTATATTATTTAAACACTGTTGTAGATGATTGAGCATTTATCTGTAGTCGATAATTTTTTCATTATTTCATGCACATAATGTGTACATGTAACACTTTATCTGAAAAAAAAATTTTTTTTTTAACATTTGCTATCAAGGTTTAATACAAAAAATCCGACGTATTTTGTTTTTAATCTAAATATACATAACAAAAATAACGCTACTGACTGATATAATTAACTAATTCACTAATATACCAGTTTCATTCAAATACTTATGGAAATGTTGTAATTAGAAAGTGTCTTGCTTTGACACATTTATAATATGCATAAATAAAAGCTATCCAAGCTGAGGTTTGCGTTATATGGAGCGCGAAGTCGTGTATACTCAGGCTCTTCTATTCGTGACACAATCACCTATCAAAGGAGCTTCGGCCATCTTCTAAGCTTATTGGATGAAATATTTAGCGAAAAATGAGCTTCGATGCCCTTCTAGGAACTATTGTCTCACTACATTATTTATATTATTCCTTCTCACTTTGAGAAAAGTTATGCCTGCATCTGTTAAACGATAGGAGTCTAATCTACACAGTTTAGAAAGTAGAATCGATGTCTATTTGATTATGTAAGGCGTTTCTACTTTCAGCTATAAATACGCCACCTTCAGTAAATTGTTTAGAAATCATTAATGCTAACATTAAAACTTTTTTTAGGGTTTGTATCTCTCGTATTACCCAGGTCCCTGTACATAATCTGGGTGGATGAGTGGAACCGTTAGGGCCAAGCATTTGGGAGGAAGCGGGTTTTGATCCCCGACGAACCATCAGCGTTTAGGTTTCCCAAAATCATTCCACGCGAATGCTGCGATGGTTCCTTCAAAAGTCAATTGGCGAATTCCTTCCCATTCCTTGCCCCCTCCACTACCGGTTCTATGATCACGACGTGGCACAAGCAAAAATAAACCTTTTGTACCAATTATGCTCATCTTTTAACTGGTAACAACGATTTATAGTTCTGATTGTTTATCGTAATCGCTTAGTACAATCACATGGGAAGACTAAATTTTTGAGAATCCCTCATGTTGTGTTTGGAAGAAGGTATTAATTCTTCGTTGGTTTGCCCATGACCTTTTTCTTGTCCCATCGCATAGAAAGCTCTTCATGCTACACAGTTTCCGTTACCATCACTTTTGCGGCTGAGCAGTTCAAGGGAATCTCACCGGCCGTTACATCATGGAGAAGATGAGAAATCTGCAACCACGCATTAGTTGCTGGTTCAGCCACCTCCACTAGATTCTGAACCAGTGACCCACGATTTGATCTATCGACGAAGATGAACCACCTAAATCTAACGGTCAACGGACGCAGCGTTCTGAAAGTAATAAGTATAACCTCGGAGATATATGGTGCCGACATGCTCGATTATCTATAGCTGCCTAACGAACCCGGTGGGTGAGCACATTCAAATCCTCGACATGTCATCAAGATATTGGCTTTCCATGGTTTCCCGCAATCTCTCCAAGCAAATGATTGAATGGTTCTTGCAAAAGGTCATGACAAAAGTCCTTCCCGTTCTTTGTTCCCCATCCCCTTTTATCTCTAATGATGTAGACAAGGCCTAAATCACGAAGGAAAATATGCAATTGGTTGCAACCATGACGATTCAATGGCGCCAGAAATGGATGTTTCAACATCTTCGATGAAATTTTGCGCAAGTATACACAGAGTGGGCGTTCGTTTCTTTCATCTGACAATGCGCCATTCCCCTGAGAGATTCTATAACAGATTTAACACTGAGCTTTCAACTAATGGACTACCATTCTATGCTTTCTCAGACCTAGCAATCTAAGGTATTTAATTCATTAGATAAAGGCTATAGAATTTGGTCAGATTCCGACAGAACGTTGAATTGGTTGATCAGTAGAATGCGCTCTACTTCTTGACCAGTTAGTTTGTGTAAATATTGCCACATGTGGTTTCAAGATACGGCAATCACCTTCTCGGAACAGGTGAACTTAATACCCCCTCTGTCTGGGAAGCAGATTAGATTGTACAGAGATTCACCTCCATCATCAATTGCTCCAACCTCTAGTGACAGCTATGAATCGTTGCTTTCGTCAACAAAGTTGCAACGTGAAGATGCAGGTCCGCCACTTCAATCACCAAATCACAACTGCCCCAGTTCATAGAAATATAGTATATTTTTTTATTTTGTTGTAAACGAAACCCAAATGTGGTGCTATAGAAAGATTCTGAAAATTAAGTAGTCAGATAAAGTACGAAAAGAACGTACTTTGGAAATAATGGGCGAGGAAAGAAGTCTGTGGAAGAGTCTAATAGAAAGAAGAGACAGGATGGTGGATAATGTTTTGAGACATGTGGAATCGCTTAATTTGTTAGAGGAGGTAGCTGTCGAAGGAAAGAATTGTAGATGAAGACAGAGATTGGAATATATGAGGCAGGTGATTGAGCACGTGGGTTGAGATGAAGAGGTTAGTGTAAGATAGGAAGGGATGAAGGATTGCATCAAAACAGTCGATTGATGACAGTAATAAACAAACGAAACCATGAAAATGAAAACTGATGAACTATTGAAGTCGACTCGTTACTACAGCACACGGTCGACGCATTTTTTCCTGTCACTCTACGTCAAGCTGCGCACTAAAATAAAGCCAAACAAAACAAAAACTGTGCGGATTAGTGGGTGACAGTGATTTCACACAGTCAAATATTTTCTGCAATTAAACGATTCCAGAATTAGTCAGTTGATGGAAAAGGTTGCCACTGTCTGTCAACAAATAACCGGCGCTGTTAATCGATAGCAGATTTAATGTGCTCTAACTACAAAGAATTTTAAAATATAACATTTGGTCAATAAGCCCATACAGCCAGCTACTATATTTGTTTTTATTTCACTAGTCAATGTATACTTGTTTCTTAAATTTCACGTCCAGGAGAGTTGAGATAACACAAGATGGACAAACAATATTTAATTGAACACGCCCATGTCTGACTCGAATTGGCGACATGCTTACGCCAACGCTGCCAGTTAGGACTGATGAAAGCGACGATTAAAATAAAGCTAATTTTGGTATTAGTGCTAAATAAATATAAAAAAATAGGTCTATTGTACTGCTTCTTTCAAATATTAAATATTACTACGTTATTCCACAAATATTGCTAAGAAATATTTCACAGTTACACAAGATTTTGCGCTTTTTGCAGCCATCAAAATGTTGTAAACAACTTGGCGAGATTTACGCTGCATCCAGACGCTCCTCCTTTTCCCGATGTTTCGACCAAAGCCTATGGCCCTCTTCAGTATCTAGCAGACTAGAGAAGAGTGTTTAGAAGCAGCGTAAATTTCACAAAGTTATTTACAACAATATTTCACATCTAGTGTACGAGGGGAACCCTAAAAAAAAATGGGAAATTCGTCATAACGTCTTTATTTCTTATATTTTTACACAAAATTTTGATCACCTTCAAAGTATTCTCCATCAACCTCAACGCACTTCTTCAAACAATCCTTCCATTGTTCAAAACGGTTTTTAAATTCACTTATCGGGATGTTCTTTCTGCCTTCCAACGATTTTTGTTTTACCTCCTCCACAGTGGCAAAATGCTATCCTTTCATGTCCCTTTTGAGTCTGGGGAACAAAAAGAAATCACAGAGTGCTAGATCCGGTGAGTAGGGGGGGTGGGGTGGGGGAGGGTGGACAATCAGTGTCGTGCCGTTTTTGGTCAAAATCTGCTTTACGGAGAGGGTGGTTTGGGCCGGCGCGTTGTTATGATGGAAGAACCAGTCGCCTGTGCTCCTAAGATCTGCCCTTTTCTTCCGCATACTCTCCCTCAGTCTTTTCAAAACCTCCAAGTAGAACTCTTGGTTCACAGTTTGACCCGGGGGAACGAACACCGCGTGCACAACACCTCTGAAATCGTAGAAACAAATGATCATTGTCTTGATGTTTGGGACGAGGGGGGCCACATGTCTTCCGCTGGCTTGATTGCTGCTTAGTTTCGGGGTAGTATCCATAGCGCCACGATTCATCACCTTCAAAAAAAATTCAGGGTCCTCTCTGAGCTGATTTTGAAGCTCAAAACATGCCAGAAGTCGACGCTCCCTGTGCTCGTCTGTGAGAAGGCGAGGGACAAATTTGGCTGCAACCCTTCTCATGTGCAAATCTCCATGCTATTCCAGACATCTCATAGAGTTGATCAATGGTTCGGCGATGGTCTTCACGAACGAGGGCATTGATTTTGTCGACGTTTTCGTCACTTCTTGAGGTTGAGCGGGGTCCCGAACAGGGTTGGTCATCAATTGCAATTTCTCCATTTTTAAAACGTGAAAACCACTCGTAGACTCTGGTTTTACTTAGGGAAGCATCCCTATAAGCAGTCTTCAGCATTACAAAGGATTCCGCGGCCGATTTCCCCAACAGGAAAAAAAAAAAAAAATCACAGCCACGCCGAAATGGAAAAAAGTTGTTTTACTAAAAAAAGAGAACCGATGCACTCACAGCGACACAACTTCGCACACTGACTCAGGTGGCGTGACAGTAACAGATACCGGGTCTAACAATGGGTTCACCCACTCTCCCTCCCCGCCGCAGCCCAATTCCCGTTACTTTTGGGTTCCCCCTCGTACACAGGAGCCGGTGGATGGAGGTAGTCATCATTACTACCATAAATCATCGGTATGTGGGTAATACTGAACATTTTTACAAACCAACAGCTGAAAGGACATGGACTTACAAAAGACAGAACAAAATATATTCGATTAATATTGTCAGGTGACTGGAAAATACTGGCTTCTAGGAGAACGCAGGTTGAATCCCCGACCTAGCCCATCGAAGTTTGTCTACACGGTTTCGCAAAATCACTCCAAGCGAATGCAGCGATGATTCCTTCAATAGGACATAGACAAATTCCTTTTGGTTTCTTGCCCCCATTCTCTCTCGTCTAGAGCCGCATTTAGACATAGACTAACATAGACTACCTAGGCTGTATAGTATGGGGCCACACCTCATAAAAAAAATAATAATAATTAAACTTGTTTTAGCAACGAAAGTCCTAAAATACTCTTGAAAACCGAAAACAATATTCGCGCATGCGCAGTTCAGACTTTGAAGCAGGTACGGGTGCACTGTAAAATAACATTTCAGTGCACCTATACCGAAAAGTAACAACTTTGCGTCTCACTATGAAGACTTATAACCCTTGTAACACAAGGTTGCCGTATATTGTGGTCGGGCCGTATGAATGTAGACTGAAGTTACTGTCGCGCACCTCTAATACGAGCGAAAAAATTTCTAGCCTTTATGTCCGGAAGGTTAGGTAAGATAAATTCATTTCGTATATGATGTAAACAACTAGTAGCAGTGGGAGGTCCCAGTATTAATGTTTTAAATGAAAACTCTGTCTATTAGCAATTGGTTTTATTCCCATACACTCAGACGCGTTTCGCCCCTATCGAATGGGGTATCGTCAGTGAGAATTATGGTTGAGACAGTTACATGGTGGTCGGGAGCAGCTCTATCTGCACTTTTTTGCGACAGAACTTGTTGTGGTTCCACACAACTATTGTTACCCTATTTTGAAAGTAACTATATCACTGTATCAAAATCTGTTGAAGTTTACACATTATTTGGGCGCACAGCAAAAACCTTCTTGTTCTGTCTCTGGCATTATTGCTAACAGACGGTGTTTTCATTTAAAATTGTTTAACAAGCAACTGCGGAAGGATGGCCAATTTACCATATATTTTAATGTTTTGTTTGAAAGTAAGTATTTAAAAAATATATATATTCATTTATATTTTGAATTCAATATTAATTCTATTTTTTTATTTAATTAGTTGTTTTAAACCACTTAAAAAAAAACTTTATTTCATCCTACAGAAATCTCTATCGCTTGGTGTGGCATGGGAAGGCGCTGATTAGTAGATCGCTGTCTAATAATAGTTTAGTTGCTGTCTTCCTGTTGACATGCCTGTGTGAATAATCAATATTGTGTTTTTAATCTTTCTTTATTGCATGCTGTGGTGATCTTAATAATCTTTCATAGTTTGGTTTATGTTAATATGTGGACCTACTCTTTCATATTGTTATTAAAATTTGTTTGGCTGTCGTAGCCATCCATGAAAATCCAAATCCTAGCAAATTCTTCGTATTGCTGACTGCATTTTATATTAATAATAAAAATTGTACGGAATGATCCACTATGGCGTTACATCTTGTACCCATACCTAAAGTATGTCTGCAATTGTTGATCCCGTGCCTTCTTATAATACTTATTGCCAGTGGCGAGTGGCGGATCCAGGGGGAGGGGCTAAGAGGCTCGAGCCCCCCCCCCAAAAAAATCATCTAGGTCACCCCCGACGACATCGTACTTGGGGATTTTTTTTAAGCTCTATTGTTCTTATAAGGGCGGCCCGAGTCTAGGCCCTCCCCCCCCCATAAACCGAAATCCTTAGCCCCTTCCAAACCAAAATCCTGGATCCGCTACTGCTTGTAGCCGATCTGTTTTGTAGCTTCTTGGGGACCGTGCACAAACTACGTGGTTCGGTCCAGGGGGGGGGGGGGGGGGGTTGGCTCACTGGAAGGCTACGCTGGGCTACGTGGGGGGAGGGGAGCGGGGTTCCGAGCCAGGCCACGTAGCTTTATTTTAATAACATTTTTCACAATTAAAATCAAGAACTGAACTCACAACAGCATGTGAATATTTATTTCCCTCAGTTAATTATCTCCGTATGTCATTTACAATATTGTGACAAGAGAAAACGCTACAAAATGTCTTCTGGAATCAAAAGGGGGCAGAGGCAAAAGAAACTTAGGGCTACGTGGGGGGGGGGGAGGAGGGGGGGTTCACAGTAGGCCAAAATGGAGCTACGTGGTTTATGCACGCTTCCTTGTTTACTAGACCCTTTTTCTTCCAAATACCTTCATACACCTTTTCTCTTGTTATGACGAAGGTACAGTAATTAAGTTTGTATTGCGATTTTTTACCAGTTATGAATTATCAGTTATCACAGTACATCCTAATCAGACTAAACATTGAGTTTGGCAATTAAAGAACAAAAGTTTTTGCATTTTAATACCGTAAGCAATTAAGACTCAAGTGCAACAATAAGATCAATGTGAGATTTACCTTCTTACCAACTCGTGTTTTCTCTTTTCAGGCCGCACAGAATATTTCACTTTTGATAATACCAAAACAGAAGTTACATCATTGGCATTATCATTTTACTCAGGATTATTTGCATACAATGGATGGTAAGTACCACACACTTTAATATTACACATGATGTCTAGTACATGATATTTATATTTAATGCATGTAACTCCGCAGTATAAAATCTAGACAGTTCTGAAGATATTCTCTTAATGAAAATAATGTCCTCCTTATCCTCACTATCGTTGTTTCTAGCTAGTGAGAGCATTAGGAACAAGGAATCAAAAAGGTGGTTCTGAATCGGATAACGAGCTTATCAAAACAATTAGAAATGAGCAGACCATAAAATTTGAAATTCATCCTGAGTATATCATGAAGGAACTAAGAAAACTAAAAAACATAACGGGGGCTGGTTTAGATAATATTACTACAGATATCTTAAAGATAACAGGATGTGACATTGTACCTAATCTTGAAATATTATTTAAATTGAGTATTGATACTTGCTGCATACCCGAGGATTGGAAAAGTGCGATAGTAGTGCAGGTACATAAAGGAGCGATGAGAAATACAGTCGAAAATTTTAGGCCAATTAGCTTGACATCAGTAGTAGGTAAATTAATAGAGAGATTCATACGCAACCACATCAGAAATATATATGTGACGAGCGTAAGTGGTTTTCAAGTAGGCAACACGACTTTAGGCAAGGATATTCATGTGAATCTCAGTTGGTGGGATATATGCAAAATATTTCGGATGAAATGGACAAGGGAGGTCAAATTGATAGTGTAGCGCTAGATATTTCAAAGGATTTTGACAGAGTGAGCCATAGAATGGTAGTAAATAAGGTAAAAACTACTGGAGAGGATGAGAAAGTGATTTGCTGGGTAGAATGAATTTTTGAAATGTAGAAAACAGAAAGTTAGGGTAGGAAATGCGGTATCAAAAGAAGTGGAAGTAAAAATGGGAGTGCCACAGCGTAGCGTATTGGGACCATTGCTATTTATTATTCTAATGAATAATTGTGTTGATTGTTTACTATCAGAAATTAGATTTTTTGCAGATGACATAATGCTGTATAAAAGGATCT
Source organism: Vandiemenella viatica (assembly GCA_031002005.1). Lineage (NCBI taxonomy): Eukaryota > Metazoa > Arthropoda > Insecta > Orthoptera > Morabidae > Vandiemenella > Vandiemenella viatica. The sequence goes on from CM061920.1 coordinate 221,173,548, forward strand.
AAACGGTTGAGGATTGTGAACAGTTACAGGGTGATCTGGACAGGATATCTAGTTGGGTTGGTAAACATGGGATGAAGATAAATGCAAAGAAGAGTCAGCTTATTAGATACACAAATAAAAAACAAAAGGTTAATTATGAATATAAGGTGGGAAAGAATTGCTTATTGAAGACCTGAAATGTAAATATCTTGGCATTACATTTGATAACAAGCTTAACTGGGCAGAACACATTGGACAGGTAGTAAGAAAAGGTTTCAAAATTCTGCATTTGTTGGAGAGGGTGATGAGGGGCTGTACGAGAGAAGTAAAGGAATTGGGTTACAGAACTTTGGTCAGACCATTGCTTGAATATGGTAGTGTAGTATGGGACCCACATTTCGGCTATCAAATACAGGAGTTGGAGAAGGTGCAAAGAAGGGGTGCTAAATTTGTTTGTGGAAATTATTGTAGAACGCAGTCGGTAACAGATACGATAAAAGAGGTGGAATGGGACTGACTGGAAGACAGAAGGAGGGTGAAGAGGGTCATAGGAGTGTACAAGGCGTATATTGGTGATGAGGCATGGAAAGATATTGGTGTAAGAATTGAAATTAATGCATGGAAAGGAAAAAATGACCATGACCACAAGCTGGCACTCGATTTCAGGTTCGAGCGTGGTGGTGTAACGGATAGCGTTCTGGCCTCGCATTCGGGAGGACGGCGGTTCGAATCCCCGTCCGGGCATCCAGATTTGGGTTTTCCATGGTTTCCCAAATCACTCCAGGCAAATGCCGGGATGCTTCCTTAAAAAGGCCATGCCCGAATTCCTTCCCATTCCTTGCCCCCCCCCCCCCCCATCCTTTCCCGTCTCTAAAGACCTCGCTGTTGAGAGACGTAAAGCAGTTAAAAAAAATCGATTTCAGGGACAAGGTTGTAAGAAGATTCTCTTTTTTTAGGTAAGGGTGTCAGGGTTTGGAATAAGTTACCAAGAGAAATTATGAATAATTTGCTAAAACCCTTGAGAGAATTTAAAGTTAAAATTTGTAAGGGGCAAATATAGGTGGTGCAGAAACGGGGGAAGATGGGTGTTTAGGGAAATTGCCACCGGAGCGTGCGCTCCATTGAAATTTAGTTATATATTATTATTATACTAGAGAAAATTCTTTTCTTTAATCAACGGAAGATTTTGTGAACGTAGTATTGGCAATTGACTAGTTGTTGGCTATTTGAATTGTATATAAATCCGAAGTTATATAAATAAAAAAAACCTGGGGGGGCAATCATTGGGGACTGCCGACCGACAGAAGTGAAAACTTAAAACTAATAACGCGCAACTCGTCATACTTACAGCTAAGGATATACTAAATAATAATAATTCCATGTGATCGGAATGACCTGGTGACAGGGGTTCTATTGGCTGCGCATTCCGCCCCTATCTTAGCCGCAAGGTAATTCTAGTACTTAGCAGCCTTAACCTAACCCAGTAGTGCTCCAGTTATAGCGGACGTAAAGTTTAACGTGGAATCCGAACTATGGGCGTACTCCACGTTACACAACAAGCTGTGTCAGAGATGAAGGTTGGATTAAGGGTTCATGAAAATCGCCGCTGAGACAGGGATTCTATAATCGGGGACCTATCGTTCCACAGAAACCTTAACCACTGAGCCACCAAACCGCTGCAGATATATTGTTAACATTAGCATGACGGTAATGGGAACTCGTAAGTTCTTACCCATCCAAAAATCGTCCAACGCGCAACACATCATAACATATCGGTGACTGCAAATCATGAACTCGTCCAAACCTCGCCTCATGCGCCTTTACAGAGGTTTTCACTTCCAAAAATTTAATTATTTTGATATTTATTACCTGCCTTACAACCATCTTACACATTCTGATATATGTAACTTACAGCAAACATCACCAAAATGAAATACGGATCAACAGAATTTAAAGATTATTACATAGAATGGAATGTTAGATACTAAATCCTCATCCTGGGTTTTGTCATTGATGGACAATACGGAGCTGATGCTTTAGTTTCATTAAAGGCGACTGCAGACGTTGTTACTGTATGCGGACTCTGCTTCATTAAAATAAAAATTGATTTAGATCTGGTACCATAATTTTTTTCTACTTTGCATTTTACGCCTTGTCTTTGTCTAGGTCATGAGAGGTGGGAGAGGAATTCGGCCATGCATTTTGAAGAAATCGTTCCGGCATTTGCATGGCGTGATTTAGGGAAATCACGTAAAGTTGGAATCTGGATGGCGGGACAGGGAACTCAACAGGGCGGGAAACATTGGACAGGTAGAAGGGGAAGGTTTCAAAATCCTTCACTTATTGCCAAGAGTAATTAGGGGATGTACCAGAGAAGTAAGGGAACTGGGCTACAAAACTTTGCTCAGACCATTGCTTGAATGTGGTGTAGTATGGAACCCACATTTTGGGTATCAAATACAGGAGTTGGAGCGCAGGCCCGCCGCTAGCTGTTTGAGCGCCCGCGTGCAATGCCGATATTGCCCCCCCCCCCCCCCTGTTTAACTAAGAGTACCTAAGCTGAGCTTGCCAGAAAGGCTCTTTAGTGTTGTCTCACAAGGGTGTGAAAAAGTAATGCAATGCTTTAAAAAGAAAAAATATTTATATTTATTACTTAGTATTTTTGTTTACTTAAGTATAAAACCAATTAATATTTATCTACAGAAATTGAACTCTTCTTGCTTTCATGTTTACAAAATCAGTTATCAATGTTCTTGTATCCAAGCTGAGTAAGATTTCAAGTTCAATCGAGATTATACGTAAATTATTTAGTCTTCTCTGGTCCATTGTTGATTTTAAATAGGTTTTTTTAAGTAATCTTTAACTTTGAAAAGGACCTTCCAGCAGGTGCAACTGAAACCGGCAATGTAAGGAATATTCTTAGCGCTATTGCTGTGTTCGGAAATGAAATTGAGTCATTAGTAAATAGATATTGTAGTAGGGTTTATGGATCATTAGACTGGTTTTCTGGAAAATGGAACTTTAAAGCATTGATTTCAATGAAATGATAGCATCCTTTGATACAGTCATAAGGGAGGATGCTATCATTTCAATTGCTTTTAGAAAATTACATTTATCAAGCTCATACAATGTTTTTGACGAGCCGCAAAAAGCCAGACACTGATCAGATACAGTGGCTTAGCTAGGTCAACAAGGGCCCCGGTGCAAAAAATTTATTTTGGGCCCTCAGGCAAGATGGGCGACCTTTTATTTTGCTTTGTGTTGCTGGTAAGGGCCCCCTGAGCTGAGGATGGAGCCCTTGAGTTGTGCTTAGGGGGCCCCTGGGCAGTGGTTAGGGGCCCCCCTGAGCAGTGAGAGCGCTCTTAGTGAGGGGCTTTCCTGTGTCTCAGGGCCCCCCCCCCTTAGACGACTGTAGAGCTAAAAAGAAGGTCGTCAGTTTGCCATGAAGGCTCGTGGGCCTCTGAACTGTCCTTGGGGGGGGCCCTCAGAAGTGCGCTTTGGGGCCCCCAGAGGTATGCTTGGGGGGCTTCCTGAGCGTAGGGGCCCCAGTGCACTGCACCGCCTAGTCCCATAGTAGCTACGCCCCTGATCAGATAAAAACTTGATAACGGCTATGATTCTTTCTAATACATCACACCATTGTTCTCCCCCCCCCCCCCCGATTCTTATGGTCTCAGATGCATTTGACTGACAGTTTTATTTTTTATCATATCATTCAATTGTACCCACGATTTCACATTTTCGCTGTGAGAAACGCTTGTTTCATGTCTTTTCTATGTTAGTGATAAATGCTGCCAATCAGAAAAACCGTTCAAAGAAGTTAAACTAGCTACAGTTTAAAAAATATTTTACAACTAAAACAATAGACAGAATCTTTCAAAATAGAGTAAACGAGTTATTCTCTGTTAATTTGTTCTCCACTGGGAACATTTCTAGAATAGGCCTAATAATTGTCTGCAAATTTTCTTCCATTGTCATTAGTGGGAATATTGTAATCAAACACCTGTAAAGGACCAGGACTAACCAAAATACTAAGACAGGATCATTAGCCATACTGGCAGACCACAAACCGGGATTATTAGCACAGTCTAAACTGCTACATATCGCTGAAGACGATAAATTGGATCTTCAGTAGTTCCTTCTGTTGATACCTGAAGGACTAAAACATACATATTTATCTTCTGATACCTCCATAGCTTCTGGATCTAAGGCTGTGCTTGTTGAAGCGTTTTCCTGACATTTCGTTTCCTTATTTTCTGGTATGCTTAAAAATCTCATTAAAGAACCCGCCAGTTTTTCTTTCTGCACCTCTTTTCCTCGTTTGTTCTGTCAAAATTGCGCTCCTGAAAGTTTTTTCCTTTTCTCCGGGTCCTTACATTTTTTTGTAAACGGTAAAAATTGGGAAAAAAACATGTTTGGTACAGTAATATAACGAATTTAAAACGGAAAATCTTAAGGGACGAGTAGGATTTTCTAGTTTACGAGTAATAATTTAACAATGTAGTTGAGTCTGTAAAAAGTTCGTAGAAATTTCATAAAATGAACAACAAAATTAACTTTGTATTTTTAAAATGCATCTAGTTTTGGCTCAGATGTCTTGTAAGAATTTTATATTGGCCGTACTGACTACGGAACCCAATCCTGTGCTCTGTGCGTGGTCAGACATACACTCGGCTGGTTTTTTATTTCAAATTTCGTAAAGATTTAATTGTATAAATGTTACAAACGGGTGATTATTAGGAACAGTAAGTATTGTGATAAGTTGATAAATAAACATAGGTACTTACCAGAATCGCGATTTTTTTCACTTATATTTTGCATTGACAGATGAAACACTGAATTACACTGAAGAGCCAAAGAAACTGGGACACCTGCCTAATATTGTGTAGGTCCCCCACGAGCAAACAGAAGTGCAGCAACACGATATGGCATGGACTCGACTAATGTCTGAAGTAGAGCTGGAGGGAATTGACACTATGCATCCTGCAGGGCTGTCCATAAATCCGTAAGAGTACGAGGGCGTGGAGAGCTCTTCTGAACGGCACGTTGCAAGGCATACCAGATATGCTCAATAATGTTCATGTCTAGGGAGTTTGGTTGCCAGCGGAGGTGTTTAAACTCAGAAGAGTGTTCCTGGAGCCACTTTGTAGCAATTCTGGAAGTTTGTGGTGTCGCATTGTACCGCTGGAATTGACCAAGTCCGTCGGAATGCACAATGGACATGAATGGATGCAGGTGATCAGCCAGGATGCGTACGTACGTGTCACCTGTCAGTCGTATCTAGACGTATAAGGAGTCCCATGTCACTCCAACTGCACACGCCCCACAACATTATAGAGCCTCCATCAGCTTGAACAGTCCCCTGCTGACATGCAGGGTCCATGAATTGACGAGGTTGTCTCCATTCCCCATACACGTCCATCCGCTCGATACAATTTGAAACTAGATTCGTCAGACCAGGCAACATATTTCCAATCATCAACAGTCCAATGTCGGTGTTGACGGACCCAGTTGATGCGTAAAGCTTTGTGTCGTGCACACAGCAAGGGTATATGAGTGGGCCTTCGGCTGCCTATACTTATACCAACGTCAGAAGAAATACTAACAAAATAATTGAAGCTTGATGTGCGACAGCACTGTTCGAACTGAGAAGGAAACTCTGTGGTTATTCCCTAATTTCGCGTCCTACTATAAGAGCAGGCCATGGTCAAGACATTCGGGCGCCGCCTGGTGATTGAACCTGCAGACAGACGTTTCGCACTGCATCTTAGTTTTGATGGATGCTAATAGATGGCGATGTTAACGCTATAATATAAAACAAAATTGTGATTGCACAACGGTCGGATATTTTTCTCCATGTGATGAAATTTCTTATTCTATCGGTGGAATAGGCATTACGACAATGACTTTGAATATTACGTGATCGATCGCTCGATTTACCGCCCCCCCTGGATGTGCAGCCCGCGTGAGGTGCACGCCTTGCACACCCCCTTACCGCGGGCCTCCAATGGAGGGTGTCAAAGAAGGGCTGCTAGATTCGTCTCAGAAAAAGACCACAGATCACAATCAGTAACTGATATGATAAAGGAGCTGGAATGAGAGTCATTGGAAGACAGGAGGAAGGTGAAGTTATGGGAGTGTACAGGGCGTATATTGGTGAAGGGCTATGGAATGATATTGGTGGAAGAATGAAGGAATAAGGGAGCATGAAGATTTTCTTTTATCCTTAGGAGGTAAGTGATCGGAATATTTTACCAAAAGAAATGAACATTTAGCCAAAAACGCTGAAATAATTTAAAGTTGAAATTTGTAGAGAGCAAAAATAGGGAGTACAGGAAAGGTAAAAAGTGTATGAAAATTGCCGTCGTAGCATGTGCTCCACCACAGTTAAATTAAATAAAAGCTCTCACTTTCCCAATTGCAATTATATTAAAAAAATATGGAAAACCATTACCATAAAAATAATTATGGTGGGTTTAATTGGAGCTGGAAAATAATGTTTAGATAGTCATCATGTGTATCAAGTAAAATCTGTCAACTCGCCAACTTTGATAATGTTTTTTTACTTCCAGTATGTATAGAAATTTTTGGTATATAATGAAAAAAAAATTACCCTTTTATTTCCAAAACTACTGATCCAAACATTTATTCATAATTACAAATGATTACTATTCTCCTACAGACTACAGGAAAACTACAGTAATTGTTGTTTTATTTATTTATTTATTTATTTTAAAAAAATAGAGAGAGAAATAAATCCTTGTAACAAATTTGAGTCTTCAGCAGATTATTTTAACAACAAATTATATGTACCATTTGGAAGAGAATTTCATTAGACAGATAATAAGTATGCCATAAATATAAACAGATCCCACCAAAGTTCCTTTTTTTGTGGTTGTTTTGTGTATGAAATTGTTTTCAGTTAATACTGGTTACAGAACTCTCATCACACGATAGTAATTCACACTTGACTGATTTGTATACATTAGTATACTGCTGTGTATCCTGTAGGCCATATGACTGAAGACGAGACTTATTTTCTCCGGAAATTTTTCTGGCATGTGACTTTAAGCTGATTTGTCCCCCAAGTTTGTTGTGCTCATTATTGGAGACTTAGAGCAATCAGATCACTGTCTTCCATTAGCTGCAGTTGCCAATGCCTCACTAACAGCGGCAGAAGTACATCACCACTCCAAAATTAATTGTTTTTTAAATATTAAAAGTATTGTAGAATACATTTAACTAGAATGTTTCACAGGTTAATTAGAATAATTATTTCAGTTGTTATATTTTAATAAAGTAAAAGCCTAGATGCACTTTTTCTTGGTTTTTGTGTCACACTATTAATAAAATGAAACAAAATGCAAAATAGCAAAAATTTCAACATTTCTGCAGCATTTCAACATTTTCATTCATTACTGAATTTTTATAGTTATCTGGCAGCTATTGCAAATGTAATGCAATATTTTTACCTGAAAAACAGTTGAATATAATTCCTATATAGAATAATTCCTAAATTTCCTACTTGCATCCCAATACGTTTGTCATGGATTAAACTTAGATTTCAGTTACCAACACTAAGACTATTAACAGATTTAGTTTAACACTTGCATTACTTTACTTTAACCTTCAAACCAAAAGAAAATTATTTTTAGATTTTTATCCAAACTCCATGTGTTGAAGGTGCAACCCAGTTTCTCATTTCTAAGAAATTCTCTCCAAGTGGTAAATACTATAGTTATGTTGCCTAATACATCAGTGATGCAGCTTTAAGACTGTTTATTATGTTAATTATACTATACAATCTGTAATTATTCTTTTATTTAGGTACACACTTCACAATTCATAACTACATGTTCACTTCACAACAGTCAAACTAAAACTACTCTTTGATGTACATCTCCAAAGATATAGTAAGTAATAGAACATTCTTCTCTGTAATCGATACCAGATCAAGTTGGATATCAATGAACTATACTCAACATGCTCCTTACATTTATATCTAGACTTCTATTAATTTACATTCAACATCTCTCTAAACCTTTTAAACTTAGCTTTACATAATACCTTTGTAAATATGTCAGCAATGTTTTAATTTGAATCTATTTTCACAATTTCTGTTACACAATTTGTATAATACTCATTCACAAAATGATAGTGTACTTCGATATACTTGGAGTTCTTCGAAAAATTACCATACTTCACAATATTTGCTGCTCCTGAGTTATCTTCATATACTTGGACAGGTTCTCTGATATTTACATTAGAAGTTTTTAATACATTTAAAACAAACTTAAGTTCAGTAACAACTTTTGACAGTGCTATATATTCAGCAAAAGTGGAAGATTTGGTAACACCTTTGTTAAGGTTCTTTGGGTGGTTTTAATTTACTGCATTTATTAATTAAAAAGTCCACCAAAAAACAATGTATGTTGATGCTCGTTTATTTTCAATCAAACATATTAAAAACAATCGGAATTGATACAAAATTAATTAATAACATTACAAAATGATTAGAAATGGTAATTAGAGATACTTGAATACAAAATTATTTACAGAAATCCATTCAAACGGTAGAAAATCGTCCTGTAGATATCGTAAATTACAGTAATACATGGAAATACAAACTTTTAAGAAATACTCTTGCACCATTCGGTTTTTAAACATATTAAATGGACTTTAAATACTTTTCTTACATAAAATAAAGTCTATATACACTGATTTACCAGAATTTACAAAATAAACATATCAAATCACTTTCAAGCAAACTTTGGCTCACTATAAATATTTCACACAGTCCAATACTATTCAAAATACAGGTATTAGGGCTGTTACAACCCCTCCCCAGGATTCACTTAATTTTACACAGATAAAATTGATTGAATCCGTCATGAATCTAAGCGGGTTGAATGTACACATAATGCAGACATGAACAGATTACAATCAATCAACCATAATGACTTTTACAATGAACAAATACAATCCTTCATCACATACAACATCTGCACATAGTCCATGGCACTTATTTTGGTTACAACAATTTTCTTTTCTCAGGTCCAATCATTTTTTCAGTTACTGTTTTTACACAACAAACGTCCAATGCCATCACCTCAAGTTACAATTATTTTTCACTCCAAATTACACACTTGATGTCTGCTTGTTAACTACACCAGTCTGTTTACATTTTACAGCTGATAATTTGTCACCTAAATGTAGAAAGTCACAACATCATGAAAATACCAAAAGTCTCTACACAAAACTGTCACAAATTATACATTGAAATGCTTACATCTGTATCTGAGCATAAGTACTCACACAAACTATTTACATGTATCAATTGACATACTTATTTACAAATTAGACATTTACACATATAGTGGCACATTTCATAAGTGATCACTTATTCATAAAAGGGTTTTAGGGCTTCAACATTATACACACCCTTACATTTACCACGCTCAGGGTCGATTAGCTCATAAGAGTTTTTCCTTGGTATAGACTCTAGCCTGAAAGGGCCTTCAAATAAACGGTTAAACTTAAGAGTCTCTTGTCGCAAAGCTGACGACTTACTATGAACTTCAACTAACACCAAATCACCAACTTTATATTCTATACACTTCTGACCTTCATCATGCCTTTTCTTTCTCCTTGTTGCCTTTTCCTTTAAATTTTTAAGAGCTAAAACTACCTTTTCCTCATAGTTGAAATTCTTTCTATTTGGAAAACTAACACATTCTCGAATTAATCTGTTAGCCGGTTTCTTAAACATCAGCTCAATGGGTGGTATTTCAGTTGTATCACTAGGTATAGAGTTAATTACATTTTCAAAATTTTCTACTTCACATGCCCACTTACTGTGTTGGTCTGTACAATATGTCGCATATAAATAAGTATGTGAGCAAGTGATAGTTAAATAAATGATTATATGAATATAAGTTGTAGACTGTTGTTTTTAGTTATGTACTTTTACAGTTTATTGATCTCATTTCTTTGTTTATCAATTCTCTGAACACCAATAACGATCACGCCTGTCCATATATTCCGAAGATTGTCAGGTTCGCCTTTCTACTCAAGATCTCTCTCAAATCAACTACAAGCTGCTGCCAAATCAATCTTTTTCTTCGTCGTCTTCCCTACTCAACAATTCTCACCTCACTTCTTCTTTTTTCTCAGAGAGCCTATCCTTTAAAAGCCTCTCTGGGCAAACAATATTTATCTTTGTATTCTTTTCTTTTATAAATGTATCATTTTTACTTTTAATTTACTACTATGTCACAACCCCTCCCAAAATGTTCCTCTTTTTTTTGTTGCTTATAAATGAACAAGAAAATGGGGAAAATTTTCTCAATGGCAACGTCGTTATTGGTATTGAGATTTTAAAATTTTTTGTACAAAATATTAACAAGCTTCTTTGCTTACTCTAAATGAACATCAATCTTACATTTAAAAAAAAAATCATAACAAATGAACAATAACAAAAACAAAGTCCTGTCATGTGTCGTCACACTTCTCATAGAATTTATATAATAATGACACAAATGCTTAGGCTACTTTTCAAAAGCTAGACCATTATTGCCATAGGTGCACGCGTTTTCCCGATGCACAGTGATGTGATGTCGAAAAGAAAAGGCGGCACTCATTGTCCACAATAGCTCAAAGTCTGTGAACATACACAAGTAACACAAAACAAAAAATTAGTGTAGCTAAACTGTCTACCTTGAAGGTAGTGTGTACATGCAATAAAATATTCATAGTTATTTTCTCCATTGTTGTTGTTACATTCATATCGGCTAATTATATAAGTGAGATCAACATTCTCATTGCCTTTAACCAGTTTATAACAGTAAAACTACTTGTCTAGATGATCAAATATAGGACTGTTTGTAATTTTTTTTTTTTTTTTTTTTTTTTTTAACTCTGTAAAGATTTGAATGGTTTCAAGGTAATGACATTGTATCGTCCCTTGAAAAGCTTGGTTTGAGGGTGTATCAGTATGTAAGAGTTCTCATTATGGACCGCAGATACCTCATATGGGCCTTCATACAATGGTTGAAACTTTTTTGTTTCATTGTCTATAATGGAAGACTTGAAATGTGTTTGTATCAGAACTAAATCCCCGACAGTGTAGCTGGTTGGTTTAATGGAAGTATCATGTCTACACTTACGAGCCATTGCTTTCTTGGTCAGCTCCGTAAGTGCTATTGCAATTTTCTCCTTATAATTGACATTAGCTGTTGGGTATTTAATGTACTCTTCAACAATGCGTGGTGGTTCCCTGGAAAACATCAACTCAAATGGAGTAACTGAGGTGGAGTCATGTGGGATTGTATTAATGACATCCTCGATGTTTCGAAGTTCCAGGGCCCACCGTTTATGATTCTGCTGGCAGTATGTGCGGAACCACCTTCCCAATTCGCGCATTACACGTTCTGCCGGGTTACCCTGAGGATAATAATAAGAGCTTTTCACAGCTTGAATTCCTAGTTCATTTAAACATTGCAACCACACTTTTCCTGAGAATTGAGGTCCATTATCCGAAAGTATCTTCCTCGGTTTCCCAATATGTGGGATGTAATCATTAATGATTTTACAACAGATAATCCTTGCTGTAGCCCTCTTTACTGGGTATAGCTGAATATATTTAGAAAAAAACGTCTAATAGTACACATATATGTCGAACTCCTCCCCTTGATACAGGCAAAGGTCCAAATATATCAATTGCCAACAATTCCCGTGGTTTACAAGGTAATATATGATGCATTTCTCCTGCCCGTCTCGCATTATCTGCCTTATTAATCTGGCAGGTTTGACAGGTAGCTATTAAATCACGCACTTGTTTATACATGTTTGGAAAATAGAACTGTTCTCTTAATAACTTGTAACACTTTTGTATTCCAAAATGGCCATAACTGTAATGATGTTGTAAGATTATATTTCTCACATGTTGGTCTGGTAACCATAATTGCCATTCATCATTATGTTCACTTGATCGACGAAACAATATGCCTGCTTCCAAGCAGTAAAATTTATGTAACTGTGGAGCACAATCCTTTGCTCTCAGTTTATTAATGACCATTCTAATGGTCTCATCTTTATGTTGTTCATGTTTCATATATTTGAAACACTGGCGTACTTCCTTTTCATACAGTACCCCTTTTAGGTAACATATTCTAGGTCCTTTTGTGTTCATATTAGTCAGTTCCTCCCCCTCTAAACCTACAGGTAGTCGTGATAATGTATCTGCAACAAGATTTTGTTCACCAGGGATATATCTAATCTCATACTGAAATTCCTGTAGTAGTAGTGTCCACCGGGTGAGACGACCATGGAAAAGTTTACATTTGTTCAGGAATGCCAGAGCCTTGTGGTCAGTGTAAATAATTATTTTCCTTCCTAAGAGTAGGTACCTAAACTTTTGAAACACCCATACAACAGCAAGTGCTTCTTTTTCAGTGATCCCATAGTTGCGTTCAGCCTGCTTCAAGATTCTGCTAGCAAACGCTAGGGGCCTCCTTTCAATCTTGCCGTTTTCACCAATTTCCTGGAAAATTTCTGCTCCTAATCCATAATCCGAAGAATCTGTTGATATACAGATGGGAAGATTCCAATTGGGAGAATAAAGAGTAACATGTTTCAATAGTGCCTCTTTAGTCTTGTGGAAATCCCTTTCACATTCAGTAGTCCAGTTCCACACTGTATTTTGTTTCCTGAGGGCCTCCAAGTTGGGGCTGTTAAGGATCTGGCCTTTTACAAATTTACGATAATAACCGCATAGGCCCAAGAAACTTTTGAGTTGTGTCTTATCTTGTGGCCTAGGAAATTTTTTTATTGCTTCAAGTTTATCCAGAGCAGGTGTAATCCCATTGGGTGTTATTATGTGCCCTAAAAATTCAATCTGAGAAGTGAGGAACACGCATTTCTTTAATTTTATTGTCATGCCCCCATTTCGCAATGCAGTTAGTACAGCTCTCATTGTCCCCCAGTGTTCCTCCAAGGTCTCACTTGCTATGAGGATGTCATCAACATAAATGTAGATCTTTTGTAGAAGGTCTTTTCCTAAGACTGTGTCTAATGCCCTTATAAAATTTGCCACCGCGTTATTCAGACCAAATGGGAGAACACGAAAGTGGTAGCTCCTTCCTTGATAGAGAAATGCGGTATACTTCCGTGATGGTTCTGCAATCTTAACTTGCCAATAGGAACAAGTAAGGTCAAAAGATGTAAGATACCTTTTCCCATGAAAGTTATGTAAAATTTCATCGATAGGTAGTGGGTGGTCTCGTTCTGTCTGTAGGAATCTGTTTAGAGTGCGAGCATCTAAGACCAACCGTACTGATTGGTCAGCTTTCGTCACTACTACCAAAGGATTATTAAAAGGACTGGTGGATCTTTCAATGATGCCCCACTTCAACATTCTCTGTATTTCTTCCTCAACTAGCAATCTCTTAGAGATGGGAATAACATATGGTTTTATAAAAAATGGCTGTGCACAAGTTACATTGAAGCTACACTCATAATTCTTTACTAATCCTGGTTTGTCAGAAAAAACATCATAAAACTCCTCTATTAAATTTAAAAGTTGTCCCTTAAGCTCACTTGGTACATTTTGAAGAATACTCTGACGCTGATCCTCTTGTATGTTGGATTTGATCCTGGCCACCCATAATTTTACCAATTTTTGATAAAATTTAGGTTCTTTGGTTCCCTGAAGTACACAATTATTATACAGTACTTTGACTGACCGGCTGTGGTCCGTTCGCCACGTTTGAGTTAAGGAAATAGATATTCTCTGATTTTCAATTAAAAGAATAATAATATTTTGTTCCCAATTCATAATAGCCTTAAAGGTATGAAGCCAATCTACTCCAAAAATACACTGCGGTTGTAAACCCGGTATTACAAACACTGGCATTTCAAAGTTTAGTCCATTTATGGTACCTTCTAATAAGGCCTGTATGCGAATAAGTTTACTCTTTTTTCCTGTAGCTGTAATGGCAGTCATGCCATTAACAGGGTAAGTTAGCATTTGGTGAATCTCATTTAGCTTCTTATAAAGGCATTCTGAAATACAGGAAATCTCTGCCCCAGAATCGAGAAGTGTATCTATATTTTCTGTATATACAGTAATTTGAATGACAGGGGTTCGGACTAACCGTTCTGGAATATTAGTGTCTTCAGTCATCAGGTCTTCTCTTGGATTATTATAAAAAATTGGTTCAAGTGTTTGGAGTAAGTATGGTCCTTTTTGAATAGATGCCTTCGTACGGACCTCAACGTCGGCAGATATTAATTTTTTGATGCAGTTTGATCCTGTCCTGTTGAACAGATAATTTCTTCATGTTGAGTGTAGGTTGGGTCTGTTGACTGCCTTGAGTGATTACTGCTGCCTGTTTGAAGACCCCTAACATGGTGTCTACCCCTTTCTGGCTTCCCATTGTATCTGTGTTTATTTTCCTCCCAATTATTTTGAATCTGCTTTTGTCGCTCATAGTATTGACTATTGTCCTGTTGTTCTTGAGAATTATTCGGGTAGTTAGGTCCTTGTTGGTAGTTTGTACCATTGGAAAAATTGCCTGGACGTGTATGATAATTATTATTATGTGACCTGTTCTGGAATGGGGAACCAGTATTCCTTCCTGAGTAAAAACCTCCACTATTAGCCGGGTTCTTGTGTGAATAAAAGTCATAGATTCCTCTGGTAGTACTCTGCATATCAAGATCTACTAATCGTTTTTCTGCTTCATCTATTGTTGTAATGTTCAAGAGGGCAAACGACTCCTGAACATTTGGCGGCATCCTACTAATGATATCCCGTACTATTTCGTCTTCAGGAATAGGAATGGTCAAGTAACAAGTTTTGGCTACCTCTTTTGAGAAGAAATCTGCAAGTCCCAGATTCCCATTCTTATTGTATAAGTGCCCAGTACATAGCTGGCGTTTGGTGATGTATTGTATTTTTGCAGACCAATATTGTTCTAAAAAGGCTTCCCTGAATTGTGCATAAGTTGTGCACTTAGTAATGTGACGTTGCCCCCAGTCACGAGCCCTGCCATGAAGATGTTGAAAAATACAAGCAATCTTCTCTTTGTCTGTGTATCTTTGGAAAATTTTATAAGTTTCCAAACTATGTAAAAAAGCAACTGGGTGTATTTGTCCATTATTGCTAAAATTCTGTACATCAAATTTTACCGGCGTTGATATAGCCAGATCACCTAGTTCAGGATATTTAATGGCACTGATTCCCTCTTTAACCAAAGAATCTACTTTTTGTTTGCAAATAGTAATGTCTCTTTGGGCCTCCTGTATATCTGCCCCCATGGTTTGTAGCTGATGGGAGACTTGAACATTATGTGAATGTAAAGTCTGTACATTTTGTTCCAGTCCAGAAAATTGTTTTTTGATTATTGTTACGTCCTTTGTAACTGTTCCTACCGTATTATTCATATTTTCTGTGGTTTTATCTAACTCATTTATTTGTTTTTGAACTTCCTCAAAATGAATGTTAACGTTTTGACAGTGTGAGTCAACTTTATGAGTGACGTTTGCTTCAAAATGAGCCATTTTGTTTTGGATTACTTAAGTACTGTGTTTACATTCTTTTTCATATGTTTGTAGTTTTGCATCCAAAGCAGACATTTTATGGTCTAAATGTGATGTTACATCTGCACAAGCTTGTACTTGTGAAGCTAGGTAGGAAAGCTTTGTACCCAACTCAGCCTTGATATCTGTTGAGAAAGTGTCAAATTGGGAATCTAATTTAGTGTTAAAAGCTTCAAATTGGGAATCTAATTTAGTGTTAAAAGCTTCAAATTGGGAATCTAATTTAGTGTTCATAGTTTTAAATTGAGAATCAAGAGCCTTAAATTGTGAACTCATCATACTCATCAGGAGGTGTAACTGAGTTTTAATATCATCTGAATGGCTAGTTGGCTGAGTACTACAACATGGTGCCTGACTGGGTTGTGGGGGACAGTCTGTGTATAACTCATTTGGGCTGAACCCTAAAAACTCATTCTCAGAAGAAGCTCCAGAATGCACAATGTTTTCTGGCAAAGAAATACTGTCTGTTTGGTCTATTGGTCCCAGAAATTGTGTACCTATTGGATCAATAACGGGTACATTGCTGCAAGACAGCAAAGGTTGTTCTGCCTCCAATGTGGTAGGCAAATGTGGAGTCTCAACATGTGACATTGTATTCTGTGGAAAATTCACTTCGTCCATGATCGGTCAGTCTTAGAGCCAAAATTATCGAAACAACATCAATATCTAGTTTGCTTGTAGCAAACACAACAGAAATCCACAATATTGTAATTTCACAATTGAGAAAAAGGAAAAAAATTAACTAGTCCTAAAACTAAATTTATCACTGTAGAGTTAAAACTTTTTTTTTTTTTTCCACAGTATTAGTGTTTTCATAAAATACAATATTCGCTTGCGCCAAACAATAAGCTGCGGCGCTTAGCGACGAAAAACGCTTTGAGTAAACTAGGGAGAGAGTAAACAATATTTCCGATCGTATAAACAAGTTTTACAAACAGGAATGATATTGCTTAGTAAGTTAATTATGAAGTACACAAAAGAGATATTAACGCAAAGAAGAATGGTTCTTAATCACGTATTTGTAAGAAATATTTTGTAAGGACATCTAATAGTTTTTTTTTGTCTGCCAAAATTTATGTTCCGCCAAACTTATGTTTGGTATTTTTGAGTACACTCATATGACGAAATCTGCGTAATCAATAAAATTGAAAAGATATTCAACAGTTTTCAGTGTGAGAAAACGTCAAAAAGATTTAAGAAGTCATCACACGCGATAAACACAACCTCTCAATTTTCACGTTAGTGAATTTATGGTAACATGCCAAAATTAAAATGTACACTTAGCTTTAATGTTTCTTGTGTTGTTCTGCGTCGCAGTATATTTACTCCGCTGATTCCAATGTCGTGTGCGGTGACAGGAATCCACTCCAGGTTGCGAAGTTGCACTAAGCTGCAGCTGGTCAGCTGACTGTAGGCTGGTTTTGTAGATTCGCGCTAGATAGCGCACAGGAGAATTTGTTGATCTTCTTTTTCAGGTTTACCAACTTAATGATATTCAATCTTGACGTAGAAAGCAATCGCTGTGCGGTTACGGTCCTCACTAAGTCGCCATGTCGCATATAAATGAAATGCGACGTGCAAGCAGATCTTTATAATTAAATAAATATATAATTTGTAGACTGTTGTTTTTAGTTATGTACTTTTACAGTTTATTGATCTCATTTCTTTGTTTATCAATTCTCTGAACACCAATAACGATCACGCCTGTCCATATATTCCGAAGATTGTCAGGTTCGCCTTTCTACTCAAGATCTCTCTCAAATCAACTACAAGCTGCTGCCAAATCAATCTTTTTCTTCGTCGTCTTCCCTACTCAACAATTCTCACCTCACTTCTTTTTTTTCTCAGAGAGCCTATCCTTTAAAAGCCTCTCTGGGCAAACAATATTTATCTTTGTATTCTTTTCTTTTATAAATGTATCATTTTTACTTTTAATTTACTACTATGTCACACAATATGTCCTAAACCAACGTCCAATTTCCCTCATTAGGCGTTCTACGGGATTTCCTGCTGGATGATAAGCAGAAGTATGTATAACCTCTATTCCTTCTTGTTCAAGTTTTTCTGTCCACTCTTTACTAGTGAATTGCGGGGCATTGTCCGAAAGCACCCTCTTAGGTTTCCCTACCTTCTGACAATATTCATCAATCACCTTTCTGACCAAAATTTTAGCCGTAGACTTCTTTACAGGGTAAAGTTTAACGAATTTGGAAAAAACATCAAATAAAACTAAAACTTGGGTCACCCCTCCCCGAGACATGGGTAGCGGGCCAAGAATATCCGCAGAAACTAATTCCAATACACTACTTGGGATGATATTTTGCATTTTCCCCACTCGTTTAACACTATCTATTTTAGATCTTTGACACACTTGACAAGATTTTAATAGCTTCGAAATCTTCCTTCTCATATTATAGAAATATGTATCTTCCCTTAACACTCGGTAACACTTGGATGGCCCATAATGCCCATAACTATAGTGGTGATGCCAAACAATTTTTTCAACCAAACTTTCTGGAAGCCATAAATTCCAATCATCCTCATCTTCACTAGTCCTTCTAAACAATACTTCCCAATGCAAAGTATAATATTTCTGAAGCTTATCTCTGTGTTCTGGGCTATCAAGATTAGTTTTTACTTCTACTATAGCTACATCTTTGTCCTGTTCATCTTTGATTTGTCGCAAGGAACACTTAACCTCAGTTTCATACGGTACTCCTTTTAGATAAGCAATTCTAACCTCAGTCTGTGGTCCTAGACATCGCTTTTCAGAATCTAGACCTAACAGTAGACGTGACAAAGCATCTGCAACTTGATTTTTACTAGCAGGTCTATACCGAATCTCTAAATTATATTCCTGCAGAACCAATGCCCAACGGGTTAACCGACTGTGGACTAACTTACATTCTAACAAAAATGAAAGAGCCTTATGGTCTGTATATACAATAATTTTTCTACCTAACAGTAGGTACCTAAACTTAGTCAAACCCCACAAAATAGATAAGGCCTCCCTTTCCGTAATTGTGTATCTAGTTTCAGCTGGTTGTAGTTTTCTACTGGCAAAGGCGATAGTCCTAAAATCTGGTTCTCCATTGATTTCCACTTCCTGGAATACATGAACTCCTAAACCATAGTCAGAACTATCTGCGGCAAGGCAAAAATCTAGATCCCAATCTGGATAATAGAGGATATTGGAATTACATAAGTCATCTTTGATTTTTTGAAAATCTCTTTCACATTCTGAGGACCACACCCACCTGACACTTTTTTTTAACCAAATCTCTTAAGGCTGGACTATTTAAAGCTTGTCCCTGAAGAAATCTCCTATAGTATTCACACAATCCAAAGAAACTCTGTAGTTGTTTCTTATCTCTAGGTCGGGCAAAATTTTTAATGGCATTTATTTTATCATTACTAGGCAAGATCCCCTGTGGTGTAATACGATGGCCCAAAAATTCAACCTCTTTTTGCAAAAATGTACATTTCTTTAACTTAATCGTCATACCCCCCTTTCTCAATGCTTCTAAAACTTTTCTAAGTAGCACCCAATGTTCCTCAAGTGTTTCTGACATTATAAGAATATCGTCTACGTATATCTCTACTTGTTCAAGCAATTCCTTTCCTAACACACTATCCAAAGCACGAATAAAGGTAGCCACTGAAATATTTAACCCAAATGGTAACACTCGAAAATTATAACAACGGCCATCAAATAGAAAGGCAGTGTATTTCCGGGATTCTTCTGAAAGCGGGACTTGCCAATAGGACGCAGTCAAATCGATAGACGAAATATATCTTTTACCTTTAAACCTGTGCAACAACTCACTGATAGGTGGAGGATGATCCCGTTCTGTTACTAAATGCTTGTTTAATGTGCGAGCATCCAGCACTAGTCGCACAGAATTGTCCGGTTTTATTACCACAACCAAGGGATTATTGTAAGGACTCCTTGACCTCTCTATTACCCCCCACTCTAGCATTCGATTTATCTCCTTATTCACTTCATCTCTTTTGGTCAAAGGGATTGGATATGGCTTAATAAAGAAAGGCTCTTCAGACTTTACAGTAAGCTTGCACTCATAATTTTTTATCAGACCTGGTTTGTCAGAAAATACGTCCCTATATTCTTCAATTAGACATTTCAGCGTTTCTTGTTGGTCTGATGGTAATAGTTTCATACTGTTTGGGTAATTAATAACGTTTCCTTCGCTTATCTCCTGACCTTCAATCAGACTATTAATCTCACTACTCTGCCTTAACACATTTACACAAATCTGCGGTAATAGTTTGTCACAAACTCTAGCTACACCAGCATCCTTATATTTAACTCTCACATGATCTACTTCTTGTATGCCTTTCCAAACAGTCTTCTCAAAATCAACCCAGTATTCCCCACTGTCTAATTTAATCCGTAAGTTACCTTCTCCACAGTCTACCAAAGCCTTTACTTTTGTAAGCCAATCCATGCCTAAAATACAATTTACATTCAACTTAGGGACTACATACATGGGTATTTCTACATTTACAGTCCCCATACAACCTTCCATCAACATTTCCTGCTTAATTCTCTTACTACGAGAACCAGTAGCAGTAACAACTGTCATACTACTAACGGGCAACACTTCAATTTGATTGGTGCTTTCAATTTCATTAAATAATCCCTCAGCAAGGCAAGAAACCTGTGACCCGGTGTCAATGAGAGCATCTATATGTCTATTAAAAGCATTAATTTGCACTATGGGAACTTTATCTAAAACTTCATTCTTATCCTCCACCTCTTCCAATAAATCTTCTCGGGGATTATTCATAAAGATGGTATTAACTCCATAACAGTTGGTACCTGGACCCACATTCTTTTCCACCACTGCGGGGCCCATAACAGGGGTGGTCTTTAGTTTGCCTGCCCCCCATGCTGCCTTTCCCTTTCAGATTGAGGGTTCTGTTCTCTCACTCCCCCATTATTATTCCTCCTTGCGTAATTATCACGATCCCATCCCCTGGATCTACCATCCCTTGACCCATTACCCCTTCTAGGGGGACTCCTGCTGCCCCTCCTATGGTGTTGATGGTGGTAATGTTGTTCATTGAATGACTCCTGGGCATCCAAGCGTCTCAACAATTCAGAAACTCTATCCACATTTACTACATCCAAAGTGGCAATTAAATTTCTTGTTTGCTGAGGTAGCCTAGCTCCTATCAAATCAATGAATTCCTCCTCTCCATAAGGATGGTCTAAGTACTTACAACGGATCCAACATTTATGAAAAAAATCATGTTGAGTTTCCCTACCAGGTTTATAGGGTCTACCAGTCATCAACTCTCTCTTTTCTTGAATCTGCCTGCTTGTCGACCAAAAATGTTTCAAAAAGTTTTCTTTAAACAGCTTGTAGTCAGTCACTTCCCTAGCTTGTCTATCACCCCATGCCCTAGCATAAGACTTAAGATGTTTACCCACAAGTGCAATTTTCTTATTGTCGGGTAACAAATTAAAATAGTCTGATTTTTCAAAATTATCTATAAATTCAATAGGGTGAAGCCTCCCACTATCATCATAGAATTCAAATTCTTCTTTTACATCGACACTGAAATTTGGATTACCTGTTAAGGGAATCTGACTTAACTGAACCTGTAACCCAGTAACCCTTTTTTCTAACTGATTTACATTACTTTCTAATCCACGCGCTAACTGTTACTGTTGATTTACCAATTCATTAACATTTTTCCCTATACCGAACACTTCCTGTCTTAACTCATTAGCTTTAACATCATTAGCTTGGAATAAAGCAACATATTCCTCCCTCATCTTATCACAATTTTCACTGACTTCTTTATAAATTAAATTTTCACATTCAGCCTTATTCTGTTCACAAAATTTTGTAACCTTTTCAAATTTCTCTTTACATTCTGTTACTACCTTCCCCAATTTAGAATCTAAATTGTTAATATCTTCCTTGAATTGAGAGCTAAAACCCTGAAATTGCTCTGCGATTTTAACATCAAAACATTTAGTCAAATCAGAGAATGTTTTATCATTGTTTTGTTGCAGTTGAGAAAACTGATCATTGATTACAGCAAACTGAGAATTAATTTCAGAAAATTTGCTATCAAATTTGGAAAATTTATTATCAAATTTGCCATCAATTTCGGAAAACTGAGACTTAATTTCAGAAAATTTGCTGTCATTATCACTTATTAACTCATTTCTAAATTCAGAAAATTTGTTGTCAAGATTTAACTCAGTTTTAAATTCAGAAAATTTGTTATCGAATTTACCATTGATTTCTGCAAACTGAGAATTTCAGAAAATTTGCTATCATTATCACTTTTTAACTCATTCCTAAATTCAGAAAATTTAGCGTCAAATTTGGCTACAAAAGATTCTAAAAATGCTTGTAGATTCTGACTATCAGCCATTTTTCAGTAACTAACAAAATCAACATAAAAAACAAAATTAAGAAAAATTAAAATCTTTCCAATCTGCCACACAATAGCATGCAAAATAAATCACTTGAATATTCAATGCAGTACTTACAATTCTCCCTCAATTTTGTATCACATTAAATTTCACTTAGAAGCACTTATTTAACCATTAAACACCACACTGACTTCAAACACTTAACCACACTTTTCACAATTCACTGTAGGAAGACGATGTTGAGGCCGAAGAAAATCCACTCGTCGTCGGAAGATTACAGCCGATTCCCGATGCAAATTCTCCGCCTTAGGCCGAAGAAGATCCACTCGGCGTCAAATCCGTGTCGTAGCCGGTCGAAATTTCCTCACAGGTTATGTTCGCTTAAATCGCCGATACTCCGTCGCAATTTTCTGCAGATTCTTTTTAGAAGATAAACATCCCACAGATGTTTAAGAACTTCTCGTCATGTCAACGGTCGCCATGTTAAGGTTCTTTGGGTGGTTTTAATTTACTGCATTTATTAATTAAAAAGTCCACCAAAAAACAATGTATGTTGATGCTCGTTTATTTTCAATCAAACATATTAAAAACAATCGGAATTGATACAAAATTAATTAATAACATTACAAAATGATTAGAAATGGTAATTAGAGATACTTGAATACAAAATTATTTACAGAAATCCATTCAAACGGTAGAAAATCGTCCTGTAGATATCGTAAATTACAGTAATACATGGAAATACAAACTTTTAAGAAATACTCTTGCACCATTCGGTTTTTAAACATATTAAATGGACTTTAAATACTTTTCTTACATAAAATAAAGTCTATATACACTGATTTACCAGAATTTACAAAATAAACATATCAAATCACTTTCAAGCAAACTTTGGCTCACTATAAATATTTCACACAGTCCAATACTATTCAAAATACAGGTATTAGGGCTGTTACACCTTGTTTTCTCGAGTTCCAAAATATTGAATTTCCAAACAATCTAATTACATACCCAGACGTGGACTTCGATCTACACTATCACCTGCCCAATCTGCATCTACATAGCAATCCAAAATTTTTACATTTCCATTTCTACAGAAATTTAATTTCAAATCTTTCATTAAATACAAATACTTTAATATTCTTAATGCATACTTGTAATAAAATCTACTTAAGTAATCAACACTGTAACTAATATCTGGTCTAGTTCCTGAACTGATGTACAAAAGAACACCTATTAAGTTTCTGTATCTAATGTCTTGACATACTTCATTCACAGATTCTAACTTTAAATTTACTTCCATTGGTGTATCATACAATTTTGAGTTTACAATTTTATACTTTGAGTCTAAGGAATTGATGTAATTTTTCTGACTCAAACTCATGACATTTTCTTTCTGATTGTAATCTATATTAATTCTTAAATAGGTTTTTGCTTGACCTAAGTCTTTCATCTTGAATTTCTTCGACAACAATTTCTTGATTTTATCTATTTTCTTTCTACTATTACAACAAATTAATAGGTCATTGGCAAATATTATTAAATAAATTATGTCATCTCTATCGATCATAGTACACAAACAATAATCATATTCACATTTTGCAAAACCCAGATCTCTCATAAATACATCAAAGCAATCATACCAAATTCAAGGCCTTTATCGTAAACCATACAATCCTTTATTCAATTTACAAACCCTATTAGTACCATCTTCATACCCTCTTGGCTGCTTTATATAGACCGCTGATAAAACTTTACCATTAAGAAATTCAGTCTGAACATTTATTTGCTCTATAACTAAACCATTTTGACAACAGTATGACAATAAAAGTTTCAATGTCTGCATCTTAGCTACTGGTGAATATATATAATCCACATCTTCCTTTTGTTGGAAACCCCTTTCAACTAGTCTTGCTTCATACGTATTATCTGTTTTTTGTTGTTGTATAAACCCACTTTACATCAAGAGCATTTACATTATCTGGTTTAATTGCTAGTTTCCATGTTTTGTTTTGATATATTGCTTGTTTCCAATACACTGACTCTTTACAATCAATCGTCTCCTCAAAATTGCAAAAGTTTACATAAATCATATTGCTACAGACATAATCATTAAATCTATCTGGCATTTTACATATTCTACCTGACCTTGTCACTTTAAATCCTTGATTATATTTATCACTGTTTAAACCTCCTTTAACATCTCCCTCTTTCCTTTTCTCATCTACAGATTCATTTTCATCATTCATACTTTCATCACAAGAACATTCGCTCTCTGAATCATAACCCTTTAAGTGCATAAGTTAACATTATTCTCTACAATATCAACATATCTTGCAACAACAATTTTATTATTCACTAATACTCTGTAGCCAACTTCACTATAACCTAATAAAATTCCCAAATCAGCTTTACAATCCCATTTTGACTTTCTCAATTATTCTGATACTCTTACAAAACCTTTACTACCATATAGCTTTATATGTTTAACATTTGTTTTTGTTTTTTTCCTAGTAAAATTTCAAAGGGAGTTTTCTTTTCAATAGTATTAGCTAAAGTTCTATTTTTAGGATAAGCCGCTGTACAAACTACTTCAGGCCAGAATCTCCTATCTATTTTTGCTTCAGCTAGCAAACACCATGACATATCCATGATAGATCTATTGTATCTTTCAGCCATACCATTTAACTCATGTACATAGGGAGGGCAAACATTTAAAACAATTCCCTTTTCATTTACAAATTGATAAACATCTGAATTTAAATATTCCTTTCCATTATCACATCTCAGTTTCTTAATAGTTGTCAAATTTTCAATTTCATTCACATATGCAACTAGACAATCATAAACTTTATTTTTAGATTTTATAGCCTAAACATGAGCTGCTTTCGTATAATCATCTATAAAGGTTAGAAAGTATCTTTCACCATTCATTCCAAGAGTTGAGTGAGGCCCATTTAAATCTGTGTGAATAATTTCTAAAGTCCCTTCTGCTTTGCTTCTATTATTTTCAAATTGTAAATTGTGCATTTTGTTTTTAATACAAACTTTACACTTCATATATTCAGACTACTATAAACTTTTAGGTAAAGCAACTGCTAATTGATCTTAACACAAAGTATTTAAATAGTTAAAATTTACATGACTCAATGTGCGATGCCATCTCTCCATTTCAGTCATAGAATCGCTGTTACTCACAATATTTACATTAACATCTTTCTTAAAAATGCTACTTGTCATTTTATACAGGTTACCTTCCTTCATAGCAATTGCAAATAGCCTGTTATTTTTATCAAAAACTTTTGAAACATTTCCTACAGATACAATTTTGTGCTCGTCTGTTACTTTCACATAACTACCGTAATGAAGTTTCTATTCATGTCTTTAACATAAAATACATTTTCCACATATTAATTTGAATGATTTTATCATAAACTGAAACTTAACTACATTTGCTATTTTAGTTGCTTTCCAAAATTTTCCCATCAGCAATCTTTACTTCTATAGGTTGTTCCAAAGTTACACACTACAGAAAAATACTCTTCATTATTTACAACATGATCTGTACAACCACTATCCAATAACCAATCAATTTTAATCTGTTCTTTGTTACCTGTGTTCATTTTATTTGTCACCAATAAGGTCCTAATCTCTGTTACAAAACTGCTTGTAGCATTTTCACTCTGCTAGTATTCTTGACCATGCCGATACTGGCCGTTTCTGGATCCATGCTGCTTACTTCCGCTCCATGGTTGATCGTTGTTGTGACCCCTGAAGGTTTCACATAGATGGTTATTTCCTCTGATGCTTCTTTGATACTGCCTGGTGTGATTCCTTGTGCCACTTTCATTTACTTCACTCCAACGACAATCTCTCTTTAAATGACCTCTTATTCTGCAACCCTAACACATTTGTTCCTGACAACTCATACCGGACTTTCTCAAACTATGGAATGCATTTGTTTTTACACATTCACTTTCACCTTTGTCTTTCAAGTCCATTAATCGAATTTTACTTTTAACAAATTCAACAGTTTGATCTTCTTTCAAAACATCAACCAAATCATCGATGTAGCTCAATGAATCTGGCAAAGTTCTTAACATGTAGTTTAATTTTTCTTTTTCAGTCACTTTAGCTCCAGCTGCTTTCAGTTCATTCACTGTCTTTTCAAAAGCACTAAAGAATGTCGCTGTTTCATTGTAGCCTTTTAACATCAATTTTTCCAGTTTGTTTCTACAAATTATTTGGAATGCAGTCAATTCCTTGGAGTATAATTCGTCGAACTTTGTCATTATTTCAAAAGAATTTACTTTATCACTCACAAACTCAAGTTGCTTATTCGTAATAGGACTATAGATGTAGTTTACTGCCTTCAGATTTTCTTCTTCCCAAGTTTTTGCATTATCCATACTTGTTTTCTCTCTCGAAGCCACTGTATAACATTTCTTTATCTTTAGATACATTGTTATGTAGTTTTCGCCGCTAAAAACTGGTATAACAACGTCCGATATTTTTACTTGAAATAAAATTTTCTTTAATACTCGAAAGCACTTTTCCTTTTCATAAGCCACAGACCTTTTGTCAACCACTATCTGCTACCATGTTAATTATGTTAATCATATTATACAGTCTGTAATTTTTCTTTTATTTAGGCACACACACACACACACACACACATTACAATTCATAACTACATGTTCACTTCACAACAGTCAAATACAACTACTCTTTGATGTACCTCTCCAAAGATATAGTAATTACTAGAATATTCTTCTCTGTAATCGATACCGGATCAAGTCACATATAAATGTGCTATACTCAACAAAGACAATTTACACTAACATAATTTCTACAACGAATTTTTTAAGATTTATGTTCTACAGATGTGAATTTTATTATAGCATTAGGGATAGCAAGGAATTAATTGTGGTTTTTGTACCTTACTTCTCCCTTAACAAGTCTCTTAGAACTTGAGTATTATTCCATCCAAAATTTGCTACAGCATTTTGATTTTTTGTCTCTTTATTTCTAATATATTATTATTTCATTATTACCGATTAATTGCAATGGGAAATCCTGGCAGATATATCCATAGACACCTGCTTCTGAATTTTACAAACCATTAAATTCATTTAATGTTTCAACTAAATATTTAGCACACCCGAAAGTCATTTATTCCTGTCTTTCACTAGGTTACTTAAAAAAGAAAATTTTCACAATCTGTTATGACTGAAAGCAGTTGTTGCTTCATGGTTATGGTCATCTTTTCTCTTTGCAGTACAATTCCTAATTCTTCTACCAATATCTATCCAGGCCTCATTTCCAATATATATGTGTTATACACTCCCATCTCTCTTGGCCATGCTCTCCCATTTCCTATCTTACAATTATTCTCAACCCAGCATATTTATATCATATTATATATACTGGTTGTGTTCTATGGTAATTTCTGCAAACAAATATAATTGCCCTCCTTTGTATCCCTTCCAGCTCCTGTATTTGATACAGGCATTACTGCTACTCCACCATCATCAAGAAATGGTCTAAAATTTTGTATCCGGTTTTTCTTACAGCTCTGGTACATCCAAGTATCACTTTTTCCAGTACTTTCAGGACTCATATATTTTTGTTTGCCAGTTTTCCAATGTATTGTGCCCAGTAGAATGTTTCAAAAAAGCATATGTTTACACTTCATGCCAACAATCAATTTCTCCTCCATCTTGTAATCTTACAAAATCTTTATTTTTATATTTGTGCAACTAGTATGATGACTCTTGTCGGCATTTAACATCATTTCATGTTGACCTATTGAACCAAATATCCTGTCCAGATCCCACTTTAGTTGTTACAAATCCTCTCTTACTTGAATTCTATTATATATCACACAGTAAACCACCAACATAATCATTAATTAGAATAATGATAAAAATTAGTTGCAACATCTGACTGAATCATGGCATTTCTCACTACCAACTCTTTTGATACTTCATTTCCTACCTTAACTCTTTTCTTCCCACACCATACTATAGCCTACTTTAATAATTCTTCCATCCACCCTATCCCTTTTCAATCAATCCAATGATTACCACTATTTAATGACACTTGCCTAGGAGAGATCCAGTCATACACAGTCAACTTGGTTTCCTTTCTTTATTTAAACCAAAACATTCTGTATGAGGACTACCAAATAAAATTCACATGAATACCTTTCCTAAACCAATTTTTACAATTTACAAACCACTTTCTTGTTTTTTGAGATTACTAGAATGATATCTTACACACACTGCAAGTTACAGCAGTTATAAAAATCAAAAATTTTAGCAATCAAAGTTTCTTAGGCACCAAAATTGTATTTAGAAGTAATAACAATGTAAACTCACTATTTTTTCTCTGTGTTTATATTTAATTTTTCCTTTTCAGGAACTACTTAAATTTCATAATAGAAGAACTCAAAGATCCAATTAGGAATCTGCCTCGTGCTATTGCCATATCATGCACTCTTGTTACATTTGTTTATTTGATGACAAACATAGCATTTTATACTACTTTATCTCCTGAAGAAGTTTTGGGATCTGAAGCTGTTGCTGTGGTAAGTATTCCGCTAATGAGGTTATAACAAGATCCAAAAATAAGACTTAATAATTCTGGTTAGTTACCAGATTTTATTATTTAGATTTTAACACTTAGATTTTAAATAGACAATATACCACATTAATTTTGTTAATATACTTATGTAAAAATAGATTCAATGGCTTTAATTCACTACCACAAAATTGAATGGGATTATGAAATAAAAGAACAAATCCATTATTAGTGCTTACCAAGATGGGGGAGGGGGGAATCTATATAATATTAGTCACTGTTCAACTAAATTTTTTTGTGAATCAGAAAATGCAATATGTAGTGGTTTGCGTGCCAATTACCATATTTGCCTAATATGTGGAATTAATGTGAAGTTCACATTGGAAGAAGCATCTGACATGATAAGAAAAAAAAGTTTAGGAAAGGGAATATTTTATTTTTAAGTGATATTGAGCAAGTTTAGGAAAGGGAATATTTTATTTTTGGGTGATATTGAGCAGTATATCTGAGGGACTAATAGTTTGTTGCAGTATTAAATGTTAGCTATAAACTTTGTATAATAGTAAGTAGCATACATATTAATTCGCTTTTACTATTACTGTCAGTGGTCTGTTCAAAAGTAGATCATTTTACCAGGAGAAACATTTGCAAAGCTGATACACTTTATTTGCCAATGATACTTGAATAACTATGCCAACAAATGCTTCCATATCTGGTGGTAGTTTTGGAAGGACTCCATTACAGCAGATGTTGATGCTGCCTGCTAATGGCCTCTTTATAAAATAAACACAGAAAATATATGGACACTCCTAAATAAGTGAACTACCGCACACTCCTTTAGTCAGCAAAATATGATAAAGTGCTACATTCAATTTGGAAATAGTAAAAGGACTGTAAGAATGCACTACACCACTATTACCAACTATCTGCAAGGAATTGACACAAATAATGAGAATGAAATTCAGTCAAAAGTTTTAATTTTTTCCCCACATCAATGATGATAATTTTTGTCATCTTCTGGTTATTAAAAATTATAAATATCTCAAACCAGCAGTGTTTTACCTAAGTATCTGTATTCTCATGTTTTGTTAGCTGTGATTGAGCTTGTGCCTTGGTTGCATTTTCTTTGCTTTTGTATTATAAGTTCTTCCAATGTTTTTGGTAAATTGTTTAGCATATCTCTTGATAATGAATTCAGATCCTGATTTGTCATCTTCAAATGAAAACTTTCTTACTCCATTGTTCCTGAAATCAAATGATGTTTTTAAGGACACTTATTGCTGCTATGACTAAGATTCTCCGGACAAGGTGTGTTCGCCAAGCGATGTGGCCTCATCTTGTATTCGTCATGTCAGAACTTCTTATGTAAGGCAGTGTGGTGCCACCAATGGGGCGATTATTGTAAGACCAGTGCTCGGCGCAAACTCGTCTCATGCGGCGTGCGTCTTGTACCATAGGTTTGGAAGTTTGTGTGACGTTCACATGACATTTGAGACAAGTGAGATGATGGAGGCGTTTAACATTTTCTTTCTCCTGAAGTAAGAAAATAGCATGTTCTGCATGCTTGCCAGATATTCAAGAAAGGACTGCACTTGAAAGGGCATGGAATGAGGTTGCAAAGGCAGTAAAGAAACAGGTATGTAATTAAATTCATTTTATTTTTAATACTACATTTTATAATAATTTTATTTCAATGCATATTTAATAGGCATTATAATCAAGAAAAATAATGTGAAAAAAAGCTGAACATGAGAAATAAATTGTACATAGTATTATCGTTAAAACCAATATTTCCACATCCAAGGTAGTGAAGTCTGTGGAGTAACAAAATAGTTTGCTAACTATTCTCTCAAAGAATTAACTGTTGATTGATCCTATATCATTGGGTGCAGAGCTGAGGGTGTGGAAACAATGCTGTTTGCTGTAGCATTAAGTCATTATTATCATCACGTTGTGCTGTGTAATGTATACTTCTCTTTTTCTGATGTAATTATGTAGTACACACACAGCTTTCGCAATGTCAATGACCTTATTCACATCACGGCAACTTATCAGAGTATTCAACACTTGAAATTTTTCTGTCATTTCAAAATTACATTTTATGCTTTTCCTCACTGGGCTTAATCTGTAGTTGAGTATTCTTTTTACATTATCAAGAACCTGTTTTGAGTGAGGTCTCATTAGGTGTCGTAATAAAGGAAATGCCTATACTGGATGTTTTAATGCCATTAAACAAGGGGAGGCAGCAAGGTTCCTCTATCATCTCAACTTTGACAAATAAAAATAAATAACTGAAAATCGACCACACCACATGTTGCAGTCAATCACTGTAGTTAAATAACCTGATAAATGAAACAGGTTCATGTAATTAATATGTTTCTTCTTTTTTTCCTAGTGGCCGAATGCAAGGAGAAGTGGAGGAATTTGAGGAGCACTTTTGTTAAAAAAGACTCAAACCTCCCCCAAGCAGAACAGGATCAAGAGGGAAAAAAAGCTTATTATCTGATTGGTGCAAAGAAGTTTACTCTTCCGTTCATCAAGAGATCAATTTTAGCTAGTGGTAATTTACCTCAAATGAGGACATACAGACATCTCCAGTACCCAAGTCTTCGGTCACACCATCTGTAGTGCAAGATACACAGACTCCTCAACCTCTCCTCTCTTTCATATCACTTTCTACACCATTTAATGAACCTTCTACATTGGCCTCGGTGCCTGTTGTAGTGGATGAACAACCTGGCCATTCCAGAGACACACCTATTCCCAGGAAAAATATTACCAGAAAACGAAAGAGAGGAGTAACAAGCAGTGCTGCAGTTGACACAGTCTTTGCTGAATATTTGCAGCAAGCCAAAAAGATATACTTTGTGCAGCTAATACAAACTCGCCAGCCAATGAAAGAAAAGAAGGCATCAAACAGTTTGCTTTGAATCTTGTGCCTGACATGCTACTTATGACAGATGCACAACTCGGAGCATTTAAACGAAGGACTTTAATAGATGAAACACTTTGAGTTAATCCTATTGACTTCTCAACATGAGGAATGGATTTACAATATGTAAGTCATAGCCCTTTATTTACATATACTGGGTTAGCAAATGAAATTTTCGAAGACTGAAGTTCAAAACTTGAATTGGGACATCACTGTCACATGGCTCTCAAGATGAACTGAGAAACAACCAAAAGCATTTAACACTAAGTATTTAATTTCTACTTATACTTTTATTGTTTAAAAAATATAAATCTTTATGTAAAATATTGATATAATAAACATATGTGAAATATGCTTATTATTACATTACTGTAATTAATATTTCTTCTGCCGTCACACATTCCCTCATGTTTGCTTTTTGCTGGTGGAAGGCGGAACAAATGATTTCCAAAAGCTTAGTATATGAACCTTATGACATTCTGTAGAATGAATGAAATGTGGCATCTGATTCTTTAGTTCAGTGGCCGCATGAATACTCGGCAGTTGATGTTCCTTGATGTAGGGATGCACCCAATATTTCCTCATCTTCCTCATTTGCATTTTAGTGAATAATAGTATATAACTATATCCTCTTCTTCATTCAAACTTGACATTTCAAAATCATAATAATGTTCTAAGAATATGTGAGAAGAAACGTTGGTATGCAAACTTCCCCGTGTATTTCTGCAATGAGACTTGCTACTTTGAACACTTCGTTGGTAGATCCCAGTTTGCATGTTGCATGTAACACTCGTGACACACGGGATGCATGAAACTCGTGCTCCCGATGACAAGCGGTAATCACTTTGTGTGCGAAGGGCCTTATATTTATATTAGATCCACCCAAGCCTATCATCAATATACCTTCTACACACCCAGCACTCTCTTCACTTTCTTCCAGTGACTCCCTATCTGGCTCCTTTGTCTTATCTGTTACTGACTGTTTTCTGAGTAATTACCACAAAAATTTTGGAATCTTAATTTGCACCCCCTGCTGCTCCTACACTTCATACCAACTATACAGGTGTTTCCTTAGAAGACATTGGTAATTTGTTAGGACAAAGGTTTCAGTTTGTGTGTACCAAAATATCCTTTTTTTTTTTAAAAAAACAATTCCACTTCCACCATACACTTTTTCAAAACCTTCAATCTTCTTTCTTTCTACACAAGCTGTCCTTTTCCTGATATTCCTACCAACTGCATATCCTGTATGCTGTATCAACATCTTGGCAGCTGTTTGTAGTCTGTATGCATATCTACTAAGGTTTTAATAACTCAAATATCATCTAGTATCTATGATTGGGATGATTGGCTAAAGTTGGAGAGATGGTTTACAGTTAAGAAGTTGCACCCCTTCAAGAAACGCTGAGAAAATCAATTGAGAGTTAAATAAGTTATTGAATAAAGTAATTACTGAAATGTTTCTTTCTGACAAC
The DNA here is from genome assembly GCA_031002005.1 of Vandiemenella viatica. Classification (NCBI taxonomy): domain Eukaryota; kingdom Metazoa; phylum Arthropoda; class Insecta; order Orthoptera; family Morabidae; genus Vandiemenella; species Vandiemenella viatica. Next base: position 221,206,531 of record CM061920.1, read on the forward strand.
TGAATGATAAATAAGTCTTTCAGTCAATTTTTCCTACCAACTTTATCAAATATTGTTAAATTGGAACTTCAGATGAAATTTTCACATTGTGAGCTCTAGTTAGAAGCTCAAACAGTAGCAATACACTCGAACAATACAACAGTCACATTATTTCAATAATGGATTCTCAAGTAGCAAAATTTATACAAACCGAGATCAAAGATCTTCCATACTTTGGAATGTATGGTGGTTATTTATCGTATTAAGATTATCAAGATGTATAAGAGGTGTGGACAAATGTGCACACCACAAGCTTGTACAATGTTATATCCCTAGATAGTGTTTCAATCCATTCAATTGCATTGATCGATGCATCATGTATGTTCTAATGACCAAACTGATATTGGGGTTATTGCAAGTTCTTGTTATTAGTTATAACCATGATTGCAATGTGATGTATGATACCTGCTTAAGTTCATGCATAGTTCATGAATCATAATCCGGTCACTGATCTGCAGCAAATAACTGTTTAAAATGGCACATACAAATTAGTCACTACTGAATAATCACTCACTGTATTCTGCAAAATATTTGAATCTATGCTGATATCAGAATCACAATAGCACTGAGTAAACTGTTTAATTTGACTTTGAAATCATACGGGAGGTTATCAAACATACACTCCGAATGAAGCGTTCATACTTGCTACGTTAAACTGAGTTGCAACCCCATTCTGCGAGCTTAAGAGAACTGTTCGACACTTTAAAAATTTTCTCTGTTGCACTTGGTTACTAAAGGTTTATCACTAAACATCCTGATGCTATGAAAATGGTAACATGTCTAATACCACACTATACCATACAGCATAAGTTTTGTCCTACATCTTTGAACAAGCGTGACATGATTGGCTTTTTTTAAAAAAATGAATGAATGAAGTGGAGTGCATGCTCTAGTGGCAATTTCCCTACACACCCATCATCCCCCTTTCCTGCACCCACCTACATTTGCCAACTACAAATTTTAACTTTAAATTCTTTCAAGGTTTTTGGCAAATTATTCATCACTTCTATTGGTAACTTATTCCAATCCCTGACACCCTTACCTAAAAAACGAGAATCTTCCCTACACCCTTATGCCATCAGTCTTTTACAATCGGCTTAGATTTTTGATAGATATCAAAATCTGATATAATTTGTACCTACCACACCAATTTATTTATAAGGAAATATAGGGAAAGTAAACCAATCACTCACCACAAATGAAGGCATGAGGCCTGTGACAAATAACAACATGGACACACTTTACAATACTGATATAAACCTTAAGCATGTTACAAGGTTAGACATATGGAAATAGGATCATGTGTACACATACTAAGTCCTGTCCCATGACTGTTGCATCTCAGTACATGCATTATCCCCGTCATATGCCTCGTCTCTTAATATTACTGAAATACTGTAAAGTGTGTTCATGTATATTTGTTCATTACAGTCCTCATGCCTTCACCCGTGGTGAGCGATGGGTTTACCATCCATATCTTTCTATATTTTCTCTGCCAAATGGCATTTCCTGACACTATTTTTGTAAATTAGGTTTTTATACCATCTATTACAAGACAAAAACAATATGGAATTATTCACATTATGTACAAAATTCTTTGAGGCTCAGAAAAAAAAACACAATTTTTATGGATAATCATTACACACAATAGAAAAATAAATTGAATGGGCACTATTTTATCGGCCACTGCAGACAACGGTAAGTAATGATTTATTTTAGGCAAAATTAAGGCAATAAAAAACAAGTTACTTAATTTTCCCTTTTGTGATCTTAGCTTTACATACATCAGTAATCTGTGTATTCTGTTTGACAAATAGCAAAAGGGACCAACTGTAAATATTAAACTATGAAGTGGTAGATATAATGAGAAACAACAGTTGTTTCATAGCAAATATAAACAAGAGAAAAGTTTTTTTTTTTTTCATTATCGCTTTGTGCCTCATTAACATTGAAGTCATTGGAGACAGGAAAGAACTGGAGGGAAGGAATTTGGGCATTGCTTTTTGAAGGAACCGTCCTGACATTTCCCTGGAGCAATTCTGGGAAACTGTAGAAAACTGAAATATGTACGGTTGGACAGGGATTCAAACCCGCATCCTTCCAAATATTAGGCTGGAGTGTTCCATTCACCCGGCACACACATTCAGATAATGGCAGGATGTTGCTGGTATCCAAAACTGTGAAAATTAATCAACTACAAAAATTTCAGGTTTAGGTCCTTTATTAGCAAAGAACGTATAGAGCATAATATATAATCTTGGGAGCAGGGAAACTAAATGTAACTTCTCTGTTGTGTAATCGTGTGTAGTAGCTAAAGACAAAAGCCTACTCTAAATGTCATTGTAAATGATTGTATAAAGATGGAAAATATGAAGCCAGGCAGGTATTACTACCTATTAATGCTCACTAAATTTGCTAAATGGATTATAGAATGCGTGGAGATTCAAATACACCTGAGGATGATCTCAACATTGAATAGATTAATGTTATACTAAGTATGTTAAGAAGATGGGAAAAACACGGGTGACTTAATATTTGTCTCTTGTGTAACTTAAGTGACTCATGTAATTGGATTCTTAAGTAGTCATCATAATATTCAAATGGTGATGAGAATAAGAGAGTAGACTTCCACTTTTGGCTTGACTGGTAGGAGTTAATCTTCCTAGAAGTCAGAAGGTATGTGTAGTAGCGTTTGAAAAGCAAGGTGATATCGGTTGGAGACGGTGTGAATTAGCAAGAATGTGCATATAGAAGCCATTGTCAAAACTCTGCAAACAATTTCAGGTGTTTAACTGAGAACTATTATCACACATCCATTCAAAACGAGTGTGGACATTAACAATTGTACAAGTATTGTAGTGTGTAGTAGAACAAGATCACTGCAAACTCATTTCACATTAAGAACCTAAAGATCTTCAGATAATAAGTCAGTTACATGACATAAGTCTGAGGAAACAGCAAAAGTAGTGAAGTCACCTGGATAGGAATTTACAATTTAAAAATGAGCATAAGGAAAGAATGTAGGGGAAATATCTATGGGTCCGATGAAAAAGCACAAATATGCTCAATTTGGAGAAGGGTGGTAAGAGAATTGATTATAGAAATTAAATAGTGGAAAATGTACGAAACCTGAAGAAACATAATAAGACGAGAAGAAAGTGTTGACAGCATGAGTAAGTGCATCCGACAGGCAGATAAAATGGATTGTGATTAAAAGAATGTAAATTATGTGAATTGATGTCAAAAAAGCTGATATATACTTTTTTTTAGTTCAGAAGAAAAAAAAAAAGAAATGGAAGGGACTCGTAGTTTATGATGGGGACAGTCTGGAAATTAGTGCTGATTTATAATATTTTAGGAGAATCAAAATTGTGCAGAAATGTGATGAAACATGTGGCAAGAGAATAGGTGTGAGCACACACTCCTACCAGGTGAGTGTGTTGTGGACATGAGGGGAGAAAAAAAGGAGGGGGGAGGAGTGTAAAGGAGGAAAAAAACTTTAAAACCAATACACACAAAATAGTGCTAGAAATGGTGATTAAGGAAAGAAAGTAATATAATAAAAATAGCAATTACTAAAAACAATCACTACATACAAGGGCATATCCAGGATCAGAACTAGAGGGGTGGGGGGGGGGGAACTAGTTTTAAAAAAAAAAAAAAAGATGTGGGGTTGGGGACTGAAACGATTTCTTACAAATTGAAACTCAAACCTATTAGGAAAACTATTTTTATTATTGATTAATGTAGTAATCCAACCATTTAATCCAAGGATGTAGTTAATTAGGGTCGTAACTCAATTATAGTTTTTTATGTAAACATTAACTGTCTCGGATCCTCAGAAAATTTTTCAATTACTTTATTTGTCAATATCTTATGGTGTACTTTCGCGAAATTTTGATGCACAATCCATTCCATCTTTCCTGCCCCATAGAGCTTTTGAGCCAGTTCTTCATTCGTCAATGCTTACTGAAGGCTGCGCCCCTCTGCCCCTTGCTGGATACACCCATGACTACATATATAAATCTGTAAGTGGTTGTTCCTGTGCATTATCTTTGTTCACATGTCACACAAAAACCAATTTGTGAGGGGTTTTCACAGTTTGGAAGCTTAGGGTCTAATTTGAATACTGTGATATTTCTTATGACTGTATGAACAAAGGACAGAGCAATAAATGATCATCATTTGCTGAGCTGAATAGATGAGTACCAAATATCACACATGAAAGATAAACACAGTGCTTGTAGCTATTGATAATTAATAACATGACTACTCTCAAGTGGAAACGCAGCTTTACGCTTTGGAGAGTTTCTCGCCAGTATTTACTCTCAAGTGGACATGCACCTTAATATAGGGTACAATATAAGAAAACAAACACTAGAGCATGTACAACTGATAAATGAGAATGTGTATAATGTGGGTATTGGTATGAGGAAATGAAGAGGTACAAAGATACAAAAACATGTTGGATATCACCACTGGAGACTTCTAACAAAAGAGTAACTTCAATACCTTGAGATTAAATGAAAATTTAAAATTTTTAAACTTAACAAGTTAAATTAAATATATATAAAACTTTAAAAAAAAAAAAATATCAGTAATACCTTGAGCTTTGTTTCACTTGACAGCTAAGTAACTTCTCACAGGCAACATTTATTCATATCACAACATTGTTGTTTTATTTATTTAATGCGCGTGGACCTCTACAGATCACGCAAAACATAGTCATTTTCTGTCTGAGTTTCTTTTGCCATTCCAGTATTCTCGCATCTGTTTACTGAAGGCAAGTTTTCTCTCTTCTGTCCATGTGGTGCCAGTCTTCTTGGCTTTGGTTTCTGGCATGACTACACAGTCGTGTATTTTTTGTCTGAAGATTTTGTGATATAGGATTTCTGAACTCTTGATTTTAGCTTTTTCCAGGTCGTCTTACTTGATCGAACCAACTGTTAGGCATTTTTAATGGTTGTATGAGTTTGAATATCTGCTTACTTAATCTGTGATCTGGCATCCTGTAGGTGTGACTGTAGAATTTTAGTCTGCATTTTCTGATGTCGTTGGCTATGTTTGAGTGGGACTCTACTGTTTTGTTTGAGTTTAGTCTGTAGCCTTCTTCTGTTTTGGTTGGTCCAATAATTTTCCTGATAATTCTTCGTTCTTCTTTTTGGACGTTCTCGATATCCCTCTTAGAGTTTAGTGTAAGTGTTTCTGTGGCGTATAGAGCATTGGGTTTAATAACTGTATTGTAGTGTCTAATTTTTGATTGAATTCCTATGTTCTTTTTGTTGTAAATGTTACAGGTCTGTCCGAAAGCCTTTTTAATTTTGTTGAGTCTGTTTTGCTGTGCCTTCTCTTTGAGTCCTGTTGGACTGATAATTTCGCCTAAGTATTTAAACTTGCTGACTCTGTTGATTTTTCCATATTTTATGTCCAGTGTTTTATGTTCAGTTTGTGTGCCAAGAAAAACAGTTTTCTCAAAGGAGATTTTTAGTCCAATTTTTTTGGCTAATTCTTTGAGCGATTCTATTTGTTTGATGGCTTGTTGTTCACTTTCTGACAGAATAGCCAGATCATCTGTGAAGGCCAAGCATGAGATATTTAGTCTGTTTCTGCCTAGTTTTACTGGGGTGTTCATTTTCTCTAATGTCTTTGTCCAGGGCTATATTAAATAAGATTGGCGAGAGACTGTCACCCTGTCTAACACTAGTTTTTGTCTCGAATTCTCTGGAGAGTTCTCCCATGAATTTCACTTTATTTGTGGTGTTGGTGAGTGTCTGATTAATTCTCTTGATTTATTGTCCAGACCATATTCCCTTAGGATGTTGAGTAGGCTTTTCCTGTCAATGGAGTCGTACGCCTTCTTGAAGTCTACAAAGGTGCATATGGTTTGCTTGTGCCTGATTGATCTGTATTTTAGGGTGGTTTTTAGGTTAAAGATTTGCTCTGCGCACAATCTGTTAGGTCTGAAGCCTACTTGATATTCGCCAATTTTGTGTTCGATTTCTTCTTGTACTCTTTTGTGGAGACAAGCAGAGAGAATTTTGTAGGCGACTGATGGTAGAGATATTCCTCTGTAGTTGTTCACATTGGTACGGTCACCTTTTTTGTGAACGGGAAGTGTGAGTGCACACTTCCAGTCTTTTGGGATTTTGTTTGTCTCCAAACAATGTCCGATGATTTTGGTTAGTTCTTAGAGTGAACTTTGGCCTAGATTTTTCAGGAATTCCACCACTATGCCATCTTCTGATGCCCTCCCATTTTTGAGTTTCTGAATATGCTCCCTGATTTCTTCTAGTGTTGGTGCTGGTGAATCTGGATTGATTTCTTCTGATTTTTCTGAGAACCTTTCAGCTGGTTCTGGGCATTTTTGCAGTTGCTCAAAGTAGGTAGCAAGGAGTTCAGTTTTCTCTGTTGGTTAGTGCCAATTTTCCATTTGCGTTTTTAAAGCAAACACACTGTGAGGAGAAGCCCTTAATTTTGTTTGCAAATGTTCCATAGTAGCATTATAATTTCTGAAGTTTTCTTCAATTGAATCCAATTGTTTCTTGAGGTATTGTCTTCTTGTTTTTCTGATGGTTTTTGTGGCTAGTCTTCTCTTTTCATCGAGTTCTGTTTGGTTTTCTGGTGATTTCTGAGCGCTATACTTCTTGTATGCAATTTTCCTGTACTCTATTACTTGGTTGCATACTTCATTCCACCATGGGTGTTTTTACTTTTTTTTCAATGGAATTTGTTCTCTAGCTGATGAGGTGATTTTGTCTTTGAATTCTATCCAATTATTCGCGGGTATTTCCTCCCACCTCTTGGTGATTTCTGATGACTGTAGCTTGGTAAGATCGAATTTGGGTAGTGGTGTTATTTTTTTTTAAGCAATTTTGAGGTGTCATTCTAATCTTGACTCTTGTGAGGTAGTGGTCAGAGTTGATGATATCCCCTTTTCTGACTTCAACATTGTGAATTTCTTTCTTGAAGTTTCTGGATATGGCTACAAGGTCGATTTGGAATTCTCCGACTGAATTTACTGATGATCTCCAGGTCTTTTTCTTGCTTGGTTTTGGACAAAGTGATGTAGACATGATTCTGATGTTATTCTGCTGGCATAACTCCACTAGTCTGATTCCATTCCTGTTGGTAAATCTGTGGGCCGGGAATTTTCCTATTGTTTCTTGGTATTTCTCTCTGCCTAGCTGTGCGTTGAAATCTCCAAGGAGAATTGTTACATCTTTTTGTGGGATTTTGGTGACGGTAGTTATTATTATTAATTGTAATTGTGATGGAATTAACACTCTGGTGGCAATTCCCCCAGTCATCCATTTACCCCTTTTTATATAGTCTACCTATTTATCCTCCCACTTCATTATGCATGAAACCAAATGCAAGCTTGTGGTCATGGTCAACTTGCCCTTTTTTTTTTCTTTTTTTTTAACTTATTGCTTCACTCCTTGTCGATGGCTAAGGTCATTAGAGGCAGGATGGGTATGGGGGACAAGGAATGGGAAGGAATTCGGCCATGGCCATGGCCTTTTTGAAGGATGCATTCGGCTGGAATGATTTGGGGAAACCATGGAAAACCCAAATCTGGATGCCTGGATGGGGATTCGGACCTGCATTCTCCCGAATGTGAGGGGCCTCCTCCTTTCTTCCAATGAGTCCCAATCCAGCTCCCTTATCATATCAGTTACTGACTGGGTCTTGTGATAATTTACAGCTGCTCTTCTTTGCATACCTTCCAACTCCAATATTTGATAACCAAAATGTGGGTCCCAAACTGCACCACCATATTCAACCAATGGTCTGACCAAAGTGTTGTAACCCAACTCCCTAACTTCTATGGTATGTCCTCTCATCACTCTCTCGATTAAATGAAGTATTTTGTGACCTTTTCGTACCACCTGCCCAATGTTCTCTTCCCAATTGAGTTTGTTATCAAATGTTATGCCAAGATATTTACACTTCAAGCTTTCAACAAGCAGTTCTTAATTGTAATTAACCTTTTGTTTTTTTATCTATGTACCTAACAAGCTGACTTTCCTTGGCATTTATCTTTGTTCCATGTTGACCAACCCATTTAGATATTCTACCCAGGTCACCCCTCAGCTGTTAGATCTTCACCTGTTTTGATCCTATTGTATACCATTATATCATCTGCAAAATACCTAGACTCTGACTGTAACCCATCAACACAGTCATTCATTAGAATTATGAACAGCAACAGTCCCAATACCCTGTGGCAGTCCCATATTTACTTCCACCTATTTTGATAATGTATTTCCTACTCATAACACTTTGCTTTCTGGCTTTTAAGATTTCTTCTACCCAGCAAGTAACTTTTTCATATAATCCAATAGATTTCAGTTTATTTAAAACCATTTTATTACTCTCTCTATCAAACACCTTGGAAAGACCTAGTGCCACTCTATCAACTTAGTCTCCCTTGTCCAGTTCATCCAAAATATCTTAACACAAGATCGGCACTGCAAAGGTTTATATAATTTTCCCTAATAAACTTTTGGAGAACTGGTATGTTTCCATGGTGAACTACCTTCCTCCTGTGAAATACAAAATTCTCCCTATATATTATTTTATTCAGATTTCATTGAAACTTTATTAGATAAGAGTATGATTTATTGCAAATACTTTTGTTGGCGACAACTTTTCTCATAATCCTACTCGTTTAATAGTTACTAATTTCTGTTTTACAAGTGTAATTTCACTACTGGAATTAAACATGAAAATTTCATTTTTCACTCTTTAATCCGAATTGTATTTAAATATAAAAATCTTATTTTTCACCCTTTAATCTGAAGTTTTCTTGAAAACTGTTATTGTATTGTTACATTACTTTGGCTATCTTTCAATCATGTTTCCAGCTTCCTAATTATTTTATTTAAAATATTCAGTTTCTTTATCCCTCTAAAAATGTACTTCTCATTTATTTACAGACTAATTTTTGTCAGGATGTGTTCCTTGATGGTGACAACATATATCTATAGTTAAATTTAGTTTATCTACTCAAATAATGGACCAACCATTGTTTAATGTGTTTTTGATTGTCTGCTGGCTAAACAATGAGCATATGACATATCTTTAAATTATTTTACTGTCTTTAATAAAAAAAAATTGAAAACACAAATGTTACCTCAAAATATTTGTTTTTTCCAGTACTACCTCTGAGAATGTTGTTGATGGTTTTCTTTACATTAAATTTTTCAACTTTTAGTTACTACACATTATCATATCAGTTTTATTTCAACTTAACGATTTTTTTAATATGAACTTTGACTATTTTATTGGTTGACTATCTTAAAGGAGTTGAAATCTTATTCATCCATAACAATGTATGCTATTGTTCCTTTGTAGGCTCAAAGAGGAAAGTCAGAAATGATGTGGTGAATTGACTGAAAGTTGTCTCCACAATCACAATTTGCAGAACTGACCCAGCCCATTTGTGTAATAAGTATCCACATCCACGATGTCCTGTTCAAATCAGACTGATTCTCCCTTGTCATCTGGGGAGATCAAATCCTTGTAACCGCACTGAAAGGTCTTAAACTAAATGATTATTGGCTACCAATGACTGCTCCGATTGAGTTGTCCACAGCTTGTTGATATTGAAATAGGACACACTAAGGTTGATTGCTGTGCACCATAGCACTATCCTTGATTTGGTGTTTTGCTTGTTTTGGTAGCTGGGGGTTCTTCTGGACATTTTTCCAGATCTGTAGGAGAGCTTCTGATCTCCTTAATTCTGGAGAAGAAATGTTAGAGAGGACTGGAAGCCATAGAGTGTTTATGTTCTAAATGCATCCCATAATTATCTGCATTGCCTGGTTAAGTTGCATGTCTATCATTTTCGTGTGGGCTCTATTGATCCAGGTTGGGCAGCAGTAATCAGCAACAGAGTATAACAGAGCTAATGCTGTGAATCTTGGAATGTGAGCACTGGAATCCTATGAAGTACCAACAAGCTTTTGTATGATCACAATGCTATCATTTGAACACTGTGAGCAAAAGATAGATGCCTAGTTTGTGATATGATCTAGCACAGACTTCAGCTAAGTAATTTCCAGAACAGTATGGCTGACTGTCATCCAACAATTGCTTTATACTGATCAAACCCATATTTTGATCGTCCCTGGTGATCTTAACTGACCAATCCTCCTCCAGAATTAGGGGCAAAGCTTTTTCTTAACATCTTATTATTTCCCCAAATACACAAAGAACCCTTCTCTCATTTATAGCACCACTTTTCATTAGTTTATTTCACAATTAACACAGATTTCTCTCAAAAACTTTTATTTAATTCATTTATTTCAGTATCTTCAGATAAGGAATTTAAAATTAAAATTTGTAAATCGTAAAAGTGAATGGGGGAGGAATTTAACACTGCAACATTAAAAGAAAAAAATAATATAAAATGGGGTACTCAGATAACTAGGGGAAATGCCACCACAGTATTAGCTCCAACACAATTAAGTTAATAAGAATAATAACTCATTACATCTCTTCATTCCCCTACATACTGTACTCAGGAATTCTCTCATTGCTAATACCCAAACAACTCATTCTCAAGACTTAAATCATCTTAACACTTAGTCTTTTTATCTTCCAGCTGTGTCATGATCTACTGTTCTTAGGCAAATTATCTAAATTCCTTTAAAACTACTATTTAAGGGCAAAAAGCTGTACTGTTAAAAGTCATTTCTCTTCCAGTCCTGCAAAAAAAAAAAAAAAAAAAAAATTGCCATCTGCAAAAAATCCAAGCTTTGACCAAACAACAGAATGATTTTAAGAATAATGAACTGCTACACTATCCTCTGGAACTTCTATTTCATTTCAACAGCCTCCAATACTAAATCTCCTACCTGAGACATAATGGTCTGTACGCCTACTTTTATGATAGCTTAGAATACACACCCCGAAAGCAAATTATTTAAGGATTGAAAGGTACTGATGGACAATTAGATTTGGCAAGCAAAGTGTTTGGGACTTGTGTATTAATACTTAGCTTTCTTTTCTTTCTTTCTCTTTTTGTTTGTTTTTGGAAACATGGTGACTTTTTTTGTTTCTCTATGATTCAGCCTAACATAATGAACAACAAGTGGGTGCGCAGACTTCCACGGTCATTGTTGATGTTATCTTGGTTGTCCGGGTTGACACGGTTCAACCTGGACAACCAAGATAACATGATGAACATGTAATGTTTTATTTATTATCATCATTAGCAGGAGCAATGGGTTTAGCTGCTATAAAATTACTTTTCTTTATTCCTAAAAACAGAAAAAAAATGTGGCTCAAGAGCGGAATGTAAAGAAATTACTTAAATATACTGCAAATTTGTAATACAAAACCTTCTGTCTCAGCTATGACCGTGGATAATGTCCAGCTCTGGCTTTGTTACATTAAAATTGGTCACCACTTAGCTTAATAAAACCCCAAACTAAGGAAAGGGGATGGATAATAATTTTCACAAGTTTTGCTGGTAAAAATAATTATTATATTCTTCAAAGTTTAGCAAAGTCAAAAACTGAACTGGCATCATACAAATTTTCCAAAGATAAAGTTACAAATCCGATTAACCAATTCGAGCCAGACCATACCCCATTATTCAAAGTACAGATGATTAACACATGAAAGCAGATAAAAGTTCATCACACTGTAACAGCCCTCATACCTGAAGTTAAAATAGTATTGTATTTAATAAAGTATTTGTAGTGAGCTAAAGTTTGCTTGAATATGATCTGGTATGTTTGTTTTGCAATTTCTTGTAAATCAGTGTATATAGACATTGTTTTACGAAAGGAAATTATTTAAAGGCCATTTAATATGTTTAAGAATCGAATTGTGCAATAGAATTGCTTAAAAGTGTGTAATTCCAAGTATTAATGCAAGTTGCGATGTCTTCAGGACAATTTTCTACCGTTTAAAATGATTTCTGTAAATAATTTTGTGTTTAAATATCTTTAATTTCCATTTCTGTATATTTTGTAATGATGTTAAGTGATTATGTATTAATTCTGATTGTTTTTAATAGGGGGCCTATGTTTAATTGTTTGGGTAATTGTTAATGTTCGAGAAATATCTCGCAGAAGCATTTGAAGAATTCCAGAATTTTCGATAGAGCCTATACAAAGAAATCAGCAGAAGGACAAAGTTTAGTTTACAGTTAGTTTCATACAGATTCACTTTGGAACTGTCAAAGATTACATCAGTACTTCAGTAGTATCTCTGGATTGTATCTTTGCATGTAAACAATATCGCTGATGTTGTTTTGAAAATAAACAAAAATCTTAAACTGAACCTTATGATGGACTACTTAAGTAATTACTATATTAAATTAAACCACTGAAGAACCTGACAACATGCTTCTAAATTTCAACTTGTCCACCGACGACCGACACTTAAGTTATGCCAACGCACCCCATGGCGTAAAGTTCTGCTTCAAAACTTCATAGTAATGTTCTAACGGAAACTTTCAAACTGAGAAATGCCTACATTGTGCCACAAAGTAGTGCTCTAAATGAAATTTGCTGGTCAACTGTGGGAGGACGAGGAAGTTTCTGGGCTAATATTTATAGAAAACGACTATGGTATTCGTATCTCATGCTTCTAAACTTCCCTGAGATATTTGACCTTGACAACTAAAATAATCCTATCGCTCTGAACTTATGAGAAGAGGAAGATCTTGTAAAAAGCGTTAAATATTATTCTTATGAAAAATTTTGTAGCTTTAATAGTTTAGCAGTAAAAAAAATTTATTTTAGTGCGATTCCCAACTTTTGTCATTTTAAAATTACGAAATTGGAATAAATTTTATTTTATTCCTAAAGGGTTGCTCTTTCATCTGATATCAAATGAAACATGTGTACTATTATCAAAAGATGAAACAAAATTATTAATCCAAAAACAGAATCTAATCAATTAATATTTTAGAAGTTATCAAAGATATCGCTCTGTGAGTGGCTTTAAACAATTCTATGTAGGTACATCAAAAATGATTACTGAACAAATTTAAAGTCTCTACATGCTTTCTTCAATTTATTACGAATTTTCGAAATGTCACTCCAGCGAAATGCTTGAGAATAATGCAATAGCAAATACTATCTCAAAACTGTAAAAATCTGATTTCTAGCTTGAATTAACATAATAACTGACTTTAGAAATGATGTGCAATACTATCCAATCTAACTCGTGGTTCAGAGGACAAATTTTGTTACACAGTTACCAAATTTTTAGGATACGGTACCTGACAAATTCCAAATCATTTGGATTAACAAGAAAAATAAGAAAGTCTTTATCATAAAAGTGTTATATAAAAAAAAAAAAACATTTACTAGCTGCAAAATGTAAAGTAAATGTTAGTCCCTTTCTGTTTGACTAAATTTATGGGAAAAAAAAACCCTAGAAATTCTTTCTTTCTTTTTGTAATCTTCAATTGAAACTATTGAAGCATTGAAAATTTATTTGCCATACTATATATGTGATAAACTAAAATGACTGTGTTGCATTCATAATTAGATTTGGGCATCCCTTTAAAATTAAGTTTTTCGGTATCACAGTTTCACTAGTGCTTAAGTTAAGAGAGAATTTTTACAACTGTATGTACGTTATTGTTGCCAGACATTTGCCAACCGTCTCTTCGGAATTGTGGCTTGGACAATACCAGTGTTTGTGGCCCTATCTACCTTTGGTGCAGTTAATGGGATACTTTTGACTTCATCAAGGTAAGTGAAACATAACTGGAACAAAACCATTAAGTCTTCTGTTTGAACAGCTGAAATGCAGATGATGTAAAGAATAAAAAATTAAATGTAAGACAAGCAAGAATCTATTTTTACTAAACACTATTGCATTAGCTAGAATATCCAGTTATTATAGGTATTATATACCATATTATTACCATTCTTAGCAATATATTTAATATTTTTTTATTAAAATGAAGAATGATAGTGAGAAGTGAACCCATCAACCACCACAAATGAAGGCAGGTGGACCACATTTACCACTATCATCATATTATTATCAAAATTTCTTTGAGTTAACACCTTGAAGTCGGTGCCAATCCTTACAGTGGACTTAATCAGTAAGGTAAAAGAGTTGGTGATGCACAGCAGATTATGTATAAAAGTCCTGGGTTAAATCGTGACTCTCTCTGTTGTGCTTATAGAGTAATACCATACAACTATATTGGTGGTAATTTGTCCATCTTTCCTCTCCCATCTACAGGTCCAGCATTAGTGGGGGTGGGAGGGGAGGTTAAGTGGGTCAAATATACAGGACCCCAATGGTCTGGGTGCCTAGATAAATAGAACTTAAAAACAAGTTTTAAAATCTGCACCTATGATTTTGAACTTTTTTTTTTTTTTTTTGCATTAAAACTTTCAGATTGTTTTTTTTTCCCAAGTTGAAAGTAAAAAAAAAAAATATGGGAGGGGGGGAGGAGGATAAGAATGGTTACCCAGGACCTGAGAATCCTAGTGCAGGCCCTGCAAATCTGTAACAGAATGAATACACTACACAGATAAACATACGTACACAAAATTCTTTCACAAATTTTTGCATTTAGTAATTTACATGCAGCAATTATTATGTAAATTATCTTGGTTGATTTTTGCATTAAAAATTCCATAAAGTACTCCTGTCAATGGACTGTTTTTGGATACTACGTAATTTATCTTATATCTTCAAATGAACAATTCTTGTATACTACCTGACCCGTGTAAACATTTCGCACAGTATCGTGGTCAGTTACTGAATGGTAATATAATAATGTGGAAATAAGTAAATTCAAGTATATTTATTAATGAAAGTTATTTTATTTTGAATAGTAATAATTATCAGTCTTATTGTAAAAAGTAGTTATCATTAAAAATCACCGAGTGTGGTGATGTAATGGTTAGCATTCTGGCCTCGCATTCGGGAGGACTCCGGTTCAAATCCCTGTCCAGGCATCCAGATTTGGGTTTTCCATGGTTTCCCAAATCACTCCAGGCAAATGCCGGATGCTTCCTTCATAAATGCCATGGCCGAATCCCTTAATGTTTCCATTCCTTGCCCCCCATCCTTTCCCGTCTCTAAGGACCTCACTTTTAAGAGACATTAAGCAGTTAAAACAAAAGATAAAAAAATACATGTTCAATTTAAAACATTTAAAAAGTAGATATTTAAAAAATGGATATTGGCTTTGGCAAATGTGATTTGTTTTTCTCCAAACTTCTTTACATAACTTCTTTGAAAGCAATATCAGTAGTTATAATGTTATCACTTACTTTTTTACCATATGTGTCTTTAACACAAACACACATAATATTAGTTGAATCTATGAATGTGTGAAAAAGCACGTACAGGTGCCCATACCAAAAAACAGGTTCTGGTGAATACAATCTTGCACTTTGCAGCATCCGACCTTGTGCTTTATTAATGGCAATTGAGAAGGTTACTTTTATTGGAGATTATTTTCTTATAATTTGCAAAGGCATGCTTGGATCAGAAGGTGAGGTTAATGCGAGGTATGAGTATAGTATTATTGGAGCAAATGAATTTAGCACTCATGATGTAATTGTCTGAATGAATTACCACTAATCTTGCACCATTAATAAATCCCTGATTAGTATTAAGATTTCTATTTGACACAGTATGATTTTTCTTTCAAATATTTTGTGAGAAGGCAAACAGGTGGATCTCAGAAATAGGTCTAGTGATTTGGGTGAAACCTCAAGTTTGTAACACAATTTTACCAAAAAATAGAGCAATTATTGTATTTGATATCTTGCAAATGGCTCTCAACTCTTTTCTCTTTGGTCAGATCAAGGAATTGTTTTATTCAAAATGCCTAGGAAGCCTTCAATAAAAAAGTTTAGCTTTAATCAGACTTAATGCAAAATATTCCATGTTGAACAGATGCCGAGCAAAGATCGGTCACATAGGTACTTATTATTTTCGAATTTGCAAACAAGTGCTCAACGAATAGGGTGTGTGCATGTAGTATTCTTATATTTTAATTTGATTATTTACAGTTATATAACTGTAAAAATTTGACTTAAATAACTATTTTGAAACTGCAATCCAGTTCTGACGATTTAAACATCACCAGTTTGGTGCGCTGCACTGTGATGTCACTGTACACAACTATGTTGTCATATTTGTGAAGTAGGCTTGAAGCTAGGGGTTGGCCTCAACACTGTCGGAACGTAATTTGATAATGACTGTTCCTTTCTGGTATTGGTTATTTTTAAACAATGCGGTCACCACACAATTGAAATAAACGTCAAACATAAAAGATAGCAGCAAAAATAAATATCATTGCACACAATTTAGAGTTCCATGAAAATTGTAATCTTTAGAAAGTTCTTATATAACAGTTCAGTACAAGATTCAAAATAAACCTTTTATTTGGAATTCATAAAAAAA
This sequence comes from Vandiemenella viatica, assembly GCA_031002005.1. NCBI lineage: Eukaryota > Metazoa > Arthropoda > Insecta > Orthoptera > Morabidae > Vandiemenella > Vandiemenella viatica. Next base: position 221,222,977 of record CM061920.1, read on the forward strand.
AGACCAGATTTGTGGTGGACAAGAGACTGGTACTTCAACCACGACAATTCACCTGTACACACATCTGTCTCTGTCAGACAGTTTTTGGCTAAAAATGGCATGACTCTGCTGCCCCATGTGCCTTACTCGTCTGACCTGGCTCCGTGCGACTTTCTTATTTCCATGCAAGAAAAGGGGCATGAAATGACACAGATTTGGCAAAATTGAAGGAGAGCAAGGAAAAAATGAGGGAGGAGCTGTCTGCCATTTCTAAAGATAACTACAGAAAATGTTTTGAACAGTGGAAGCACCGGTGGGTCAAATGTATTAGTTGTAATGGAGAGTATTTTGAAGGGGATAAGTTTGTTTTGTAAAAAATTTGAAAATATATAGGTTTTAAAAAATAATTAAGCTTTTTTGGTACCCCCCGGTATATGCATACTAAAATGATTTGTGTAGTAAATAAGTTCATGAAGAATTGTTAAGTTGTTAATGGTAAGGAAGAAACGGCATCTTAGAACTAGCCTGAAGAAAGTGTAGGTTTTTTAGATGCTGAAGAGGAAGGGATAGTTTTGAATTATACTATTGTCATTTTGATTCTTCAATACTTTTTCTGCAATCTACACAAAATACATTGGTCCCTCTTACATCCTAAAGTAAAAGTGGATTTGTTCAGCCCACTCACATCTTTCCTATTGAAATAGACTTAATGTACTCTGCAGTCACTGTCAGTTATCTGCTATTATAGTTCTTTTCTAGTGTCATAGATTTAACCTAAGTTACTTTTTTCCATCGTTCTATGCTTCTTAAAGTGTCATTTGTATTCCTCTTTTACACTTATTTCTCTCTTTTTCTCCCTCTCTCTCTAGCTCTCTTTCTCTCTTTTTCTCCCTCTCTCTAGCTCTCTTTCTCTCTTTTTCTCCCTCTCTTTCTCTAGCCCCCTTTCTCTTTTTTTAAAGTTAATAATTTGTTAGATGCTGTGTTAGAGGGTTCACGGGCTTCCTAACATTATCATCTATTTTTTATGTTCAGGTAAAACACAGTAGTTATTGATTCAAATGAAAAGGGTTCAAAATGAAGAAATTGCATAACAGCACATTTTAGGTTAAGTAGTCACAAGCTGGCCTTTAATAACATTTATTTCATACTAGAATGTCTCAGTTCAAAGTTGACAATATTTATAATTGAAAATTTACACCAATGTGCTACATGAATAGTCACCGTAAGCGAAATCTTCATAAGAAAAAACAGAATTAAATTTACTATCTCTGACATCATTACACATTCCTTACAAAATATTTAACATTTTATAAAAACAGATAAGAAGGCATATAGCATACTTGAAAAATAATTATTTTAAAAAAAGAAAGTACCGGCTATCTCATTGAATGTTGTCTGGGCAAAAACTCTTTGCCAGGATCATTATATGGGCTTGAGAGCATAAATCCATTTTTATGCAGTTAATACAAGTGTACGAAGTCTTTGCTGTGTTTATTAACAATAAGCATACACCAACACTTCATCAGCTCTTCCTTAAAAAAAGTCCCACGAGTCAATAGGAACAAACATTTGTAAATTTTTGACTAGTCCATTCATTAACAGAGTTGTTAATCCAGTCCCCAAGAGGACCTCATATTGATGCCTGCAGGACATTTCATGTCTCCTCCATTATTTGCCAGTCGTACTGCTTTCGGATCAGTCCTCGATGCCGTTTGCCTCTAATCATAATAATAATAAATATACATAATATATACATAAAATTAGTTTTCTTAAATTAAATAATTTTCTTAGTTCCCACCACTCGAACCACATCTCTTCATTCATATAATCTTGATTGGCTGTGTGGATTCCTTCCATGCCACTGTTTAATGTAATTTGCGTTTATTGGATCTCTCTCTCTCTCTCTCTTTTGATAGTGGTTGACTCTATAATCTTTTGTTTGTGCTGAAACCTTAACCCAACACATCTTGGTTTAAGCAAGAAACAGAAATTCATATTGCCTCTTGAGTAGCATTGCAATGTTCTCACAGATCTTTGTAAATCTAAATTTAGCATGAACACTGATTCACTACAGTCAATTCAGACATGTAAAATTGACTGCCATGGATGGTCTGCTATCTCTAGCTAACTCCACTAGCCCTTCAACAATAGCCTGAAGCAAATAGCAGTTGCCTTTTTCTTCTCACTGGAGTGCTGACCCTGAGAAGAACACTTGCATGTTTCCCTCACAGGATAAACATCCGGTGACAATAGTCTGTCTAGTGTTTTATATGTGTATTGCACCTACCCACTATTTATCAAAATAATGCAGTGTTAAAAATAATTAATCATTCAAATATAAGGGAGCAAAAAAAAAAAAAATAAAAAAAAAATAAATGAAAGTGTAGTTGAAAAATTAAAACTGAGTAAATTTTTTAAGTTAACTTCAGTCTGTATATTTGGAAAGGGCGATAGACAGATTTTTCCAAAATAATGATTTATTTTTAAATTAGATATTGGTGACAATGAAACTGCTACTAAGCAATGAAAATAAGATAGGATAGGGAAAATAACCTGTCACTTACCACAGATGAAGGCAGGAGGGTCAGTCGAACACACAAAAAAACACTTTACAATATTTTGGTTTGTTACCTATCTCGTATAGGAAGTGAGATATGTGGCAGGGGGAAATGTGTGTACAAATCCAGACCTGCCACATGAAATAACCAAAGATGAATCAAGAGGGAAGGGTGAGGATTGTGCCAGTGGTGGAGGCAGAAAGTTGACCAAGGATAACTGAGACAGATTAATCTTTGTGACTGGTTCGGGGACAAAGTTGATCAACACTAACTATGGGACAGAATGATCACATATATTGTCCCACAGTAGTAATTGGTCAGTTTTCTTCTCCCCTCCACCACCACCATCACCACATGGCATAGGTCTGGTTGTGTACACATCTTTCCTGCCTTATCTCTCTCTCTCTCTCTTTTTATTTTCCTCTGGATCTCTTGCCTTCATCTGTGGTGAGTGACAATTTATTTTCCCTAACCTATCTTATTTGAATCGTTAAATTAGCAAAACAATGTGTTTCTTTAATGCATTACAGACATCAATCATTTGTCCTTTCTAATATCATTACTAAAAAAATCTTAGAATAACATTCTAGCTCCTAAATTTCTATTTTCTGCAGAATTTTACTTCCATTACTATATCAAACAAATTATTTCCAATCAAGTCTTATTTTTTGCTGTACAATTCTATTAGCTTTATTCTTTATTTGTTACTAATTCATTATAATACTATTACCACTCTTGTAGGCTTTTTTATGCTGGTGCCTGCGAGGGTCAAATGCCTGAAATTCTGACCATGATTCAGATATCGAAGCTAACTCCTACACCTGCTGTTCTATGTATGGTAAGTTTTTTTAAAAATCAAGAATTCTGGAAAAAGTGTAGTCAAATATTTTGCTTCCTGTCATTGACATTGATATTACAATTGATATGAGAAACAGGCTGGATTACATATAAACTATACATTTTTGGCTGTTTATAAAGGGATTTATTTATTGAATCAGCAAACTGTGTGACAACGGATCTTTCGGGATATAACCAAATTAGAATACTTCAGTTATAAGGTTTTTGACCTAGTTCAAATTTAGTAAATAACTTGAACAATGATACAGAAAATACAACTACAGCAATACACCACATCATTAAGAATTGGCTATGGTTTTCATAATATATCTTTACTTCTATGTGACTTTTTTTTTTCAACCTCTACATAGCCTAATACCTTAAAACTAAATTAGGCTCTACCTTTAAAATCTGGTATTAGACATTCAGGTACAATATGAATACAAAGAAAAAAGAAAAGAAATGTATAACAGTTGGCAATATTAGCACAAAACTTTCTTGTTAGTTCTAAGAAAATTTCGTACTAACATTGACAACTCTTACTTGTAATTTTATTTGTTTTATATTCATATTTCCTTAAAAATATTTAACTAATAGCAGATTGTAAAAGTATGCCCTATTTTAATTTTAAGGTATTAGACTATTAAATGGCATTACTTAAAAAATTCCAAATGCCGCTCCTCTCCCCATCTTGCATCATCCTGGACAGCTTCCAGCCTCTGGCAAGGATTGCTAGGAACACAGTCCTCTCCTGCATATGCTGGATTATTTCTTTGAGTATTTTGTCACTTCTAGTCCTTACTTAAACAGAGAAGAGAAGATAAGAGAATATTTGTTTGTAAATTTATGAATTTATATAATAGATTTTTTATCACATTTAATTTATTCTGAGATTGAAAATTATACTCCTGGATATATATTTTTTTAAATTTAATTTAACTGAGATGGAGTGCATGCTTTGGTTGGCAATTTACCCTACACACCCATTTTTCCCTTTCCCTCTAGCCACCTAATTTTACCCTCTACAAATTTCAACTTTAAATTATTTCAGCCTTTTTGGTAAATTATTCATCATCTCTCTTTGTAATTTATTTTAATCCCTGACCCCTTTACCTACAAAAGAAAATTTTCTCACACCCTTAAGCCCAAAATTGAGTATCAGCTTGTGGTCATCATCTTTGACCTTCCATGCATCTTTTTTAATTCTTCCACCAGTGTCTTTCCATGCCTCGTCGCCAGTATATGCCTTGTATACTCCCATGACTTTCTTTGTAGGTACCAGTGAAACCCTAAATTATTTACTGAAATTAATAACACCCTACCAGGCTATGAAAATGCATTAAGAGCTTCTTGAAGATATATAACTCTGGTCCCTTTCTGAATGAATGATGATGACTTAAATTAATTGCAATGGAGCACACACTCCAGTGGCATTTTTTCTACACACCCATTTTTCCCCTATCATTTTTCCACCTACTTTTTCCCTCTATTAATTTCAACTTTAAATTATTTCAGTGTTTTTAGTAATTTATTCCAATACCTGACCCCGTTCCATACAAAATAAAATCCTCCCACACCCTCCTGCCTTAAATACATCAATATTTCATTTGACTCTGAATTTAAACAGTTTTATTTTCAACATTAAATATAATTGTAGTTTTCCCTATTCCTTTTTTACAAAAATCTAACAATTCCTTAACACTTTCATTAATGTTGCAGCTCTGTTTTAAAAAATTTTACTAGACATTTTTCTGGTATATTGTTTCATTGAAAATCTTAAAAAAAAAAATCTCTCTCAATATTGCTGGAGGGAAGAGTTTTATTCATAATTTAATAAAATTAGAAAATTTCATACACAGAAGTTTTCTATCATATTTCACATATTGTATTTACATTTGAACAAAGTATAATTTAAGTTCTACATCTGTCGAAAATAATCAAGTGAAATTCATATTATCTTCTCTGGCTTGCTAACCCATTGCATTGGCATGCCATTCACAAACCATTAAGTAAAATGACTCGTGTATATAGTACCAGTGTGTACATGAGGGATAAACATGTTGCAACCAGATTGACAGAAAACCAAGAACTTGTAGACAAGAAGTTCCACGAACAAAATCATGTCAACATACTGCACAATTATAAGATATCCAGTACACTTGCACGAGGATTCATGGAAACAAAAAGGTGCTGATTAACACATAAGGATTAAGAATGAGTGTTTCACTTACCAAAAACAGTGGAAATGATAGAAACACAGAAGAATACAAAGAGAAGTTATCACTCATTGTAGCCTATCTTCTGCTTGTGACAAAAGTTTAAATCAAAAAATACCAGTTTATGGTTTTACATGTTTTTATATGCATGAGGCATACTACCATCATGTACTGTGATACTTCTTCCACTCATTATTTTAATATCCTGGCATATCCCAAATCAGGACTTGGAGGAAGTTCAGAGGAGTAGCTTGTTCACAAATGCAAAAATGGGCAGACTAAAAAAATTGAAATTCATCCTGAGGATATTATGAAGCAACTAAGAAAGCTAAAAAATCATAAAGGGTCTGCTGAAGATGATAATACTACAGTATGACATCATAACTTACCTTAAAATGTTATTCACATTGAATCTGAAGACTGCTGCTTACCACTGAACTGGAAAAGTGTGATAGTAGCAGTGGCCCATAATGGAGGGGCAACAAATAGGGTGCAAAATTACAAGCCAATCAATTTGAAATCAGTGGTAGATAAATTGAGATAATGTTATACAATCATATTAGAAATTTCTAAGAGGAAACAAACTGGTTTCCAATTTGACAATATGGCTTTAGGCTGGCTTTACACTGTAAAAGATCTTCGTCAAAGATCTTGTCATATAACCTAACTTTACTAATAAATGATAAAATTTAGTTTAAAGAGTTGCAGGCTAATCACAATCCAACAGGAAAGGATGTTTAAAACCATTTTCTTACAGTGTTTAGGCAAATAATAGCAGGAAACAATAAAATTCAATCATACAAATTATCAGCATGCTGTTATAAAAAGAAATGCTTATTTTAAAATAGAAAACTTTCCCTTCATGTTCAGAGATGCAGTAAGCCAAAACAATTAAAAAAAGATAGGTCACTTTAGGATTATAAAATAGTACTGAGGAGATATTTGATTTTGAAATTGAAATTCACACATGGGTAAAATGATCCAAAAAGAAAATAGTTAAATAATTTTGGAGCTCTCAATTTTTAAGTTACAAGAAAGATTCTTAGCTCAAAATATGTATCAAATTTTAGACATACATTATGTAAAAATTTAGAGGCAGTAGGTAAAGGTGAAGTAACATATGAGGGTAGTACAGAAACTAATGCACCACATTTTTTTTCTTCAGTAATTATTTATTGAACACAATGAAACTTATACACAAGAAAGAATGATGTTTCTTGTACACTCCCTATTTTTCCACATAATCTCCTTCCTGTTCTATGGTGTTCCTCCAGTGAGACACAAGAGTGTATATATTCTGTGGTACCACTCCTTGTTCTGTTCACAAAGCCATTTCTTCACTGTGCGAATCACCTCTTCGTCATCCTCAAAATGTCTTCCACAAATGGATTTCTTCAATGGCCCAAACAAGTGAAAGTCTGAGGTAGCTAGGTTGGGGCTATATGGTGGATGGGGTTCCAACCTCCTTAAACTTGCGTGAGGCAGATTTTATCATGTTGGAGCAAACAATCACCTGTGTTGTTATGGTGACTAAATCACCGGAGTTTGGTTAATGTGTTCAAATATGCCTCAGAATTAATGTTGGTGCCTCATGACATCATCAATGAGTGTGACACTATCACAGTCCCAAAACACAGTGATCATGCATGATCTTACCAGCAGAAGCAGTTGCTTTGAATTTTTTTCTTCTGTGGAGAGTCAGGATGGCGCCATTCCATTGATTCTGTTTCAGGCTCAAAATGGTGAACTCAGGTTTCATCATATATCACAATCCAGGGCAAGAAAGCTTCCCCTCAGCTTCAAAATGTTGTAGCAACTCTGAAGAAATGTTTTTTCTGAGAGTTTCGTGTTCCTCCGTAAGACTGTGTGGAACCCAACGTGAACACTTTTTTGCATAATCAAGAGCACCGACAATTACATCAACACTTCTTTTGCTGATTGACAGCTCCCACTCCAACTGCCAAGCTGTTATGCATCAGTCCTCATGAATTAGAACATCAGAATGCTGCATGTTGTCAGGTGTTCTTGGAGCTTTGCAGAACTGCTTTCAGATGGCCTCACCCTCTCTGCCCAGTAACTAACTGTACTTCTGTTGAGTGCTGTTGCTCCATAAACTGCACATAAATGTTTGTGAACAGTTTCGAACTGTTCATTGCTCCACAGTGAAAAATTCAATGATGAAGGCCCACTGCTTGTAACATACATCACTCACAGACACCATGTTGAACCATTGCTGCAAGTACGCTATCTATCGGAAGAAATGGAAACTTTGCACCACAAACTCTGAAAACTTCAAAGAATTCATCCCCATTTGTACCATTATTGGAGGCTGAAATATAGTGCATTAGTTTCTGGGCCACCCTCATATTTAAGAGAAAATGATGAGAAAGTAGAAATTACACACAGCGGAGTTTATTCAGATACAGAAAGTAGAATTTTTGCTAAGCACACTGAACAAGTTTCTGTAAAGATTCATGCAGTATTTTGGCCATAATAAGGAAAAGTAAATTAATAATAAATATGAAAAAATGGCGGTAGAGAGGTGTGGGGCTTAGGTAAAGGGCTACCTCCCCTAAAAGTTTCAGAAAGATCAGAGAAAAAATAAATTTGGTAATATCTGGTAATATCTAGATATCTTCCGCAATCCCGTCTTCTATAAATAGAGCCCCTGAACCCTAGGAGGGGGCAGTTGTTTGAAAGTGCTTGTACAGAGAAATTGGGTCAGTGTGCTCCTAATTTGGCATGATGTTTGGAGAACTAGGAAGTCTGAGGCAGGTGTGAGACTTGACGGTCGGCTGTGTTGGAGTGACTTCAACAGATAGTGGAGAAGTGTTCATATTAGCAATGTAATTGAACTTATGCAATCAGGGGTTCATAAGGGGTTGCTTTCTGCTTGTCTGGGGGTTTAAAATCTGCAGTCGTTTATTTCAGAGAAGCATTTTGATGCTTTAAATTTGGTTACCAAATGATGTAATAATTTCTGAAGAATATATAGTTTGAACATTTTATGAAAGTCTACAGTGAACACTATTTAAATAACCTATCTTCATCCCCTGAGGTACAACAGAGAATTGGTGACCGGACAACCGAATATCCTTAGCCTACATTAATGGTCATAGTTTAGCGAAGCTGTAATGCACAAAACCCATGCAGCAGATCGTCTAACAATCTTTTGTAAAAGATTTTATCATATTTATTTTATAAAAGATATTTATGATATTCTATCAGGCCCACTGCACTACAAAAAATTTTTGATCATAGTTCTCTGAAATGAATGTAGTAAACTTGTATGCTTGTGCAGCCACAGGAAGTGCAGCTGTCACAATACATGTTTTATTGAAAAATAAGAAGAGAAGCAAACATATCATGGATTGCAAGACTTGATATCAAAGGAATTCATCAAAGTTTAGTGAAAGAGCTGCAAGTGACATATTATAAAAATTATGGTTGAAGCTTCTGCTTAGGGCCAATAAATTCGTACCACTATATTTTCAAAAATTTCTAAGTTAGAATTACTACCCCTGAACCTAACGATATATACAATTGTGTGTCTATTTTTATGGTGTATGTGTGGTGGGTTGTACTCAATTGTAGGTGGTGAATCTACATCATTCTGCAGTATGTCACCCATATTTCTTAGCACATTCCCTCTGCTATTATTCCAGAAACCTATCAAGTACTTTCTTCTTAATCCATTAATTTTCTTTTTCACAACAACACAGCGTTCTTCCATAGAACTAATAATTAACTTTGCAGTCTTTGTGTAAGTGACTGCATTTTTTTTTCTATTATTAGACAATAGTATATCTATTTCTGACTGTACAACATTTTCTTCTGTTTATAATCAGAAATATTTTTTTTTTTTTATGGGATTGGCAGTCCTAACACACTTCATTAACTTTGCTTGTACCGTTTTTTTTGTTTTCCTTGGCAGAATGATGAAATCTTTTATAAAATGTATTGTATTACATTTTATGAAAGAAATTGTCAGTAAAATATGTTCCATTGCACTATATTTTATAAAATATATTTTACCAAAGATCTTTGAAAAAGATATTTTACAGTGTAACAACAGCTTTGGGCAAGGATGTTAGTGGGGTATATATAAGATGTTTTGGAAGAAATGGACAGGAGGTGAAGTTGATAGTGTGGCACTAGATCTTTCTAAAACTGACAGAGCCATAAACTGGTGTTAAATTAGTATTAATAATAGTAAAAACCATTGGAATGGATAATGGCAAAGTCACTTGCTGGGTAGAGGATTCTAAAAAGATGAAAAGTAAAGAGTTTGGGTAAGAAACTCAAATTAAGCGAAAATGAAAGCAGTAGTACCAGAGAGTAATGTATTTTGGAAATGGCTATAGTGTTAATGGTTTACAGTTAGGTTGTTAGCAGATGACACAATGTTATAAATAGACACAAAATGGGAAAAGGTTGTGAAAAGCTGTAGAGTGACCTGAACAGGATTTCTAACTGGGTAGGTCAACATGGAACATATAAATTCAAAAAAAGAATCATCTTATTAGGTATAAAGATAAAAAACTAAAGGTTGATTATGATTATAGGACCTGAAAGTAAATATGTTTGCACAACATTTGATAACTCAGATGGACAGGTGGTAGGAGACGATTTAAAAATTGTTAGAGAGGGTGAAAGGAGGATGTACCAGAGAAGTTAGAGAATTGGATTACACAACTTTGGCCAAACCATTGGTTGAATATGGTGTGTAGTGAGGAACCCATATTTTGTGTGTCAAATACAAAAGTAGGAAAGGGTGCAAAGGAAGGCAACTGAATTTTTCTGTGGAAATTACCACAATAATCGTATGATACAGGAGCTGGATTAGGATTTATTGGAAGACATAAAGAGGTTGAAGAGTGCTGGGACTGTAAGAGACATATATTGGTGATGTGCCTTGGGAAGATGTTTAGAAATGACCATCACCACAAGCTGGAACACTATTACAGCCATAAGGGAGTGTGGATTATATATATCTGTATATATAATTAATCGATTTTGTGTGGACTGGAATAAATTTCTGAGTGATGAATAACTTACCAAATACACCAATGGAATTTAAAATTCATAAAAGGCAAAAATTGGAAAGTACATGAAACAGTAAAAATGGATGTTGTAGGGAAATTGACACCAAATCATACACTACCTTGCAATAAAATAAAATTAAAACACTATTGATGCTTGCCATTAACAAATATTGTAATTCTATTTAAAGCTATACTTGTTATTGAATAAGATAGCGTAGGGTAAATCACATGTCACAGATGAAGTCAGGAGGGCCAGACAAACACAATTCACAGTACTTTGGTTTGTAACCTTAATCATGTCAGAGGCTTAACATGTTTTTTCTATTTTTTTTCATTTTGCCATACTGCTTTCATCTGTGGTGATGGGTGATTTTCCCAGTCCTAATTTATTTTCAGAGTTTCATTAGCACCATAATTCATATATATGTTATAAGAAACATATATCAATGTATTTCCCTATAGCAAATATACACATTTTTTTGCTTTTTTTGATGTTAATTTCTCTTAGAATTCATTAGTATTTATTTACCACATTCTGATAAATCTGATTGTTTCAGAAGATCTTAAAAATGTAAATCAGTTAGTTTTCTTCTCATGTTTCAGGCACTGCTTTCAATGCTGTACTTGACAGTATCAGATATATTTGCTCTTATAAACTACGTGGGGTTTGCCACATGGGTAAGTTTTTTTAAAAATACATTACATGTATTCATAAAAATTCCAATTTATTTTTAATTGCAAAAGTAGAATTGTATTTCTCTATACAGTAGAACTCCAACTATCCAAACTCCGACTATCCGAATCGCTAATTATCCAAATCGCTTAAGGCAGTCACATTAAGATGTGCGTGGAACAAGTTGAAAGGTATAACAACTGAAGAAAAAAGGAAAAGGAGAAAAAGGAAAAAGAAGCTCAAGAAAAGGAAAGAGAAGAGACAGAATATAGGGATGATGTATCACTTGAGGAATTCAGAAGCATTGTTCTGAAAATTCCTGTATGTTCAGAAGTAGTGCTGAAGATTTGGGAGAGTGGGTGGTGTGTGATTCGTCAGATCCTGGGTTTGAAATTCTAAATGAAGATGAACTTATTGAAAGTGTTGAGGAAGAAGATTACCTTAATGTCAAAGTTAAAGCAGACACGGGACCATCAGCTAGTCAAGCGTTTGCCAGCCTTGAAACTGTGTTGAAGTGGATGGAGCATCAGCCCGAGTGTGACCACATGCAACTTCTCACCGTCATGCGGATTGGTGACTTAGCTGCCCAAAAATGGATTAATACAGTCAAACAGCTTACTTTGAATGAGATATCCAGCAAGCAATGACTTTTATTTAAATTTATTTACTTTTTTATGGTACATGCATACTGTACTAAAGTACAGCACTTGTAAGTGCACTTTCAAATTAATTAATTAAAAACTCTTTTTCTTTAAAAATAGTTTTTTCTCCCAGTTTCAACATACATACAGTAATTAATTAAAATAGACCATTTTTCGGGAAAAAATCCAATTATACGAATTTTTTATTATCCGAATGGGGTCCAGTCCCAATTGATTCTGATAATTGGAGTTCCACTATATTGATATTTACTGTTGCCAAGAAATTAAAGATTCACTATAAAGAGTTGTGCTTTTAAATGAACATATGAAACATTTTAGAGATTTCTTTGTGAGATGTGCTTATTCAATATATGTTGGTATAAAAAATCATATTGTATTCACTCAACAAGGTATAATGAACAGTCAGGTATTAGAGTATCTAAAGTAAGTTTGATTAATTTTGGGTCAAAACTTTTCTGTGAATACACTGTTTCCCACTTAAAAATTGACTTGTGCAAAGGTGTGCAACTAGGAATTTTATTTATCACTTAATTTGATAGTAAGCATACATAGAATAATCTCTGCATGTAAACAAATATGCAACACACACGTTTGACAACTTTTCAAGCGTTAACTACTGGAGATGTAAACTTTTGCAATCTGTTGCATGGTGTTTAGTATTGGGATTTAAATACTGAATGAAATTAACTGAAGATGCAGCAGAAATGTGAGTGAAGGTAAAAATTTGGTAGTATTTGGAAGATATATATAAATGAGTGCTTTTATTTCTGTGTATCTTACAAAGAATGTCAAGTTTGATGTGTTAAATGAAAGTGAATCATGGTAAATTAAAGGAAAATTGTTCTAATCCCAATGCATTTTTATGGATGTCCAAGTGATGAGATTGTACAATCATAGACGGCAGTGAAGACACCAAGCATGGTGGGCGAGCATTTATTCCAGAGGATGCATGTTTGATCTCCAGTTTGGCCATTCAAATTGTGGTTTTCTATTATCTCCTGAATAACTTTAGGTAAATACTGGGATAATTCCCTAGAAAGATCATGGCCAAACTCCTCTAGGTTTCTTTTGTCAATCCTCTCCTTGCTCTACAGATGTTGACTTTAATGAACAGTTAAGTTGTAGCAAAAAAAAAAAAATAGTGTGGGTGAAAAGATTTGTCAATTTAAAAACATTGTACTTGAAACTGAAACATTTTTCAATTCTCCCTTTTAACTCATTGCTTATGGCTGGATTTGAACTGTAAACCACATAAACTAAGGCATAACCATGGAAAAATAATTCATTGGAATGGAGACAAGGCAACACTCAAGGAAATCGCACTAGCTGTCCAGCCATTCAGTGTATTGCAGTGAATTGCATCAAAATGGCCCTTGCATCACAGTGGCAGAGGGAGATAGGGGAGGGGGAGGTGTAACTGCTACATCTGGCTGAAACTATTTATTTAGTGCATGATCAATAATTTTTTCTGTTTTACTAATTGAAATGCTAAGATTAACCACATCTATTGGATTTTCTTGTATGATGTGAGTAAAATACAGTTTATATACTTTTTCTATAACAGTAAATTTGTTGCAAAATGGATGCATGTGATTTATGGGAATAAAAGCAGAAATACTTGAACTATGAACACATTAATATATAAAACATTAAGACTCTAACAGCCCTAGAAATTATTTCATACAGGAAGTTGTACTTGCCTTAACAGAAAATTTTACACTGTGTTTCAGCTGAGCATTGGAGTTGCTGTGTTATGTTTACCATGGTTACGGTGGACACAACCTAATCTGCCTCGACCCATCAAAGTTAATCTTGTCTTCCCCATTATATACATATTAGCAAGTTTATTCGTGACAGTTGTGCCCATGATAGCCAGCCCTGTAGAAACAGGTAAAGTATTTAAATGATTCATTTTTCTTTTTTAAAAAAAAAGGAAAAAAAGAAAAGAACTTGTCATAGTTGTTAAAAATACTGTTATAAAAAATACATTTAAAAAATTTAAAATAACTTTTTTTTTGATTAGACTAAAATAAATCCAATTGGACAATATTTTCCATTAATAACATTTAAATTTTTATGCTGATCTGTTATTTTTGGAGTCGGTGCCAGCTGTAACATTGCGAGGAAAGAATTACAGCACTTTATTTGCTGTTCAAGGTGATGGGGAGTACGCACAAAAATTACAAATATTTTAAAGAATGTAGTAGGGAAGATATTGTTTTCGCAGGAGTCAGTTAGAGGAAAAAATCAGACTGTATTTTAATCTGTGGCTCGGCCTTGTTGGTGGTCGAGGCATACCTCTGGCACTTCGGTGTAGTAAACACCATACAGTTAGTATAATATAGGTATATCATCTGTATGTTACAGGTTTCTTGAAACATTTTTTTTCCGGTAAATTATATATATTATTGTCATTTCCTATTGTTGTTGTTTTTGTTTTTCTTGGTTTGGCTAGCACAGACTTCAAAAATAACTGATTAATGTAAAAAATTTCGACACTGGTATTGTAAAATATTATCTATTAAGATTTATTTTCTTCTAAGCAAGGTATAAAGTTATTTTAAAATTTTTAGCATTGTTTTGAAGGTGGTTTTTGTTTTTTAAACCAACTATTTTATTATTAAATTTTTTGTGGTAATATAGTTTGTTTTGTATTTTAAATTTGGAACAACAATTCTTATTTTGTAAAATTTTCTGGTACCTATGTAATAAGGCACTTGCTGGCAAAAAAAAAATTAAATTAAAAATGTTTGGCTCCAGCTCCAGGTTTAAAACTGACTGGCACCAGGAATATTTAAGAGTAGTGTTTGATCATATGAGCTACGCTAGGTCGTTCTGTCAAGGGCGTAGCAACTATGGGGCTAGGCGGTGCAGTGCATCAGAGCTCCTACGCACAGGCAAGCATACCTCTGGACCCCAAAGTGCACCTCTGGGGGCCCCCAAGCACAATTCAGAGGCCCAAGAGCCTTCATGGCAAACTGGTGACCTTTTTTTTTTAGCTCTACAGTTGTTTAAGGGGGCCCCTGAGACACAGGAAGCCCCTCACTGCTCAGGGGGGCCCCAACCACTGTTCAGGGGGCCCCTAAGTATAACTCGTAGGCCCCATCCTCGGCTCAGGGGGCCCTTACCAGCATCACAAAGCAAAAAAAAAGTCACCCATCTGGCCTGAGGGCCCAAAATAAATTTTTTGCACCGGGGCCCTTGTTGACCTAGCTATGCCACTGCTTTCCGTGGTCCCAGAGGAAGCAAATTGCACATCTTGCCTCTGATACAGTGGCTTACTATGCATCCTCCAGGCAGATCTAAAAACCCTACAGATTGTGGACTAAGTTAGTTTATTATTATTATTAATTGCGATAGAGCTAATACGCCGGTGGCAATACCCCTAGTCATCTAATTACTCCTTTTATATTATTTTTTAAATTTTCTTTTATAATTGCAGTGTGAAATTAGTCCCCCATTTAAATTTACAATTTGCAAATTTTAATTTTAATTCCTTAAGCATTTTGGTAAATTATTCATTACTTCACTTGGTAATTTGTTCCAATCACTGATACCCTTATCGACAAAAGAAAATTTTCCCACTCCCTTATGCACAAAATAGAGTGCCAGCTTGTAGTCATGGTCACCTTTCCCTGCCCATGCACTATTCTTAATTCTTTGACCAATTGTAACACATTAAACTGTTGTGAACAGATAGCACTAAACAGTTCTGTCCCTAACGGTGTGATGTTACCTTTGGATAAATAGTTTGTGCTTTGCTGTAAATAGCTGCCACCTAATTTGAATTAACCCCAACTCAGGAAATTTAAGTCATTATTAAAAGTCACTGTTGCTGTTTAAACTAATAATCACTATATTCTTCAAAAACTACAAAGTCACAAACTTATGGCATTGGAAATATTCACCAAAGAAATTTAGTTGCAGGGACAACTAACCCATTTGAACCAGACCAACCTCATGACCCCTAATTGAATTACAGTGACATGAGGGATAATAATGCTGTCAAATGTTAACCTAACAGTCCACAACATTTGCCCGGAAGTTGTTCATATTTGTCCGCCTAGCCTCACGCCCGGATCGCGCTACAAAGTAGCGTGGTCTCACTCCACTTGATTTTCAATGGCTGTCTGGATGTGAGCCTGGGGCTGCTATTTATAGAAAGCGTGTGGGAACGCTTTTTTTTTCCCCGGTTCACTTGAAAAGAGTCCCTACCCCACATGGACAAAAATAGCCTTCTGCACTCGACGATTGTAACATCTGATGTCTTAAAATCTCTAAATAAATTCCTATCTGGCTGAAACTGACAGTAGTTAGGCAGGCTTATAAATGTTAGAATCAATCTAAATAGATAATTTTTGTAACTTTAATGGTTTGGCCGTAAAAAATTATTTTATGAAATTCCAAAAAAATGTTTATAACTTCCACAGTTTTAAGGCTACAAAGCTGGAATAAATTTTAACCTGCTTCTAATTTTCTGCTCTTACATTTGGTAGTTAGATCACCTTGTTTACTATTTTCTGACAGGTTAAACTAAAATTATTATACAAATTTTAATTTCGAAAACGGATAGCTTTTAGAATATTTAATTTACAGCTGGAAACCTACTTTAAACAAATATCCGTGGTTTTATCTATAAAATTTGAAGTTTTGAAGTTGCTGTCTGACTTCCCTAATTTGTTATCAAATTTTGGAAAATCCTTCATTTGGACGATGTCTGTCCCAGTCAAATCATCACTGTGTAGTTCCCGCTGAAATCATAAAAAAAAAATTACTTTCTGTTGTCTTGACCCAAATACTTTACTAGTTCTTAATAAAACTTACTGTAGAATGTTCATATTAAATTATTCTTTCTTTTAAATATAATCTCTTCTACTGAATTGCCTTATATTCTTCTCACTGGTCTGCTCCACATTTATCAAGAATTTTATTAATTTTACAAAATGCTTCAAAACCCTCCTTTAAATTCTGGTAAATCTCTTCATCCTTTAGTATGCTGTGTAAGACAAGATATAAACTAACTTTCTATCTTCTAAATTATGCCTTCTAGAATTTCAAATATGTAATTGTGTCTTAACTTAGTACGCCGGCTTCCAACTTTTAATGTCTTATAACTCTTTAGCGGAATTTTCTAGCTACAAGGTTCCTATCCTCATTTTTCAGATTCATCCTAAATAGCTCTAAAAAATGAAGGCGATGTTTTCTATTAGAAAATATTCTCAATCCAAAAACCAGATGTGTTGACACTATGTTAAGGTTTTGTAATCTGATTTATGAGTTTAATTATTAAAGGGGCGGCAATCTCACAGTTTTTTGACCGATTTGGAAAACTCCTAGATCCACAAATTGCTGTGGTTAGACAGGGGGTGGCATAATTGGTATTGCATAAGGACGCTCAAACAGCTAGCAGCGACCTGAGCAACATATACCCCATACATTCCCAGCACTCTCTTTACCCTCCTCCTTGCCTCCAATTACTTCCCAATCAAACTCCTTTATCATATAAGTTACTATAATAACCTATAATAATTTGCACAAACAAATCTATTTGTTCTTTTCTGCACATCATCAAACTCCTATGTTTGATAATCAACACCACCATATTCAACTAATGGTCTGACCAAAGTTTCGTAACCCAATTCCCTAACTTCTTTGGTACATTGTGATGTTATCGATGATTTGTGAAGTAGTTATAATTCAGTTCTTTCGATTCAAATGGTTTTAGTTTAGTGTATATTATTTTAATCCACTAGGGATTACATCGAAACTGGTAATATCTGAAGATGCAGGTTCTTTTAGGCAATGATAGTCCCAAACACCTAATCTACGCTTCTACGCTGGTAGCCACGATCTCTTGAGTATTTATTTTCATAGCAACCTATGTATTCTTGCTTTCTCTAAGAGTATATATTATTAATTTTCATTCCTGCTCAAGGAGCTAAAGATTGTGTGTGTGTGTTTTTTTAATATTTCCGTTATATCACAACATCCTCTCATCACCCTCTTCAGTAATTAAAGAATTTTGTAACCTTTTCATACAACTGCTCAATGTGCTCTGCCCAGTTGAGTTTGTTGTCAAAAGTTACGCCAAGATATTTACACTTCAAGCCTTCAACAAGCAATTCTGACCTCACCCTACAATCATAATTAACCTTTAGTTTCCTATATGTGTAGCTATAAGCAAGACTCTTCTTGGCATTAATCTTCATTCCATGCTGAACAACCCATTTAGATTTTTTATCCAGGTCCACATACTTATTTCAGCCTGTCAAATCTTGTTTCACCAATAGACAAAAGTAATAATAACCATACTTATGTCAGTATACCCTCAGAAACATTTTAAAGGGTCCTTAAAACAGTTAAAACTAACAGCAAATCATTTTAGTAGTTTGAGAATCAGAAAACATGTAATTAAGAAGAGTTTGAGCTATTTTATAAGTTTTTGAAAGTACTATAAAGAAAGTTAAAATTTTTTAGAAGCCTTTTGGGCACATTCATTTTCAGAGGTGTAAGATGGGATGACAATTCAAATTAGGTCTAACACTTGTGTTTTAGAAAATTGTATTAAAGAGATATCATATGGGATCTTGCAGGCTCATGGTAAAGATTTGACGATAAACAGTTTTCACCTGATTTTCAAGGGATAGAAATTTTTTTTAGCTCAAACTGTTCAGCATAAAATAATACGCAACATATGGAAAAGATAATCAATAACTAACTTGAAAGTATGGTTTTTAGCTAAAATAAGAGATTTCACTGACTTTGCAATTCAGCATTTCAAGATTTAAGGTCTGAGAGCATAGAAATGACATTTAAATTAAAGAGAATTTTTCACTGAACACACAAAGGGATTTTTGTAAAGATACTGACAATATATAAGCCGTAAAGGGAAATTAAGGTTTAAACGTAATGGCTGCTGCAAAGCATCATTTTGGAAACAAAGGATTAGCATTAAGGGAAATAGATAATGAAGAAATAATATTACTGTAAGATAGAGAATCAAATTTAGAGACGTTTGAGATATATTACAGATCGTTTAAGGTACCCTTTAGTTCACCAAAAATATTCCCACTAGCTTTCTATAGATTCTATAGATCAATTTTGAAGTCACTTATGCAAGACAGAAATTTTATGTAAAGTAATTTTCAACTTGAATGGATTTTCCTGCATTCATTTCCACAGCGAAAACTCGTCATTAGAATCATTTTAAAGTGTATTCATTATGTTCAGAAAAATTTAGTTTAAGAGATAATTCAGCTTGTTTACATTTTGAAAGATGCGATTAGGAAAGCTAATATTTAAGATTTGAAATAGCTTTCAATGGAGTAAAGTCACAACTGATCTTTTATCACCAGCTATAGTCAGCACTGTCTAGAATATTTTGAAAGTAAAATTAACTAATTACAGGCAAAATTTAATTAGCAGTTTTTATTAAGAGAAAAAACTAAAAGGAATAGAATTGATAAATTTACATCAATGGATAATCCAAATTGCGAATATATAGTGGTTTTGGTAAAAAGTTTAAATATTAGTAATTAAGATTTCGAAAATAGATTGTAATTAATTATTGTTGGTATGTGATATAGTACGCCAAACTGGTGACATAGGGACACTTCAAGGTAAAGCTTATAGAAATCCTTCTGAATGTTGAATTAAATTAAAATAGATAGAATATTATATTAATTGCAAGCTAAACCATTTAGTATACTGGAAGATATTAATGTTTGAAAAAAGTTACTGACGTCATAGGCATTGGAAAGCTTATAAAAATTCCTGCATGACGTCATAGGCATTGGAAAGCTTATAAAAATCCCTGCAGCCATCATGAATTGATCCAGTCTTCCACCAGATTTGAAACTGTTATCTTCGTGTCAATTCGCTGAGCGAACTGCTCCACGCGGTAGTGGTTGCGCCACGTCGTAACGTGCCGTAATCATATATTCTCCTTTGTTCTCATGTATACTCGCTAATGTTAGGGGG
This sequence comes from Vandiemenella viatica, assembly GCA_031002005.1. Lineage (NCBI taxonomy): Eukaryota > Metazoa > Arthropoda > Insecta > Orthoptera > Morabidae > Vandiemenella > Vandiemenella viatica. Next base: position 221,242,927 of record CM061920.1, read on the forward strand.
ACTTAGTGAGTTTGTCTTCTTGTATAAATGTGCTTAGCCTGTCATTCTTCAATGGAACTGTCATCTGATGTCTTATCTGCAATTCTGGTACCGACAATGTAAAAGTGAATTTTATCACGCATACCAGGATTTTCTGATTTTAAGACTGTGTCAAATAAACTTATTTATTACACCCTTCGCATTTGGGGTTTATAATATGAATGCATGGTGGTTGTTTCATTAAATATTAAAGGTACCAGAAGGCTACACAGGTAATGAACTTTTATGTTCATGGTTTAGGCAAAGTGTTGCAGTCCCCTTGCACATTTATGCCCGACAATCGGTAACACTCACATATTTGGAGATAAAAAGTTTTTAGCTGACTTTGAAATTATAGTCAGAGTAGATTTTCACTATCAAATACATTTGGGATCAAGAAATGTTATATGTCAAACGTTGAGAAAATTTTTATAGAATATTTTGATAATGGAATCATTTCACACACTGAAGAATTTTAAGAATGATGACAGATCAATGCTTTTACAACTTAAGCTCGAAATCCACGACATCTAGGAGAAACAGTCTCAACTAAAATTGATGTTTAAAATATGCTTCACAACATATCAAAATTTCAGAAAGATCAGAATAAAAATAAGGTATCCCTTTGTCAGATCATGCGTATGCTGTCAGCTGGGCACAATATGGATATAAGTAGGCCAAGCTAGCCTCAAGGTGCAGCAGTAATCTAGCAGAAATTTAACAGGGAGGGATGTCAGTCGGTCCCGGAGACGTAAATTTTTTTTAGTAGTAACGCAACAGTGGTGTGGGCTCACTCTTTAAAATAAACTTTTAACGTTCATATATTGGGGGTTAGGAAGAAGTTGCTTACTGTGCGAGGATGGTTTAACCTGTAATCCTTTATTTTGGATAGAAGTCTGATGCTTTTCTATTAGACCCTATGCTGATACCGAGTTTAAGTAAGAACTTCTGCAAAGTATATAATTTTTAATTCATCAGAAAGTTTGAAGTTGTGTTTTGAGAACATACCTTTATCCCTTGATGTTTTTATGAGGGATTGGCAACCGTTAAATAGAAACTGTAACGGTACCAGACACGATCACGGTTAAAGTTCAAAGCATTACTGTAAGCCCACCCCAGCAAGCAGGAGTAGTTTGACACAGCCTATTATTTGGAGTCGTTCTAGATTTTTTTTGTAAACTCAACTTTCTAGCCTTTAACATTGTAACTGATTGGTTAACTTTCCCTGTCCTGTACTGCATACACATTATATTATATTCCTATTTATTACTCTTATCACAAAAAGTTAGAAATAATTAGAAAAACCATTTTTAATACTGTTAAATGCATATTTCTTAAATATTTATTTCTGAATTTATATAATTTGTGGTTCTTTTTCAAGGTTACGGTTGCCTTATGATCCTTACATCTGTTCCTGTGTACTTAGTATTCATCTCCTGGAAAAATAAACCTAAATCAGTGCAGAAATCTCTTGGTAAGTTGACCCTTCAAAACTATCCAGCTAGATTTAGAGAATTTAAACAATTAAAGTTAAGTTCAGTGTGTTCAAATAAACCAAGCATGTCTCATACATACATTTTTTGTTGCAGTGGTGCAAACTTGCTTTCTACAGTAACTCTTTGCTATATTTGAATGTTGTTCATTGCATCAAAGACATTTAGTTGTAAATATCTCAGTAGGTAGCTCTAATCTCCCTTTTATGAAAAGAACAAACATTCCTCCTATTCATAATCTGACAGAACCTCAGCAGCCTGCATTATTTTATTTCCTCTCAATTATTTTATTCCTGCAGAGAGTAATTTGGGGAGTTTTTTTACAAAAGGAAAATTATTGTATGCTAGTTGAAATGGTTTTTCATAATAGTATCCTTAACCAGAACAGAATAGACCAAGTATTTTATCTTTTATTTCTGTTTAGTTATTAAATGTTTAAAATTAAAGTTTCCTCCATTTCATAATCATTTTCAAACTTTTTCCATATTCAAATCTCATTCCATACTCCATCTTCTAATAAATCAGATTTCACATAACACTTGCCTGTCTTTAAACAAATTTTGATTTAGATATTAAAGAAACAATTAGTACCTCATAAAATATAATCAACCAATTAAATTAGTTGAACAGATGCAGCTTGCGAGTCCATTTTGCATATCACATTTTCATCCAACATTTGTTCCAATGAGAGTGTAACAACTTTTACTATTATTTGTGAACCTTGTAACCCAGATATGCAGTAAACGTCATTTTTAAATGTTAATTTCAAGTTTGTGTTGTAATTAGACCCAATCAATGAAACTGCATGATTAATCAAGCATGATTAGTGTAAGACCTAAGTTTTTTGTAATTATTTATTTAACTGTTATTGTTTGTTTTATTTCGTAGTTGAATGTTGGATGTTTCTGGTTATTTTTCAGGTGCTGCAACTCATGTCCTTCAAAAACTCATGATGGTTGTTCGACCGCAGTCAAAGGTTTTATTTGTTTGTTTCTAATATTGTTTAAATCAATTTGATACCCACTTATATTTACAGAAACGTTAATTAGAATGGCATAGAATTTACATGTTTAAATGCTTTGCATTACAGTAAACTTCAGACATACCTTTTGAACTTTTTCTGTTCAAATTTGCATGATAGTTGGCTGATTCTATGCCTCAAGCATTCTGTAGCAGATCGTGCTTGCATTTTTTTATATGCTTGGAGCACAGAATCTCATCGTGTGTATAAAATTCTACCCTATTCTTGTTCTCATTAATACTTCTTTCTCTCTGTAATAAGGAACAAATTACACATTACCAACACAGATCTGGAATGGAACTGCTATCATAAAGACATTATTTTTAATATTGTTTCCTTTTCTGAAACAGATACAAGTGTGGATACTGATAATTTAATTTGTAGCCATTAATGTAAAGATATGACATTCGTAGTATAATATTTGCACTTTATATATTAAGAATACAGTATGTGTAATGCATATATAAAAAGAACATGTTATAAACTTGTTACGTATATTAGCCAGAGGCTATTTGTAAATAGATGATGATGATATGGGAAGGCAAGACATAAAATACACCCACCATTCACCAAAGTTGAAGGGAGGAAGGCAGAATGCCAAAAATATTCCACAAACACAATATTTTGGGACAGAGCTCATTCAGGCATCCAACATCAACACAGCCACGTGCATATACTGCTGCTCTCCTCCCTTTGACTTTGGTGTGGGGTAGGTGTATTTTACCTTTCCTTTCCATATTAATATTGCCTCATCACATTTATTCCTACTCTATTGTTACTGAGAATAAATGAAATTTAGTTTTTTGACACAACTTTAATACCACTTTCAAACTAAGTTTCTAATCTTTCTCTTGCAGTTAAAATGACCAGAAGAAAGTTTAAATTGGTACCTATTTTCATTTTAAAGTACAAAAGTAAGAATTTGACGTGCGTATAGATGTAGCACAGTACTTTTGAAAGTGAAGCTTCACTGTAGGAATACCAGGAAAAAAAAGAAGAAAAAAAAAAAGAAAACTGAAGTATTTTAAATGTGGTTCTGTAGAAATATGTTGAAAATTAACTGAGTGATCAAAGTATCAAATAAATGTGTTTTGGAAATGATGGGTGACAAAGAAGTTTGTGGAAGAGTTGCAAAAAAAGAATGGTGGGCCTTGTTTTACGATGTGCAGGAGAGGTTAACTTGTTAGTTGAAACATTCAAGGGAAGGAACTGCAGAAAAAGGCAAAGATTAGAATATATGAAGCAGCTAATTGAGGACATAAATTGTAATGGGCATGTCAGATGAAGATTAGCTAAAGATAGTAGGAGGTGGAAGAATGCACCAAAACACTTGAAGGCGTTTTTTAAATATATATATATATATATATATAAAGAAACACATCAAATGATGCATCTACACCCTTGTTCAGATATAGCTGTGTATTTTAAAAATGCTAACTGAATAAACTCTAGCAAAAGTAAGTCATTGGAATATCTGCGCCCCATGTACTATTACCGATATGTGAATCCTCAGAACGTAACCAGGGAAACATATACATCATTGAAACTTTTTGTTAAATTGAAGCAGTGTATTATTTTAGAGCACTGGATCATTTTAAGAATTGCCTCTATGATGCAGAGCTTTTATTTGTTTATTTATTTATTATTATTTTTTTTTAAAGATGTAAAGATTAATTCCTCCAAATGGTGTTTGAAAATTACTTCTCTGTTGTATTATTAGAGTAATTTATTTCAGCCAATACCTGGTATGTCTTGAAATCCTTACCAATCACCACCCTGTTACCTGCTCTGAGCGCTGCATTCAGTTTCAAGCCAAGTGAGTTGTAATGCTCAATTGTCCTACTTCTACAGTAAAAGACCAAAACCCATCTACTCCTAATGACTAATTTCTATCATCTAATACCAGTGAACTAAAATACTCATTGCTAATCAATTAGAATACCCCTACATCTACTCTTGTTTCTCTGTAGTATATAACTCTTCTGGAACATGCTGAAGACCAGCATTCCTTCATTTAACAAAGTATCTTCCCCTATTATTATTTCTAACTTGAGCATTTCCAATAACTTAAAAATCTTTAATTTTTTTTCATTATACTCCCACAGTTCTCTATGTTGCAAACTAGTGGTCTATGTTGTCTTGGTTGTCCGGGCTGAACAGTGTCAATTTATGAAAACCTAACATTTCGGCCATCATTTTGTGGTCTTCTTCAGAGGACTGTCAAGGCTGGAGTCGCTGTCGCCTATATATAACTGCCGAAGAGTGTGCTAATTGTTTGGAGTGATGTCACTCAAGTTACCACCACCAGTGTGGCTGGTCCAATGGGGGTTTACATCCCACACTTTCTGATCAAGCATGATCATATTTGGTCAAGTTGTAGCCCACCATCCGCGTTCGTTTTTTCTGGTCTCTTCAATTTCTAGCGCTTTTCTGATACACCTAGGCCACCATCTGCTTTAATGAAACCGTACACTAGTGTCACTAATTGCATGCCCACTGTCAGCTGAAACTTGTGCTACAGCTGATTTGCTGACATTGTTAATTTTAAGATTTCTTGTGTGTATGCACAGCCTTTCCTTGACCACCTGTCCAGTCTCGCTGATATACAATTGGCCACAGAATGATGGATGAAACATTAGGTTTTCAAAAATTGACACAGTTCAGCCCGTACAACCAAGACAACATGATAATGACCATGGAAGACTGTGGACCCAAAAGCTAGGTTTCTGTTCTCAACTGCAGATGATAGTATTGTTCCAAATACAACAACAGTTTGCCATGGTGTGGGTGAATGGTTGTTATTAATGCTGTAACTTTATCTTGTCTTCATCTCCGAGTGAATGTTAAACTATTTTGCAACTTAAATAGTTCACTCGATGCTCTGGTATAATCTTTTGACTGTGCACCGTCTCGATTCGTGTGGTACCTGACCAATGAGTCAGAAATAATGATAAATAAGTTCAGAAAATAATAAACTTGGTTGCCATCCAAAATCTTGGGAAAATATTGTTCACACACTTGAATAGTTTGTTTAAAAAAATCTGTGTCCAGAAATAATTATAAACCATGCATCACTGAAGTTATTAGACAGCCATTTATTCAAGCGTTCAAAATCATAAGGTCATTACCAGACATGTGCTTAGCTAAGTAGTACAACAATGGATTACAATTTGAATTCAGTTTGTATGTTGAAAACAGGAACAGCATCTTACTGACTAACATTTATTACAGCACTCACTCTTAAAACCTAGTTTATCATTTACGAGAACTCCAGATTCCGACCCATCACTCAGGATCAGGATATTTGTGGATACGGATTGAGTCCAACAGCCACATGCAACAGCTACCCTTACCACTCTTGCCAAGTACTTCCAACTAAGACAAACTACAGAATAATACTGACTAAGTCAAACATGGCAGACCATCACTTTGGTTGTTCATCCAATTAGAATTGACCTTCACCACCGCAGGCTTTTTTTTAGCCTATCTCAAATTTCCACTTGAATTATACACCAGAGATTCTTCTCATTATTAGTCTCTCCATTACTTCTCAACTTTCTTACTATACAGACTTGCACACTCTGTCTTCTAAGCTTTCTCTCTGTCCGGCCACCACCCGGACCAAAATAGTTTGTCCTTTCCCACTTATCTATTTGGGGTTTTGACACTTGCATTACAACTAGTAACAGTATGCTAACTTGTATAAGCATATCATTACCATTTACCTTCATTATAACAACTCTTGACTTAGCTCTTTGCTGTGAAGAAATTTAGACCCAGCAACCTTGATTGTATTTTTTTTTTTTTTTTTTTTTTTAATGAAAAAATTACAAGTGTTCATTTCTGTTTTAAATTTAGTAAATAATTTCTTCAATATTGCAAAACTATGAACAGTACAACTGTACTTCAAAACATAAACTATTGTTGTATTGGGCTGTTGAACTACTAAATTTTGTAATAAACAACAGAGGAAATGTAAAAAGTGGACTGTAAGCTATACCTTTAAGCAGTTTACTAATTTTGTGCAACAAATAGAATATCAAAAGAGAGAACTACAATTTATACACATTGAGAATGGTAAAAGGAAGAAAAAATAAAATGGAGCTTCTGTGCTTTAGTTGTAGTCCTTAGTAATATTCTGGTAAAGGACAGTCATCTTGCACACAGAAAGTTCATGTAAGTGACCAGGGAAATTATATGAAGATGAGCATTCTAAAAAATCAAGCAGCTATTGATTGTCAGCTTTAATATATTAATACTAATTCAATTTATTCAGTCTTATTTAGCAGCTTTTGGATGTAAATGGTTTTAAACTGATTTATATTAGCATAAAAGCCTGTTTTACAATGTGACTTCCTTCTTTTCAACAGCTGGCAAATTTTAAAACTTTCATTTGTACAAATTTAGTGAGTATAAGTTTTTTAGAATTGGATTTCATAAGGTCCAATATTTAGTTTTAAATGTAGTAACAGCTCTGTCTTAATATATTATTTCTTTCATTATTGTTATTTACTTATAAACTAACATTTTTACATTTCAGTAGCAGCAACACGTTTCATGCAGAAAATCCTGATGGTCGTTGGTGCACAGAAACCGGCTCAGGTGTATAAATCTCGATATGGACCAAACAAGCATTGATTCTTGGATGCTGGTGCTTGATTGAAGAGAGAAGTTTGCAACCTGGAACAAGAGTGTTGTGAAAGGGACAGCTGAGATAGAGGATTTGGACTATTTTTTTATATTAGTTCCTTCGATGGACACATGTATGTGTTCTTTGAATCAATATAGCACTGGAGGTATATTTTTTCCCCTGAAACATTCCATGTAAATAATGAAATATTATTAATTGAACTGGTAATTTTAGATCACTTCAAGTTCACAGTTCATTGGTAAATTATTTATTTTCATCACATCATAAGTTATAATTTTACTTTATTCACTACGCTTGAATTTTAGTGTAGCCAATTAATTTTTATGGTTTTAAATCAATATACTGGAGTTCATACTGCCAATTTTAAAATCAATGTGAGCATTTTCTTCTCTCTTCAACCATATGGTAACCATTTATTGATGTAAGACAATACATATTTTTAAGCATTAAAAAGTCATCTACTAAGATTGCTGTCTCCTAGAAATACTCGGAAATAATGGTTTCAGAATGTCGCTAAGAAACATGTAGTGAAATAGATGATTATTTAAAAATATTTTTTTTTTTTTGGATGGAATACACTCCAAATACATAACCATTTGGATTCTGGAAAATGTGTTCAGACCCTATTATGAAAATTGCTGAGAAATGATGTTTAGGGTGAAAAACTGAGGAATCTGTCATTTTAGTTTTACTGTGTTCCTTGGATTCAAGAAGAGATTATTTTTGAAATGCTTAAGTCAGTGTACAATATACTGTATATCAAAAGAAATATTTATTTTAATCATTAGCTAAATGTATCATTATTTTTTAGACAAACTAGGGAGAAAGTTGGGCAGCTCATTTTTAAAATTTGATGTGCTGAATTTTTGGATTACAATATTAACTGCAAGAAAGTATGTTATAATTGACAAATCAGGTTTATTTGATCTAGTCGAATAGGAATTCGTTATGAGCATGCAAATGAACGAAAAACTACAGCAGCCTTATTAATGTCATTGTTTTAATTTTGTAATGATGTTTCAAAGTATTTTATATTTCATGTCGTATTTTAAGCTTTTAAGTCAGAAATGGTTTTTAATTTACAATTTGAAAATCTGTCAACTTACTGAAACTCTGTTTTTAATATTTATTTTTGGGAAAATGAAAACTTTGATTGCAAAAAAAGCTCTTCGTCAGTAAGGATGATGTTTACATAGTTGTAACAACACAACCTTGTAAGCCTTAATCAGACTTTTAACTCACTTATCAGGAAGCATTTCCACATGGCAAATTCAATGAATTCCCACCATTTCCTCATATAAAAATCTCTGTGCCAAAATAACAATGTTGAAGTTTTAAAACATTGATAATTATACTATACAAACATTTTACTTATTTAGAGTCCAGCAAATTTCTACTTGCAGAATACTATTTAAAGAGTAATAAGAAATTACGGCATATTTAGCTCAAGGATACAAGTTTGAAGGAAGAAAGAGAAACACCAAAAAGATAAATTGAGATACTACACTATTTTTTAATGCCAATGACTTATCACATTTTCTGATCTCTACTAGAAGACTAGTTTGCATATCAGTCAGTGATTCATGAATTCTATTGAAGTTTCTCATTTTAAATTGTGAAATTAGACTACCACACTTTGTTTAACTGACCACGAAGATTACAGCTTTTGACCCCATCGAAATGAATTCAAAGTATTTTTTTTTCTTTAAAAAATACTCATATTTTCAATACTATATTTTCCAAAAATTCTTCTTAACCCTTAACTCGAGGGGCTGGCATTCAGTGCAATTTGGGGAAATGGCATATGGAGTTGGCCAGGTGATTTTTCCATCCTCTGCTTGAAATAACTACATATTTTTCCTAATTTATTACATTAATATATTTGGGAAACATATTCGAAAATAATTAAAAAACAGAAAACAAACATTAGTACCTTTTAGAATGAATAAGGAGAAATTTTAGATGGTTATAGTTCTATAGGTGGGGTTTCATCAAGGATGTCACTAGATTTTTCAAAAAATATCTTCTGAACTTGGGTAGTACATCAGTTTTTGAGAAATTTACCAGCATGACTCTCACATGAGATAAGGTTTGTGAAGAAGTAGAAGCCAGATTGAACAGATGGACCAGGCACATTGTATTGGGGAATGTTTCTAGGAGGATAGAGGAGGGAAGGGGTGAATGTTTGGAACGGGGTGTCTGTTATTCACAGCAAGATATAACTCACTTATGTAATCTGTATGCCAGCCCTTCCACTTGAATTTATTCTCTCAACTGCATTTAAGATGTGATGAAATGGAAGCAGTCTGCTTCAGAAAATAAAACTGCAGTAACTTTCAAAGGTCCTGCAAATCACATGAATAATATTGTCTGGCTTAAGAAATCTGTTAAACATAAACAACTGGATACAGATGCCTTGCACTTTAAAGATGTATTTACAACTATATTTTTGTGACACATTAATGAGAAATTTGCTGTGAATTTGCATCTCATCAGTAGATTCAAGATGCAAAAATATAATTACCAATATAAATTCCAAGTTTGATTTTCATCATCTTCCAACTACTACCCCACTTTTCTTCCTGTTAAGGTGGGGATACTGTATATTACATGGACAATGTCATTTGGGAGAAGATAAAAAAAAAGGAAATGACTCATGGCTTTAAAATAAGAATCGTCACAGCAAACTATGGAAAATTTGATGGCCTAGGCAGGAATATAACCAAGATCCTCCTCAATGTGAGGTCCAAACATTACTGATCACCCACTATTCCTTCTAATTCAGATACCATCTGCCTTGTTCATGTGAATATTTTCACTGATAACTGTATTTGGAAAAGGAGTGTTTGTGACATCCCTGTATATTATGTTCTGTGTGTTTAAATTTTTTTGTGCAACATGTAGTTTTGCGGTTGAAATTGGAGTGTGTCTCAGCATTCTTTTAAATGAGTGTACCGAGTATGTTGGGTAATGCTATGGCCTCACATTCGGGAGGATGTGGATATGAATCCCCGTCCAGGCATCCAGATTTGGGTTTTACATGGTTGCCACAAATCACTCCAGCTGAATGCCAGGTTGCTTCCTTCTAAAGGTCATGCCTGAATTCCTTCCCAGCAAAGCAAAAGTAAAGCAAAAAGCAAGCAGCATTAAATGAGCAAAAAAAAATCTATTTTCATGCTTGTACCTTCATGTAAATGAGCTATAATGTAGTTCACCAAACTTCCATGTAGTAAGGGATGTTTTATTTAATTTTTGTTCTTAACATTAAATACACTTTCCCACTTCCACAATACTCATTCTGTTATTTTTTTGTTTTATTATCTGTATGAAAAATTCTTTTTGATATCACCCTGCTGACCAGTATTGTTATAATTGGTATATTCATCCTCCTAGATTTCTACTTGGAGCTATCTCGAAAGGAGAAAAACCTGATCTGCAATTCATGAATTTCATTGTTTTGTCTTTCTTTCAAAACATAAAATTCACTTTGTTCAAGGCTTGTACAAAACTGTGGTGTTTAGTGGAAACATACCACCATTCAGTAGTACCCCACTGTAATAGTTTCTCATTCATTAAATCGACCTGTCATCACCAGTTTTAGATCATAATGTCCTCGCTGAGTTTTTTGTCTCTCAACTGGTTTGTTGCAATCCTCCACCAAATTGGGAGGCTTACATCGAATTCAATTTGGGTCTTTAATGCAATGACTTCCCTTTTTTTTTTTTTTCACCCCCATGCTATTGCTCATTTCTGATTGATCCACCATTAGAGGATGTTTCCAACCCCAAGGGCAATAGTGTGAACTGGACCACTCCCCACTCTTCTGACCTCATTTCAGAAGGCTGTTGGCAAACAGTGGATGAGTTCTTATACTGGGAATCATATGTATTTAAACCTGGTACACATGGTACTATTTAAACATTTCCCAAACTGATGAAGGGTTTTTTCTAGAAATTATATTTTTTTTAGGAATGCAGATGTAGTAAAATCACTAATGATGCAAGTGAAGCCTTCTTTCTCTTTAACAGATTTGACTAAAAAGCATCATTTATTTAATGTAATTAATATGTATTTTTGTATGCTTTACTGAATGTATGAGACATTTATGTAATCACAACATATTTAGTACTTTGACTAATTACATGATGCAAGTTTTGTGTTGTTTTACTGATCACAGCAACTGAAAAAAAAAGTTTCAAATGTGTAATAAAATTCATTTGTTGCCACTTCACTGGTGCTCTACAGGTATCCTGTTGTTAAAGCAAATGACAATACAAATGAAAGAATAAATAAAAACAAAGTTGTAGACAGATAACAATATTGATTGTGTACTTTCAGATTTGCACGAGATGACTGTTTCATTTTCCCCTATTTCCTCCAGGTTACACATGTTTTGGTGGTTTACTTGCAGTTGTGCTGTAAATTTGAGAAGTTAACTTGCCAAGTATTGAACTATTGTCAAGGCTACATTCCTGAATAAAAGTGTGTGTGTGTGTGTGTGTGTGTGTGTGTGTGTGTGTAGCAAATTAACAGCCAGTTTTCAGCCTCATTTAAAAAAAAAAAAAAAAAAAAACACACACACACACACACACACACATACTTTCAAAGAACCAAATGACATATCTTGGGCAGTGAGTAGATGTGAGACCCAAGGCTGATACCGCGGCTGTAGTATAGCCTTAGTGCCTCAACTAAAACTCTTGATGATGACTCACAGTTCTATGGAAAACTACTAAATAATTTAAACTTGACCATGTTGCCAGGATAACTCAACTTGAATGCTTAAGGTCGCCACAATATTTGTTAACCCACAAATAGAGAAAAGGTAGTCAGATAACTATGAAATAATAACAGTTCACTTTCCAAAATCTTCAGGTTTATTTAAAAGAAAATTAAAAGTTCAACATAGCATTCTAAAAGTTGAATTGGCGAATCAGACACACTTTTCCAAAGTTTGCAAGTTGTGGAGAGATATTTGAACCGACCGAACCCCTTTACTGAATTTATAAGTTCATGTTACTAGTTAACTTGACACCAAAGTTTCAACATGGTCGAACTAGCCAGCATGGCGAGTTACAACCAACCGACGCAAAACAAGAAAGACTAAGCGAGACGACGGACAGGAACAGACAAACCATAATGGCGGCGGGGTCTTTTTATAGAAAAGACTAGAACCAGTGACGTCAGCAACTGTATCACATCTTTTTGCTTCCGCGTAGCTCAAAGTGTGTGTAATTTATTTGACGATCCCGACTATTAAAAATGTTTGAACTTTGTCAGTAACTGGACTTATCTACTAGAAGTCCAGCGGCAGTCTTGTGAGAAATTTAGAGTAATTAGTTTTAAAGTTTTAGCTGTTTAAGACTCCGCGTAGTGACACATTCTAATTTGGGGAAAATCCCTAAGTGTTCTAGAATATTACGCGCGTGCACAACAATCCGTGACAATCTATTTTTCAAAAACTTAATTACCGGACAAATGCTAAAACCTTTTCTGGAAACCCATATATGTATGAAATCGTCTTAATTAGGGCTATCTACTGATGTAATTTTTAAATTAATATCTCTTTTAATAAAAAAGCTTATTTTTTTCTCTTAATCAAAATCACTAATTAATCTTTACCAAATTACTTAATTTTGCTGCCAAAATATCTGGGATAGTGCTGACTACAGCTGGTGATAAAGTTCGGTTGTAGCTTTACGCGATTTAAAGATATTACAAAACTTAGAATTTCTACTTTTCCGATCGCGTGTTTCAAAACGTGAACAAAATGGAATATCTCTTAAGCTAAATGTTTCCCGATATGATAAATATACTTTAAAATGATTTTTATAATGAATTGTTACTATGGGCAAGATTACAGGGAAATTCCTTAAAGTTGGAAACTGCACTTCTCGAAATTTCTAAGTCCCGCCTAAGCAAAACTAGAATTTGCCAAAATTCTAAGGTGCTTACATAGAGAACCTGTTGGGGTATTGTATTTGTATGGTGGTTGAAAGAGAACTAGATGAATCCTAAATCTAGAAATATTCCATGAAACAAACATATTTTTTTCTCAGTTAGTGCTTTACATCTTGTTGCAAAATTAATTGTGGTAGAGGATTGGGGCTCGCAATTGGAAGGAATCTAGACATGACAATTTGAAGGAACTATCCTACCCTACCCTATCAATTACCTGGAATGATTTCGGGTAACCTTGGAAAACTGATATCTGGAAGGTCAGACAGAGATTCAAACATGCATCCTCTTCAAAACCAAGTTTTAGCATTACTGTTCAATTACTAGGTTTGGTATGACAACATTGCAAGATGACAGGTTTGTTTCAAGTGGGGTGAAAAAATGAACAGAACTTTTCAAGTATATAAAAATAGAACAACACTGCAGCCAGTATGACATTGTCAATCTGATATTGTCTTATTCACAAAAGGATTGTTTTACAGTTTTCTTTTACCTTTTGCCTTCTCTAATGACCCAAGGGATGAAAGTATGGTCACTTATTTCTATATCTTACACTTCCTGTCAATGTGACTGGATTGATGTAAAGTATTTCCCTTTTGTCTTAAATAATTCTCATTACTTTAATCAATCCTTTGTGCTATGGATCTTCATGGGCGCCGGCAGGATTGCTTCTAGGGGGGTGGACCAGGGCTGCTTTGGTGCCCCCCCCCCCCCTATCGGCCCAAAAATTTCCGGGCGACCGTTTTTTTTTTTAGCTCTACTACTGCCCACACGGCGACCCGGGATGTGGGATATAGGGGGTGCACCCGGGATGCAGGGGGGTGCACCAGGGCCATAATTGGTGCTCCCCACCCCCTTTCGGCCCAAATTTACGGGCGACCCGGGATGTCAGGGGGGTGCAATTGCACCCCCTTGCATCCCTCTCCCGGCCCCATGTGGATCTTGCTCAATACAAACAGTACTCCAGATAATCTATGAGTTTTTTATGCAGTATTTGCTCTGCAGATGTATTTAAATTCTACTCATTGTCTAGAATTTATTTCATGCAATTTACCAGCTGATACCACCCAAATACTCAAGTGAATCAACCTAAAAAAGGATTGAGCAATTTACTATTTACCTGTGGACAAATGTATTCTTTTTTCCTGATGGTGTAAAATTTCCTTACACTTCTTCTAATACTGCTGCCATTTATTGAACCATGGGGAAGATATAACATTCAGTTTCTAAACAATCAGCAGAACTATTTATTTCATCATAGATAACTGCATCATCAGCAAAATACTATGACTGCTATTTACATTTTCTTAAAAATTATTTAAAAACAGAACTCTAATTCAATTCAATTGTAATGAATCAAATGATCCAGTAACAATTTCCCTGCACAACTATTGGCCCCTTTCTTATTATTGCATTAATTTTTTTTTATCTTAAGTGATTAGTATTATTTTCCCACCAAACTGCATTTATCCTTTAGCTATTTTAAATTCATTCATGTTTTTGGTAAACTATTCATCACTTTCCTTTAAAATTTATTCCAATCCTATTACACTTCCTTGTGGGACACCAAATAAAACATGTACATTAATAAGGGCTTCAGTTTCTATTACCACACACTAACTGATCAGTTAAGTTGTCACAAATCTGTTACAATATTCTCTACACTAAAATCACCCTCAAAAGGTAGGTGTGTTGAAGAGTTTAAAGGTCCCCCCCCCTTCCCAAAAAAACTGCACCAACTTGCAATCTGGCACCAATAACCTTCATTACACCATAATAAAGTAGGAATTGCTGTTTTTCAAGTTATGTTCTTCGAATAACTGTTTCGGTTTGTTTATGTAATATGTTTTATGAATTTCATAATGTTCAACCATATAATGTGCTCAAGAATTATACTAAAGACAGAGGTTATAGAAACTGGTCAGTTATTAATAGGGTCTCTTCCAACTCCTTTCTTAGAAATGGCTGTTATCTGTTAGATTTTTGTTGCCAGCTGCATTTACTGTGTCCTCCTTTCTTTTAATGAGTTAAAATAAAATTCAATTTCAGTTGTATATTCTGAAAATATTTGTACTGTGACACCACTGTTACAGATACTTTAACCCTATTTCATAATCTCTATTTGTTTAATATATCTGTACTATCTATTGGAAACAAGCCTCTCTCTCCCAAACAAAATGGTTATGTTATCTGTTTATTTTTTCTATATATATATATATATATATATGCTCCAAATGTGTATCAAAATATATAATGTAGCCACTTTAGAGTGCCTAGTATGTTAGACTTTTGGCAGCATTGATTAATCTCCCATCTATTGTGTCATTTATATATTACTAGCTGGGGATTGTGGTGTATTTTAAAGGATTTTTTTTTATGTTTTTGCATTGAACTTAAATATTTCCAGGATGAAAAGTAACCTATGTTACTCCCTGTCAAAAAAGTAACCCGCCAGTGAATGTACTGTGAAAATAGGTTCACACACTAAATATATCGCGTATAAATTATTTATATTATTTTTATAAATGAAAAAGGAAAAAATGTGATGTAATCTGTAGCAGTTTAGTTCATTCAAAAACATTCTAGAATGTTCCAAAGTATTTTTTTAGAACACTTTGCCCGATTTCCTACTATTTTCAAGATATTTGCAAAAAACTGAATGGTTTCAAATGTAAATTTTGTTATGTAGGATGATGGGGAAGAGAGGGTGGGTTTTTGTAAACCTGATGTAGACAGTGTTTTTCTCTTTGTTTAAAGTACACATCTGCTAAGTTTATCAAAATCAGATAAAAATTGTAACTTTGTATAAAGAAAATGTGCAAAAATTAAGTGGGGTAAAGGGTTTGTAAACCAAGCAGTATTTTTCAATTTGTTTTTTAACGTATATGTGTACAAATTTCCATAGATATTGGATAAAAATTATGGGTATGTATAATGAACACTGTCAAAAATTAAGGGGTGGAAAGGGGGAGGGGGATGAATTGGGTTTTTCTAAACCAAATGTTGACACTATTTTTCTGGGGAGAGGGGTTGGATGTCTTTGTTTTAAAGTATATGTGCAAAGTTCTATTGATTTAGGATAAACACTGTGGGTATGTACAAGGAACATTTACAAAATTAGTGGTTGGAAAGTGGAAGAGGGTTTGGAATTTTGCAAATCAAATGTAGAAAGTACTTTCCTGTTTGCTTTAAAGTACAAGTGTGCAAAGTTCCTTCTAAATTGGATAGAAACTGCAGGTTTGTATAAAGAACATTGACAAAAATTAAGGGGTTTATAAAGAGGGAGAGGGATAGGAATCTGGAAATCAAATGTAGACAGTTTTTTTTCTGTTTGTTTTTAAGGTATATCTGTGCAAAGTTCCATCGATATTGGATATAAACTGTGTGCTTGCATAAAGTACATTGACAAAAATTAAGGGGGGGGGGATGGATTTTTGCAAACCAAATATCAACAGTATTTTTCTGTTTGTTTTAAAGTATACGAGGTGTGGCTAGAAAAAAACGGTACTGGTTTTCTGTGAGATAAACCGTGCGAACCTCAAGGTCAAACGCCATATTGCCGAGTTGCCTGACATCCCTCCCCACATTCCTGCCAGTTGGACAAGCTTAGCTTGCTCAGTCGAGTCTCAGCCTTCGTTCATGTTGGACCGTGTGTATGCCGCTCGTCGGAAAAATGGTAGGCGTCTTATTGAGCAATGTGTCAACGTGAAATTTTTAGTGAAGCTGGGTAAATCTGCAACAGAGATTTATTCTCTCTTACAACAAGTGTATAGGGAAGAATGTATGTCATGTACACGTGTTTTTGAATGGTTTAAGCGTTTCAAAGAAGGGAGAGAAGAGATTGAAGATGATCCACGCCCAGGACGTCCTTCAACCTCGAAGATGGATGAAAACATCGAGAAAATATGCAAAGTAATCCGTCAAGATCGCCAATTGAGTATCCGTGCAGTTGCCAAGATTGTGGGAATTGACAAAGAATCAGTTCGGCAAATATTACATGAAAATTTTAATATCAGAAAAGTGTGTTCCAAAATGGTGCCAAGAATCTTCACGCTGGAACAAAAGGAGTTACGGATGGGAATCTGTTCTGACATGTTAAAAAACATTAGGGAAGATCCTGAACTGTTGGAAACAGTTATTACGTGTGACCAATCATGGTTTTTTACCTATGACCCAGAAACTAAGCGACAATCAATGCACTGGAAGAGTCCGAATTCACCACGAAAGAAGAAAGCTCGAATGTTCAAATCAAAATTCAAGGCCATGGTGATTGTTTTTTTGACACCCATGGAATTCTGTATGTAAATTGGGTTCCTGAACGTCAAACCATGAATAAAGAATACTACCTTGGGGTTTTGGCCACCCTCTGTGAGCGAGTGCGAAGAAAGTGACCAGAGTTGTGGAAGAACAAGTCGTGAATTCTTCATCAGGACAACGCCCCAGCCCACACTGCACTGGTGGTTAAGACATTTTTGGCCAAGCATGGGATCCCTGTGTTGGATCATCCACCCTACTCACCAGATCTAGCTCCATGTGATTTTTTTATGTTCCCAAAAGTGAAGGAAGTGTTGAAGGGGACCAGATTCGAGACTGTGGAAGCTGTGAAGCAAAAAGCAACGGAGACTATGAACATGCTAACAGAAAATGACTTCCAACACTGTTTTGAACAGTGGAAAATTCGAATGGAAAAGTGTAGGGATAGTGGAGGGGAGTATATTGAAGGTGATATAAAAAGAATTACACTAAAAATCCCGTTTTTTTTCTAGCCGCACCTCGTATGTGTGAAAAGTTCCATAGAAGTTGGATAAAATATGTTGGTTTGTATAAAAATTAAGGAGTGTAAAGGGGGAGAGGGGGTAATTTTAAACTTTTTGTTTTTAAAAACCTCCTTTGTGCCAGCCACCACATTCTTTCAAAATTTCAAGTCAATCAACTGACTACTTTTAGAGTTTTTCAAGCACAAACAAATGGAGACTGAGTTTTTATATATAAAGGTTGCACATTTTAGCCCCCCTCACCCACACACTTCCATCCACCGTGGCCAAACTCCCTTACTAGAGTTCGGAGCAAGTACGAAGGCGGGTCACGGGCGGATGCGCAGTAGCCTGTGGAGCTGTACCACGTGACTCACAGCCAATCGCGTGTCAGTGGCTTTCCTGTGTTCGTTCTGTGCGCGTCGTGCTGTGTTCGTCAAGTTTACAGTTTATTTCACTTATAGTGTTTCGTGTTTAGTGATTATTTTGCCCTCATAGTGTTCATTATGAGTGATGGTAAAGAATCACACCAAGTGTTGCACAAACAAGTGAGAGGAATAGTGTTCCGTGTGTATCAGTACTTGAAAAGGCAGTCTTCTTCTGAGTCCGCGCCACCATGTGGTGCGAGTCGCGCCATTGCCAAGTGCCAGGAGCAGACGGCTGAAGCTTGTGGTGTTGGTTTGAGGACTGTTCAGAGGATAGCCAGCGAAGCTAAAGCGTCAGTTGAAGCCTGCGGCTCAGCTGTTTTCAAATCACTGGGAAAGCATCACAACCGAAAAAAAGAAGTTGGTGCTCTAGACGATTTTTCCAAAAATGTTCTGCGGCGGATAATATTCAGTATGTATGCTGAAGGCAAATATCTGACAGCAATAAAATTAGTTTCGTGTATGAAAGAAGCCGAAAATTTTAGCGGAAGCAAATGGACCATAGTGAGGATACAGAAAGATATGGGATTCAGGTATCAGAAAATGAATGACTGTAGGAAATTACTAATGGAACGTAGTGATATTGTAGCTGCAAGGACTGTGTTTTTAAGAGCAATGCAGGAAATCAGACAACTTGGAACGTCTAGCATTTATTATGTAGACGAAACTTTCGTAAACCAAAATCATGCAAGGGCTATGTGCTGGAAAATGAGTGACGGTTCCGGTGGATTAAAAGTTCCCATTGGCAAGGGTAACAGAATAATAGTGCTTCATGCTGGATCAGCAGAAACTGGCTTTATTCCCCAGAGTAAGCTGATTTTTAAGGCGTCAAAGGCTAAGAATTCTGAAGATTACCATACTGAGATGACATACTGTGTCTTTAAAAGGTGGTTTAAAGAACAATTGTTGCTGTATATCCCTCCATGCTCTCTTATTGTCATGGATAATGCAAGCATCCACTCAGTGCAAGTAAATAAAGCTCCAACTACGAATTCCAAAAAGGCAGACATTATAGCCTGGTTGTCCTCTAACGGAATACCTCATAGTTCGTAACACACCAGAGCAGAATTGCTGCTTCTTGTCAATGCCCACAAGCCTGCTTACAGAGTATACGAGATAGACGAAATTGCAAAGCAGCATGGACACCGTGTTGTTAGATTACCCCCAAACCATTGTCATTACAACCCAATTGAGCTGGTATGGGCTCAGGTGAAAGCAAATATTGCGGAAAAGAACAACACATTTAAAATTGCAGATGTTGAGAAACTTACACATGAGGCAATTGACAGCATCACAACATCTGGATGGGCAGCTTATGTGAAACATGCAGAAAAATTACAGGACGAAGATTACGACAGAGAAATTGGCAGGGACACGATTATGGAACCTTTCGTCATAAATCTTGCTGAGAGTGAGTCATCTGCATCGGACAGCGAAGACGATGGCGTGCATTTCTTGCTGTAATGATGTAAGTGTTAATTACTGGTACTTATGATTTTATGTGACTTTGTCTGCAGGTGCATAGTTTATGTACACATCTTTGGCTTCGTAATAATGTAGTTTTCTCTGTGAAAGGTATTTCGTTCAATTAAATATATTGTAACACTATAGCAGGTTGCGAAATGAAAGAAAATTTGAGAGGCTACAATGAATACTGACAAAATTGTGTATGTGTGTGTGTGTGCTTGTGTGTGTGTACATGTGCTTGCACAACTAAAAGCTCGCGTTCCTGCAATTCGCTGAACCTGCTAGCGTGCTGTAGAGTGACAGAAGCAAATTGGCAGCGTCGCAACACATCTCCCCTCTCTCTCTGAGCAGAACGTGAAGCCCACCCGCCTTGGTACGTGCTCCGAACTCTAGTGGCAGGAGACCAGTGGCTATCTACCACCACAACCAATAGTGGGTGACAGTGGGTCATCATGGAGTAAGGTCTCTCTTGACATACACAAACTTACTTTTTTAGGAATCAAATTAGGATAGTGAAATGAGCCACTAATTACCTTTAGATGATGGATGTGGGGCACTTACACAACGAAAGGACAAAAATGAAAATGATACATAAATTTTCGGGATCAGCCCTTTGTCAGAAGAACATTATGGGAGGTGGGTGATGTGGGAGACTGCCTCACAGAAAGACTTCGCCAGGAAAATGGTGGTGGTAAATTCAAACAGGGGACCAATAAAAACTAATACCAGAGAATAGATAAATATCAAAACTAATCTCTGATAGGTGGGGAGAGCAAAAGATATAATTAAATAAAATATAAATAATAATATGTATGTATATATAAAATTAAAAAATAAATAATTTTTTCAGAAAAAATTTAAACCAAAGACTATATGAAGTAAACATCACCTTATGTTAGTGTTGGTTCAATATAGATAGTGGGTATGAAGGCAGAGAGAGAATTAAAAAAAAGGGTAAATATAAGTTATATTATTAATAATAATAATGACCAGATATTATCTAAAGTTGAGACCAGGTGGTTGCCTTGTGCCAAGTTTGTACTGGTAGGCAAGTTCCCACCTTCCGAGTTCAGAGGAGCTGCTGCTATTAGGGAGGAATCTGATAGCATGGACTGTGAAACAAGATATAACATACCCATAAGCTTAAAAACATTGAGCTGGTCCCAGCAGTCACATACTTTATAGTTTAAAGGAAAGGGAAAATGAGTCATCACTCACCAAAGTTAAAGGCAGCGATGGGAGCAGCACATATATCACAAATACAAAAATACACAATATTTCGGTCTTAAACCTTCTTCATGTTATAGAGAATGAATCATGCGGTTTGGGAGGTGTGCACACGCCGGTCATGTAGGATACTTCGGCGTGTGCACACCTCCTGAACCACATGAATCATTCTCTTTAACATGAAGGTTTAATACCGAAAAATTGTGTATTTTTGAGTTCATGATATATGTGCTTCTCCCATCGCTGCCTTCAACTTTGGTGAGTGATGAGTCATTTTTCCTTTCCTTGTAGTTTATATTGCCTAAAGCCGTTTCCTTCTTCCTTTGTTTAAATACTTTATAGTTTGATTTTAAGGCTGCCTTTGTAGAAGGAAGTAAATTTAGTTAAAGTAGTTTTTCAAGTGAAGGGATTTTGTTACATTAATTTTCACTGATTAAACTCATTAAGTTGAGAATTTTAAAGTGTATTTATTATACCCAGAAAAATTTAGTTTAGATGATACTTTGATTTATTGATGTGAAACCATGCATTCAGGAGGGAGCAAACTGAAAATTTGAAATAACTAATTAATGCAAAAAGTTACAGCAAATCCTTTATCACCAGTTATAGTCAACAGCTTCTAGAATATTTTGAACATAAAATCAAGTAATTAGGCAGAGTATAATTAGGATTTTTAATTAAGAAAAATATCTAAATCTAAACTAATAGAAGTGAGAAATTAATTTCAGGGGATAGATGAGGGAGTTAAAATGATGAATTGGTTTTGGTAGAAAGTTTAAAGCATATGTAAGATAAATGAGATTCTTAGAAATGGATTGTTATGATTGTCAGAATGTGTGCCTAGACTCATGATGTAAGAGAGTTTGAAATTAATTTAATAGAAATATTTTTGAGCATTAAACCAGGCTGAAACTGATAGAATAAGATACTAGGGAGACCACATGTTAATTACATCTCAAACTATTAAGTACCTGCTGAGATATTAATTTCCAAAGTGTTTTGTTGTGGCTACTCAGCCAGCAGATCTGGAGTGGGTGGGCCAGTGTTTCACTAGTGGAGCAAATAGTTCCACATGGCAGTAGTACACCTTAACAATGCCATAGTTCAACTTTCATCAGAGTAATGGGGACTGATGAGAGTTTGTTTTCTCTAGTGAGTGTGCCTGACCTGTTATCAAAGGAAATGTAGTCTGATTGTCTTATCCATATAATCTTGGTACCGAACTTTTGTAAGAGAACTTTTAGAAAATTATAACTCTTCTGAAACTTTGCTCATTTTTATTTTTATTTTAACCCCTATTTGACAGAGTTAGCTATGAAATGGTGCTTTGTAAGGTAAAAACCATTGCAGTGGCTGAAAACTTATTTGTTGGGTAGGATAATTTTTAAAATGTGATATGCAAGAGGTTAGGTTAGGAAATACATTATGAAAAGAAGTGGAAGTGAAAATGGGAGTGCCATAGAATAGTGTATTGGGACATTTGATTTTTGCTATTCTAATAAATGATTGTGTTGATTGTTTACTGTCAGAGGTTAGGTTGTTTGCAAATGAAATAATGTTCTACCATTTATATCCTATTATATAAGACCATAAACAACTGCAAGGTATTCTGGACAGGTGTAAAGTACCTTTCTGTTCACCAAAAGCACTCCCACTAGTTACCCACAGCAGTAAAATATTCTATAGATCAATCGTAAAGTTGCCGATGTTGGACTTAGAAATTTCGAGAAGAATAGTTGTCAACTTTAAGGAATTTTCCTGACATCTTTCCCAAAGGAACAATTCACCATAAAAATCATTTTAAAGTGTATTTTTCATATCCGGAAACGTTTAGTTTAAGAGATATTCCTGTTTGTTCATGTTTTGAAACACGCGAACGGAAAAGTAGAAAACTAAGATTCGAAATAACTTTAAATTGAGTAAAGCTACAGCTGACCTTTTATCACCAGCTATAGTCAGCACTGTCCCCGATATTTTGGTAATAAAATTAAATAATTTAGCAAAGTTTAATTAGTAGTTTTAATTAAGAGAAAAAAATGAACTTTTTAATTAAAAGGAATATCAATTTGAAATTTATATCAGTAGATAGCCCTAATTGAGACAATTAGGGAAATATCATAGTTTCGGTAAAAAGTTTAAGCATTTGTCCGGTAATTAAGTTTTTGAAAAATAGATTGTCGTCGATTGTTGGTGAAGCGCGAAAAATTCCCCTAAGTTGGTCATGTGATGACTTGGAGATATTAATTAAAGAAAGTTTTGCCAAGGTCACAGGCTCGTATAAGCCAATAACCTTGCTGTAAGCTCACGTTGTCTCATTCTTACGCCGGAAAGTGATCGTTCAACTTCGCGCTAGTTAGCGGCGCAGATTAGGATAGCGGTTTAGGCAAGTTCTAACATGCCGTAGTACTCACTAAAGTTAGGGGGACTTTGTGAGTTTTTGTCTTCTCTTAGAATTGTACTTAATTTGCAATCTTCAAAGAAACTGTTGTCCGATGCTTTATTCAAAATTCTGGTACCGACAATGTACGAGTGAACTTTTATCAAGAATATAAGTACTGTGTTATTCTCAAACTGTGTTAAATGATTCTATCTTGTTTACCCTTCGCATTTGGGGTTTATAATACGAGTGCATCGCGACCAGGTTATTTAATATCATAGGTACCAGAAGGCTATAGGCCCTACATGGTCACGAACTTAATTGTTCAGGTGAAGGTGTTGCAAGCCCCCGTGCAGCCTTTTGGCCTGACACAGGCTAGCTAGATGGGGAGGTGAATATGGAACAAATATAAATGTAAAGAAGATTTAGTTCTGTTAAATAATGTTCACCACACAATAAGGTTTGCTGTAATAATAATACGTTTATTGAGGCATACACACTACAACTTTCTATCTACATGTTTTCAGTTCAACAGCCAGACGACGACTCCGATTCACACAAGTACAATTCCAAAGATACATCTCCAAAGATACATCAAGCACCAGAACATTCCTCACTGCTCCTGAGTTATCTTCATATACTTGGACAGGTCCTTTGATATTTACATTAAAAGTTTTTAATACATCCAAAACATACTTTAGTTCAGTAACAGCTTAATGCATACTTGTAATGAACTTTACAGTAACAATCTGAAATCTACTTAAGTAATTAACACTGTAACTGATATCTGGTCTAGTTCCTGAACTGATGTACAAAAGAGCACCTATTAAGTTTCTGTATCTAATGTCTTGACATACTTCATTCACAGGTTCTAATTTTAAATTAACTTCCATTGGTGTATCATACGATTTTGAGTTTACAATTTTATACTTTGAGGCTAAGGAATTGATGTAATTTTCCTGACTCAAACTCATAACATTTTCTTCCAGATTGTAATCTATATTAATTCCTAAATAGGTTTTTACTTGACCCAAGTCTTTCATCTTGAATTTCTTTGACAACAGATTCTTGATTTTATCTATTTTCCTTTTACTGTTATAACAAATTAATAGATCATCAACAAATATTATTAAATAAATTACATCATCTCCATCGATCAATGTATACAGACAATAATCAAATTCACATTTTGCAAAAACTAGATCACTCATAAATTCATCAAAACAATCATACCAAGCTCTAGGGCTTTCTCGTAAACCATACAATGCTTTATTCAATTTACAAACCCTATTAGTACCATCTTCATACCCTCTAGGCTGATTTATATAAACCTCTGATAAAACTTTACCATTAAGAAATGCAGTTTCAACATCCATTTGCTCTATAGCTAAACCATTTTGACAACAGTATGACAGTAAAAGTTTCAATGTCTGCATCTTAGCCACTGGTGAATATATATCATCCACAACTTCCTTTTGTTGAAAACCCCTTCCAACTAGTCTTGCTTTATAAGTGTTATCTGATTTTTTTGTATAAGCCCACTTTACATCAAGAGCATTTACATTCTCTGGTTTCTTTACTAGTTTCCATGTTTTGTTTTGATACAAACAGTCAATCTCCTTGTCCATTGCTTGTTTCCAATAAACTGACTCTTTACATTTAATCACCTCCTCGAAATTATCTGGACTATCAGCACAACAAAAGTTTACATAAATGATACTGCTACAGACATAATCATTAAATCTATCTGACATTTTACATTTTCTACCTGACCTAGTCAATTTACATTTATCACTGTTTAAACCTCCTTTATCATCTCCTTCTTTCCTTTCCTCATCTACAGATTCATTTTCATCACTGGAATCACTCTCTGAATCATAACCCTTTAAGTGGATAAGTTTAACATTATTCACTACAATATCAACATGTCTTGCAACAACAATTTTATTATTCACTAATACTCTGTATCCAACTTCACTATAACCTAATAAAATTCCCATATCAGCTTTACGATCCCATTTAGACTTTCTCAATTGATCAGGTACTCTTACAAAAACTTTACTACCATATAGCTTCAGATGTTTAACATTTGGTTTCTTTCCTAGTAAAATTTCACAGGGAGTTTTCTTTTCAATAGTATTAGCTAAAGTTCTGTTTTTAAGATAAACTGCTGTACAAACTACTTCAGGCCAGAACCTCCTATCTACTTTTGCTTCAGCTAACAAACACCGTGACATATCCATGATAGATATATTATATCTTTCAGCCGTACCATTTAACTCGTGTACATAGGGAAGGCAAACATTTAAAACAATTCCTTTTTCCTTTAAAAATCGATAAACATCAGAATTTAAATATTCCTTTCCATTATCACATCTCAGTTTCTTAATAGTTTTACCTGTCAAATTTTCAATTTCATTTACATATGCAACTAGACAATCATAAACTTGACTTTTTGATTTGATAGGGTAAACACGAGCTGCTTTGCTATAATCATCTATAAAAGTTAGAAAGTATCTTTCACCATTCAAACCAAGAGTTTAGTGAGGCCCATTTAAATCAGTGTGAATAATTTCTAAAATTCCTTCTGCTTTGCTTCTATTATTTTCAAAAGGTAAATTGCGCATTTTGTTTTCAATACAAACTTTACACTTCATATATTCAGATTCTAAACTTTTAGGTAAACCAACTGCTAATTGATCTTTACACAAAGTATTTAAATAGTTAAAATTTGCATGTCCTAATATGCGATGCCATCTCTCCTTTTCAGTCATAGAATCACTGTTACTCACAATATTTACATTAACATCTTTCTTAAAAATGCTACTTGTCATTTTATACAGATTACCTTCCTTCATAGCAATTGCAATTAGCCTGTTATTTCCATCAAAAACTTTTGAAACATTTCCTACAGATACAATCTAGTGCTTGTCTGTTACTTTCGCATAACTAATCAAGTTTCTACTCATGTCTTTAACATAAATACATTTTCCATATTAATTTGAATCAATTTACCATAAACTGAAAAATAACTAACTACATTTCCTATCTTAGTTGCTTTCAAAATTTTCCCATCAGCAATCTTTACCTCTACAGGCTTTTCTAAAGTTACACACTCAGAAAAATACTCTTCATTACTTACAACATGATCTGTACAACCACTATCCAATAACCAATCAATTTTAATATTTTCTTTGTTACCTGTGTTCATTTTATTTTGCACCATCAAGCTCCTAACCTCTGTTACAAAACTGCCTGTTGCACTTTCACTTTGGTGGTATACTTCACCATGCCGATACTGGCCGTTTCTTGATCCCGTTGCACTTACACTTTCACTTTGTTGGCAAATGTGAATGTGGCAGGCTCGGATGTGACCACATCTTTCCCCCTGCCATATGTCTCGCCTCCTACATGAGGAAGACTAAAAAGTCGAAATATTGTGTAATTCTTTTGTTTTTGTGTTTTTACGTGTGTCGCCCTCCTGCCTTCATCTGTGGTAAGTGACGGGTAACTGTTTATTTTCCCTATCCTATCTTATTTTCAGAACATATTGTTTATTACATTGCAGGATTCATTGCACACAAACTTATTAACTCTGAAATGTGAAGATTGTGTAAGTGTTTAAAGTTCCCCATTGCCATTATTTCAGCTGTCTTTAATAACATACAAAACTAGGGGAGATCTAAAGCATCCATCACATGATCTATACAATATTTGTAAAACTTGAGAAAAAGTGTTCCGTAGACTTGTTCGCACTAATGTCTGTTCATTTTTAAAAAATGAAGTAAATGTTTTGAAAATGGAACTGTAGTTGTACGAATATTACTGAGTAATAATATATTCAGTCAGCTCAATGAACACTCCCTAGACCAAGGTGTGTTACACAACCACACAGCCCTACTTATGAGGGCAGTTATAAGAAATTATTTATCATTTAGGTTTAAGTACTGAGGTAAGAACTATGTAAAGAAAGGAGAATCCATAAGGAATAAATATAAAAGATTGATTTTGAAGGAATTTAAAGATAAAATTTGTAGAGGGAAAATGTAGGTGGGTGCAGGATAGGGGGAAGATGGGTGTGTAGGGAAATTGCCTCCGGAGCCTGTGCTCCATTGCAATTAAATTAAATTAAAATTTTTTTTTAAAAAAAAGTCAATAAATTCTTGCTTTAAGAATTTTATCCATTTTGATTACTGAATGAAGATCATTTTCTACATACATTTTCAATAAACTGCCAGTGTAAATGTAGTTGACATAATTAACGTACCATGTATGCTATGAGTGTACATCTTCTGGTAAATGTATTATTTTGCTGTGCAGTTGTTTAATGTAATATGTATGCTATGACTATACATCTTCTGGTGTATGTTTTTTTTATATGCAATTGTTTATCTGGAAATTGAAAACTTTTGAAATCCCACAGAGCCAATCTCTTATATTGGGATCAATGGAAATTGAATTTATTGTATTTTCTCTTTCAAAATGAATACAAATCATTTTTGGTTAATATTTGAAATGCACACTTATTGATGTAGTTGGAGATATTTGAATTATTGCAAATATAAGAGGTAATGGTGCTCTTTTATGATGAGTTCTAAAGAATTAAACCTACAGAAATTGACTATTCCTGTTTTTTAAAATAACACATGATCTAGTCACAATTCCCCTACTCATCTAATTACCCTCTTATTATTTTTTAATTATCTTATATACTTTAAGTGTTTACTTCTGCAATTGACGAATTGTAATTTTAAATTCCTGTAACATTTTTGGTATACTATTCATCACTTGCTAATTTATTAAAATCCCTGACACCTACACCCACTAACCAAAATGTCCCCACTACCTTATGTTTGAAATAGAATGCCATCTTGTGGATGTCATAGTCATTTCCTTTCCATAGACTACTCATAATCTTACACCAATATCTTTTCACACTCCACCACCTATATATGCCTTGTACACTCCCAGCATGCTCTTCCCCTCCTTCTTCCCAATACAGTGCTTTTATCATATCAGATCTTGACTCCTGCAATAATTTCCACTAACAAATTTAGCTGATCTTTGCATGCCTTCCATATCCTCTGTTTGATACCTAAAATGTGGATCCCAAACTACACCACCACATTCAAGCAATGGTCTGAACAGAGTTTCATAATCCAATTCCGCAACTTCTCTGTAATATCCTCTTATCACCCTTTTGTAAACTTTTCCTACCATAGTCCCAATGTGCTTTTCCCAGTTGCGATTGTTATAAAATGTTAGGTCAAGATATTAACATTCAAGCCTTCACCAAGCAATTGAAGCACTCTTTTCTTGGGTCTAGGCCATTAGAAGTGGGAAAAGAATGGGGGGAATGAATTCGGCCATGACCTACTGACGGAACCATCCCGGCATTCACCTGGAGTGTTTTGTGGAAAACTTTTTTCCTATGGCTTTACATCTCGTCGACGTTGAGATCATTAGAGGTGGGAAAAGGCAGGTGTCAAGGAATGGGAAGGAATTTGACCATGCTCTTTTGACATTCACCTGGAGTGATTTGGGGCAACCGTCAAAAACCCAAATCTAGGTGGCCGCATGGTGATTCGAACCCACATCCCCCCAAATGCGAGGCCAGAACGTAAACCATTCACCCATTACGCTGATCCAAGTAAGTTCCCATAAGAAGATACATTTAGAATTAAATGTCTGGCAAGTTAAAATTTTTTGTCAGTCCTTAAGAATACTAGGGATTTATTCAATGATTTCAAAATAGCAATATGACCCTCCAGTCTTTTTTGTGACTATAGGGAGAAAAAAAGTTCTATTTCTGCATACAAAATTCCTATCAAAAATTATTTGGCAGCTTGTTTTTCTTGAATTCTAATGTTTGTAGGTTATATCAATTAGAGTATTTATAAATGTGATGCCATAAGACTTCATAATTAGTAAAGCGATGATTAAAAACGAAGAAATTCTTCTGTTCCATATACATTCCTTGTGTTTCTTGACCCTACCAATATGGCAACCTCCCCACCCCACCGCTCTCCTCTTGGCGTCACTTCGTTGTTTGGAGAAGGTCCCTTACGTGGTCTCCTCTCTTTTCTTTGCTCCATGGTAGCACAATGCGCTACCGGCAACCACGATGGAATTTTTTTATCGTAGGACCGTGGTGTAAACAGTGACTATGAAACTTTAATTCTGAATTTAACGGGGTTCAGTCTGGTATTTATTCCTCTTCATGACTTGCGATTTTTGGAGATGTTCAATCCGATTTAGTCATTTCAACTGTAATTGTGACTTTCAAATGTGACTTTGAAATATACTGAACATTTCTCATAAAGTGAACAGTGAATATTTTCGTAGTGAATAGTAACCTTTCCTTTCCTAAGGAATAAGGGAAGTGGTGACCGTAATGCATTACAGTTCATTTATCCAGGCTCACAAATGGTTATACAGTTTTATTCAAGAAAATTTTGTTAGAACTTACAGCAAGTTGGAAGTTAGTTAAGGTGATTAAACCAATAATTCACCCCGGTATGTGGTTCAGACCCTTACACAATATGCAAACCTAAAAATTTCACACACACTACCTTTTGCATGTACTGGCCTGCAAATTTTATACCTATGTCTGGTGTTAATCTGTGTGATGTACTGAAATGCATATATTGAGTTTTATCAAAGTTTAAAGAAAATTCCTATACTTGTGTCATCCAAAAATTGGACAAATTTTGAGTTTTTAAATATATTAAAAACAATACTGTCCCCAATATACAACTCTCAGGTACTCCACATCTGATAAATCTATCACGAAAAAATAAATATTCAATAAGAACTTATACAATTAATGGCAAGTCACATAAAGACTCAAATGTTGACAAAATAATAAAGAACAAATATTACTTTTGAAGAAACGAAGTGACTTGAAAATATGTTTAACAGTAGAAGAAAGATCTGAAATTGATGGATATGAATCATCATATATATTATTTCTAAAAGGTGTTTTTGTCACAAGCCATTATCTCCCTACATACTTAACCGAAATCAATGAATAAGGTGTCATTTTAAAGCTTATGGTCTCCACATTCGTCACGTCATATGTTATGAAAGGAATTTTTCGGAATTCGACCCTTAAAGGGCAAAAATGTTAATATTTCTAAAATGCTTTTTTCTGTATTACAAATCATTTATCTAACTGGATATCTATCTGAAATTGTTTAATGAAGTATCATTTTAAAGATTAAGATCTCTGCTTTGGTGACATAATATATTAAGACAGGAATTTTTTCGGAATTCGACCCCTAAAGGGCAAAAGTATCAATATTTTTTAAATGCGTTTTTGTGTCACGAGCCATTTATCTCCCTTCATATATAACCAGTATGGATAAATGAGGTATCATATTAAAGATTAAGGTCTCCGCCGCGGTCACTTTATATTTTAAGAAAGAAATTTTTCGTAATTCGACCCTTGAAGAGTAAAAATGTCAATATTTCTAAAATGTGTTTTTTTGTGTCTTTAGCCATTATCTCCCTAACCAAAATCGATAAATAAAGTAGTATTATAAAAAGTAGTTTCAGCTAGTAGTGTTTTTGGAATTCAACCCTTAAAGGGAAATAGTATCAATGGTTCTACAACGCATTTATTTTTTTGTCACAAGACATTTATCTCCCTTCATATATAACCAATATGGATAAATGAGGTATCATATTAAAGATTAAGGTCTCCGCTGCGGTCACTTTATATTTTAAGAATGAAATTTTTCGTAATTCGACCCTTGAAGAGCAAAAATGTCAATATTTCTAAAATGTGTATTTTGTGTCTTTAACCATTTATCTCCCTGGACATCTAACCAAAATCGATAAATAAAGTAGGATTATAAAGAGTAGTGTCAGCTAGTAGTGTTTTTGGAATTCAACCCTTAAAGGGAAAAAGTATCAATGGTTCTACAACGCATTTATTTTTTTGTCACAAGACATTTATCTCCCTTCATATCTGACCTTTATAGATAAATGAGGTATCATATTAATGATTAAGGACTCTGTCGTGGTCACGTTATATTTTGAGAAAGGAATTTTTCGCAATTCGATTCTTAAATGGCAAAAGTGTCAATATTTCCAAAGTGCGTTTTTGGCTCTCGTGCCGTTTGTCTCCTTGGATATCTGAACGAAATCGATAAATAAAGTAGGATTATAAAGAGTAATGTTGCAGCTTTGGTTACATAATACATTAAGAGAGGTTTTTTTGGGAATTCAACCCTTAAAGGGAAAAAAGTATGAATGTTTCTACAACGCATTTTTGTGTCACGAGCCATTTATCTCGATTAATATCTAACCGAAATAGATAAATGAGGTATCATTCTAAAAATTAAAGTTTTCGCTGTGGTCACATCATGTTTTAAGAACGGAATTTTTCTGAATTGAACCCTTAAAGGGCAAACATGTCAGTATTTCTAAAATGTGTATCTTGTGTCTCGAGTCATTTATCTCCCTGGATATCTAACCGAAATCAATAAATTGAGTAGGATTATGAGGAATAATGTCTCCACTTTTGTGATATCATATATTAAGACAGACATTTTTTGGAATTAAACCCTTCAAAGGAAAAAGTATGACTGGTTCTTCAACGCATTTTTGTGTCACGAGCCATTCATCTCTATTAATATAAAACCGAAATAGAAAAATGAGGTATTATTCTAAAGATGAAGATCTCAGCAAAGGTCAAATCATGTTATAAAAATAGATTTTTTCTGAATTTAACCCTTAAAGGACAAAACTATCGGTATATCTAAATTAAATTTTTTTGTGTCTCGAGTCATTTATCTCCCTTTGTAATAAAACAAAATTGATAAACGAGGTATCATTTTAAATACCAAGATCTTGGTAAGGCATTCGGTTCCGTTGCACCATATTTTAAGTAAGGAATTTTCCAAAATTCAACCCTTAAAGAGCAATAGTATTAATATTTCTACAATGCATTGTTCTGTCAGGAGTCATTTATCTCCTTTGGTACCTAACTGAAATTGATAAATGAGGTATCGTTTTAAATATTAAAGTATCCGCTTTGGTCACATCATATTTTAAGAAAGAACTTTCTTCAAGTTCAACCCTTAAGGGGCAAAAATATCATCATTTCTATTTTATTTTTTTTACCTTGCTTATGCCTAACCGAAACCAATAAATGAGGTATCATTTTAAAGACCAAGGTGTCCGCTTTGGTCACACCATATTTTATAACAGGATTTTTTTTTGTAATTCGATCCTTAAAGGGCAAGAGTATCAATATTATTTCTGCAATGTTTTTTATTTTTATTATTATTATGAGCCATTTATCTCCTTCGATACCTAACCAAAATCGATAAATGAAATATCGTTTTAATGATTAAGGTTGCCAATTATGTATAATCATAAATTAAGAAAGAATTTTTCGGAATTTGATTCTGAAAGTGATCGCGTGTATGATACAGTTCAGAGCCAAGTCCCTAGATTGCAGCAGCAGATATCACATTGTTGCCAAAAACTGTTTTGTATACAATAAGTACCATTTAGGATTTTTTTTTTTCTGCTACAGAAACATATTTGTTTTGCTATGCAATTCCAATGTAAACATTTTATTCAGACCACAACACTTATCACTGAGATGTTGATATGATGTGTACATTTTGTTGAGGTTGGTTGTATTCTGTTAAGGTCAGTTACAGTTTGCTGTATGTACAGTGTGTTTCAAACTTTCCTAACTGTTACATAATTTGTTGTCAGTATTTATATGCGTACCTAATACACTAAACAAATAGTCAGGGGCGTAAATGAAATTAAATAAATTATTAGTTCAACTGAAATATGGCATACGGCGTTGGCCGATGAGGGCTTGCATAACGACACAGCTTGGCTAACCAGGTCGCGGAAATCGCTGAGCAAGTGGGAACAACGCATGCAAGCAACGCCTGCAGGACAATGAGGGCAGCGAGGTTTCTTAATAGCTAATCGCTAGTTGCTAGTCACTTGAACTTGTGATTCGGGACTGACACATACACCTCAGGTCGGCCACCGACCCCGCACTACGCCGCTATCTTGCCAATACTTCCGTTAGTCAGAAACAGCAGAAGTACCTGTCGCGGTGTGGACCGTACCTTCCGGGCGTAAATTACTTGTAGCTTCTACGAATAAACGCACAGTACATCACAGTACGTCTTATTCTTGTAGTAGCGCTAGGACCCTCTCTGCCGTCTAGGCGGCCTGTGTCAGACCTGATTATTCAAAAGAGCAGCCTGTGCAAGTAAGACCACTCTCACCACTCGCCTTCCTGACAACCTGCGCATAGACTGCAGGATAGTTCCATACAAAATATTTTCTACAAAAGTGCAGTTCTACTTTTCATTATATTACAAGTATTCAACTTCACTATCCATCGTATTTTATTCGCGAAATTTTCGCATGGGTCGTCTAGTATATATTACTTCTATAAGGTATTTTTTTTTCACAAGTCATTATCTCCCTTTGTACTTAACCGAAATCAATGAATGGTGTGTCATTTTAAAGCTTATGGTGTCCACTTTGGTCACATCAGATTTTAAGAAAGGTTTTTTTTCGGAATTCGACCCTTGCAGGGCAAAAATGTAAATATTTCTTTTTTTGTGTCTAGAGCCATTTATCTCCCTTGATATCTAACCGAAATCGATAAATGACCAATTGCTGACACCACATAGCCTTACGATAGGCGGCCCACAAACTGAGGCTCTGTGACGAAACGTTCAGGGAAACTGGATCTGATACAGCCACAGCCATCTTGAAAGAAGAACAAGAGAAAAGGAGGTCCTAGCAGTCACTACCCCAAAGACATGCACATACTTGGTGTACCCAACGAGACCTCACAGCCTCCAGTAACTGCTCTACCGGACTCTCCGGAATCACCATACTCGCCACGAATCTCGTCTTCACTGGAGTCACCCGACCTGTCACCACCACAGAGCCCTGAAATAGCAGAGTCACCTGAGCCGCCACCACCCTGATTCCAGTTTCAGTGGAGCCACCTGACTCACCTTCACAGCCAAGTTCTGCCGTAGCTGCTGCCTCGCCTAACTTACCAAAACCTGCACAGTGGCAGTGACCTTTACTAGCTCCAACCCTGGAAATAGGGCCAGTTCTTCCAGTGACAGCATGCTGCAGTAGCAACTTGAGTGCCGTGCTTACTCAGCTGCAGATCTGCACCAAGCTGCCCCTGTTCTGCTGGCCAGATTCCACATGACTTAAGATCTCTGCTTCCTACCCCTCAGCCACATAATTATCATAAACGGGCTAAAAAATCAAGACATCACCTTCAAGCACTTATCTTGCAACAATCAAATGCAGGCACCACTGATTAAGAAGACTCCACGAAAGATCTTCCAATGCTTCAGATGCCATAAAACAGGACATTATAAGTAAGAATGTGAGGAACAGAAAAGATGCGTCATATGCGGACGTAATGTCACAACTTGTCAACATCCAAGATTAGAAGCAGTCTGTTGTAATTGCAACGGCCTTCATGCTGCCTGTTACAAGGGTTGCCTAGCAATTAAGCAACACAACAACAGCATAAAACAGAACACAAAAAGTGGTCGCCTCAGGCACTCCCAGCTGGGAAATCTCCCATCTCCAAGCAGTCTACCTCCATGCAACACAGCATCAATAACAACCTGATGGTGTCACGCAGCACCCAGACTCGACCTGCAATTCATCCTGCTACTCGAACAACAGTTCATCCTGCTACTCACCATTCACAGTGCCACACCTGAAACAACAACTACTTAGTTAAAACAATACCGGTACTTCAATGACTGTTAACTCCCGCCAAGATAGGGAAGCCAACTCCCACCAAGATATTGGAGCGCAGACAAACAGCAAATGGCAACAGAGCAACCATTTATGTCGGCACAATAACCTGGAAAGCACCCTGGCAACGCAGTATACCAAGGTCTTCAACCTGCTGACGAAACTCACAGCAGCATTCACTACCTTGCTGAGAAACGCCAAAGACGACCATAATGAAGTAACAGCGTGACTTAGCATTGAACACTGCAACTGAGAATTAAGGCAAAACCATAACCTGAATATCAGACCAGGACACTGCAAGTCCGGAAATGATACCCCAAATGTTATGACAACCAATCTATGAAGTGGAAGAAGATATGCTCCATGCGCAAGAACTTCCCGCACTCTGGGTACATGTCTCCAAGGAGAATAACTGCAGTGGAGAAACTGGCAGTGCAGCTCTGGTCATCACAGCGTGAGTACCAATCCTGGAGATGGCGGCAGAGTTCATTGCTGAAAGCTGGTATTTTGCCTACACAATCCGTGAGCGAACCCGTGTAGATTATGAACATTTAAAAAAAAAAAAAAAAAATTAGCCAAATCAGTCATAGAAAAGAGCACTTTAACCCTTTCGCGGCTACGAGTGCCGAGCGTCCTGCCTCCCCGGTGGCTGGGGCGAGCGGACCCACCGTGAGCCTGGCCGGCGGGCGGCTGAGTGGTCCGACAACCGCTGCAGGCTACGGCCGCTCTGGGCTAATCGCACGTTCGTAGCCACAGGAATAATTCGGGGCTCAAATACCAATTGTCTAAATAAGTGGTATGACCTTTATTGAAGTATGGCAATAATAAATTAACAACATCGCCTGATATTCCCCAATCAGCATTTCCAGTTTCTATTTCCGTGGCGGCACCAGTATATACAATATAATCCAGAATATAATTGATTTGTACGTCACAAAGAACGAAAATTTTAATGCCAAAAATGGCTACGATTATTTTGTATGTACTGCTTGAAGCAGAGCCTTCCTTTGAACAGTAGCAGACTTTCGTCGATCACTAGATTCTCAAAGTGTACTACAGCTTCGCGGAATTTATTTTTTGTGTGATCTACAATGAGACGTATTTTCACAATAATATCTTGAGATGTGGTGGAATTGTCACTGAAGTGCAACAAACGCAGGATCAACTTGTACCGGTCCCTGGCCATTATGTTAGAAAATATTGGTATTTTAAGCAAAGAATCTTTCGACCAATATTCATTTACTTCTAACTTCTAGGCATAAGCAGGGAACATGCTAGGAAGCAATAAAATTCTGCTGGCTCTATAGGCTTCCAGCGTGCTAATCTACTGGGTGCAGTCGTCATTTTTTCAGTTTATAATAATTATTGATCTGTGTACAGATGGCAGAAACAATTTCCATGTACATGAAGTACAAAAAGAAATGTAAATGACTTGCTGACTCTTCGAAGTCTACTTTCAACCCGCTAAATGTGTTCACAAAATGGTGTCATTTCGTCACGGGATGATTCTCCGACCAGTCATACTTTCTTTTTCCCGACAAAGTTTCACTTACTTCATTTCCTTTTCCATCTTCAGAGGAAGAATCTTCTGTTCGTGTTGTCGTGGATTCAGCATTACATCCAGACGTATCCAACTCTTCGTCGGAAGAAAACTCTGGAGTATCACTACAATCTTTGTCGCTACTATTCATGAGGATATCCATGATTTCCTTGTCCGATATACTGCGTCCCGACATAGCAAAGGCTACAGATACGAACGCTGTCATCTCACCAGAAGAAAAAACAGAACTGGCCGAATGTTAAACTCGTAAGCAGTAAGGGCCCAGGGGAGGTGAAAACTAAAGTATTTTCCTACAGAAAGTCCAGAGTATAACAGTGTTCTAAGAAATTCTCAGTATTCTCAGAAATGCGGTCAACAGCAATTAGCCGTTTACCTGCTTCCGAGCTCGGGCGTATATGTATGCCATTAGCCGTCAGGACTTCCCGCCTGCTGGGCGTACATTTATGCCGTTAGCCGTCTGGTCTTCCCTTCCGCTGGGCATACATGTACGCCCGTAGCCGTCTGGTCTTTCTAGCGGCAGGGCATACATGTATGCCTGTAGCCGTGAAAGGGTTAATTTTTTCTGAATTTTCCATGCAACTATTCCAATTTTTCTCTCTCTAGAAACTTTATCCAGACTACTACAACCTTTTTTTTGGTTAATATAAGCAATTTTGTCACTTATATCACAGTTTCTGCATTCTCCTTGGCATTAAAGGTAAAATTTATCATTTAAAAATTATCTCCCATAAAAATATCACCATTATTGTTTTTGATCCTATTTTATTGTTTTATAGCATTTCTATCTATACTTAAATAAAATACAAGCCTCTGTTTTATATACACATTCACAAAATAGGATACATTTGTTAAAACATGTATTCTCTCCCTTTAAATTTAACTTCTTTCACATCATCATACTATTCTTCGTGACCTTCCATATATAAAGTCTTAAATCCTGAAATACCGCCCTATATCCACAATTAGGCCTAATGTTCAAACAGTTGTTGTAATTTAAAAAAATAAATCATATTTCACATCATTTTACAGCATTAAACTATGATTTACTTCATATTTTTCCCTTAAACATTTTATATTGCTTTACTATCCCAAAATGAATTGATATCAACCTCTTCCCACGTGCTACGCCATTTCATTGTCTTCCAATGTAAATATTCTAATTCTTCAAAATAAAATTACGTCTCTTAGAAAACTCTACCACACATGAAACATTTTTCAAGATGCTCCTCTACTCCCCTACAAGCAATGAAATTACTAGAAACATTAGGAATTTCTTTATTTTAAAATACAATATGATCACTTTCCTGCCATCTCTCACTTAGACTGCACTGAACAGGCCCACCGCTAGCAGTTTGAACGTCCTTGTGAAATACAATTCAATATATTCATTTTCCATTGATCCAGATATAAGAGACTGGTACTGTGGTATATGGAAAGTTGTCAATTTACAGATAAACTATTGCTTAACAAAATAATACATACACCAGAAGATGTAAAGTCATAGCATACATGGTACATTAAATATGTACACTACATTTACACAAACTACTGACAGTTTGTAGATATCCTAGAAATAAGTTCTTCGTAAAAGTAGGAGTGGCCAGTTAAAAATTCTTTCAAATTTTTCCTGATTTTATTCTTATCATCTGCTAAACATTTAATATGTGTTGGGAGATTATTGAAGATTATGCTGCCCCCTGTTTAACTACAGCTACCTACACTAAGCTTCAGGCGGGGCAGCAAGAGTCAATTAGCATTGCCATATTACAGGAATTCCTAAGTATGAGGAATTAATGATACTTTCGGAATGTAAAATACAAATACACCAATAAAAAAATAGTTGTTTTATTTATAGCACGTAAATATGGAAAATTACTACAAATATAGTCAATAATCAGTTTTAAAAGCAGGACAGCATTCAAAGAAAAGAATTAATTACAATGACTCAAACTGAGAAACATGTCTCAAGATTTAAGAATATCAGCTGCAGATATGATCAGAAGACTTTTTACAGAAGATAATTTTAAGGCATCCAACCAAAAAATTGATGTATATATGTTGTTTTTTTTTGACAGAAATTCATACATCACTAAAACTGAGACTGTTTCATTTTTAAGTACAAAATAAATTCATACTATTAAAATTTAGCACCACATATGAAAGGTTCTGTAGGAAAATACAGTTTAGAAAATCACAGACATGTAGATTCAAGAATACCATATTACAAATCAGAATACTTTGTAATGATTTAAATAAGCTGTACTGGTTATTTAACCTGAATCTTAATTAAATTATTTCCCTCTGGCAATAGTCAAGTTGTGATGGAGGTATTTGAAAAAGTACATACAGACAAAAAAAAGTATACAAAAGTAAAATACAGCTTCAAAAACTTCTCAGGGTTCCTGCTGCCCCAAAGTGTACGTAGTTATCTAGATTAGATTAGCCTTATTGATTTATTTCTTTTGATCCATCAATCACTGTTGAAGAAGGTCCTCTTGTATACCAAAAATGTTGTAATAAATATATGTCTGTACAATATGAATAAAAATCAGTGACTAACTATTACAAGCTCCAAACAAACAAAAAACACTTTAAAATTTAACCTAATTTTGTAAAATTGATATCTGATACATTTAATTCTTTTGAACAAATTTTTGGCTAGGCTAGAAAGATTTGGCGATAAAATAATATTTCAGTTTTTCTTTAAATACATCTTTATTTAATTGTGATGGAGCACATGCTCTGGTGCATTTTCCCGACATACCTCTTCCTGTACCCACCTACTTTTCCTACCCACAAACTATTTCATGTTCAGAAAATATGTAGAAATGGTGAAGAACACATATTTTAATGCTAAGAAACTCCTCAGAGATGACAATGACCACAAACTGGCTCTCGATTTCAAGTGTAAGGGAGTGGGAAGATTTTTTTTTTGTAGGTAAGGGGGTGAGGGACTGGAATAAATTACTAAGAGAAATGGTGATTAATTTACAAAATATGCTGAAATAATTAGAAGTTGAAATTAGTGGAGGACAAAAGTAGGTGGGAAAATGAAAGAGGCAAAAATGAGTGGTTAGGGAAGTTGCCACCAGAGCGAACACTCCATTGCAATTAAATTAACTAAGATCTGTTTGGACAGTGGCATCCATATGTTGCATAATGAATATCCAATGGGGGGTTGAGATACAGGCATAGGACAGGGTAGTTCTCTTAATGTTCTTTTAATTGCTGATGACCTACTGGTAATAGAGCAGCATTAAAAAGAGCTCTTCACAAATATGTTCAGAAGATCACAGCTTGAAGATATCCATAAACAAACAAAAAATATCAATTTTCTGTGGATTTAAAATAGTTGTAAATGGTCAGCTGGTTTACCCAGTTTCCAACTATAACTACCTTGGTTGTGACATCCCATACAAAGTAAACAGTAGCAAATGATGAGTGAGACAGTAATTAAAAGTTTAGGAAACAGGATGGACAGAAATATACAGTTAGAATTTTATAAAATTATGGCAGTTCCTATGCTTCTCTATAGAAGTGAATCATTTATAATGTAAAGATAACAGCTGCATACAAACGGTGAAGGTTCAGTTTGTAAGATCAGTAAAAGATCGTACAGTATTATATTGAATAAGAAATGAGGCAATAAGTGAGAAGTTGAAAATGTACAGAATAATTTACAAAATAAAGGAACATAGTCATAGATGAAGAGACCATCTATACAGAATGAATGGTGCATTATTTGTAAAATTTGGAACCAAAAATATACCAAAGAGTTGGTGAAGAAGAAATGTTTTAATGCAATGAAACTCCTCAAAGATGATTATGACCACAAACTAGCACTCAATTTCAGGTGTAAGCATGTGGGAAGATTTTGTTTTGTAGGAAAGAAGGGGGTCAGGGATTGGAATAAATTACCAAGAGAAATGATGAATAATTTACCAAAAAGGCTGAAAGATTTTAAAGTTGAAATTAGTAAATGACAAAAATAGTTGGGAAATGAGTATGTGGGGAAGTTGCCTCCAGAAACTCTGAAGCTGAAACTGGTCAATAGGCTCAAAGCTTAAGTGGGGAAAATAAGAGAGTTTATTAAACAGATATACATCAAAAGAATTAACTACATTCTGTGCTAATGATGTTTCACGAACAAAAATAAATTTGTCACAGAATATAAACTGCACATTTCACAGATATGACGGCAACCCAATCATTCCATAAAAACTATATAAAACAGGCCTAGCAAGCTAGTAGTGATGGATTAATGTTTTCAGAATAAGCACAGCCCCTGGTACAGGATGTGCCAGATAACCCCCGAAATTGGAAACATTCAAATGATAATGATGGATAATGTATTAAAGATTATGACATTTGAGTTTTTGAGATATTATTTTTGTGTTTTGCTTCAAAATTGTGTACCTGGGAATTCAATGTAAATAAGTTAAAATGTTCTATTACATACCAAGAAATCATTGTAAGAATATTAAGCTTTTCAAAGAGAGTCAGCACAAGAAGTACTTGGTTTTACACAGTAAACCATCCTAATAGCTCTTTTCTGTACTTTGAACATATTTTTTGCTTTATGAAGAGGTTTCCATCAATAATATGCCATCAGACATGTGCAAGGAATGGAAATAAAAGGCGTACCTCTATTTAATTTTTTCTGAATCTGATGTTACAGAAAGAGTTCTTTTTGCAAAGGTGCCAACATGTAATTCCCTCGGTAGTCCATGTCAAATCTTTCTTATCTGTTTGAACACATAAACAATTCTATAGTATTTCCAAATCATGTTATTTTTGTAATTTATATGCAAGTTTTGTTGCACATAATTTTTTTTTAAACCTAATATATTGTGTTTTTATCAAAATTTCATTACCATGAATTTACCTTAAACCAGATTGATACATAACTGAGTACTTCAAAGGCATTTAACTCTAAATTACTGTTTAGTTTAATCTGCAAATAAACCTTCTTGGGTAAATTTCAAGCTCATTGATGTGTGGCAAAAACTAAAGGGGTCCATTGACAGAGATGTAGAGAATATTACAAGAAAGAAACTTCTCGATACAAAGAAATATGTCAGTGAAATTACAACAATTTTACAAATTTTGTCAGTTATGGCAGTACTTTCTTAACAGTACATTTAATGAAAATGTTATTTAATTTTAATATAATTTAAACTAGGACAGAGAAAAGGGCCATTACTCAACACAGACATTGAGATACTGAGAACAATGTAGCTTTTTGGATTAAAACATTTTGTCAACCAAGATACCAATCAGCTCATACCTGCTGAGCAAGTTATAAATAAAAGTACTCCTATTTAAAGGGATTTATAGGCTGTCAAATCCAGGAGAGAATTGGGTGCAAGGAATGAAAAGTAATTCAGTCCTGAAAGTCCCCTGCAGTGATTTCAGAAAATTGTGGAAAACCAAAATCTGGATGGTTGGACCAGGGATAAAACCCTGTCCTCCCCAATGATATATCTAAACAGGCCTGGTGTGAAGTAAAAGTTTCTTGTGATATTGGCTGAATGAGACTGGTGAAAGGAGATGATTGATTCAATACGAACCCATTTTAAAGTCAATTATTTAGAAGTTATTGTCTTGTGGATATGTTATGACAAATACAGAGTTCAGTATGGACTCATTGCTTGCAGGCTCACCAGCTGCAAAAAATAAGACAATATTTTTGCAGTCATACTCTCTGTTACCATCGTTGAGTGACAGCTACCAGCAAGTAAGGAAGTACCTTCCTTACTGCGTGTCAACACAATTCGTTACCTTGTCCTTGACCGGGCACGGTTCATTACATCCCTACATTCACTGTCTACTTGCATTATTGTTGGGATTCAGATTCTACTAACAAAAATGATGCTAAATGTTGATAGTTACTGGGTTTCACACTTCACTTAATTTAAACCTACGTTCTTGGCTAATTAGTTTGTCAAAGATGCAAATTTTTACATCTTATAATATAATGCTGGATCAGTAATTTTTTTACGTTTAAGCACTTGTAATGTTTTAAAATCAAACTCATTGCCCATTTACAAATGGTGCTTTGCAACAGATAATTTTTCCATTTTACTTAGGTGAACATAGCATGCATCTTCAAAGCACTTTCGGCTAACAAGCTGTATTGTTAGTCCAACATAAAATTTCCAATATTCATGAGAACTGCAACATGCCAATTGTTTGGAACAATAAGCTGTTCTTTGATGACTAAAGTATGTTCCTAATCTTGCAGGCGGATGGAATTTTTTTCCAAACTATATTGATGCCAGTCTTCTCCAACAAATCATTCTAGGTATTCTCATAGACAGGAAAAGAGATGGCACTTTAAGCCACCCATTGTACAAGGAAAATTAGGACAAATACATTCACTTCAATATGCTTAGCCATCACCACCATCACGAAAGGAGATTGAAGAGATCGAAGGAACTACCGATCCTTATCTAAAATTGTTTGCAGTAGAGTTCCCGATCATGTTATATGCTCATACAATATGAAGTTACTAGTCAAAAGTTAACTTCTTACTCAAAACCAATCATGATGACAAGGGGAAAAAATGGTTTTTAGATAATGTAAATAGCATGTGAAACCAACACAGATTTCGAAGAACAGATTATGTGAAACACAGCTGGTTCTATTTCCAAATTACATCATAAAAGCTATTGATGCAAAAGCCCAAGTTAATGCAATATTTTTGCATATTCAAAAACCTTTCGACTGTATCAATCAGCCCCATAGTGAAGAGTCAAGCATACAGTATATCAGAACAGATTTGCAAATGGATATGAGATTTTCTAACTGGTCAGTAGCAGTATGTTGTAGCTGACAAAGAAGTCAGTACTCATATAGATGTTAGATCATGTGTCCCTCAAGAAAAGGCAATAGGACTACTTCTGCTCTTAATTTTTTTTAAATTATTTTGGAGAGAATGTTAATAGCAGTTTGACATTGTTTGCTGATGATGTAGCCATGTTTAGGGAAGAAATTTGGCCAACTGCTTAAATTCAATGTGATCAAGATGTTATTTCATCATGGTACGATAATTTACAACTTATGCATATCGCTTTGATCTTTTTGTAATTTAAGGTAACTAATAAAAAAAATCCATTCATTTAGGAGTACAAAGTAAAAAGTTCAGTTATTAGCATGGTTGATTCCCCAAAGTGTTTGAGTGTAACAGTACAAAACAAAATGAAATGGAACCTGTACATAACTCCAGTCATATGAAAAAGCTAATTCTACGCTGTGAATCGCAGGTAGAACTGTGAAGAAATATAACATACATAT
Source organism: Vandiemenella viatica (assembly GCA_031002005.1). Classification (NCBI taxonomy): domain Eukaryota; kingdom Metazoa; phylum Arthropoda; class Insecta; order Orthoptera; family Morabidae; genus Vandiemenella; species Vandiemenella viatica. Next base: position 221,286,962 of record CM061920.1, read on the forward strand.
AAAGAAGGTAGCATACAATCACTGGTTTGGTCTCTATTGTGCCATTTGTGATCTGTTTTGGATCAGATACTGATTGATAGTATGGAGAATGTACAAATAAGAATTGCTCAATTTGTGACTGCTCGCCACAGTACTTACGGAAGGGTCGCAGAATTGATTCATAGACTGACTTGGGAGTATTTGGCAGACAAACAATGTAGGTTTCATTTGAATTTTTTGGCAGACCTGCAAACAACTTTCATTTATGAGTGGTATGAAATACTTAATCTATCAAGCTAATTGAGACACAATGAAAGGAGAGGTAAGATTAAAGAAGTCAGAGGCCATCCTGATGATTATAAGAATTATTTCTTCCCTCATGCTATTAGGGATTTGAATGCTCAGAGTTAGTTTTGGTGCAAACCACTATCTGCCTCCCAAAATTTTTGTGAGTTGCAAAATATAGATGAAGATCTGGGTCAACACAGAAACTATTGTTGACAGAGCATTAGCAAGGATATTTCTGTGAATCTGAGTGGACTTTCTGTAAGATATTTTGGATAAATGGACAGTAATTGACAGAGGGAGTCCTAAAATATTGGTGAATGCCACTGGAATGGATGAAAAGTTGTTTGCTTAAAATGTAGAAAGAAAAAAGTGAGAGTAAGAAATGCATTATCAAAATAAATGGAAGTGAATTTGGAGTGCAACAGAGTAGTGTATTAAGACTGTTGGTACTCAACATTATAATGAATGATTTGGGTTGATGGTGTACTCTCAAAAGTTAGGTTTTTTGCAGATGACATAATATTATATAATAGGGTCAAATTCACACATATGTGATGTTAAAGAGCAGACCACACTTTAGAAAATGGGGTATAGCTTCAATTTTAAGGAAATGAAAGAACTTGCACACAAAAGAAATTACAGGGACAGCAATAAGTCAGATACTAAGAAAATGTTCATATCAGACAACTTCCTTAAGTGCTGAGACTGGATTTCAGTGCAACAGCAATTTGTTTCCTCTTTTCCTATAATATAGTCAGTAGTCAATCAATGGCCAAACAAAGGTAATAATGTAGCACATCCACAACATGTTATATACAGAGGTCATTCACCTCCCAGCAACAGTAACTTGATAATGGCAGCACAGAATGTGACTATAGAGAAAGTACACAGAAGAGCCGCTCAATTCGTGACCGCTTACTACAGTCCTTATGAAAGTGTTACAGAACTGATTAGTAGACTAGGCTGGGAGTCTCTGGTAGATAGACGACACACGTTTCATATAAACTTATTGGTAAACATGTGTACTCCCACTTTCACTTACGAGTGTAGTGAAATACTTCGTCCACCAACCTATTTGGGTCGGAATGACAGGAAAAGTAAAATTAGAGAAATAAGGTGCTGCACTGATTCTTATATTAATTCTTTTTTCCCTCGTACCATTAGGGATTGAAATGCACAACAAAGAGATTAGGTTTGGTGCTGAGCACCCTCTGCCACCCACATGTTTTGTGAATTGCAGAGTATATATGTAGATGAATTGCCCACCAAGATGGAACCAATGTTGCTTTGAGTCAATATGACAATTCCAAAGTGATAAAGTATAGAGGAGTACATACTGAACTCATAACTTTGCCACAAGAGAACAAAGGGTTTTGCATTGAGTAAACTGTATTTTATCACTAGTTTCAATGCTTAACATCCCAAGAGTTTTATTCAAATACAACCCCAATAAAAACTTTGTTCTTGTATGAAACTACCAGTGTTCTTAGTACCTCTGTGATTGTCTGCAGAGTCTTGAAATTTGTGTCAAGTGATCTTATTTAAATTTGTTAACACTTTACTCATATAAACACAGTAGTATTGTTGTTTCAGAGTACAATTCAGTCCATACATGATAAGGGTACTAAAATCAAAGTGTATTTTATGACAAAATAATTATTAAAAAAACAGCAAATGAAACAAAATGCTTTAATGTGTAGGTCCACTTAAATACATAACCAGAGGAATCTACATTACATAATTTCCAGAAATCATGCTCTGTACAATTTTCCCTAATGAGCCATGCCATCACAATTTCCAACATACTGGAAATATGCCTGTAACAACATGAGTGTTTTAAGTATTAGTTTTATAAAAACTCTCCTTATTTTCATTTTTGTGTTTAGACTTGCTATAAATTAAAATAATTGTCTGATATTTAAATATTATTAACGTGCTGCAGAAATTTTTCTGGTTTCAATCACAAACATAAGTATTTTAATTTTAATCATTTCAAAATAAAAGTTATTCTTGATGTATGTCTGTACATACACAAGAAAAAAATTACAATGCACTACTGATAAGTATTAAAAAAACATATAGTTTAGAATAATAGCCAAAACATTTTAAATTTGTACACCAAGCTCTAGTAAATAAAACGTATGACACTTTAAATAAATAAGTAAAAAACAAGCATTTTAATAACAGTATAGTTGGATCAATATTTTTTATAAAATTTCAATTGTTTACAAACATATTCCGTTTTAATACCCTGGCATTTACTGCTAGTATAAACTAAATCACAGCCATTATATATATATGTATATATCAATAAATGACAACAGAAAGTAATTTTGCTGTCAAACAAGAGAAAAAAAATTGCTTAAAATGTGATTACTCCATTATAAAATTTGAACACCCAAATCCTAATCTTAAAAATGACTCTCACAGAGTTGTACATTTTGTGAAGCAGAAAGCCTATCTCATAAATATGACATTATGTTGTTATAATAACAAAATATTAACATGTTTGTATATGCATGATATTTAACAGTATCAGGCATTTTATATTTAAAATGGATTTTAGAAATAATTAGAACAAAAATCATGTAGGACTGCAGGACACAAACATCTGGCAGTGTTGAAAGTGGTGATGTTTATTTATGCAAAACAGGTTTAGGATTAAACAATAACATTCATATTCCATATATATATATATGTATATAAAATATATCATATGCTCTGGCTTTAAAGAATAGTTATATAGAGACAGAGATTGTGAAGAAAAACTAGCTACTTGTAGAGGTACATATAAGCAGAAACATTTGCACACAGTGCTTTTTATTTTTAAAAATCTTTGGCATGGGCTTAGCTTCATTTTAGCAATATCAACATAGAAAAATAGTAAAAAAATTAGAACAACACTGTACACATATTTTACAACCATTTCATTTCTAGCTATATTGCTACACGTACACAAAAATGGTCATTAGTGACAAATATTATTACATGAATAACAATGAAGCTGTTACCTTGTTAAAAAACAATTAATAAAAATAACAGTTCAATGACCACACAGATAAATAATTCTCTAATGTTCATAACCCAAAAGGAACATTAAAATTAATACTTCAAAAATATTCATTACACATTGTCACTGGCTATCCAACTGCTTACTATTCTATTTCTCACAATCAAAAAACATTTAAAAAATAAACAGAAGAGAAAGACAAACAATTAAATGAATATAAACAAATTTCAATAAAATATGGCACTGGGAAACTCATTTTACAAATTTTGAGAGCAGAAATGAAAATAAAATATTATTATTCTTTAGAAGTAAATCAGTCAATGACATGAATAGTTAGGCAAGTTTCAAATTTACTTTTGCATATTTGCAAGATGAATTAGCAACTCTAAGAATCAAATCAGAAAATAAAAGCAATGTAACGTCTTGGTACATTAACAATGAATGCTGTTGTGCAGTAATTGTGCAGATGACAAAACGAGAATGCCACAAAATAATACCAACATTTTGAAAATAAACTTATTGTTAAAAGCATCTCTCAGTTAGAACTGAATTTAAACTAATTGTAAATTTTAAACCAATGTCTTTCCCTCATATTTTAAAAGTTTATTAAGGAGTGAATAAGTCTGATGTGACAAATTAAGTGACACAGTTCTTTTTTTTTAAATAATCATTATAAAAATTTTGTTTTTCTGAAATCCTGATTCACAATGTGGGCATGAGGGTCATTTTTTATACAGATACCTAGAGCGGCAATACATATAATTTTCAGAAAAGAAAAAAAAAGGAACATTTATTGAAAATGCAGCAAAAGCTAATAGAAAGGAGAATTTATTTCATCATTTTATATTTCACTTGGCAAGAAGTAATCTCAATAAAAAAGAACAAAATGTGAAATACAGGGTCAATTTGGGTTTTGATTATATTTGACATTGTACTGTGGAAGAGGAAAATAGTGTCCACAGCACCAATGAGAAATAGTTAAATTAACTGGAGAACTGTAAGAACCTTCATAACAATATCGATGATGAGGAAATCCTGCTGGAGCTAGAAATTTTTTAGAGTTCAACCCAATCATATGAGCTATGTTCCATTGTTCAGATTCTACATTTAACTAGAGGTCTAGCCAAGACAGAGGCAGAATGCATGGCAATTTGAACCCTGTCGCCAAGTCACAAGACAAAACAAATTTACTTATTTAGAGATGAGGAAGTGAGCAATATGAACTGGTATACTAGTAACTCAATTACTGGCATTTCTTGGACTATGGCAGAATTTTTACCGCAAAATATCATAAACATCTTCAATGATGTTATGGGCAACATCTGCTACTTAACAAAGAAGAGAGACAAATGAATAAGCTGAAACAAGAATGATGGCACTGCAACATCAGAAGCAGCAAAATTTCTTAATTTAACAGAAAAAGGAAGAATGAGGAATGGAAACCCAACACTTAGCAAAAATGAAGGCAGGAGGGCAGTGATAAAAAAAAAAAATAATAATAAAAAAATAGATGAGCGCATTTTGCAATATTCTACTGATGAATCTTATTTAAAAGAGTAAATAAGACAAATTGTGAGGGGTCAGATGTGCACACAATGGTATTCACCATGTGAGTGGGAAAGCTGCATTAAACAATGTGATGGTGGTAGGGGTGGTGGTTGGAGGAAACTACTGATTTGATAACTATGCAGAAATATTATCACTTGGAGTGTGGTGACATATTGAATGCAAGTGAAACAAAAAAAGAAAAAAATAATAAATATATATATAGAAAATATGGGGTCATAATATCAAATTTAGAAAGGGTCTTACTGGAACTTGAGGTCAGATGGATGCCTTATGTCAAAGGTATATTGGTAAGCTAGTTCCTACCTGTAGAGCTCAAAATGGATTGTGGTTCTAGGAAGATTCTGACAGCATTCAATATAAATATTTGTTTGAATTGTGAGAATTGGCATGCGCTACCATTGTATGGCCTAGGATGTTAGAGTGAACTTTTTTTCTAAAAACTAACCGTATCCCATTCATTAGCCAG